>CM059431.1:75221549-75869609 GCA_030390025.1 Squalus acanthias
TCGAGCCTGCTCCGCCATTCAATAAGATCATGGCTGATCTGATCCTAACCTCAAATCTAAAGAGCACAAGAAGTAGGAGCAGGACCCGGCCACTCAGCCCCTGGGCCCGCTCTGCCACCCACAGGGCCTTGACCGATCCGAACTCAGCCTCATGTCCAATTTCCTGCCTGCTCCCTGTAACCCCTAATTCCCTTTAGTTCTAGGAAACTGTCTATTTCTGTTTTAAATTTATTTAATGATGTAGCTTCCACAGCTTCCTGGGGCAGCAAATTCCACAGACCTACTACCCTCTGAGTGAAGAAGTTTCTCCTCATCTCAGTTTTGAAAGAGCAGCCCCTTATTCTAAGATTATGCCCCCTAGTTCTAGTTTCACCCATCCTTGGGAACATCCTTACCGCATCCACCCGATCAAGCCCCTTCACAATCTTATATGTTTCAATAAGATCGCCTCTCACTCTTCTGAACTCCAATGAGTAGAGTCCCAATCTACTCAACCTCTCCTCATATGTCCACCCCCTCATCCCCGGGATTAACCGAGTGAACCTTCTTTGTACTGCCTCGAGAGCAAGTATGTCTTTTCTTAAGTATGGACACCTAAACTGTATGCAGTATTCCAGGTGCGGTCTCCCCAATACTTTATATAACTGCAGCAATACTTCCCTGTTTTTATAATCTATCCCCCTAGCAATAAAAGCCAACATTCCGTTGGCCTTCTTGATCACCTGCTGCACCTGCATACTAACTTTTTGATTTTCTTGCACTAGGACCCCCAGATCCCTTTGTACTGCAGTACTTTCCAGTTTCTCGCCATTAAGATAATAACTTGCTCTCTGATTTTTTCCTGCCAAAGTGCATAACCTCACATTTTCCAATATTGTATTGCATCTGCCAAATCTCTGCCCACTCACCCAGCCTTGGCTGTGAAGCGCTTTGGGACGCCCTGAGGGCATAAAAGGTGTTGTATAAATGAAAGTCTGGCTCAGTGATGGCACTCTCACCTCCTGGGTCAGAAGAGTGTGGGTTCAAGTCCCACTCCAGACACTTGAGTGCAAAAATCGAGGCTGACACTCTAGTGCAGTATTGAGGGATTGCTGCACTGTCGGAGGCACCATCTTTCAGATGAGACGTTAAACCAAGGCCCCATCTGCCTCCTCGGGTGGATGTAAAATATCCCATGGCACTATTTCAAAGAAGAGCAGGCCTAGCCAATATTTATCCCTCAACTAACATCACAGAAACAGATTATCTGGTCATTATCATATTGCTATTGTGGGACCTTGCTGTGTGCAAATTGCTGTGTTTCCAACATCACAACAGTGACTACACTTCAAAAGTACTTCATTGGCTGTGAAGCGCTTTGGGACGCCCTGAGGGCATAAAAGGCGTTGTATAAATGCAAGTCTGTTCATTCTTCTCATCTGGGTTATTAGGTGTGGAAACCTTTTTTGTTCCTAAGCCAAATTTTTCAATGGATAATGCATGCTGGGTATGCTGTCAATTATATAACCACATTAGGAAATGTAATTTTTGCTCTTCCACTGGCAAAGGCTGCTGTGTCTAGCATGTTCCTTAAGCAAGATTGAAGCTTTTTAAAACTAATATATGTATGGGAATCTATAATGTTTAGAGAATATGTTTAACAAGAGCTGTAAATGAATGAAGTGGCATGAATTGTAGCTGGTTGTGGGGGGAAAAAAAATTCCTGCTAAGCTTCAATGCATTTTCTCACATTCCATCTTTCTCTAACCAAATTTGATTCCTCAGAGGTGATGGCGAACAACCAGATGTTGATGGTGTGGCCGAGAAAACTGCATGCATTTTGGTAAATTGCCAAATTTGCTCAGAGAACAAAAGAATTGCTGTTATGGGAAATGGAAATATTTAGTAGTGCAGCATTCTGTGGTTGAAGAACAAGATTGTTTAGTATAGTGGGAGCTTTTAATGTGCATCTGATCACACTGCATCGTAGCTGGGAATGCTTGATAACACTAGATGCTCAAAATGCTTCTTTTGAACGGTCTGTGATGTTGGGAAAGGTTAAACTAGGAATCCTGCTTGAAGATCTCAGTGGAGCTCATTAGCAGCAGTTTAAACAAATGGTCCCAGTTAACTACCTCGAGTATGCATGACTCTTGCCTCCACAGTTGATCACCATTTATCAGTCACGGCAAAAGCACACAAAGCAAATGGGTCAGGGTGACATCTGAAGAATAATACAGCGTCTTTCAGTAGTCCCTCAGCAGAGACGACCAGAAGGTCCGTCCTTATGCTTTGATGCCTTATTAAGCTGACTGTAATGATTTCTACACTGTAAACAACACACTTCATAAATTGTCATGCAGGAGGAAGGCAAGAAAGAGCAATTAATTTTTTTAAACCATTCTTAAAGGATCAAATAACTAATTCAAAATTACTGCGAAATGGCATAAATGGTCAGTTCCTTTGACATTTAATTTTAAATTGCAAGTGTGTGTTTTTAGTGTGTTGAATAAAACCTGTTTACAGTGATAAGGGCCTAGAAAGGGTCCTAAAAGGTCAGTGTAACCAATACACTCATTCTCTAAAATGTAAGACTCTTCGGGGTTGTTTCCTGATAAAATCACCGTATTATGCAGAGCAGTTTTACCAACTGGAAGATGAAAGTGGCAGATAAGAAACCTGACATGCCTGCTATCTTGAGCAAAGCTTTGCTATTCTCTCCCAATACCAATACTTCAGCAGCTTCACTTAATCTTGTAATGATTCTCCAGTGATGGAAGAAGGCTGAGGGACAAGGAGGAGGAGTCATCTTAAATGTGTATGTGTATGCATATAGCAAACTTGCGCATGCGTTCTCTTAAAATGAGAGGGCTTTGGGCTGTCCATGGTGTTTTTGCTGATTCTGCTACTTATGGTCTGGAAGTTATTCATGGGTCTGATTTGGAAATACAAAAAGGTGGGTTTTCAAATTCTAATCCTACAAAATTGTGACATCTAGAGTGGCAAACAGAAGCTGGATTAATGGTGAATTTGCCTCCCATTTGATGCAATAAATGGGATACAAGAGGATACCTGAGCCTGCTGGAAAAGATTCTGTAAAAATACAATGGCCCATAATTTGCGGTCAGCAGTGAAGCAAAGGCATTCGCCGCTGGCCCTGAAGTAAGCTGCCCACAAAGATCTCGTGATCTCTGGCAAGAAGTTTGGCTTTTCCAACACTCTGTTGAGATCAGTGTAAGTAATGGGGATCCCCTAGTGCGAGCTGCTGTGACATCAACAAGTTGTCTAAGCTGCCAATCACAATGCAGAATTCTCAGGAACCAGGAAGTGAATAAGCTTCTTTTTATTCTAATTTTTTTCCAAATGTTAGAGCAAAACAAAGATTGTGGCTCTCGCATGGGGGAAATGTAAACCTGAAATAAAGATGAACAAACTTCTTATAAAAAAAATAAAAAAAATTTTGTTTTAAGTTTCTTAAATTTTTTATTTTAAATGGATAAATTTGACACTCTACAAAATTTAAATTATTTTTTCAGGACCATAATGTTTGTTTAGCAGTAAATACACTTAAAACCCCAGTTACACCTAATCCAAAAGGGTTTAACTTTTAATGGGCTATTTAACAGCGATATTACCGCGGAAAAACCGACGTTTTCGTCAGTTTCATGGATTTCCCTGATTACACTGCCAAGAATGGGGGGAGGGCCCACAGCGCAGCCAGTGTCGGAGCAGTGAATGACTGACCGCAACGTCAGGATTTCCGTGTTGGGATGTGCATGCACTACATCCTGAAGTTGCAGTCAGTTTCAAAGGGGTAATGACACCAAATGCTGTTCATTTGCTGTTATTATCCTTCGCAAATTCCGGGCCAATATGTTGGGGGGGAAATAAGACAAGACATAAAATAAAATACCAGTTTCAAGTTGGTTATCCAACTTCAGTGCAAGTTAGTTTTGGTTAGTTGGAAAAATAACTGCCCAAGTGATTTATTCAGCTGGTCAATCTCTGGTTTATTATTGAGCTGAATAGAAACTAGCATTTCTCTTGGTCATGGACACTAACCGCAGTGCCTGAAACCAGAAAAAGAATAAATACGAATATTTTCTTGAGATGAGAAATACTTAAGTGACTTTCTTTCTTGCATGTCTGTTGGGGAAGTAGGTAGTTAGCTGTTTGGTTTACATTTTTACCAGGGCTGATCTAAAACCAGACATCCAAAGTCCAACAATACAGATTTAAAGAAAAGCAAATGCTAAAAATCTGAAAGAAAACAAAACCATACTGGCAGTACACAGCAGGTTAGTTAGTATCTGAAAGAAAAAGATAGGTGAAATGTTTCCCGTGCGAATGATGTGATGTGTGCCATTCTGCAAAGGGCTACTGAAGTACAAAACTGCATAAACTATTGCATTACACTAGTTTTCTTCTAATAGTGTTCTTTTCAAGAATGCCGCTAGGTTGTATATAGTACAACTTAAATTATGGGCACGTTATGAGGATTATGTTTTCCATGTGCTGAAAAACTTCTAATATACTGTACTTTTGTGCTTCCTGTTATGTTTAAGTTTGTAAGCGCTTGGTTTGGAATTATTTTCCTGTGTGTATATGTTAACGTATTCCTCAAGTTTTATTGTACTACACTTCTACTGAATAATAAATTCAGAAGTACAGTACAGTAGAACCTTGGGGACACTCAAGAAACATCTCCACAACTCTTAAATATCAATATTTACACAACACAGCACAGAAATGATTTGGTACAAAATTTTAGTATGATGAAGGTATAACAGACTCACTGTGGCATGCAGCCTATAATGGACTCACTGACTATATATCTAGTATTATCTGGGTGCAGGACACAGTCAAAGCCTTGATT
The DNA here is from genome assembly GCA_030390025.1 of Squalus acanthias. NCBI lineage: Eukaryota > Metazoa > Chordata > Chondrichthyes > Squaliformes > Squalidae > Squalus > Squalus acanthias. The sequence continues at coordinate 75,226,405 of CM059431.1, forward strand.
GAGAAATTGTATGTTTTGGCAGTGAGTCGGATGTGCCCAATCCAGATCTTATAACTGGGTCTTTGAGGTTCGAATATTGAAACCCAGATACTCTGGAACATTCAGGGATGTTTGAATTACTGAGTTGTTTGCATGCAGTCCAGAAAAAACTGTAGTTTTCTGGCATTTCTGGAAAATACTTGAAATACTGAATATTGGGAAGACCGAAACCATTGTTTTCAGTCCCCGCCACAAACTCTGTTCCCTAGCCACTGACTCCACCCCTCTCCCTGGCAACTGTCTGAGGCTGAATCAGACTGTTCACAACCTTGGTGTCATATTTGACCCCAAGATGAGCTTCCGACCACATATCTGCGCCAGCACGAAGACTGCCCATTTCCACCTCCGGAACATTCCCCGACTCCGTCCCTGCATCAGCTCATATGTTGCTGAAACCCTTACTTATGCCTTTGTTACCTATAGACTTGACTATTCCAATGCACTTCTGGCCGGCCTCCTCCGTAAACTTGAGGTCATCCAAAACACTACTGCCCATGTCTTAACTCGCACCAAGTCCCATTCACCGACCACCCCTCTGCTCGCTGACCTACATTGGCTCCCAGTTAAGCAACGCCTTGATTTTAAAATTCTCATCCTTGTTTTCAAATGCCTCCCTATCTCTGTAATCTCCTCCAGCGCCACAACCCTCCACTATATCTGCGCTCCTCTAATTCTTGCCTCTTGAGCATCCCCAATTTCAATCGCTCTACCATTGGTGACCGTGCCTTCAGCTGCCAAGGCCCTAAGCTCTGGAATTCCCTCCCTAAACCTCTTTGCATCTCTACCCCTCTTTCCTCCTTTAAGACGCTCTTTAAAATCTACCTCTTTGATCAAGCTTTTGGTCATCTGCCCTAATATCTCCTTATGTGGCTCAGTGTCAAATTTTGTTTTATAATGGCCCTGTGAAGCGGCTTGGGACGTTTTACTATGTTAAAGGCGCTATATAAATACAAGTTATTGTTTAAATTGGAGACTACTTCTGGCATGTAAGATTCTCCAGGATTGTCTAGTAACGCTATATAACTCTCATCCCAGATATAACCTAGAATATTATGTTTTTGTAAGTGTGAATTAAGCCTTTGTTTGATTATCATGGTCTTTTATTTTTGACAACAGCAATGGACCAACAAAGACTGACTCAAAGTGCTCCTGTCAAGCCACCTCCATCCATGGGTCCTCATAGTCCTCATAGCCCACAAGGAGGGGCAATATCCGGCTCGAACAAACAGCAACAGTTGAGGCTCCAGCAACTCCAGTTTGAGAAAGAGAGACTTCGACTGAAACACCAAGAGCTCCTACGACAGGTGAGGCCCCAAGTCAGCACTGGAGTAAACTAACAATTTTACTGTAGCCATTGATTTTAGGAAACCAAACTGATATAGCACATTTACAAAAGAGATTGACTTCCATTCAAATCATATTGATCCAAACTAAGTTCAGTTTACTAGCATTTGCAAGATTCAATTTGTTAGAATTACTCAGACAGTAATCTGGATTAACATTGCGGTCATCAATACCATAGTCTTAAACTGACAATGGACTGGTTATTTGTGTGAAATATTTATTTTTCCTTTCCACTACACGCATTGCTATCATTGGATGGGACTGCAGCCAGTTTAGAAATGGACATATTCTTGTTATGGTTGGTATCTACAGAAGGATCTCTAGATCTTCATTTTACTGGAACAGCACTACCCCCGTGCTTCAATACAAGTATAAATAAATATTTAAAAACCTGAAATAGGCTGTATAGGTCCCTCCAATGTCTGTCAGTAAATGCCTAGTATAATACTGAACCACACAGCCCAGGTAGGTCACAAGTTCAATCCTTGATCCATGCTATATTAGCTGATCTCAGCCAGGACAGCATTGGCGAGACTAAAGTTTGTCTTAGTATTGCTGGAATAGCGAGAAGAAAGTAACCAGCCAGAGTTCCTGTTCCAGTGACCATTGCTATAACATGTGCATGTAGGCATCTGGTAAGGACAGAATTGGATTTGGTTGTAATTTCTCATTTCATCTCCCCGAACAGCTCAGCAACAGTCACTGTCTAGGGTCATATGTATTTTAGTTATTTTAGTAAGGCCCTGGAGGGTTGCAAACGCCATGCAAAGGAACACAGCATGAGTTACCTTCAGAAAAGGGGAGGAAATTGGTGGAGAGAAAGAGAAGATACAACTTGAGCCTCAGAACTTTTTTGACTGGAGTAACATCAAGCTCTGAATTTACATCATTCTTTATAATTCAGAGCAGACAGACATTCAGATTTCAAAAAATCTGCATTTTCATGTGTTTTAAAGAGCTTTATATTTTCATATTATTTGGATTTTGTGGTATATGTAGTACAGTTACATATAAGTATGGAGCTGTGCAGCAAAGGTGAATCAAAATGTAGAGCTTAGCAAGTTGGAAGAAAACAGCAATGCTGTAGTAAGTTTCCACTGAATTGGAGAGGGTGGAGGTGGTGGTTTGTGGTGCTTCACTTGTACAGGTATCGAGCAGTTTATGGTTTTGTTCTGGAGACCGATGAAGCAGATCCTGCAGGATACTAGTGGTTTGAGAGAATCTGCTTCATGGGCAGTTTGCAAAGTTTACAGTGCCATTATTAAATTAGACAGCACTGGAGTAGGAAGCTGTTTAGTTTAAAAACAAGTCTAAACACACCTTCATTCACATGTGAGCAGAAACAGGTGGGTGCATTTGACGTAACCACATTGTTTTCATTGTGGCCTAGAATAGACAGTGCTTCTAAATAGACATAAACTAACCTGCAAAGAATACTTCAACATTTAGCAATACTAAATATACAAACGGGAATTATGCAGGAATATAGCATTGTCTTTATTCACAGTAGTTCCTGTGTAGCATTTTATTTATTTGTATGTGGAAATTCTGTTGAGACAGGATACATTCTGCCAGCTTTTCAGAGTCTGAATAGTTCCAGTAGTCAAAATGTTGAACCTTGAACAAGGTTACTGATGCACCAAAATCATAGTGTGAGATTTGTGTATAATATATCCAGTATTGAAAATGTACAGAACATAGCATGCATTTTATATGATTTCTTTTGCTGCCAAAGCTGTTGATTCTTTGCTGGGTACTGTTTCACAAACATGGGATGCCCAAGTGCCAGTTTACTCTCTATAGGCCTTGAGTGAGTGTTGGTGATCCATTCAACTTCAGGAGGCATCTCAGTCGAGGCAAATTTTATCCTCCCCACACAGCCCCTAGATAGCACTGAGTTGGCTACCCTGGCTATGTCTTCCCCCTTCCTACCCCACGGAGCCGAGGCCAATTGCGGTATTCCTACCAGCACGCCAGCTGAGATTAGCTCATTTAGCGCAGACCAGAGATTGAACCTGGAACCTTCCTGGTCAGTGTGGCTCAGTTACTCGCTGGATAAACTTTCTGAGCCTTTTTTCCGCTTTTAAAATGAAGTTTTCGAAGTGTTCAAACTTGAAGTGAATGGAAAATAGATCATAAGTTAGTCATTATACTTTGTATTCTGACAAATCTATTCTGAGTGCTTTGTTTTTAAAAAAAACACCAATTCTTATTGCTTCTAGTTACTTCTTTCTTAACCCTGTACTTCTGAATCATTGGCCTGAAATTTGCAGTCAGCGGCAAAGCAAAGGCATTCGCCACTGGCCCCGAAGTAAGCTTTGCACAAAGATCTCGCGATCTCTGTCAAAGTTCGGGTTTTCCGACGCATAATTCAAATCAACGGAATATAGTGGGGATCCCCTAGTTCGCGCTGCTGTGACGTCAACATGCTGTCTAAGCAGTCAACCAAAACGCAGAATTCTCAGTGAACAAGGAAGTGGGTAAGCTCTTAAAAATTCTAACTTTTTAAAAATGTTAGAGCAAAACAAAGATTGGGGCTCTCACATGGGGAAAAGGCAAACCTGAAATAAAGATGAACAAGCTTTAAAAAAAAAAAAAGAAAAAATTGTTTCTTAAATTTTAGTTTTAATTAAAATTGATAAATTTGACACCGCACAAAATGATAATTCGTTTTTCAGGCCCGTAACCTTTGTTTAGCAGTCAATACGCTGTTAAAACCCCAGTTTCACCTAATCCTTTTGGGTCTAACTTTTAGTAGGGCGTGATTACTGTGGATGAGCCAAAGTTTTAATGAGTTTCCCTGATTTGAGTGATTTCGCTGATTTGCCGGCTCTGTGAGGTGGCGGGGGCGGGTGATGGGGGCGTGCGGTGCACAGTGCAGCCTTTGGCGGACCACAGCGTGCCAAATCCTGAAGTTGTGGTCAGTTTCAAAGGCGGAATGACGATGAATGCTGCTAGTTTGTCATTCAGACTGCAAATTCTGGGCCGATATACCTGGTATCCAAGTCAACAGCTGTCTTAGAGAGAATAAAAGTGTGGGTACATCCCTTGCACAGAGAGCCAGCATTTGGACCGGTAATACTTAACTCTCCAGGCCTCTTACTTTTGGGCACCTTACTTGCTGTGGTTGCTTGCACATTAGTAGACAAATGTATATCTGTTTAGTATTTTATAATAAAGACTACAGGTCAGAGTTTTTTTTTTTACAAAATTTGTTGATTTTGAGCACTGTTAAACCTAGTCCCAGCACGATCTTGCGGTTAAGAGTAGCCATTACCTTTTTTAAAAAGGGTGATTTTGTACTGTGAATGATTTGTGATTCCCCAAATGTTAAGATGTAATCTCAACTTGTAACCTTGGATCAGTGCTACGATTTCCATACTTCCGTTTGAAATGAGGAAGTCAAAATTGAGTGAAGTTTTGCACGCTGTTGACAGGATGTGGTAGTTCTGATTTTTTTTTTCTCTCTCCTTTTAAGATCAGTGGTAGTTTGATCCATTGCTTGTGCTGAATTGGTTAATTTCAGCTGGGGTTGCAGTTAGGGGTACTACAGTTGGCTTGAGTGCTCCTCGAATAGAAAAGCAAAAAGAGTTCCCTCTCCCGATGATGATCCAGTTCCACCTCCTGGAAATTGTCCATGTGCGAATATCAGATGAGAGCAAAAATCTAGCTTGGCTGTCAAATACCTTGTCTACTCTGTACCCAAATCATCTCCTCTTTGAGGGTCTCCCATTGTTTAATGACTCTTTTGCCTACCAATTTTTGATTCCAATCCACCTGGGCCTGATCCCTTTTCAACTCACTGAAGTTAGCCCTCCTCCAGTACAGTATTTTTACGCTTGATTGTTCCATGTCCTTTTTAATAACTAGTCTAAACCTGATATTATGATCACTGTTCCCCAAATGCTCTTCCACACAAACGTACTCCAGTTGGCCCACTTCATTCCCCAGAACTAGATCCAGCACTGCTTCCTTATTTGTTGGGCTGGAAATGCACTGATCAAGAAAGTTCTCTTGTATACATTTCAGGAATTCCTCCCTTCTTTGCCCTTTACACTGTTACTATCCTAGTCTGTATTAGCATAATTGAAGTCCCCCATTATCACTACTCTGTAGTTCTTGATTTTTTTTCTATAATTTGCCTGCAAATTTGCTCCTTGTATCTCCTTCCATTTATTTGGTGGCCTATAGTATACACCCAGTAGTGTAATAGCCCCTCTCTTCTTTAATTCTAACCAAATAGATTATTTTTCCCCTCACTTACATCATCCCTCTCCAGTGCTATAATAGTTTCTTCGATCAATACTGTCACCCCCACCCCCTCTTTTTTCCCCTTCCCTTTCTTTCCTGAATACCTGGCAGCCAGGAATATTAAGTTATGAATCCTCCCCTTCTTTGAGCCAGGTCTCTTGTTGTTGCCACTATATCATAGTCCTGCAGCTCACCAACCTTACTTACCACGCTGTGTGTATTTACACACACGCACTCCAAAACATTTTTGACAGCTTAGTTAAAATCTATTTATTTTCCATTCTCCTCCTGATTTAGTATTTTCTCACTATTTACTTCAGCTAAGTCTTCTGCCTCTATTCCAACAGCTTTATTAATCCTGCTCTCCCTCTCTAGTCTCAAACCCAGGATTTCCCTACCCCTGCTGCCATACAAGTTTAAATTCTTCCCTCACTTCTCTTTACCCACTCAGTTCAGGTGACAGCCCTTCCTTCAGTATACCTTTCCCCTTGTTCCAATGCTCCAAGAATGTAAACACCTTCTTCATCATCATTTTCCAATCCTTAACCTGTTCAGCATGTGGCACAGGAAGCAATCCAGAGATTACTACCCCTGAGGTCTTATTCTTCCCTACTGCTTAACTCCTTAAACATAATTGTATCTATTATCATTGGTTCCCACATGGACCAGGCCATTAGACTGCTCTTCCTCCCTTTCCAGAAGTTTCCCACCATTTCCATGAGGTCCTTCACCCTGGCACCAGGGAAGCAACATACCATTCGAGGTTCCCAGTCACAACCGCAAAAATGGCTGTCTATATGTCTGACTGTAGAATTCCTCATTACTACCACTCTTTAGAGTTTACCTTTCTCTCACCCCCTTGAGTAGTCCCTTTATCCACGGGGGTGTAATATTGCTCAGGACCACCCCTCTCTGAGTAGCTGTCACTGTCCACCTCATAATTGTCCAACATTATGTCCTTATTGGACAGTTCCCATAGCTTGGGTTCTTTGCACCTGTGTGTCAAGTCGTCTTCAGCTGCCCCTGTGGATGGTCTCTTACTTAGAACCATGTGTCCTGAACTAACCTGTACTGCCTGTTTGAGTGGCCATATCCTGGAGAATATGGTCCAGAAACCCCTCATTATCTCTGATTCTACGGAGCGAGGTCAATTGCTGCTCGAGCACAGAGATCCTCTCCTCTGGAAACTCTGTTTCTGATACTTAATGCAAATATGCTGCCTTTGTTGCACTGAGGATCCATGATGGCCACATCGTTTTCCATACATGAGGATTCCCTGCATCCATTTCCATCTAACTTTAAAAAAAAATGTGGATAATGTTAGCTTGAACCCCACACTAGCACCAAACTCTTGCAAGAATCAAACCCCTCATGCTTGCAAAGAAGTATTAATTTTACAAAAAGAGCATTCCTATCCAAATGGCACCTCCAGGCTGATTTTCCCTCTAAAGCTAAATTCCATTCTCTTGCCTTTTTCAATTTCTCCACTGGCTACTCCGAGCTTGAGATTGAACTATTGCTACTCCACTCAAATTTACACTGGTTTAACTGACAAAATAGTCCAACTGCTACAGGAAAATGTGACCAATCTGAAAACAACTAATCGTACCTCTTTTTGTAACCTGTTAATTATCTATTACCGCCTTAAACCAGTTGACAGTTAAGGCATCAAATAAACAACTATAAACAGCTATTAGTATCAAACACCTAAAATGCAGTGAATTAAAATAAATTTAAACACAAAATACAGAAAAAACTATGAAGGAAAATTTCAATACTTGCACCCCAATCACTCCTGCTGAAACGGAACTCCTCACTCTTCTGACCTGTAACACTCCAGTAGCTGCTAGCAGGTCGATATGATTTGCATTCCTGGAGCAATCATTTTGTGACCATAAATTCCCATCCTTTTTCCTCCTCTTCAGCATAATGAGCAGTCGATTCCAGTATCATGGGTTATTTTTCTCCAACACAATGTAGAATGAATGTTACCACACATGTACAGGACAGAGTGGAGTATTCCAATACCAGTGTAAATACCCTGAGGGTATGAATTCCCCTGAAGCAGAACTGGCTATAAAATTTGCTTTTTGATGGACCTCAAGAGATTTTGCTGAATGTTAAGCAAGTGTGGCTTCCCAATGGCTCACTGTATGAAGACATTGTATGGCTGTGGCACTGAGCAATAGAGACCAGGAATGGTCCGTGTTGAGTTACCTGATCTTGCTGCATTGATCACTGGGGCACTACAACTACCGTCTGCATTCCTGGGTCAGGAAAGGAAGTTCCAGCCTCTGATTGCTATTCAACAACCTGTACTGTAATTTACATTCATGTGGATGCTGCATGAGGACAGGATCTGGCTTTCATGTGATATTTAACACAGTTGAATAACCTACTGACTTGGGCTTTGTGTCCAGGCCACTTGGGCGAGGTACTGGAAGGCACTGTGCACAAGACCGTCCAATCATAAGTTGCAGCCTTGAGTATTGGGAGAAAATCACAGAAAAATTTAAGAAAATGTGCATCATCAGTAGGCCTTCTGATTTTTGCTCCTCCCAGCCCCCACTTAGTTTAGATCAACAAATCATGTGGTATCAGCTGTAAGCAAATGCATTTTTTTGGGTCGAAACTTTAAGCAGAATTTTCATAATTAAGATACTTCAGGTTTATTCAGCAAAGCAACTTTGGAAGGAACAAGTAGACAATACTTTAAATGCAATTAACTTCACAGAGTAGAGTGCTAAAAGGAACTGATGTGCATCCTCAGTGCCTCTTCTCCCATGGAACTGCAGTCAGCCCTGTATACATGATGCAGGCAACTGAAGGTGCACTTTACATTGATGCTGCCTGTCACTGGAGAGAAAATGAAATGCTTCCTGTACCAAGTGTGTCATGCTGGATCTGCTTTATGCTAACATTGATGTTTCTGGGGTTTACTGGTTTTAACGCTAAAACTATTACCAATTGATTATTGTCCTTTCATTAAAAATAGCATAAGATTGGGTTCTAGTATAGTACATTCTAGGAAAAAAGTCATGAATGAGCTGTTACTACATTTTATTATTAAAGACTTTCCTGTGGTCTTGGGCTTCACTCTTTGCATACTGTTCACAGGAAATGGCCTTGCGCAGTCAACTGCCAACCATAGAACAAGATGGCAGCCCTCAGAATCCAGTTTCATCATCTGCAATGCCCCAAGATGTAAGGACGATGACGACCAACAGTTCAGATCCGTTCCTTAATAGGTGGGTACTCAGCAGTGTTCCCATTAAGCTGCGCGTCCGCACAGCGCTCTGGAGGTCCCGCGCAGGCCGCTAGCAAGCTTCACAATGGGGAAGACTGCGCATGCATTGAAATTTGAATGGGCCACAGACCCCCCCCCCCCAAAAAAAATAATTAAAGGGAACATTGGTACTCAGTCTAAAATTTCTTGTGGCTGTCGGTGATGACCCTGTATAAAAATCTTTTTAAAATACAGTGCTCTTGAGGTTTGAGGCAATTACATCCTCGGAGAATGAGACTCACTCACTGCCTCTGACTGAAGGGTTCACAGGTAGTAACTGTCAACAGTGCGTACAGGCAGCAGAAAAGTAAAGTCTGCCATTCTGGGGTCTGGTGCAGGGCGGACAATCGACATTGCATGTCTGTATAGACCTTCCTCTGATATCACATGCAACTTCCACTAACTGCATATGCTTGAGATTTGTTAAAGAATAGTATTAAAGTCACTTTTGGAGATACAGGAAACTCTTTATTAACCGGCACCCAAATATCCGGAAATCTCTCTTAATCGGCAAAATTCTTGAGTAGGTAACCGGGGTTTTCCTTCATCTCTCGTTTAAAATTAACTTAAAAAAACCCCCCGAGGCATTTGCCTTGTATCGGAGCGTGAAGATTGGGAGGGGAATGTGCAGCCCGGGTAGGCAGCAGATACGACAGATGGTCAGCTGGCGGTCCCCGGGGAGACGGAGCTTCGAATGCAGGCGCATGTCAATGTGTACGGGGCTCTCGTACGTTGGGCGATATAACTCTCCATTATCCGGACTTTTTGATTAACCGGCACCACGCCGGTCCCGTCGGTGCCGGTTAATAAAGAGTTTCCTGTACTGCACGCACGGTATAAATGGGGAAAATTCAGCATAATCAAAACCACGCAATTGCTGAGCTGTTTCCATTGGAACATAAAAGGGGCGTTGAATCCATTTGTGAAGTAAGGCTCCTGCAGGAGCTGATTGAAATGTAAGGAACAGTAGACCAGAATGGTATGCAAGTTATAGTCAAAGGTATGAGACTAATTACAGGTCCATTGAAACGTATGGAGTGTACTTCAGTTTTAAGAGTGAGATATATTGAAGTGGCTCACATTTTTAAACCAAACTGAGACACTCGACAGCTTTATTAACAACCATCAGTAGTTAAGTGCTCCCTCCATGCTATATAACATACTTTACTTCCTTGTTGGTGGCTGTACAGCACCCAACACTGCTGCGCTGTATAGATGTTTCTGTATGCTCGATGTGTGCGCACACGTCTAATAGAGGGGCTGCTCCAGCATTTGTCATAATTCAGAGGAACAGACTAAGAGGAAGAGAAAAAATATAGATTCACCAAGCACAATAGAATATTTAATCAGTGCAGAGCTTTGACGTCGTTGTGTGTTTCTGTAATGGCCTTCGCAGCTTCGGGCCTGGCTGATATTTTGAGATGGTCATTTTGTGTCTTGCCGATGAAATGCCTGAAAAAGAGTCTGAGATGTCAACATCCTTCTGCTCATGGAGTGCCTTTCAGGGGTCTTTAGGATTTCCCAGGACCATGATGGATCATCCTACAGTGTTCGGCATGTACCCTTGTATCTTGCAGACCGCAGCACAGCAGGTGCTTGGATACCTGCCCAGAATAATGCTGTTCTTCAAAGGAACAAATTTTTCCTATTTTTTAAAATGGAAATGGTCTTCCTAAAAAGTAGGAATGAATAAGTTGCCATACAAAACTTTGTTAGAATTCTCATTTACAATTCTGACAAAGAAATACTGATGCAATTTTTCACATATAAAATATATACATTGCTACAACAACAGATTGGTGCACATTTCTTCCAGAAGTGATCTGAAAGGACTGCTAAATTAATAAGTGAATTGTAAATTATCTAAGGATTGAGAAACATTGAAAGAAACTAAATCCGAGAATTTATTTGTACAACTTTAAAATTTGACTGTGATTGGAAAATTTGCTGGCCTGCTGCCAGATATCTTAAAACAGGCCCATTTGTCCAAAGTGGTGAAGGGTCCACTTCACTAAAACAACTTTTCTGTCATTGATTGAACAGTCCTTTTAAAATATAGATTATTGCAAGTTGTTCATATTCTGTGAATCTGCTCATAGATTTGGTGCAATTTCTGAAGATACTGTCCTCCCTTTCAAAACTACCTTCATCATGCCTTCCTCAAAAAAAAATCACCTTTGATCCCTCTGCTCTTGCAAACCACTGCCTTGAATGTGGTGCTACTTCCCAAATCCATGCCCATCTTTCCCACAGCTCTCTGAATCTCTCCAATCAGGCCTCTGCCCCTGCCACAGCACCAGATCAACCCGAATTAAAGTCACAAATGACGTCCTCTAGTACATTATCCTGTAGTGACTCGTTCATATCCATCCTCATTCTCTCTGCAGCCTTACGGTCGACCAAACCATTCTCCAGTGCCTCGCCACTGCCCTGCTCGGTGGGACTACCTTCACTTGGTTCCAACCACTTCTAGCCAAAGCATCTGTAAGAAAGACTTGCATTTATATAGTGCCTTTCACGACCTCAGGATATCCCAAAGTGATTTACAGCCTATGAAGTACTTTTGAAGTATAGTCACTGTTGTAATGTAGGAAATGTGGCAGCCAATTTGTGCACAGCAAGGTCCCACAAACAGCAATGATATAATGACCAGATAATCTGATTTAATGATGTTGGTTGAGGGATTAAAAATTGGCCAGGACACCGGGAGAACTCCCCCGCTCTTCGAAATAGTGCCATGGGATCTTTTGCATCCACCTGAGGGGGCAGACTGGGCCTCAGTTTAATGTCTCATCTGAAAGATGACCCCTCCAACAGTGCAGCACTCCCTCAGTACTGCGCTGGAGTGTCAGCCTTCATTTTTGTGCTCAAGTCTCTGGAGTGTGGCATGAACCCACAACTTTTTAACTCTGAGGTGAGAATGCTACCACTGAGCCACAGCGAGCACCTGTAACAATGACTTCTCTTCCAACCCTGCACTGTTACCTCTCGAACACTCCCAAGGATTGAACCTTGACCCTCTCCTCTTCATCATCTACTTGCTGCCCCTTGGCAACATCATCTGTAGACATGGGCTAGCTTCCACTTGTACACTGATGACACCCAGCTCTACCTCTTCATCTCTCCCTACCCCTTCACTGCCTCTGTGTTGTCAGACCACTTGTCCAACATCTAGTTTTGTCTGAGCCGCAGTTTCCTCCAGGTAAATATTGGGAAGACTGAAATAATTGTCTTAAACCCCTTTCACAATTGCCATGCCCTTGCCAACCACTGTCTGACCATTCACTATCTCAGCATCCTATTTGACTCTGAGCTGAGCTTTTGACCCAATATCCCCTCTCTCGCAATGACTATCTACTTTTGCCTCCATATCATTGTCCTCCTCTACCCTATCTCAGTCCATCTGCTGCTGAAACCTTTGTCCATACCTTTCTCGCCTCCAGACTTGACCATTCTATTGCTCTTCCAGCTGGCTTCCCATTTTAAGAACATAAGAAATAGGAGCAGGAGTCAGCCATTCCGCCATTCAATAAGATCATGGTTGATCTACCTCAACTCCACCTTCCTACACTATCCCCATATCCCTCGATTCTGTTAGTATCCAAAAATCTGTCAATCTCTGTCTTGAATATACTCAATGACTGAGCAGCCACAGCCCTCTGGGTTAGAGAATTCCAAAGAATCACAACCCTTTGAAGAAATTTCTCCTCATCTCCATCCTAAATGGCCGACCCCTTATTCTGAGACTCTGACCCCTAGTTCTAGCCTCCCCAGCCAGGGGCAACACCATCCCAGCATCTACCCTGTCAAGCCCCTTAAGAATTTTATGTTTCAATGCGATCACCTCTCATTCTTCTAAACTCTGGGGAATATAGGTCTAGTCTCCTCAATCTCTCCTCATAGGACAATTCCCCCATCCCAGGAATCAGTCTGGTGAACTTAATTTGCACTCCTAAGTCAAATATATCCTTCCTTAGGTAAGGAGGCCAAAACTGTACACAGTAATCCAGGTGTGGTCTCACCAAGGCCCGACATAATTGCATTAAGACTTCTTTACTCTTTTATACTCCAATCCTTTTGTAATAAATGCTAACATACCATTTGCTTTCCTAATTGCTTGCTGTACTTTAACTTTCTGTGATTTGTGTACAAGGACACCCAGGTCCTCCCGAATACCAACATTTCCCAATCTCTCCATTTAAAAAAAAAAAAATAATAATTCTGCCTTTCTATTTTCCTACCAAAGTGGATAACTTCACATTTCTCCAAAATATTCCATTTGGCATATTCTTCCCCACTCACTTAACCTGTCCACATCCCTTTGCAGCCTCTTTGTGTCCTCCTCACAACTTACATTCCCACCGAGCTTTGTATCATCAGCAAACCTGGATACATTACACTCCGTCCCCTCAACTAAGTCATTGATATAGATTGTAAATTGCTGAGGCCAAAGCACTGGTCCTTGCCGTACACCACTAGTTACAGTCTGCCAATGCAAAAATGACCCGTTTATTCCTACTCTCTGTTTTCTGTCTCTTATCCAATCCTCAATCCATGCTATTCTATTAACCCCAATTCCATGAACCCTAATTTTGTGTAATAACCTCTTGTGTGGCATCTTATCAACTGCTTTTTGAAAGTCCAAATACACTACATCCACTCGTTCTCCTTTATCTACCCTGCAAATTACAACCTCAAAAAACTCAACAGATTTGTCCCTTTCATAAATCCGTGTTGGCTCTGCCCAAGTTGTTGCCATGTCCCTAATAATGGATTCTAGCATTTTCCCGACTACTGATATCAGGCTAACTGGTCTATAACAACATAACTACAACTTGTATTTATATAGCGTCTTTAAGGTAGTAAAACGTCCCAAGGCGCGTCACAAGAGTGTTGTAAGACAAAAAATTGATACTGAGCCACATAAGAAATTGGGGCAAATGACCAAAAGCTTGTCAAAGAGGTAGGTTTTAAGGAACATCTTAAAGGAGGAAAGAGAGGTGGAGAGGTTTAGGGAGGGAGATCCAGAGCTTAGGGCCTAGGCAGCTGAAGGCATGGCCACCGATGGTTGAGCAAGTATAATCAGGGATGCTCAAGAGGGCAGAATTTGAGAAGCACAGATATCTCTGCAGATTGAGGGGCTGAAGGAGATTACAGAGATAGGGAGGGGTGAGGCCATGGAGGGATTTGAAAATGAGGATGAGAATTTTGAAATCGAGGCGTTGCTTAACCGGGAGCCAATGTAGGTCAGCAAGCACAGGTGATGGGTGAACGGGACTTGGTGCAAGTTAGGACATGGGCAACTGAGTTTTGGATGACCTCAAGTTTACTTGGGTAGAATGTGGGAGGCCAGTGCGTTGGAATAGTCAAGTTTAGAGGTAACAAAGGCATGGATGTGGGTTTCAGCAGCAGATGAACTGAGGCAGAGGTGGAGACGGGCAATGCTACGGAGGTGGAAATAGGCGGTCTTAGTTATGCCACAGATATGTGGTCGGAAGCTCATTTCAGGGTCAAATATGACACCAAGGTTGTGAAGTCAGGTTTAGCCTCAGACACATGCTAGGGAGAGGGATGGAGTCGGTGGCTAGGAAACAGAGTTTGTGGCGGGACCCGAAGACAATTGCTTTGGTTTTCCCAATATTTAATTGAAGAAAATTTCTGCTCATCTAGTACTGGATGTCGGCAAGCACTGTTAATTTAGAGACCGTGGAGGGGTTGGGAAGTGGTGGTCAGGTCGAGCTGGGTGTCGTCAGCATACATGTGGAAACTGACTGTTTTCGGATGATGTCGCCTAGGGGCAGTATACAGATAAGAAATAGAATGGGGCCAAGGATAGATCCTTGAGGGACCCCAGAGGTAACAATGTGGGAGTACCCTGTTTTCGCTCCCTTCTTGAATACCGAGGTTACATTTGCTACCTTCCAATCCATGGAGACCGTTCTAGAATTCTGGAAGATCAAAACCAGTGCATCCACTATCTCTGTAGCCACTTCTTTTAAATTCCTAGGATGTAGGCCATCAGGTCCAGGGGATTTGTCGGCTTTTATTCCCATTAATTTCTCCAGTACTATTTCTTTACTAACACTAATTTCTTTAAGTTCATTATTCTCACTAAACCCTTGATTCCCCACTATTTCCGGAATGGTTTTTGTGTCGTCGTCCATGAAGACAGATACAAAGTATTTATTTAATGTCTGCCATTTCCTTATTCCCCATTTTAAATTCTCTTGTCTCTGCCTGTAAGGGACCCACATTTACTTTCGTGAATCTCTTTTTACATACCTAATAGAAGTTTTTACAATCTGTTTTTGTGTCTCTTGCTAGTTTACTCTCGTATTCTATTTTCTCTCTCTCTTTATCAATTTCTTGGTCATCCTTTGCTGAATTCTAAAATCTTCCCAATCCTCAGGTGTACTATTTTTGGCAACATTATAAGTCTCTTCCTTTAATCTAATACTATCTTTAACTTCTCTTGTTAACCACGATTAGACCACTTTTCCCATGTGGTTTTTATTCCTTAAGGGCATGTATATTTGTTGTGAATTATGATTTATTTCTTTAAATGTTTGCTGTCATATCTTTTAATCTAGTTTCCCAATTTACTTTGGCCAACTCTCTTCTCATACCTACATAGTTTGCTTTGTTCAGATTTAAGACCCTAGTTTTGGGCTTAACTAAATCACTCTCTAACTCAATATAAAATTCATCATATTATGTTCATTGTACCCCAGAGGCTCCTTATTACAAGGTTATTAATTAATCCTGTCTCATTGCAGAATACTCAATCTAAAATAGCCTGTTCCCTACTTGGTTCTTCGACATAATTATCTTGAATGCATTCCATGAACTCGTCCTCCACACTATTACTGCAAATTTGGTTTGCCCAGTCTATATGAAGATTAAAGCCCCCCATGGTTACTCTATTGCCTTTGTTACATGCACCTCTAATTTCTTGATTTATATTGTGCTCGACACTATTACTGTTGGGGGGGCCTGTAACCTACTCCCACCAGTGTTTTGTGCCCCTTGTTGTTTCTTAGCTCCACCAAAAGTGATTCTACATCTTGATTTTCCGAGCTAAGATCCTTTCTTTCTACTGTCTTTATCCCATAATTTATTATCAGGGCTACCCAGCCCCTCACCTTTTCCATTTTGCCTAGCTCTTCTAATACTCAAGTATACTGGAATATTTAGTTCCCAACCTTGGTCACTATGAAACCATGTCTCCGTAATGGCTCTTAGGTCAAACCCATTTATTTCTACCTGCTATGAATTCATCTATTTTGTTGCGAATGCTTCGCGCATACAATCTAGTGCCTTTAGCAATGTTACTTTTAGCCACGCAGCACTTTGGAGCTCACGCGCAGCCATCTCACCGGCTTTTAAATGGGGAAAAACCGCGCATGCATGGTATTTTGAATAGGCCACGCAGCACCTTAAAGGGGCCGCGCACCCAAAAAAATTAAAGGGAACATTGGCCTTTAACTTTTTTCTATATTTTTTGCCTGATCGCACCTTTGTTACTAATGCCCTATTACCTTTGTTTAGCTCTCCTCCCTTCCTGACCCACTCTGTGTATTTTTCACCAGATCTCTACTTTGCTCTACACCCTTGACATTTCTCTTGCTGCTTTTGAATTTACCCTTTCCTGAATCCTTCCAAACCCCTCCTCCAGCCCCCCCCACACTTCATTTAGTTTAACGCCCTACTTCTTCCCTAGTTATTCGATTCGCCAGGACACTGATTCCAGCCTGGTTTAAATGGAGCCCATCCCAATGGAACAGCTCCCTCTCTCTAGTACTGGTGCCAGTGCCCCATGAATCAAAACCCCTTCCTCCCAAACCTTTCTTTCAGCCACGCATTTAACCTTCTAATCTGTTTGTCCCTATGCTAATTTGCGCATGGATCAGGTAGCAATTCAGAGATTATTACCTGTGAGGTTCTGCATTTTAATTTCGGTCCTAGCTCCTCAAACACTTTCAGCAGAATCTCATTCCCAGTTCTACCTATGTCGTTGGTTCCTACGTAGACCACGACAGCTAGATCCTCCAAGTTCTTCTCCAGTGCGAGGGGATATCCTTAACGCTGGCAATGGGCAGGCAACACAGCCTTCGGAACTCCTGGTCACGGCTGCAGAGAACAATATCTATCCCCCGACTATAGTCCCCGTCCCCTGCCACTACAACATTCCTTTTCACTCCTCCCACTTGAATGGCCTCCTGTACCACGGTACAGTGGTCAGTTTGCTAATCCACCCTGCAGACTTTGCCCTCATTCACAGACAGCAAGAACCTCATACCTGTTGGACAAGGGCAAAGGCTGAGGCTCCTCCAGCACTGCACCTGGGGTCCCCTTACCTGCCTGACTCGCAGTCACACCCTCCTGTCCTTGACCACTAACCAGACCTGTACCACTACTTAACCTAAGGGGTGTGACACCCTCCTCGATCAAAGTGTCCTGGTAACTCTCTCCCCCTCCTTGATGCCCCACAATGCCTGCACCTCTGACTTCAGCTCAATAACACTCAGCTGAAGTTCCTCAAGATGCAGACGTGGTTGTCCGGGATCGCGATGCTCTCCACAAACTCACACATGCTGTAGTTGCAGCGCACCTCCTGCACTGCCATCCCTGTCTAACCTGGTTTTATTTATTTATTTAATTAAAATGTATGTATTTAATCAAGCTAGCTTATAGTTTAATTTTTTAACCAATTACTTGATGCAGTTTAAGTTATGGATAGATTAAATTAAATATTTACCTGTAACACGAACCACTACAAGTAATGGAGGCAAAAAGCAGCTCCTTATTCGCCCTCTGCACTGAATTCCCACTGTCACCAAATTCCCAACTTTTACAGTTTTATGATGCACTGCATTTATGCCCACTCTGTGCGACCACTCTGTAAGCTACAGCTTATCGTGCACTAGGTCCTGGTCACCTGTGACCCAATGCCCTTGTCCCTGCCCCGACCTACATTGGCACCCAGTCCCCCAATGCCTCAAATTAAAATTTTCATCCTCATTTTAAAATCCCTTCATAGCCTCACCCTTCCCTATCTATGTAACCTCCTCCTGCCTACAACCTCCCCACCCCATCACACTTTGCATTCTTCTGACTGCTTCAAGTGGATCTTCAGTGTGTCCTTGTTGTGCCTTTTTCATCCATTTCCCCCCCCCCCCCCCCCCCACCGGCTTTCTTTTGCAATCCAACAGTTTACTACAAAGCACCTGCTTTGGCAACCATACATCATCCATCATAACATGTCCAGCCCAATGAAGCTGTGTATTGATTATCATAGACTCGATGCTGTCAGTAGATTCTAATACTTCATTGTTGGTGATCTTCTCCTGCCACCTAAGGAATGATGGTATCTTTGGTGAAACCTTTCCAGCTGTCGAGTTTACCTTCTATAGTGCCCATATTTTGCATCTATGCAGGCAGGACAGCAGCTACCTTGTAAACCATCAGTTTAGTGGCAACCATGATACTGTGCTGATTCCAAGCATGCTTAGTCAGTCTACCAAAGACAACACTTGCTCTCTCTATACGAGCTATCCCTTCCTTATCAGTTGTGCCTAAGCGTGCATTTACATTACATTTAGTATCTCTCTGAAGCAGTTTCCACTTTGCACCGTGTGAAACAGTGTGTAGTGTAAATTCAGATTTACTGCTCCATCTGACTTGCATGAAATGGAGTGACTTCCTCTTCATTCCAATTGCTTTGATATCAAGTGAGGCCTTCACTCCAGATTTAGGCTACATTTACACTGCATCAGTGCAAAACAAAGCCACTTTGCTACAGCTGTAGTGCAAATGCAACCATATCCTGAGCGACTACACCATCTTTCCTAGCAAAATATGAACCAAGGGCAACTAAATTATACCTCTGTCAATTCTAAATTTTTATTGTTTCCCAAATGCGCAAACTACGGCAGTCGTCTAATTTCAAACATTGTCTCAAGTATAGCAGGACTGTTGTTTAGTTGAACTGTATTACTCAAGTTTTAAAATGTTTTAACATTTAAGTCATTAACTTTCTTTTATTAATCAATATGGTAGTACAAAGGTTACACAAATTATCTCCCAAGATTTCTAAAATGTAATCTTGCTGTGGATTAGTATCTTAATACTTATGAAATTTCTCATTTGGATTTTCTTCAAAGACTACGAGGGGAAAAAGGCAGGTGGGGGGGGGGGGGGCCTATTAATTTTGTAAAGTTGAAGGTTTCAGCAAAAACTGAAACAAACATTCTGCAACAATGAGAGCATTTGTGTAAAACCTAGTAGGCTGAAAAGGGTCTTAATTTCAGCTCGGTGTTGGAAACTACAGCTTTCAAGTATTGAACGCTACACCACATTCCTCACTTGATCAAAAGATAGGGATAGAATTTTCTTAACTGCTGGTTTTCTGAGATTCACGCTAACTTTCAATGATGCAGTATTTGTATAAATTAATTGGGTCCAGTTTCCACAGAGCTAACTGATATGGATAAGCACAAATGAAAAACAAATGGAGCATGAGAACACGTGGTTGCAAAAAGCAGACACTAAAGCCTCTTGCTTAAAGCTACACAATGAAGTTATTCATACTCGGCATTACCAGTTTCTGCCTACATATCTGATTTTCTGCTAATTGGCTTGGATTCACCGGGTTGTCCAAAGGCTTTGCTGATCGGAAGCCGAAATCCAGAGGATGTGTGTGTGTGTTTTTCTGAGGGGGAGAGGAAGGGGTGTGCATGTAAAGAGAATTACTTTTCTTAAACTCTCAATGCATAGCTTTCCTTTTCTTCTCCCCTTCGCCCCCCCCCCCCCCCCAATCTTTCACCTCAACTGGGTTTATTTTTCTTTATAGTGGAACATATCATTCCAGGGAGGAGAGTACCGACAGTGGACTCGGCATGAGCAGCTACAGTGTACCCAGAACACCTGACGACTTTCTTAACAGCGTTGAGGAAATGGACACAGGTCTGTTGGGTTCCTGGGACAGGAAACTCCCTTTTTGTTTTTTTTTTAAAGCAGATGAAATGTTTCAAAAAAAATAGTAATTCAATCAAACCAGTTTCTAAAATCAGGAAATGATGAATATCATCAAGTTAACCAGAGATTTAGATTCAAGTTTACATTCAATAAATTATTCAGTGCTCCAAAATGTAATTTTATTTCCTGTTAAAATAATTCCCTTGACGTTTCAGTGGGTAAATATGCTATACTAATCATATAGAGCAAGAAGGTCCCTAATTTGTGCTGAGTTAGTTGATCTCGGCCAAGGTGGCAGCTGGTATACTATAATGGCTTCAGTACACCTGCGCTTGGAAGGAGGTCATGGGGTTTTTATTTTCCATTGTTGTCCAGTGACCCCTGCTACAAAGTATAAATGAGCAGGTATGGGATAAAGGCATAATTGTGTCTTTCCATGGTCAAACAACCTGGCAGAGAACTATACAAGCATCAGCACATTTGGAATAGAAAAAAGGGGAGAACATTTGGGGGGAAATGAGTACACTGCAGGTAGACAAACGGCATTGTAGTTTTCCTTTCAATATTTGAATTTTATTACGAGATTGGTTGTCTGTTGTGCAATTGAGCTATTCTCAGTTTCTTTTGATTTGTTTACCCAGGTGAAAGCCTTGGCCCAAATAATATGGGCTCTCAGCAAAACCGTTTTCCAGACTACTTGGAAACTATCCCTGGGACTAATGTGGACCTTGGAACACTGGAGGAAGACAGCATGAATGTGGAAGGAGAGGAATTAATGCCAAGCCTGCAGGAGGCACTGAGCTCTGACATTCTCAATGACATGGAGTCTGTCCTTGCTGCCACAAAGATAGATAAAGAGAGTTTCCTGACATGGCTATAGGGACCTTGGTCCCATCAGACTGCCTTTGATTCTGTGAAGGATATGAAAACTTGAGACATTTTTATGACTTGTTTGGGACTTAACTGAGTTCTGTCTCTTCTCCTGATGCAAGATTGGATAAACTCTGAATATTTGAAAAGGATTCTGCCATTTAGTATTTCACACATTTCAGAAGTAGTGATTAGCAAAAACTATACAATTTTGACCTGCTTTACCTTGAAGGGTTAGAATATATGTCTAGCTGTATCCTATTTTTTTCTTCCCTGACCCATTTCATACACGTGGGACACCTGTCATTGAGTGTAATTCTTTTACTTGTTTGCATTGTACAGTTTTGCAGCAATGATCACATTTTTGTTCTTCCCGTGAATTTTGAGGTTTGAAAAACCTCAATGTTTTAAGCGAGTAACAAACTAATTTAGGCTTCTACTATGTTATCAGATTTACTCAACGGCTGCTGAGACGTCAACAGAGAATTTGGTGCCAATTAAGTGCCTTTGCCCAGCTTCTTTGAAGCACTGTTGCATCTTGCATCCAAATATGCTGCCTACATGACATTTTTTAGACTACGTCTTCCATTTTACAGTATACACCACAGTACCTAATTTGCTTTTGCCTTTGAGCTATTGAAATATAAATTTCAAACAATTGTTCAATTAATTCTGGGAATTGGGTGACTTCAAAGTGAACTCCCAGCTGTTAGTTTCATTTGGTCTTATTTAAACATGAAAGATTTGTCAATGGTTTTTAATTACTTGTACATGTTTTTACAGTATATTGGACATGTACATTTTTCTGTAATGTCTATCAAAATTACTTTAGATAAGTTTTTTTTTTCTTTTGCAGTTGATGAACAAAGGGTTATTTTTAAACCAAAAGACATGAGGCATGACCAATATAAAGAAGTGCTGGTTATATACATGCTTAAGGAATAAGCCCTTGAACTTGTTTTGTAGGTTGTAGAGGGGTTAAATGGTTTATGTGTTAGACGGTTAGCAGAACAGATAGTCAAGAGTCCTATATACAGTAGTGAATGGTTAGGTGGGGGTTAATGGTTATAAGGACATATATATGTGTATAATAAAAGATTAGATTTAAGAATTGTGACAAATCAGCAGGAGCTTTGTGATCAAAAAGGTCTCCAAAGAGTATTCCCTTTAATGCGGAAGTTCATAAGCCTATTTTTACAACATAATTCATTTTCTAATTATGAGCTGCTGAATACGTTATACCTTTTGAAAACCAAGTGTTTGGGTTTTTACTTGTGAAGCTAATGTGGCTTGTGATTTGAGTATTTTTTAAATAGGTACTGATCGAGAACCCTGGGGAGTATTTTAAATTTCAATGTTACTAAATCCTCTTGTTTTCCAATTTCTTGTTCAATCCTTGCAGAGTGCTGCTTTCAGATCCTGTCATGGTAAAGAAAAAAATGCGTATATGACACAGCTGCTTCACTGTACATAGGCCACTAAAGTGGTTGTTTCTCGGGCTACGGTTTTAAAGTTTCTTTTGTATTGAGAGTCTTAAGCAGTGTATTTATTGAAAGTGCTACATGCTAAGGCTTGTGGATTGAGTGGGGCCTTCCTCTCATGCCTGATCTCCCATTTGTCTTGTAGCATTTTTAAAATCTATACACAAGTCAACATTGATTTTGTAGGAATTGTATAAATTGGACAATGTATGTTCAAAAATGTGCTATGCAGCTTGTGCTCCAAGGGCGAGCAACAAGATTGTATTCACCCACCTTTTAGTTTGGGAATTTGTCATTTTGTACTCCCCTTTTTGCAAGTAGTACTAATTTGAGTAGCCATCATAAATTCTAAACTTCTATTTTTAAAACCAAGTCTTGAACAAGACCCACAACATTCCCCACCTCCTTTCCACCTTTAAAAGGAGGATTCTGATGGATGTATGTCATCATGTATTTTTGATGGCTGATGATTGAACTTAATTACCTTTTTCGAAGTAAGTTACAGAGGAAACATAGTCACTGCTTTGCATGGTCATGTACAGACAGTTATACCAGTGAGAAGAAAGGTTGTATTTTTTTTAATTTCTAGGGGTTGGTGACCTATATTGTTTAACTGGTATGAGATGAGAACCAATCAGTGTTGGAACTAAAGCAATGCAACAAAAGTTTTAAATTTACAAAATATTTCCAAATACTCATCTGAGTAAGTGTACAGTATTTTTTGCACATGCATAATGAAATCTTACTGAACATGGCCTAAATATCTTTAAATAGCCAGAATGTATGCTTGGCATACGTAGAATACTGACATTTCTCTGTCTTGTGATAGTTGTTAAATGTGTACAATTATTTTATATCCAGAGTACTGATAAATGCACACATACTTCAATTTATATTCAGTAATGTTGATTTTTTTTCCAGATGTACCAGCATGCCAGTATATAGATACATACAGTAAATCCTGTTGCATTTTATTTCTGTATGTAATACTTTCCAATGGTTTGTGATGATTAATGTGGTATAAAATATATTCTTTGTGGTAAAGAATTGCTTTGTTTTCTTGTATCTTTCTTTGGTTTTAGCACTGTGCCCCCCCCCCCGCCCCCCCATGATGTTTATGGATGCAAATTTACTGTTCTGTTCCAGTGAATTCACAAATCACTTATATGGTGTCCTCATTGGAGTTGGTCAATATTGCATTACTCATTCTATCATAAGATGCCACTCCATGACAAACAATGAGATTAGATTAATAATTTTTCCCTCTCTCTAACCCAGTGGCACTGAAGTTAATTTTAGCACCTCAACTGTTACCCTAGCTGAGTTGAGCTTAACTGAGCAAAGACGAGTGATCAAACCTGGGTCACTGCTCTATGCATCAGTTTAGTTCAGTTGGTAGCTCACACATCACTGGTTAAGTTGTGGGCAAGAGCCCTACACTGGGACTTACCATATAACTTAGGCTGGCACTTCAGAGGGAGTGCTGCCTCGTCATAGTTTTTGTATGAAATGTTAAGTTTAATATATCCCACAGTGCAATTTGAGGAGGAGCAGCAAGTTCTCCAGATGTGCTGGCCAACTTGCCTCCTTCAACCCATACCACCAAAAAAAATTAATAGCTCATTCAATTTGTGTGCGATGTTGATAGTACAGAATGGCTGATATGTTTATCTATAAAAGTCACTGCACTCAAAAGTGAGAGCATTTCAACTTGAAGTGTGATGTAAATGCTTATTGTGTGGCTTTGTTCATCCTTCCTCTTAAAATGGGCAAGTACAGCATCTTGATCAGTTTGTTTTGTCCGTGGGCAACCAGCTATTATAATTATGCCGTTACTCTGTTCTCCATGTGCAGCCACATACAGAACTTGCAACCATCGGTGTAAGTCTTAGATCTCATCTGTTCTACTTGGAGTGACTGTGACATGGCTTCTAGTAAATGTGGCTTTAGATTAATGTACAATCCTCAAACTAGTTTTTGTTAAACATGGGCCATAAATTTTTGAAAAAGTGTTGGGGAGAGACTGATGCTATATATCTGACTGACTAACCAACAGAGCTTTAAATACTGTGTTCTGGGTTTGACTGGGAATAATGTTGCTCTTTAACTGGCCACTAGGTGTTGCACCAGAGCTTTTACTGATTTTCCTGCTCCCCCCCTCCCGGGTTCATTGTGCAGAAATGTTTGTTCTCTGGCGCTTCCTGCAACAAAATCAATTTCAGGAACTGAACACTGGAGTGAGATTACTTGTAATACATAAGCTGTTCATGGACTATCCTTTCTATATCTTTCCCCATGCCCTCCTCAAATATGTCCTCACACAATGATTTACATTTTCCATGAAACTCTCAAATCTACCAGTCATGGCCTCTGATGAAAAATGCTGGCTAATCTTTGCATGAATACTCGATATACAAATCAACTTAAGTGCTACTAATGTATTTTTCTAGACTATGACACATCAGTGCCGCATTCCTGCTTCCCCTTGGTAACTGACACATTTGGTGGGGGGGGAGAGGAGGAAAGGAAAGAGAGGAATTTTAGCCCGCAAGGATTGGTGGGTTGGGGGAGGGGTGGGAAGGTAAAAATTGTAAAATTCTCAAACCCTACTCCAACGTGCCCGCTTACGGGTTTAATGGAGGCGCATTTGGCTGCATGCAAGTAACCTGCTCGCCGGCGGTGGGGTGATCATTATCACAGGCGTTTTGCTCATTATCATATCTAATGAGGTGAATTTCAAATAATTTCAACAGGGATTTGAATTTAACTCCTCCAGGCCTCTGGAAACTCACCAGTGAAATGGAGGCGAGATTGAGTGGTGCTTCATTATTTAAAGTTGAGATTGCCCGTTCTGAATAAAGGCTCAGTGCTTACAGCTGCTTTGTCAATTCCCTCTGGCAAACGTTTCGCAGAGTTCTTGTGATCATAGACATTTTTCAGAAGTTTGGAAGCTTTCAAACGACCAACATCAGGATGGGAGGCGCCATGAATGTTTTTGATAGGACACGGAAGACAATCACCACCCACGGCAGCAATGGCTTACTGTGGTGAGATATGCAGGTGCACAAGAGAGGGAGCACAACACAGATCTGGAGAACAGCAGAGAGGGGAGCAACAGAGGGATCAAGGTCACAGGAGGCACTATCCACGTGCGAGGGTCTACAGACAAGCTCCGCTTCCGTCACCTATCTGAAGAGCAGTGCTTCCACAGGCTTAGATTGGTATGGCAGGTGGTCACAGACATCTGCAGCCTCCTTGAAGAAGAGCTGTTCCCTGCTGGACCTGGGGGCTGTGCATTGCCAGTCACTGAAAGTCACCACTGCCCTCAATTTCTTTGGTGGTGCACTGGAAGGAACCAGAAGAAGAGACCTCTCGAGGTTCTCAGTCGGCTACACACATATGTCTGCTGTAGCTGTTCCATGTCCACTACTGTGTGGCAGAAGGATCTGGATGTGTTGGTATGCTAAGACCCAGCACCGTCATCAGTGCCCATTCTTGCCGTGACCCTCGTACTGGGCACTACCTCGCCATAGCTAACAATTGACATGACACCAGCTCTAGTGGCACTTATAAAAAATCAACAGATTTCTAAGCCTGTCCAAGCTGGAAGAGATGTCCCATTCTGCCCTGAAACCCCAGGTGTGTCGAGGCAATATTTCAAGCATCTGTAGGAGCCTTGACTGGCTTTGGGGCCTCTGGGGATGGGGAGAGGTGGGGGTGGAATGTTGTGTTGCAACACTATCATGTAAGGTTTCACACGTGGCTAGTGGACTCCTCCACTTGATCTGCCATTTGCTGCTTGCCATGGTCTCCAATATCTGCACCAATATTTTAATATGCTCAGTGGACATCCATTTAAAATTATATCCTGTGAGGTCAAGACCCTCAGGCTCATCAGCTAACATGGGATCCAAGTTGGCCATCTGGACAGCAGATTCCTCTTTCACAGCCACCACCATCTGCTCGTGCTCCCTCATGCTGTGTGTGCATTTCTCTCTAGCAGACTAGGATCGATGGCTGAGCTGTTGCTTGGGAGGGAGACCGAGAATGTCCTTATGCGGGCCTGGCATGTTTTTGTGTGGCACATCTAGAGAAACATGAAGACAAGTTTAAAATTATGTCCAAATGAGCAGCCTTCATATTGTTTGATGTTGTAAGGCCTTAATTCATTTACTGCCAGCAAAACACATACTTAAGTAATAGGCTATGAAGGAAGAGCAGCAGAGGTTTTTAACAAACCTTGAACTGGTGGCAGATTTCTCAATCTCCACAGCCTCCTTTCCCAGGATTTCAAGGGCTTCCCCATATGGGATGAGGCCTCCGGTTAGGCGGTCAACCTCCTGTAAGTGATCTCTTCCCATTGTTATGGGCTGTCTTCTGCAAGCAGAGTAAAAGTGAGAAGTTCTTTGTCAAGTTGAGGTACAGTGATGCCCAAGTGTCAGCACGCCAGCCCATAATGGGTGTAATTACAAGTACAAATAACATTTAATTAGTAAGAGCAGGAGTAGGCCAGACGGCCCCTCAAGCCTGCTCTGCCATTCAATAAGATCTCCATATCCCTTGATTCCCCATGAGTCCAAAAATCTCTCTCTCAGCCTTGAATATACTCAAAGACTCTGCAATCACAACCCTCTGGGGTAGAGAATTCCAAAGATTCAGTCTTAAATGGCCTACCCCTTATCCTGAGACTATGCCCCCTAGTTCTAGACACTCCAGCCAGGGGAAACAACCTCTCAGCATCTACCATCAATCCCCTTCAGAATCTTGTATGTTTCAATGAGATCACCTCTCATTCTTCTAAACTCCAGAGAGTATAGGCCCATTCGACACAATCTCTCATCATAGGACAGCCCTCTCATCCCAGGAATCAATCTAGTGAACCTTTGTTGCACTGCCTCCAAGGTAAGTATATCCTTTCTTAGATAAGGAGACCAAAACTGTGCACAGTACTCCAGGTGTGGTCTCCCTAAGGCGCTGTACAATTGTAGCAAGATTTCCTTACTCTTATACTCCAACCCCCTTGCAATAAAGGCCAACATGCCATTTGCCTTCCTTATTGCTTGCTGTACCTGCATGCTAGCTTTCTGTGTTTCTTGCACAAGGACACCCAAATCTCTCTGAACACCAATATTTGAAAGTTTCTCTCCATTTAAAAAATATTCTGTTTTTCTATTCTTCCAACCAAAGTGAATAACCTCTCTTTTCCCTACATTATAGTCCATCAGCCACCTTACTGTCCACTCACTTAGTCTATCTATATCCCTTGGCAGACTTTGTGTTCTCCTCACAGCTTACTGTCCCACCTAGCTTTGTATCATCAGCAAACTTGGATACATTACACTCGGTCCCTTCATCTAGGTCATTAATATAGATTGTAAATAGCTGAGGCCCCAACACTGATCCTTGCGGCACCCCACTAGTTACAGCCTGCCAACCTGAAAATGATCCGTTTATCCCTACTCTCTGTTTTCTGTCCATTAACCAATCCTCTATCCATGCTACTATATTACCCCCAACCCCATGATCCCTAATCTTGTGTAATAACCTTTTATGTCTCTTAGGCAGTCCCTCGGAACCGAGGATGACTTGCTTCCACATTAAAAATGAGTTCTTGGGTGACTGATGAGTCCAATGCGGGATCTACAGTCTCTGTCACAGGTGGGGCAGACGGTGGTTGAAGGGGCGGGTGGGTGGGGTGCTTGGGTTGACTTGCACTTGCTCCCGGCGAAGAGGCTCGGTGTTCGGCGCCTTCCCGAATGCTTCTCCTCCACTTTGTGCGGCTTTGGGCCAGGGATTCCCAGGTGTCGGTGGGGGAGTTCTTTTTCAAGGAGGCTTTGAGCGTGTCCTTGAAGTGTTTCCTCTGCCCACCTGGGGCTCTCTTGCTGTGTCGGAGCTCCGAGTAGAGCGCTTGTATTGGGAGTCTCGTATTGGGCATGCGGGCGATGTGACCTGTCCACCGGAGCTGATCGAACGTGGTCAAAGCTTCGATGCTGGCCTGAGCGAGAACACTGACATTGGTGCGCCTATCCTGCCAATGGATTTGCAGGATCTTGCGGACGCAGCGTTGGTGGTACCTCTTCAGTGCTTTGAGGTGCCTGCTGTACATGGTCCATGTCTCTGAGGCATACAGGAGGGCGGGTATCACTACTGCTCTGTAGACCATGAGCTTGGTGCCGGGTTTGAGGTCCTGGTCTTCAAACACACTCTTCCTCAGGCGACCGAAGGCTGCACTGGCACACTGAAGGCAGTGTTGGACTTCGTCATTGACGTCTGCCCTTGTTGATAGGCTCCCGAGATATGGAAAGTGGTCCATGTTGTACAAGGCCTCGTCATGGATTTTGATAATCGGGGGCAGGACTGTGTGGCGGGGCAGGTTGGTAGAGGACCTTTGTCTTACGGATGTTTAGTGTAAGGCCCATGCTCTCGTACGCTTCGGTGAAGGTGTTGATGATGGTTTGGAATTCGACCTCAGAGTGTGGCACCTCATCAAATGCCTTTTGGATATCCAAATATACAACATCCACTGGTTCCCCTTTATCTACCCTACTAGTTACATCCTCAAAAAATCCTAATAAATTTGTCAAACACAATTTCCCTTTCATAAAACCATGTTGACTCTGCCTAATCATATGATTTTCTAAGTGACTTGATACCACTTCCTTAACAATGGATACCAGCATTTTCCCGACGACTGATGTCAGGCTAACTGGCCTGCAGTTCCCTGTTTTTTCTCTTCCCTCCTTTCTTGAATAGCGGTGTTACATTTGCGACCTTCCAATCCGCTGGGACCATTCCAGAATCTAGGGAATTTTTGGGAAGATCAAAACCAATGCACCCACTATCTCTTCAGCCACCTCTTTTAGAACCCTAAGATGTAGGCCATCAGGTCCAGGGGATTTGTCGGCTGTTAGTCCCATAAGTTTCTATAGTACTTTTTCTCTACTTATATTAATTGCATTAAGTTCCTCACCCTCATTAGACCCTTGGTTCCCCACCCTTTTGGTATGCTTTTTGTGTCTTCTACTGTGAAGACAGATACAAAATATTTGTTTAACGTTTCTGCCATTTCCTTATTCCCTATAATAATTTCTATGTCTCAGCCTCTAAGGGACCAATGTTTACTTTTGCTAGTCTTTTCCTTTTTACATACTTGTAGAAACTCTTACAATCTGCTTTTGTATTTCTTGCTAGTTTTCTCTCATTCTATTTTTTCCCTTTTTATCAATTTTTTTGGTCAACCTTTGCTGGTTTCTGAAACTTTCCCAATCCTCAAGCTTACTATTATTCTTTACAACATTATAAGCTTCTTCTTTCAATCTAATGCTATCCTTAACTTTTTTAGTTAGCCACGGTTGGATCACTTTTCCTGTGGAGTTTTTGTTTCTCAATGGAATATATTTTTGTTGAGAATTGTGAAATATTTTATTAAATGCTAGCCACTGCTTATCTACCGCCACACCTTTTAATCTATTTTTCCAATCTACCTTAGCCAACTCGCCCCTCATACCTATGTAATTGGCTTTATTTAAGTTTAAGACTCTAGTTTCGAACTTAGTCAAGTCACTCTCAAAATTAAGGTGAAATTCTATCATATTATGATCACTCTGCCCCAGAGGATCCTTTACTTTGAGATTGCTAATTAACCCTGTCTCATTACACAATATAAGATCTAAAATAGCCTGTTCCCTTGTTGGTTCCATGACATTGTTCTAGGAAACTGTCCCGAATGCATTCCATGAACTCTTCCTCCAGACTATGTTTGCCAATTTGATTTGTCCAGTCTATATGAAGATTAAAGTCCCCCAAGATTATTACATTACCTTTGTTGCAAGCTCCTACTATTTCTTGATTTAATATTCTGTCCAACGGTATAGCTACTGTTAGGGGGCCGATATACTACTCCTACCAGTGTTTTCTGCCCCTTGTTATTCCTGATCTCCACCCATACTGATTCTACTTCCTGATCTTCCGAGCCGAGATCCTTTCTCGCTACTGTCCTTATGTCATCCTTTATTATCAGGGCTACACCCCCTCCTTTTCCATTCTTCCTGTCTTTTCGAAACGTCAAGTACCCTGGAACATTTAGTTCCCAACCTTGGCCACCTTGCAACCATGTTTCTGTATTGGCTATTAGATCAAACCCATTTATCTCTAGTTGTGCCACTAGTTCGTCTATCTTGTTACGAATACTTCGTGCATTCAGATAAAGAGCCTTTAATTTAAAATAACGGGAGAATTCTTTGGGCTGAAAGGATGCGAGTGAAGGAGCATTTCCACATGAAGGTTTGGAGGTGTAGAAACATAGAAAATAGGTGCAGGAGTAGACCATTCGGTCCTTCGAGCATGCACCGCCATTTAATGCGTTCATGGCTGAACATGCTACCTCAGTACCCCATTCCTGCTTTCTCGCCATACCCCTTGATCCCCCTAGTTGTGAGTATTATATCTAACTCCCTTTTGAATATATTTAGCGAACTGGCCTCAACAACCTTCTGTGGTAGAGAATTCCACAGATTCACCACTCTCTGGGTGAAGAAGTTCCTCCTCATCTCGGTCTTAAATGGCTTCCCCTTTATCCTTAGACTGTGACCCCTGGTTTTAGTTTTCCCTAACATTGGAAACATTCTGCCCGCATCTAATTTGTCTAAACCAATCAGGATTTTTAACGTCTCTATAAGTTCCCCCCTCATTCTTCTGAACTCCAGAGGATACAAGTTCAGTTGATCCAGTCTTTCTTGATATGTCAGTCTGGCCATCCCAGGAATCAATCTAGTGAACCTTTGTTGCACTCCCTCAATAGCAAGAATGTCCTTCCTCAAGTTAGGAGACCAAAACTGCACACAATACTCCAGGTGTGGCCTCACCAAGGCCCTGTACAACTGTAGCATCACCTCCCTACTCCTGTACTCAAATCCCCTTGCTATGAAGGCCATCATGCCATTTGCTTTCTTGGCTGCCTGCTGCACTTGCCTTCCCACCTTCAGTGACTGATGTACCATGACGCCCAGGTCTCGTTGCACCTCCCCTTTCCCTAATCTGCCACCATTCAGGTAATAGTCTGCCTCCCTATTTTTACCACCAAAGTGGATAACCTCACATTTATCCACATTGTACTTCATCTGCCATACATTTGCCCATTCACCCAACCTGTCCAAGTCACTCTCTGTAGCCTCCTAGCATCCTCCTCATTGTTCACACTGCCTCCCAATTTAGTGTCATCCGCAAATTTGGAGATATTACAATTAATCCCTTCGTCCAAATCATTTATATATAATGTAAACAGCTGGGGCCCCAGCACCAAACCCTGCGGTACCCCGCTGGTCACTGCCTGCCATTCTGAAAAGTACCCATTTACTCCTACTCTTTGTTTCCTGTGTGACAACCAGTTCTCAATCCACGTCAACACATTACCCCCAATCCCATGTGCTTTAACTTTGCACACCAATCTCTTGAGTGGGACCTTGTCGAAGGCCTTCTGAAAGTCCAAATACACCACATCTACTGGTTCCCCCCCGTCCACCCTATTGGAAACATCCTCAAAAAATTCCAGAAGATTTGTCAAGCATGATTTCCCTTTCACAAATCCATGCTGACTTGGACCTATCATGTCGCCACTTTCCAAATAGTCTGTTATGACATCTTTAATAATTGATTCCATCATTTTACCCACCACCGATGTCAGGCTGACCGGTCTATAATTCCCTGCTTTCTCCCTCCCTCCTTTTTTAAAAAGAGGGGTTACATTAGCCACCCTCCACTCCTTTGGAACTGATCCAGAGTCTAAGGAATGTTGGAAAATGATCGTCAATGCATCCACTATTTCCAAGGCCACCTCCTTAAGTACTCTGGGATGCAGACCATCAGGCCCTGGGGATTTATCAGCCTTCAGTCCCATCAATTTCCCCAACACCTTTTCCCGACTGATAAGGATTTCCCTCAGCTCCTCCCTCTTACCAGATCCTTTGATCTCTTTTATTTCTGGAAGGTTGTTTGTGTCCTCCACAGTAAACACCGAACCAAAGTACTTGTTCAATTGATCTG
The DNA here is from genome assembly GCA_030390025.1 of Squalus acanthias. NCBI lineage: Eukaryota > Metazoa > Chordata > Chondrichthyes > Squaliformes > Squalidae > Squalus > Squalus acanthias. The sequence goes on from CM059431.1 coordinate 75,258,694, forward strand.
CCATTTCTTTGTTCCCCATTATGACTTCCCCTGTTTCTGACTGCAGGGGACCTACGTTTGTTTTTACTAACCTCTTTCTTTTTACATATTTATAGAAGCTTTTGCAGTCCGTTTTAATGTTCTCCGCAAGCTTCCTTTCATATTTTATTTTCCCTGCCCTAATCAAACCCTTCGTCCTCCTCTGCTGAGTTTTAAAGTTCTCCCAGTCCCCGGGTTTGCTGCTACTTCTGGCCAATTTGTATGCCACTTCCTTGCTTTTAATACTATCCCTGATTTCCCTTGTTAGCCATGGTTGAGCCACCTTCCCTTTTTTATTTTTACGCCAGTCAGGGATGTACAATTGCTGTAGTTCATCCATGCGATCTCTAAATGTCTGCCATTGCCCTTCCACTGATAACCCCTTAAATATCGCTTGCCAATCTAACCTCGCCAATTCACGCCTCATACCCTCAAAGTTGCCCTTATTTAAGTTCTGGACCATGGTCTCTGAATTAACTGTTTCCTTCTCCATCCTAATGTAGAACTCCACCATACTATGGTCACTCTTCCCCAAGGGGCCTCGCACCACAAGATTGCTGATTAGTCCTTCCTCATTACACAACACCCAGTCCAGGATGGCCTCCCCTCGAGTTGGTTCCTCAACATATTGGTTTAGGAAACCATCCCTTAAACACTCCAGGAAATCCTCCTCCACCGTATTGCTTCCAATTTGAGTAGCCCAATCTATATGCATATTAAAGTCACCCATGATAACTGCTGCGCCTTTTTTGCATGCACCTCTGATTTCCTGTTTCATACCCTCCCCCACCTCACTACTACTGTTTGGAGGTCTGTACACAACCCCCACTAACGTTTTCTGCCCTTTGGTGTTCTGCAGCTCAACCCATATTGATTCCACATCCTCCAAGCTAATGTCCTTCCTAGCTATTGCATTAATCTCCTTTTTAACCAGCAATGCTACCCCACCACCTTTTCCTTTTATTCTATCCTTCCTGAATGTTGAATACCCCTGGATATTCAGTTCCCAGCCTTGATTGTTCTGGAGCCACGTCTCTGTAATCCCAATCACATCATATCCGTTAACATCAATTTGCACAGTCAATTCATCCACCTTATTACAGATACTCCTTGCATTAAGACACAGAGTCTTTAGGCTTGTTTTATTAACACCCTTTGTCCTTTTAGACTTATGATTTAGTATGGCCCTTTGTGTTTCTTGCCTTTGTTTACTCGGATTTCCCTTATTGTTTCTCACCCTTCTAACATTTGTTTCTGACTGCATATTACTTCCCCCTGTTTCGCTACATAGGTTCCCATTCCCCTGCCATATTAGTTTAAATCCTCCCGAACTGCCTTAGCAAATATTACCCCGAGGACATCGGTTCCAGTCCTGCCCAAGTGCAGACCGTCCCTTTTGTACAGGTCCCACTTCCCCCAGAACTGGTTCCAATGCCTCAGGTATTTGAATCCCTCCCTCCTGCACCACTGCTCAAGCCACGTATTTAATCTCGCTATCCTGTTCATGCTACTCTGATTAGCACGTGGCACTGGTAGCAACCCAGAGATTACTACCTTTGAGGTCCTACTTTTCAATTTAGCTTCTAGCTCCCTAAATTCTGCTTGTAGGACCTCTTCCTGCTTTTTACCTATATCGTTGGTACCTACATGCACCACGACAGCTGGCTCTTCACCCTCCCTTTCCAGAATGTTCTGCAGCCTCTCCGAGACATCCTTGACCCTTGCAACAGGGAGGCAACATACCATCCTGGAATCTCGGTTGCGGCCACAGAAACTCCTGTCTATTCCCCTTACAATTGAGTCCCCTATCACTATAGCTCTACCACTCTTTTTCCCGCCCTGCTGTGCAGCAGAGCCAGCCATGGTGCCATGAACCTGGCTGCTGGTGCCTTCCCCTGGTAGGTCATTTCCCCCAACAGTATCCAAAACGGTATATCTGTTTTGGAGGGAGACGACCGCAGGGGACTCCTGCACTACCTTCCTGATATTGCCCTGCCTCTTGGTCACCCATTTACTGTCTGACCTAGCCTTTACCCGCGGTGTGTTCAACTCACTAAATGAGTAATCCACAAAGTTCTCGGCATCGTGGATGCTCCAGAGTGAGTCCAACCGCAGCTCCAGTGCCGCCATGCGGTCCGTCAGGAGCTGCAGCTGGACGCACTTCCTGCACACATAGTTGTCAGGGACACTGGAAGTGTCCCTGATTTCCCACATAGCACAGGAGGAGCACGACACGGTTCCGAGATTTCCTGCCATGACTTAACCCTTTATATTACTTTATTAAGTTAAGTCCCTGAAAACAAAATATAAATCGAACCTACCTTTTAAATTCCCTCTACCCCTAAAGGTTAGAGGAGGTGGGAGACACTACTAGGGTAGTGTCTCGGGCTTAGCAACAGCTCCACCTATATACGGGTACCAATGAATTGGCCCCGCCCTCTGACTTTGACCCCTGCTGATTGATTAGAAAACTGGTTTCCACTGCCTGCTGTGCCAATTTATTGCTACTGCAGTGTAACCTTGTTTTACTCTTCTTAAACCAACAGAATCCCAAATAGTTAACTTTTCCCCTTCACTTAAACTGCTTAAGTACTCTTATCAAGAATGATTTAAAGAGAACTAACAATTAAAGAACTACTCCCACTTACCCAAACTCACAGCACTCTCTGCTGACTTAATGTAGTAAAACGTTCCAAGGTGCTGCACGGGTATTATAAGACAAAAAATTTGACACCAAGCCACGTAAGGAGAAATTAGGGCAGGTGACCAAAAGCTTGGTCAAAGAGCTAGGTTTTAAGGAGCATCTTAAAGGAGGAAACAGAGGTGGAAAGGCAGGGAATTCCAGAGCTTAGGGCCTAGGCAACAGAAGGCATGGCCACCAATGGTTGAGCGATTTCAATCAGGGATGCTCAAGAGGGCAGAATTAGAGGAGCGCAGATATCTCGGGGGGGGGGGGGGGGGGGGCGCGTTGTGGGGCTGAAGGAGATTACAGAGATAGGGAGGGGCAAGGCCATGGAGGGATTTGAAAACAGGGAGCCAGTGTAGGTCAGCGAGCACAGGGGTGATGGGTGAACGGGACTTGGTGCGAGTTAGGACATGGGCAGCCGAGATTTGGATGACCTCAAGTTTACGTAGGGTAGAATGTGGGAGGCCAGCCAGGAGTGCGTTGGAATAGTCAAGTCTAGAGGTAGCAAAGGCATGAATGAGGGTTTCAGCAGCGGATGAGCTGAGGCAGGGGCGGAGACGGGTGATGTTACGGAGGTGGAAATAGGCAGTCTTTATTATGCTGCGGATATGTGGTTGGAAGCTCATTTCAGGGTCAAATATGACACCAAGGTTGCGAACAGTGTGGTTCAGCCTCAGACAGATGTTAGGGAGAGGGATGGAGTCAGTGGCTAGGGAGCGGAGTTTGTGGCGGGGACCAAAAACAATGGTTTCGGTCTTCCCAATATTTAATTGGAGAAAATTTTTGCTCATCCAGAACTGTATGTCGGACAAGCAGTCTGACAATTTAGAGGCCGTGGAGGGGATGAGAGAAGAGGTAGTGAGGTAGAGCTGGGTGTCATCGGTGTACATGTGGAAACTGACACTGTGTTTTCAGATGATGTCTCCAAGGGGCAACATGTAGATGAGAAATAGGAGGGGGCCAAAGATAGATCCTTGGGGGACACCAGAGGTAACGATGCGGGAGCGGGAAGAGAAGCCGTTGCAGGTGATTCTCTGGCTACGATTAGATAGATAAGAATGGAACCAGGCGAGTGCAGTCCCACCCAGCTGGACGACGGTGGAGAGACGTTGGGGAAGGATGGAGTGGCCAAGGCTGCAGACAAGTCAAGAAGGACGAGGAGGGATAGTTTACCTTTGTCACAGTCACATCATTAAACCTCATTAGTGGCATATTTAATCTCTAACAGGTCACAGCTCTTTTCAAAAACTATATTGGGCCAAAAATTCGGCCCTTTGCTGGGTGAGTACACAGTGTGTACTCACCCGTAAGGCGTCCTGAAGTGCCGGTTTCCTGCATGCGCGGGAAACCGGAACATCCGGTCTGGTGAAGGGAGCAGTTCATAGGTGAACCACGTGCGCAGTAGAGGCTGCACGCACGCAGCAAACTTAGTTTTTTTTTCAGGTTTCTACGGGAGGGTAAGTATTGAAGAACCTGCGGTTTTAAAAAGGAGGCGCAAGACCCGTTTTCAACAAGGTAAGTGGTTAATTAATAATTTAAACATTTTTTCAACAGGTTTATCTTTTTTAGATACTTTAAAGAAAGGTAAGTTTATTTTTAGCACTGTTAAAAAGTATTTTAATTTTTTCAAAAATTTAAATTTTTGTTTAAAGTAGTTAATTTATTTAACTTAGTTATTTTATAAATGTGATGGTTTTTAAAAAATTTATTTTAAGTTTAGCTGTTCTTTTGGGGCCGATTTCAATTCATAGATTTGACAGGTCTTCCTGTCAAATCTATGAATGAAAGATGGTCTGCTGCCATTGGCTCTCCATGGCCCACGTGATCCCAGGGGACGCATGGCACTAACTACGCCCCTGGGACACGCAAGCACTGCGCGCCGGCACTTGGAGCAGGCCCAGGAGCTGAAGTTCCCGTGGGCCCAGAGGTCAACGGCAGGCGCGGTAGGTAAGCGCGCGCGATCCTTACCCCCGCGGCAAGTCGGAGAGGCGAATTTCAGGGCCATTACTGCTTCTGAAAATGCTTTACAAAAAACTTTAAAAAAAATCCTACCTGTTAATCACTACGTTGCTATGCATCTGAGTTTGCTCGCTTTGGGTCCAGGTCACCTCGATCATCAATACCAATACCAATACCAGCCTCCAGGGAGGCGGGGCGGGGGGACACACACACAGCGATCCACCCACCCCGGATTATCCTGGGTGGCCCCACACATGCATAGGCCCCCTGTTCTCCCCAGAGAGCACCCTCCCCACACAGCCGCCTAACTTCTTGAGCTATCAGCCGGCCATGCAACAGCGCATCACTCGCAGGCTGGCCTCGCTTTGCTTTTGACCATTCATTTTTCTGGAACATAACTTCTTCCAACCCTTCTCCAGATCTATGACTCCTCCAATTTTGGACTCTAGTGCAATCCCAATTTTAATTGCTCCACCATTGACAGCCGTGCCTTCAGCTGCCTGGGCCCAAGGCTCTGGAATTCACTCCGTAAACCTCTATGCCGCTCTACCTCTCTCCTCCTCTATGCCGCTCCTTAAAACTTACCTCTTTGACCAAGCTTTACGTCACCTGTCCTAATATCTCTTTTGTGTTACTTTTGTTTGATAACTCTCCTGTGAAGCGCCTTGGGATGTTTTACTATGTTAAAGGTGCTATATAAATGTAAGTTGCTGTTGTTAACTTGCTGAGAGACTCTCGGCTGACTCAACGTGCTGTTTTATTTTAAGTTGCTGTGGAGGATGTCCGGCAACAGGTTGGCCATCTTCCCCCACTCTTGTACACCAGTAGTGATCGAGGCCCTGCTTCTGCTCTCGCTCTCTTTCATCCAACTGCGGGAGTACCACAGCACCACTCCAGAACACACACTTCTCTCTTGCCTTAAGCTCACTATTACATATTTGCCACTTCCCCTTTTTAACCGTGCTTCTACGCCACTGTTGTTTACTCTCCTGTTAATCGACTGTTCAGCGGCCTATTCTCCTCATTTTGCCCCCTCTCCCGATCGACTTTCGGCCATTCCCTGCCATTGCTACCCTCTCCTCCAATTCGTGGCCTATTCTATATTAAAAAGTTACTGGTGCTTTGCACCGTCGCCATCTTTACACTGCTTACGTGATTTCCACTTTGAAAATCGCAGGACACGTGTGCGGCTTGGAAGACTGGAACTGCACATGCTTGAGATATTCACCTGATACAGTTTCATGGTCAGTAAATGTGTACAAAGATCATGAGTGATGCTTTATTTCACCAAAAATTGCATCTTGCGTGATAAGATTTGCGAGAGTTGGCAATAGTGAGATCACCAGCATGGTGTTCTGAGGGGGGAGGTATTAAATGATTTGGTTCTCCGCATCGATGAGGCAGACAATGTCCTGCGGTGCCCACCGGTCATGTAGCGTTTTGAGTGATCCAGTGGACACCATGTGATCACGCTCCAAGGTCACCCCTAGTGCTCAGAAAAGTGGCAAGCAGGCAGAGAAACCCCCCCCCCTCCTTTTCCCCAGCAATCATTCATACTCTAGCCGAATGGATGGTAATGAAATAAAAAGAAAAAAGTAACGCATGTGATCATTAGACAATTACAAGAGAAACATTAAATTGCAGCGCATTGTTTTTCAGTGCAAGTGAAATATCTGTCCTTCCATTGCAGTGTATTGGAAATTCCAGGATTTATTCATAAAAAATGAGTCAAATCCCTTTTTGAATGGTTCTTTAATATCTGTTCAATGTAATGTTTTTGTAAAATGTTTAGATTCTGCTACAGCTTTGTGTGTGCCATAACGCTCTGACCATGTAAAATGTTCTATGCCTGGAACTTATGGAAACAGTTTGATTGAACAAAAAGAGAGATCTGAAATCAATACTGCAACATAAAATACACACAGGGTAAAAGAGCTTGAAAGTTTAGTTTAGATTAATTTTAACTATTTTAATAATTCATTGTATGCCTATACAGACAAATGTTATTCTTTAGAATTCCCAATATATTGCTTCATGTGCCAAGAGTGCACATTAGAAATTAAGATAATTGCTCCTACTGTAAATTTCCATCTACTGAAATTAATCAACACTGCCAAAATCCCCAAAATGTGTTCCCAGTGTGCAAAGCTTTCTGCCAGGAGCAATAAAGAGAAAATTTACCACACTTTTGTGACAGTACGTATTTTCTCAGTGCGGTGCCGAGGGAGCTCTATATTGTCGGAATTGCTGTCTTTTGGATGAGATGTAAAACTGAGGCCCCACCTGCCTGTTCAGATGGATACAAAAGATCCAAGGGCACAATTTGAAGAGGAGCAGGGAGTCCGAGCTAACATTTATCCCTCAACCATCATCAATCAAAACAACAATTTATCTGGTCATTTATCACATATGTCATTTGCAGGTCCTTGCCACATGCAAACTGACTGCCGTGTTTGTCGACATAGTAACAGTGACAGTTAAAAAGTAATGAATTAGCTAACCCTGCTTTAACAATTCACACATTCTCTGCATCTTATATGTGCCTATTAACTCCCTAAGTCACCTATGCCAATTATACCATTATCAGTGCTAACAGTCAACCATCTCATCTCCATCCAATCATTTTTTTTCAATCCTGGTGTATATGGTCCCCTTTTCCCCATCCACTTTCCCTCGATGCTTGCTATGTTCCTTCTTAGAATTTGTTTATCTGTAATACCTACACGAAGGGCTAAGGCTGAAACATTAGGCTGAATTTTAATCTGCAGGAGCATGTGGGTTTGGGAGCGAGTGGGGGGTTAAAACCAGCGAAATTGACAGCGGTCAGGAAGCCAAGATGACCAGCAAGAGCAGCCTGCTTGTCATAGACCTATAGCTGCATAGGAGAGAGGGGAGCAGCAGAGAGTTGCAGCTCGCAGGAGGCACTACCCGTGAAACAGAGTCTCAGTTTCCTTGACATGTCTGAACACCAGTGCCTCAGGAGGCTCAGGATGACACGTCAGGTGGTGGCAGACATCTGCAGCCTCCTAGAAGAAGACCTGCTGCATCTGGTGGCCACGCGTTACCAGTGGCTGTCAAAGTTACCACCACTCTCAACAGTTTTGCCTCCGGATACTTCCAGGGCTCTGCTGCAGACATATGCAGGATCTCCCAGTTGGCCACACACAAATGCATTATACATGTGACTGATGGCTTGTTTGTCAGGGCCAGCAATTATGGCAGCAATGATGCCAGTCAGAATGAGCGGGCACTTGGCTTTGCGGCTCTGGCTGGCTTCCCATAGGTGCAGGGAATCATCGACTGCACACATGTGGCAATCTGGGCACCCCCAGAACAACCAGGAGTACTTATCAACTGCAAGGGCTTCCACTCTATCAATGTGCAGTTGGTGTGCAACCACAAAAAGATATTTACACAGATGTGCTCAAGATTCCCAGGGAGCAGCCGTGCTGCTTTCATCCTGCTTGATCTCTTCGGACCTGGAAGCACAAATAAGGCATGGCTGCTAGGCGACAAGGGATACCCATTGCAAACTTGGCTCATGACACCCATCAGCAACCCCTACACTGAAGCCCAACAACTCTACAATGAATCCCATATCACCACCATATGTGCGATTGAACAGGCTATTGGCATCCTGAAGATGCGCTTCAGGTGCCTGGACAGATCTGGAGGCACCCTTCAGTATGCATCAGCCAAGGTCTCCAGAATAGTTGTAGTTTGCACAACCTTGCACAGGTTTGGACCTGCAGGAGGAACAAGGCGAAGAGCTCAGATCCTCCTCGGACGATTCGGAGAGGGAGGAGGAAGAAGAAATATATTAAGGGGAACTGATAGGGTTGATAGAGAGAAACTATTTCCGCTGGTTGGGGAGTCTAGGACTAAGAGGCATAGTCTAAAAATTAAAGCCAAGCCTTTCGGGAATGAAATTAGGAAACACTTCTACACGCAAAGGGCACTTAGAAACTAATAGTAAGACTGGGCAGAGTCAACATGGATTTATGAAAGGGAAATCCTGTTTGACAAACCTATTGGAGTTCTTTGAGGATGTAACCAGTGGAGTAGACAAAGGGAAACCGGTAGATGTGGTGTATTTGGATTTTCAGAAGGCCTTCGATAAGGTCCCACACAAGAGGTTGGTGAACAGAATTAGGGCACATGGAATTGGGGTAATATACTTGCATGGATTGAGAATTGGTTAACAGACAGAAAACAAAGAGTAGGGATAAACGGGTCTTTTTCAGGATGGCAGGCTGTGACTAGTGGGGTACCGCAAGGATTGGTGCTTGGGCCCCAGCTATTCACAATCTGTATCAATGATTTGGATGAGGGGACTAAATGTAACATTTCCAAATTTGCTGAGGACACAAGGCTAGGTGGCAGTGTCAGTTGCGAAGAGGATGTGAAGAAGCTTCAAGGGGATCTCGACAGGCTCCATGAATGGGCGAGAACATGGCAGATGGAATATAATGTGGATAAATGTGAAGTTATCCACTTTGGTAGAAAAAACAGAAAGGCAGAGTATTTCCTAAATGGTGAAAGATTGGGGAATGCAGATGCTCAAAGGGTCTTGGGTGTCCTTGTACATGAGTCACTGAAAGTGAATGTGCAGATGCAGCAAGCCATTTGGAAGGGAAATGGTATGCTGGCCTTCATTACAAGAGGATTTGAGTACAGGAGGAAGTGCAACGAAGGTTCGCGAAATCGATTCCTGGGATGGCGGGACTGTCGTATGAGAAGAGATTGAGTAAACTAGGCCTGTATTCTCTTGAATTCAGAAGAATGAGAGTGGGTCTCATTGAAGCATACAAAATTATTACAGGGCTTGATAGGGTGGATGCTGGGAGAATGTTTCCCTTGGCTGGGGAGTCTAGAACCAGGGGCCACAGCCTCAGGATAAAGGGTAGGCCATTCAGGACTGAGATGAGAAGAAATTTCTTCACACAGAGGGTGATGAATCTTTGGAATTCTCTACCCCAGAGGGCTGTGGAGGCTCAGTGATTGGGTATATTCAAAACAGAAGTCGATAGATTTCTGACTAGTAAGGGCATCAAGGGACATGGCGATAGGGCCGGCGAATGGAGTTGAGGCAGAAGATCAGCCATGATCTCATTGAATGGCGGAGCTGGCTCGAAGGGCCGAATGGCCTACTCCTGCTCCTATTTCTCATGTTCCCCAATCTATCATAACCAACTCACTCCTCATACCTTCGTAGTTTCCTTTGTTTAGATTTAGGACCCTAGTTTCAGATTGGATTTCTTAGAATTCTTCATTAAGATGGAAATTGATCATGTTATGGTCACTCTTCCCTAAAGGACCCCACAGAACAAGATTATTAATTAACCCCTTCTCATTGCACAATACCCAATCTAGGATAACCTGTTCCCTAGTTGGCTCCTCAACGTACTGGTCTAAAAAACCATCTCGTACACACTCCAGGAATTCATCCTCCACAGTATTATTGCTAATTTGGTTTGGCCAGTCTATGTGTAGATTAAAGTCACCCATGATTACTGTATTACCCTTGTTACATGCATCTCTAATTTCCTGTTTGATACCATCCCCTACATTACCACTACTGTTTGGAGACCTATAGACAACTCCCACCAATGTTTTCTGCCTCTTGGTGCTTCTTAGATCCAACCAGACTGATTCTACATCTTGATTTTCTGAGCCAATATCCTTTCTCACTATTGCTCTGATTTTATCCTTTACTAACAACGCCACCCCACCTCCTTTTCCTTTTTGCCTGTCCTTCCTAAATATCAAAAATCCTTGGATATTCAGCTCCCAGCCTTGGCCACCCTGCAGCCATGTCTCCGTAATCGCAATTATATCGTATCCGTTTACATCTATTTGCGCTGTTAATTTTTCTACCTTATTATGAATGCTTCGTGCATTCAGATACAATGCCTTTAGATTTGTCTTTTTAACATTTTTTTTGTACTATGGCCCTATTTGTCTTATTACCATTTTTTCTTACCCAGACCCTATTTGTTAGTGCACTCCTTTGTTTGTACACTCTGTCCCTTCCTGACACAATCTGGTTATTCTTACCCCAATCACTTTCCTGCACTGCTTCCTTGTCTTTTCTATTTAGCATTCTAGATTTCTCTCCACCAGGACACCCCCCCCCACCCCCTTATTTAGTTTAAAGCCCTATCTACCTCCCTAGTTATTCGATTCGCTAGAACTCTGGTCCTAGCATGGTTCAGGTGTAGTCCGTCCCAACGGAACAGCTCTCTTTTTCCCCAGTACTGGTGCCAGTGCCCCACAAATCGAAACCCACTTCTCCCACACCAATCTTTGAGCCATGCATTCATCTCCCTGATCCTATTGACCCTATGCCAATTTGCTCGTGGCTCCGGTAATAATCCAGAGATTATGACCTTTGTGGTTCTGCTTTTTAATTTAGTCCCGAGCTACTCAAACTCTCTCAGCAGAACCTCTTTCTTTGTCCTTCCTATGTTGTTGGTCCCGACATGGACCATGATAACTGGATCCTCCCCCTCCCACTCCAAGTTCTTCTCCAGCCCAGAGGAGATGTCCTTTACCCTGGCACCAGGTAGGCAACATAGCCTTCGGGACTCACGCTCCTGGCTGCAGAGAACAGTGTCTATCCCCCTAACTATACTGTCGCCTACTACAACCACCTTCCTTTTTACTTCCCCCACTTGAACGGCTTCCTATACCACAGTGCCGTGGTCAGTTTGCTCGTCCTCCCCACAGTCCTCGCACTTGTCCACAAGGGTTGCAAGAACCTCGAATCTATTGGACAAGTGCAGGGACTGAGGCAATACTACCTCCTGGATCCCTGTACCTGCCTCACTCACAGTCATACCCTCCCTGACCACGTGTCAATTCTAAAGTATTTAATCTAATATGTGTGGCTGCCTTCTGGAGCAAAAGGTCCAGGTAACTTTCTCCCTCCCTGATGTCTTGCAATGTCTGCAGCTTGGACTCCAGCTCCTCAACTCGGAGCCGAAGTTCCTCGAGCTGCAGACACTTACCGCAGATGTAGTCACCCTGGACAAAAATGTCCACAAGCTCCTACATATTGCAGCAGCAACACATCTCCTGTTATCCCATTATTTTATTTATTTAATTAATTAGTTCAGTGTTAATCAAATTATTTACCTCGTTTAGTTAATTAAATTAAGTTTCGTTTTAAAAATTTAGTTATATGTTATGTTAACTTAAAACTTAGCCCACAGTCACTACCAATCACTTACCTGCCTTACCTGTGACGTCACACTGCTGTTTTCTCTTGTTGATGCAGGTCTGTTGCTGATTTTAACCCCGCTCTCGGGCCTCGGTCTGCTCCCGCTCAGGTCCGCCGCCGCTCTGCGGGAGAAGTTAGGAAGAGCTAGCACCTCCTACCTCCTACCTCCTACCTCCACTTCACCAAACTCCCACACTTACAAAACTCCCAGCTGTTCACTCTGTGCTGGCTGCACTCACAGGCCCCTGTATTTATACTGTTTGTGACTCAGATGAGTCAGCACTGCTCTGCTACTGTTTCAGGAACCAGTTTAATCCAGTTAGCTAATTAACTAACTACAGCAGCTCACCAGCAGGAGAGCTTGCTTGTTTGTCTCTGCGATCTGTGGTTACATTCTGTGCCTTACCTCTCCAATGTAGCCAATCCAGAGGGTGAATACCTACCTGTCCCATGCCTTTTACAATTTCACTCTGATTATCTTTAACTTGGAGAGGAATATCATTTTTTTTAAACCTGTGTTAAAAGAATTAATGGTGAGCCGGGAGAAAATGACTTTTGTATGCACACTTCGCGCCTGGGCGTCTTCATGGCCCAGACTCTTAATTGCGGCCCTGTACTATCCTGGTGTCTCCCAGGTGCTCAAGGCGAAGTTACAATGACATGGAGTACCTTCGGAATGCTGCTTCAGAAGGAAAGATGGGTTCAAGAGAGCCATCAAAGACAGAATTGGAATTTTAAAGAAGCTTAACCAGCGAGAGAATTGAAAGGGAGGAAGTCACACATACAGTGCAATTTAGAAATAAACAAGACCTCTTGTGCAGAAAATGCTGACACGCTCAGCTAGCCAGGCAGCATCTGTAAAGAATGGAAAAAAAATCAAAGACCCTGATTTTAAGTTTGGAGTGGGTGGTGGGGGTCGGGGGGTCTGATATCACATGGGAAACTTGGAAGTAAGTTCAGCGCATCTGTCAGTGGCTTTTTAACTCAGCCACCTCATTATCATTTTACTTCCGGGTTTCCCATCCAATCAGCGGCAGCGGGCATGATGAGGACCCGCATGATGCGATCTCAACTCCAATATTTATAGGGAAAATACAAATATGCAAGTTGAAGGAGTTGAGTTGGCTGTCAGAGAACTGGAAGTGTCAGAATGGAGTCCAGATGGGCAAACGCTCCGCACTATTTCACGGATGCCTCTCTAGATGTGTTGCTGGGGGCTGTGAGGTGAAGAACAGAGATACTCTTCCCTACCAACGGGAGGAAGAAGCCTGCAGCTGAGACCAAGAAGGCATGGTTGGAGGTAGCGGAGGAGGTCAGCAGTAGGAGTGTAGTGTCACGCTCCTGGATTCAGTGCAGAAAGCGGTTTAATGACCTAAGCAGGTCAGGAAAGGTGAGTACCGTGGCAAATTCACCTACATCCTGCTGTGCGCATCACCCCATCCCCTCACTCTGCCTTGTCAAGCCTACTCCATCACATCACTCCTCACACCCACTTACCTTGCATGAGCACCCATCCTTCTCTTTCGATGCACTTCCTCACATCCCCATCTATCCATCCACCACTCCCACTCACCCTCAACCTTATGCAATTTCATGCCTCTCCCTGATACTCACCCTCACCAAATGCACCCCATCCATCGTGTGAACACATGCCATTACACTCACTCATAGGTCTGTTTCCCTCATTGCAGGAGAAGAGGGCACAGAACATGAAGGAGGAGAGAACCGGAGGGGGCCCTCCTTGGAACATACAGCTCACAACTGCAAAAGAGGGGGCACTGGAAATCAGTGGAGTTTCAGCATCCCTGGCTGTCGGAGATGGGGAGCTCTCAGCTGCCTGGTGACACAATTAAATAAAAGCCACCCACATGTCTTCTGGCACTCAGTCATGTTGACTTGGTTTCAACAGCGAATGAAATATGATCATCTTCATAATGATAACTTGCAACATTCTTGCAAGACACTAATTCATGTCTTTTATTTCCGACAGAGGCTTCACGCGTGCAGCAGGTGTCGGTGGACGTGGCAGGCAATGAGTTCTTAGAGTAGCTGAGTCCTTCTGAGGGTGCACCATCACAGGACTCATGCAGACCATGCACCAGCTCAGATACTCACACTTAGGTGAGACCAGTAAGACAGATAGTTGGGTTTTCACCTGGTGACTCACTTCACAAGTGAGCAAGAGCAGATGGTGGTGGCAGGGACAGCAGTGGTGAGTCAATGTCGGAGGGCACAGCCCTCTCCAAGCTCTGTTCAGCTGGACACAGATGCTGTACCCTGGGGACAGTCGATGAAAAGGAGAATCATTGAGCAGCAGAAGATAATGTGCGATGCACTGACAGGCATTCCGAGCACAATCGCAACGATTGCAGAGAGATTGGAGGAGTCCATCTCAACTACGAGAGGGGTAATGTTGCAGGCCATTGAGATGATGTCTTCTTCCAGAGTGGCCAGAGCCATGGACCGTCAAAAGCTTCAATCAAATTAGTCCATGCACGCCTTCAACACCACCTTGCAGACTCTGGATGCCAACATGTCTGCCACCTTAAATAGGATGACACACACCTTAGCCTTGGCCTTACAGGGCCACACTGATCAGCACCAAAGTGCTCTCCAGCACAATGGTAGCTGTGAATTGCAGCTGGGCCATGACAGGGATGATGGCGAAAGGGGTCTTGGAAGTGGGGACTCAAAGCGCTTCCACTTCTCACCCACATCCCACCTCTCAGTCAGTAGCCGACATGTTGCCTTGTCTCCTGATGGCCGAGTCTGCCCCTGCACAGGTGCAGGTGGAGCAGTCTCTGGCGGGGCCCTCATGGACTCCAAAACCCAGAGGGCATCGGCCTAGAGCATCTCAGCAGTCAGAGTAGGGATCTGAGCAGCCTGACTCTACCTCTGCTCAAGCCACACAGGTTGCACCACGTAGAGTAGCAGAAAAAGGAAGAGTAAAGCTTTGTAGTTGCATAAGGATATGCACATGGGTGTCTGAGAAAATGTTGTTTGATAAGTTTTTGTTCTTTATTTGTTCTTTATTTAGCTCATATAAATGTTCTTTTTCACCACTTTCCTGTCTTGTCCATTCTTGGGTGCTGGGTGGTAAGTGGCATTCCAACTTGTTTGATGATGAATGTGAAGACATGAAGTGATGGGGACCAATGGGGGGTGGGATGTTCAAGGGGTGGTTGGTTGGTTGCAGGACTGCTTTGTGTCAGTGGCATTGGGAGGGGAGTGGGGGTAGAGTAGCGGTTACATTTCCTTGTGACATGGGTCCACTGGTGCTACCTAAGTGAACCTTGCATTAATAGGGCATCCCTGGCATCCCGAGCAGCAATGTGAGCAGTTAGGGGTGCATTGCCCTTAGCACGCTCCTCCTCCTGCTCTTCTAGGAACACAGCAACAGGAGTAGGCCATTTAGCCCCTCGAGCCTGTTCCACCATTCAGTGAGATCATGGCTGATTTGTGACCTAACTACATGGGCCTTTGCCCCATTTGGTTAACAAAAATCTGTCAATCTCAGATTTAAAATTAACAATTGACCCAGCATCAATTTGCGGAAGACAGTTCCAAACTTCTAAGAACATACGAAATAGGAGCAGGAGTAGGCCATTCGGCACTTCGAGCCTGCTCCGCCATTCAATGAGATCATGGCTGATCTTCTGCCTCAACTCCATTCACTGGCCCTATCGCCATATCCCTTGATGCCCTTACTAGTTAGAAATCTATCGACTTCTGTTTTGAATATACCCAATGACTGAGCCTCCACAGCCCTCTGGGGTAGAGTACTCCAAAGATTCACCACCCTCTATGTGAAGAAATTTCTTCTCATCTCAGTCCTGAATGGCCTACCCTTTATCCTGAGGCTGTGGCCCCTGGTTCTAGACTCCCCAGCCAAGGGAAACATTCTCCCAGCATCCACCCTATCAAGCCCTGTAATAATTTTGTATGCTTCAATGAGATCCCCTCTCATTCTTCTGAATTCAAGAGAATACAGGCCTAGTTTACTCAATCTCTTCTCATACGACAGTCCCGCCATCCCAGGAATCAATCTCGTGAACCTTCATTGCACTCCCTCTATGGCAAGTATATCCTTCCTTAGGTAAGGAGACCAAAATTGTACACAGTACTCCAGGTGTGGTCTCACCAAGGCCCTATATAATTGGAGTAAGACTTCTTTACTCCTGTACTCAAATCCTCTTGTAATGAAGGCCAGCATACCATTTGCCTTCCAAATGGCTTGCTGCACCTGCACATTCACTTTCAGTGACTCATGTACAAGGACACCCAGGTCCCTTTGAGCATCTGCATTCCCCAATCTTTCACCATTTAGGAAATACTCTGCCTTTCTGTTTTTTCTACCAAAGTGGATAACTTCACATTTATCCACATTATATTCCATCTGCCATGTTCTCGCCCACTCACTGAGCCTGTCGAGATCCCCTTGAAGCCACTTCACATCCTCTTCACAACTGACACTGCCACCTGGTTTTGTATCATCAGCAAATTTGGAAATGTTCCATTTAGTCCCCTCATCCAAATCATTGATATAGATTGTGAATAGCTGGGGCCCAAGCATCGATCCTTGCGGTACCCCACTAGTCACAGCCTGAAAAAGACCCGTTTATCCCTACTCTTTGTTTTCTGTCTGTTAACCAATTCTCAATCCATGCTAGTATATTACCCCCAATTCCATGTGCTTTAATTTTGTTCACCAACCTCTGAAAATCCAAATACACCACATCTACCGGTTCTCCTTTGTCTACTCCACTAGTTACATCCTCAAAGAACTCCAACAGGTTTGTCAAACAGGATTTCCCTTTCATAAATCCATGTTGACTCTGCCCAATCTTACTATTAGTTTCTAAGTGTCCAGTTATTGCATCCATTATAATAGATTCCAGCATTTTCCGAACTACTGATGTGAGGCTAACAGGTCTGTAGTTCTCCGTTTTCTCTCTCCCTCCTTTCTTAAATAGCGGGGTTACATTTGCTATCCTCCAATCTGCAGAAACCATTTCAGAATCTATAGAATTTTGGAAGATGACAACCAATGCGTTTATTAAAAGGCATGATGGTGGATAGGCAATGGCTAACATTTAAGGAACAAATGCATGAATTGCAACAGTTATAAATTCCTTTCTGGCGCAAAAACACATAAGGAAAAGCGGCCCAACCAGGGCTAACAAAAGAAATTAAGGATAGTATTGGATGCAAAGAGGAGTCCTATAAAGTTGCCAGAAAAGGTAGCAAGCCTGAGGATTGGGAGCAGTTTAGAGTTCAGCAAAAAAGGACCAAGAGATTGATAAAGAGGGGAAAAATAGAGTATGAGAGTAAACTTGCAAGGAACATAAAAGCAGACTGTAAAAGCTTCTACAAGTATGTAAAAAGATAAAGATTAGTGAAGACAAATGTAGATCCCTTACAGTCAGAAACAGAAGAATTTATAAAGGGGAACAAGGAAATGGCAGAACAATTAAACAAATACTTTGGTTCCGTCTTCACGGAAGAGGACACAAATAACGTCCCAGAAATGCTAGGGAACCAAGGGTCTAGTGAGAAGGAGGAATTAAAGGAAATTATTATTGGTAAAAAAATAGTGCTGGAGAAATTAATGGGACTGAAAGCCGATAAATTCCCAGGGCCTGATAATCTGCATCCCAGAGTAGTAAAAGAGGTAGCCATGGAAAAAGTGGATGCATTGGTTGTCATCTTCCAAAATTCTATAGATTATGGAACAGTTCCTGCAGATTGGAGGGTGGCAAATGTAACCCAACTATTTAAAAAAGGAGGGAGAGAGAACACAGGGAACTACAGACCTATTAGCCTAACATCAGTAGTAGGGAAAATGCTAGAAACCATTATAAAGGATGTGATAACAGGACACTTAGAAAATATCAACGGGATTAGACAAAGTCAACATGGGTTTATGAAAGGGAAATCGTGTTTGACAAACCTGCTGGAGTTTTTTGAGGATGTGACTGGTAGAATAGATGAGGGAGAACCAGTGGATATAGTGTATTTGGATTTTCAGAAGGCCTTTGATAAAGTCCCACATAAGAGGTTAGTGTGCAAAATTAAAGCACATGGGATTGGGGGGAATATACTAGCTAGGATTGAAAATTGGTTAACAGACAGGAAACAGAGAGTAGGAATAAATGGGTCTTTTTCGGGGTGGCAGGCGGTGACTAGTGGGGTACTGCAGGGATCAGTGCTTGGGCCCCAGCTATTCACAATATATATCAATGATTTGGATGAGGGAACCAAATGTAATATTTCCAAGTTTGCTGACGACACGAAACTAGGTGGGATTGCGAGTTGTGAGGAGGATGCAAAGAGGCTTCAAGGCGATTTAGACAAGTTGAGTGAGTGGGCAAATACATGGCAGATGCAGTATAACGTGGATAAATGTGAAGTTATCCACTTCGGTAGGAAAAACAGAAAGGCAGAGTATTATTTAAATGGTGATAGATTGGGAAATGTTGATGTACAAAGGGACCTGGGTGTCCTTGTACACCAGTCACTGAAAGCAAACATGCAGGTGCAGCAAGCAGTTAGGAAGGCAAATGGTATGTTGGCCTTCATTGCAAGAGGATTTGAGTACAGGAGCAAGGATGTCTTACTACAGTTATACAGGACCTTGGTGAGACCACACCTGGAGTACTGTGTGCAGTTTTGGTCTCCTTACCCAAGAAAGGATATACTTGCCATAGAGGGAGTGCAGCAAAGGTTCACCAGACTGATTCCTGGGATGGCAGGACTGTCGTATGAGGAGAGATTGGGTCGACTAGGCCTGTATTCACTAGAGTTTAGAAGAATGAAAGGGGATCTCATTGAAACGTATAAAATTCTGACGGGGCTAGACAGACTGGATACAGGGAGGATGTTTTCCCTGGCTGGGGGGGTCTAGAACGAGGGGTCATAGTCTCAGGGTACGGGGTAGGACATTTAGGACTGAGATGAGGAGAACTTTCTTCACTCAGAGGGTGGTGAACCTGTGGAATTCTCTACCACAGAAGGCTGTGGAGGCCAAGTCACTGAATATATTTAAGAAGGAGATAGATAGATTTCTAGATACAAAAGGCATCAAGGGGTATGGGGAGAGAGCGGGAATATAGTATTGAGATAGAGGATCAGCCATGATCATATTGAATGGTGGAGCAGGCTCGAAGGGCCGAATGGCCTACTCCTGCTCCAATTTTTCTATGTTTCTATGTGCACGGAGTGCACCGTAAACAGAGTGGGAAGTTGAGAATTTGGTGAGAGTGGGAATTCGGTGCAGAGGTGGAAGAAGGTCCTCCTTTTTGCCTTTAACACATGTAGCGGATTGTATAAGCTTGAGGCAGTAAGTATTTTAAATTAGGAACGTATAACTAATACTTTATTAAATTAATAATTTAAACTAATTAAATGAAGCAGTCCATGTTCGCATGCAGCAAGACCTGGACGACATTCAGGCTAAGGCTGATAACTGGCAAGTAACATTCGCGCCACACAAATGCCAGGCAATAACAATCTCCAACAAGCGAGAGTCTAACCACCTCCCCTTGACATTCAACGGTATTGCCATCGCTGAATCTCCCACCATCAATATCCTGGGGGTCACCATTGACCAGAAACTTAACTGGACCAGCCACATCAATACTGTGGCAACAAAAGCGGGTCAGAATAGGTGGACATGACATTGGATGATGAGATTAGAAATGAGATAACTGCATTTAAAATAAAAAGAGGAGATATATTAAATAAACTAATCAAACTCAAAGAGGATAAAACCCCTGGTCCGGAAGGGTTACATTCGCACATTTTAAAAGAATACAGGGAAGAGATAGCAGAGACTTTACTACACATATTTAATAAATCATTAGAAAAAGGTGTAGTGGCAGAGGACTGGTGGATAGCTAATGTAATACCTATATTTAACAAGGGAGATAGAATATGTCCAGGGAACTATAAACCAGTCAGCTTAACATTGTTGATAGGAAAAGTTATGGAATCCCTACTAAAGGAGAAAGTAGAAGAATATCCACAAAACAAAAATATAATAATGAATAGTCAGCATGGATTTTAAAAGGGAAAGTCTTGCTTGACCAACCTTATTGAACTTTTTGAAACATAGAAACATAGAAACATAGAATCTAGGAGCAGGAGTAGGCCATTCGGCCCGTCGAGCCTGCTCCACCATTCAATACGATCATGGCTGATCATCCAAATCCAATACCCTGTCCCTGCTTTAATCCCCACAGTACACATATCCCACCCTACCCCCGTAACCCCACGTATTTAATTCCCCCTAACATATCCCATCCTATCCCCATAACCCCACATATTTAATCCCCCCCTAACACTAAGGGTCAATTTATCATAGCCAAGTAAATATGTGTAATATTTGAAGAGGTAAGAGAGAGTAGACAAGGGTAGTGTAGTAGATGTAATTTATCTAGATTTTCAAAAGGCCTTCGATAAGGTACCACATAATGAACTAATGAATAAGGTCAGAGAATGCAGAGTCAGGGGACAAGTAGCAGAATGGATAAGTAGCTGGCTTCAAGGCAGAAAGCAGAGACTAGGGGTAAAGGGTAGCTATTCAGAGTGGCAGAAGGTGGGAAGTGGTGTTCCACAAGGATCAGTGCTAGGACCACTGTTGTTCCCAATTTATATTAACTATTTAGACTATGGAATCAAAAACACAATTTCTAAATTTGCGGATGACACCAAATTGGGGGGGATAGTCAATACTGAGGAGGACTTCAACAATTACAGGAAGACATTAATAAACTTACAGAATGGGCATATAATTGGCAAATGAATTTCAACACAGATAAATGTGAGGTATTACATTTTGGTAACAAAAATAGGGAGGTCACATATTACTTGGAAAATAAGAATCTAAATGGGGTAGAAGAGCAAAGGGATCTCGGAGTACAAATACACAAGTCACTAAAAGTAACAACACTGGTTAACAAGGCCATAAAAAAAGCCAAACGAAGCACAAGGGTTTATTTCTAGAGGGATAGGATTGAAAAGTAGTGAAGTTATGCTAAACTTGTATCGAACCTTGGTTAGACCACATTTGGAGTACTGCGTACAATTCTGGTCGCCATATTATAAAAAGGATATAAAGGCACTGGAGAGGGTGCAAAAAAGATTTACAAGGATGATACCAGAAATGTGAGGGTATACATATCAGGAAAGGATGAACAGTCTGGGTCTCTTTTCTATTGAAAAGGGAAGGCTGGGGGTAAACTAATAGAGGTCTTTAAAATTATGAAAGGTTTTAATAGAGTAGTGTTTCCATTTGTGGGGAACAGCAAAACTAGAGGCCATCAATATAAGATAGTCACCAAGAAATCAAATAGGAATTCAGAAGAAACTTCTTTACCCAGAGAGTGGTGACAATGTGGAACTCGCTACCACAGGGAGTAATTGAAGCAAATAGTATAGATGCATTTAATAGCTGGTTAGAAAAGCATATGAGGGAGAAGGGAATAGAGGGTTATGCTGATAGAGTTAGATGAGGAAAGATGGGAGGAGGCGCGAGTGGAGCATAAATGCCGGCATGGACTGGTTGGGCTGAATGTTCTGTTTCTGTGCTGTATAATCCTATGTAATCCTATGTAAGAAGCTTATAATGTTGTCAAAAATAGTAGTAAACCTGAGGATTTGGAGGGTTTTAAAAATCAGCAAAGGATGACCAAGAAATTGATAAAGAGGGAGAAAATAGAATATGAGAGTAAACTAGCAAGATATATAAAAACAGATTGTAAAAGCTTTTACAAGTATGTAAAAAGGAAGAAATTCGCGAAAGTAAATATAGGTCCCTTCGAGGCAGAGACAGGAGAAATTGTAATGAGGAATAAGGAAATGGCAGAGACATTAGAAAAATATTTTGTGTCTGTCTTCACAGTAGAAGATACAAAGAACATACTGGAATTTGTGGGGAACCAAGGATCTAATGAGAGTGAGGAACTTAAAGTAATTAATATTAGTAAAGAAAATGTACTGGAGAAATTAATGGGACTAAAAGTCGACAAATCCCCAGGACCTGATGGCCTCTACCCCAGGGTTTTAAAAGAGGTAACTGCAGAGATAGTGGATGAATTGGAGGGCTCAGGTGGAAAAGGTAGTATGAATAATAATTCTAAAACAAATTAAAAGGAAGAGAGCAGAGTAATAATCAGAAATTGTGTGTTAGGCACTACAGGTAAAGGGAAAGCTAAAAGATGTAAAGTAATTAAATCAGAGAGAGAGATAAGAAATGTGTGAGAAGAACAACATTAGAGCAGAAGGACAGGTTAGGGTGAATGGCACAAATAAGTCCATACAAATGCACAGTGTAAAAGGAACAAATTGAATGAATTGCAAGCGCAAATTCAACTTAGAAGGTATGACATGGTAGCCATTACTGAGACATGGCTGCAAGACGGTTAGGATTGGGAACTGAATGTACCAGGTTATAAAGTCTACAGGAAGGATAGGGAATCTGGTAGAGGGGTAGGAGTAGCATTAGTGATTAAGGATGAAATTACTTCTATGTTAAGAGATGATATATCAAGAGGTAGGCTGGCAGAGGAGATTTTATGGGTAGAATTAATAAATAGAAAAGGATTCAAGTCTGTAGTGCGAGTTGTGTATAGGCTCCCTGGTTGCAGCTGTGAAGTGGCAAAATGTATTAATGCAGAGATTAGACAAGCATGTTGTAAAGGCTAGGTCTTCAAGGAAAATAAAATGGTAGCAGTAGGGGCATTCATGGGAAGTGGGAAGCAGCGATTTTTTTTAAGTGCAAGTAATATCTTAAAGTATTAAGATTACAAATGGAAGGAATTGTCAAATTTTTGACCCAGGAAAAACTTCTATAGCAATGGCACAGGAATTTGTAACACCTTGAGCAGAGTTGATGAAATCTTATTAACTAATATACTTATTTTATTAATTCATGGGAAGTGGGCATCACTGGCAAGGCCAGCATTTATTGCCCATCCCTAATTGCCTTTGAGAAGGTGGTGGTGAGCCACCATTTCAGAGGGCAGTTAAGAGTCATTGCTGTGGGTCTAGGAGTCACATATAGGCCAGACCAGGTAAAGGATTTTAGCAAACCAGATGGGTTTTTACAACAATCTGGTAGCTTCATGGTCACTGATAGTAGCTTTTTTTAAATTCCAGATTTATTTAATTAACTGAATTCAAATTCCCCAGCTGCTGTGGTGGGATTTGAACTCCTGGATCATTAGTTTAGGCCTACTTGGATTACTAGTCCAGTAACATAACCACTATGCTACCACTCAAGGGAGGGATTTCTTGATAACATGTGGTGAGGTAAAACTGAGGCTACGAATTAATAGAGGAGGCGGGTTGGAGTCGGGTTGCCTGGTGGACGGGTTCCACTCCCGCTTCCGGTTTCAGCCGCTCCCAATTTCCGATTTTAGTTTAAGTGCCCTGATAAGTCCCGTCGTGTGCACTGCCCGATCCAATGAGTGGGAGCGTATCTGTTGCTCTCCACTGATGACGTCATTGCTGCAGTTGTTTTTAAGGGGCCCATGTAGCCTCATCCTCTCATTTCTCCTTTCTGCTGCTGTTTGAATGGGCCCTGGCTACAATGACTGCTGGCAAAGCCAAGGCTGCTCCAAAGTTCAATGAGGACTCCCTCCAAGCTCTTGTGGAGGGAGTAAGAGGGCGCAGGGAGATTCTGTTCCCTCCCGATGGCCGGAGGAAGCCTCCTCAGCAAACAAAGGCAGCCTGGCTGCACATTGCTGAAGAGGTAAGCGCAAGGTCCCTATGTTCACGCACCTGGGGCCAGTGCCGAAAATGGTTTAATGATCTTCTGCGATCATCAAAAGTGAGTATCACATCACACTTACCTTCAATCTGCTTCCCTTCTCTTCTCATCACCAGCACTCTGCTTTGTAAGCCTGCTCCTCCACATCCCACCTTACCCTTACTTCCCTTGCACCCTTACCTATCCATCTCTCTCTCTGTACTGAATCACTTCACCATCCTACTATGCACCCCTCACACTCGCTCTCACTGTTAAGAAATGACAACAACTAACAACGCACAGGGAGGCAGCTTCCTCTTGTCACCTCACTCCATCTTGGTCTCCCTCGAAGCTTCTATGTTATGGATTCTTCACAGTCACTCCATCACTCTTGCTGAAACTCCACTTGTGTCCCCCCTTGCAGGAAAAGATAGCCCACAATAAGAGGGAGAGAGCGGAGACAGGAGGAGGCCCACCATCCCTGGTGACATTGACAAGTGCTGAGGAGGCTGCGCACGAGATTGTGGGAGGTGGTGAGGAGCTGGAAGTGGGGGATGGAGAGTCAGGAGCACTAGACGAAGCTGGTGACAGAATAGATTTTCAACCCTCGCATTTAGATTTCATGAGTGACTGCAATGGCATATGATGTTCATAGGGATTGACTTTTGATCATCTGCACAATAGGATGTGTCTGCTACCTAAAAATCAGGGGGGGGGGCAATTCGGTTGATTTGCACCTCCCGTTAGCGCCCTAAGAGGGCAAAGCAACTAGTGCCTGGGTGCGGTGTCGCTAACGCCTCCCGCAAAATTCAGCGGGAGATTAGCGGCAGCAGTAACCGTTAACCGTTAGAAAGAGAGTGGTGCTGGAACTCCAGGAACAAGTGCAGGAGTCTCTCTCAGGGTTTGCATCCAAGGTAACTGCGAGTGTGCAGAGAATGGAGGAGTCCATCTAAAATATGAGCACTGCCTTTGTGGAGGCAATGGCGAATGAACGTGCCGTCATGGAGAGGGTGGCAACATCCATGGAGGACATAAGTCGCCAGACTCAGGAGAACATGGTTACAATGACTGATAGATGGTCTGCTATGGAGGATAGATGGGCAGCTGTTGAGGAGATACACCAGAGGTACATGGACATCCCCGTTATGAGGATTGTCAGTACAGAGACGGGTCCTCATGGCCCCACTGATGTGCAGCAAGGTGCTCTCCAGCCACTTGCTAGCTCTGAAATGGGGCTGACCCATGAGAGGGATGTTGGTGGCAGACAACAAGGAAGTGTGGGCTCCTCTCCAAGCACTCACACCACCATGCCACTACGGAGCCCTCAGTTAGAGCCCCAGATTCCTCACCCAACTGAGATGGCCGTCTCAGCCCCTGCACAGCCACAGGAAGAGCAGACTTTGGAGGAGCCCTCACAGGCTCCCAAACCTAGAGGACGCCCGCCAAAGGCGTCGAAGCAGGTGCAGCATCAAAGTGAGCAAGGTGCCTCTACATCTGCTGAAGCCACAGAGGAAACACCACGTAGAAGCACGCGTAAGAGGAAGTTAACACACAAATAGTCACAAGGGTAGTCACTTGGGTGTTTTGTTCTGATGTAATGATGGTGCGGAGAGTGATAGGAAAACACCATTTATTGGAGAGATGATGTATGGCGTGTTAAGAAGGTCGTCCACACATTCATAGCCATATGCCAGCCACCTGTGGTTGAAGCGTAAGCTTACGCGAATCTGGCATGGATGAGTGCATCCCTTGCGTGACGGCCAGCAATGTGGTCGAGTGCTGCTGCATTGGCCACATCTGGCCCCGCAAGGCGTGCCTCCTCCTCCTCGTCCTCCTCCTTGTCCTCCTCCTCTTCTTCCAAGGAGGCGCTGTGCTGAGCCACTTGTTCCTCAGGCAGCGCCAAGCGATGCTGCTGTGCGATGTTGTGCAGGGCACAGCAGATGACGATGATTCTGGAAACCCTGGCTGGTGCATACTGCAGGGCTCCAGCAGATCTGTCGAAGCATCGGAATCGGATTTTGAGCAAGCCGATGGTTTGCTCTATGATGCTTTTGGTGGAATTGTGGCTCACATTGTACCGCTCCTCGGCCTCATTTGATGGCCTCCTCATCGTTGTCATGAGCCACTTTTTGAGGGGATAGCCCTTGTCGCCAAGTAGCCATCCGGAAAGTTGCATTGGCGGATTGAAGAGCTGAGGCACAGTAGACTGCTGCAGGATGAAGGAGTCATGGCAACTGCCAGGGTACTTTGCTCAAACATTCATGATGATCTTCCTGTGGTTACACACCAGCTGGACGTTAAGGGAGTGGAATCCCTTGTGGTTGACAAATACAGCTGGGTTGTGATGGGGTGCCCTAATGGCCACATGTGTGCAGTCAACGATGCTCTACACCCTTGGGAAGCCTGCCATATTTGCAAAGCCAACCACACGCGCGATCACACTTGCTTCATCCGTGGAGAAGTGGATGTAATTGTGGGCCTTTACAAAGAGGGCATCGGTAGCCTGCATGATGCAGGTGTGTGCGGCCGACTGGGAGATGCCCCTGATGTGTGCAGCTGATCCCTGGAAGGAGCCCGAAGCAAAGAAGTTGAGTGCGATGGTGACTTTGACAGCCACTGGTAAGGAGTGTCCACATGCTCCTCTGGGCTCCAGGTATTGGTGCAGCATTGTGCAGATGCCAGCGACTACGTCTCGCAGAAGTCTCAGCCCCCTTTGGCACTGCTGCTCACTCATGTTGAGGAAGCTCATCCTCGGCCTGTAAGCCCGGTGTTGGGGGTATCTCCTGCGGCGTGGTGCAGGCCTGCGCTGATGCCCTCTTCCCTGTGCATCATCAGGTGGCTGAGGAAAAGGTTGGCTCTCCTGTTGTTGGTGCTGCTGTTGTGTCTGGTTGCGCTGCTGCCACAGCTGCTCTTCCTATGAATCTGACGACCAGGATGAGAGGATATAACTGGTTCCCATACCGCTGGTATATATCTCAGTCGAGGAATGGAGGTTGTTTGCGCTCAGACAAAGTGGCCAGAGGGTATTCCAAGGAGGTCACACTGCAGATGGATTTCAGCGTGAACACACACAAGATTAGTAGAGCTGCAGAAAGTGTCCCAAACCTCAAAGCACTAAGTTGTGGCATCTGAAACTATGAGAGATTGCAGGACCGCTTTTAAGCTGATCGAGCAGCTGCCAATAATTCAGGTCTTCGCTAAACCCGGCTCAATGCAGCTGGCGTGTTTTTGTGAAGGTGGGCAGCATGCAGAAGAAGCTGCAAAATCCAATCAGGCAGTTAAAATGAGATTATCCAGGCAGTTAACAAGCTGTTAACTACCTTAACTGCCTCTCCCGCCGTTTGGTGTCGGGTCAGTTCGGGAGTCGCTGACCCGACACTTGCCAAAGTCACGTGGAGGTGGGTTCGTAGCCCGCCGTCAATTTTTTCGATTTTCACTCCTGACCCACCTCCAAACCCGCCCTCTGAGGTCTATTAAATTCGCGGCCTAAGTGTCACTGTAGTTTAAATTATGAGAAGAGTAAAACTGCCTTCTGTACATAACTTCCATTTCTTCTGCTTCATAACATGGCAACTGATGGCTGAAATCTAGCTTTGGCCTCAGCAATAAATATAGGACTCTTGTGTGGGATTGGTGGGTTGATGGATTGATGGGCTTGTATATATGTCCCTGATCTCTTGTAGTATGGGGGAGAGGGATGGGTCTATCCCTAGTAGGTGACATATGTCTCATCACTAGCAGTACATTTTAGCAGGCCACAAAAGTGGTCTCAATATTTGAACATATGCATATGGTTTATATTAGATTTGCGTAGATTTGACTCTATTCAAGAATTACCCATTCATCAGTAATTCCATTTTTCTGGGTACTTGATTCAAAGGTGTTCACTTAAACTTACAAAAATGGTTACTGTAATACTGAAAGTTTGAGTGGTAGAATTGTTCCAGAAACTATTAGATATTTACAGTCACATAATTAGTAATTACCAGTCATTTGCCACTTACAAAAGCCCTATATAGTTAGTTACATGCTGAATAAACCATAGTGTCAAACCTAGATGACTAAGTGTATAGTTCTGATGTGAACATCATGCTTTCTTATATGCTCCCTTATTTCCAGGCAAATATTAGAGATTTGAAATCAGTCTGAACATCTGTCAGCTTGTCAAACTTTCATACAAGTCAGAAAGGCTTATTGTGACCGCAGTTTTCAAATTGCAACCGTAGCAGAGAAATTTATGCTGATCGTATTTAAAACATAGTTTGCATTGACTCTGGAATCAGCAGAATAGAGTTGCAGCCAAAGTTCCCCAGCATATTATGGGAGGGAATTACTTTATTTCTCTTGTTCAGATCTCGTGCTATGCACCATTATTTCACCAAGAGAATGGGTACGTGATCTGCTGTTAAACTTCGATGTTAGCCGTGGCTCAGTGGTAGCACTCTCACCTCTGAGTCCAGAAGGTACTTAGGTTCATAGTCCCACTCCTGAGACTTGAGCACAAAATCTAGGCTGACACTTCAGTGAGGGAGTGCTGCATTGTCAGAGGTGCTGTCTTTTGGTTGAGATGTTAAATCAAGCCACCCCCACCCCCAACTGCCCTCTCAGGTGGACTATTTGAAGAAGAACAGGGGAGTTCTCCCCAGTGTCCTGGCCAATATTTATCCCTCAACCAACATCACTGAAAAAACAGATTATCTTGTCATTATTACAGTGCTACACTGCTACTACTAAATTATATTTATCAGGGACTGGATGACAGTGAGTTGGAACATTGTCCTTTAACTGTTGGGACCTACGCTTGAATCGAGCCCAAATTGTTAGCATGAAAGTCTCTTCTCTCTTCTAGCTGCAAGAGTCCTATGCGAAACAACATTGGGCAATCTCAACTCACTTCACCAGGGCCACAGACCGACAGCAGAGACTGACCACAATATGGCAGAGCGGATAAATATGGTTGGTGTAAGTAGTAAAAAAATTATACTAACATAGTAAAGTTGGGGATAGGGTACTTAAGGACCTTAATTATAATAATTATAAACCTTTATGTAACAGTCTTATCCAAATGCTCTATTTTACATTGCAGGACACAGATCATTAAGACATTTATTCATCTGAATTCTGATCCTAAATGCACAAAACAGACACTGAGCTTAAACCTTTTTTTCTGCCAGCCAGTGTCTGACACATATTGACATCAATCACCACACTTAAGAGTCTCCAAACCAAGCTATTGAGAAATTCACACAGGTAAGATTTCTGCTTGTCCAATATGTAGTGCATAGTTTCTCTCATAGGAACACATCCTACTTACCTTAGGCAAAGGTTAGCAAGAGTCAAGACTGAGGGACCCCCAAGTGTGCGCAGCTGCTCCTGAAGTTGAACCAGCGAAAACCACATAGTTTACCAGAACAGAGCAGAGCATTGGTAAGCTTCCCACTGCTTGTTCAACCAACATTGGCTTGCAGGATTATCAGGAGCTAAGTGAGAGATCTACCCCCTCCAAACCATTAGTAATTCAGGGGGGCGCAAGAAGTGCGCCTTATAGAGGACATGAGCCTTGTAAATTGTGATGAGATGCGGGAGAGGTTGCAAAGTAATATGAAATCAAAGCAGAAATGGAGGTGGAGGAGACATTTTTTTCAGAGGTGAAAGGGAGGGAGATGTGGAAGCTGAAGGGGATGAGGTAATGTTTTGGAATGGCCCCATCAGTGATCAAAACGTCAGAAGTAGAGAGGCCTTGCTTAATTACAAGGTTGAGATAGTGACCGTAGGTATGTGTGATGGAGATTATGTATGGGTAAAGTTGGGTGAGGATAGGAGAGCAGAGAGTCAGAGAAGAGGCTAAGAGAGTTTAGGTGAATATTCCACTGAGCAACTTCTTATCCAAGAGACAAAAATAGGAAAGAAATCACCTAGAGGCTTGAAAGGTTGATAGACAACAGGGACTTTAAAGGAGAGAAAGGAGGGGTGAAAGAAGGTAATGTACTCAAGTGAAGAAAAGCTGCAAGAGAAGTAGGAGCAGAAGCTCAGAGAATGACAAGCGGCTGCTGCCATGGATGTTTGGCCAGAGGACATGGTGGAACATGTAGCAGACATAGTGGCGTCATTAAGGTGGAAGGAGTTACCATACATAAGTTAGATTTCTGTCAGGCCCAGGATGTCAATAGACTAATGCAGGATGAAGTCATGGATGTGGAGATTCAACTCCAAAGAGATCCCCTTTGCCTCCCCCATCATGGATAGACACTAGTTGGTCATTAGACAAGTGCAGTTTTGAGCCTTGCTAAGCAGCTACCAGTAGCTCCTCATGAGCAGTAGGGCAAGCACTACAATTCATTCTAAAATATGTAAGTACATTGTCACAGCATAGATACATACCAAACTCCATTGAACAGTGGTTCTATTAGTTGGAGGTGCAGAACTTCAGCAGTATCTGCTTATCTCCCAGCACTCCAATCATAGTAGGTAGAAAACTCTGAATATATAAGCATGTTCTTGTACCCAAGATCTGGGTTATGCCTTCCAGCAGCTGTCATTCCAAGTCTTAGAGGTTGTATGACAGACATCTGCTTTCAGCATGGTGGAAGTGCTTATACAGGCCAGCTCACAATGTGTCAGCCATTTTAATGTTCTACACATCCAAGTTCAGTGCTGTAACTATATATTCCTTTAAGGCACAAAAACCCCACAAGAAAAGTGGTCCAACCATGGCTAACAAGAGAAGTTGAAGATAGCATTCGATTAAAGGAAGAGGCTTATAATGTTGCCAAAAAGAGTAGTAAGCCTGAGGATTGGGAGGATTTTAGAATTCAGCAGAGGAGGACCAAGAAATTGATAAAGAAAGGGAAAATAGAATATAAGAGTAAACTAGAGAGAGACATAAAAACAGACTGTAAAAGCTTCTATAGGTATGTAAAAAGGAAAAGATTAGCGAAAGTAAATGTGGGTCCCTTACAGGCTGAGACAGGAGAAATTATAATGGGGAATAAGGAAATGGCGCAGAAATCAAACAAATACTTTGGCTGTGATTTTGCCAGCGCTCAGAGGGCGGGTTTGGAGGCGGGTCGGGAGTTAAAATCCAAATGATTGACGGCGGGTTGCAAACCCGCCGCCATCCCGCCTCCACGCAACTTTGCAAAGTGTCGGGTCTGCGAGTCCCGATCAGACCTGACACTAAATGGTGGGAGAGGCACTTAAGGCAGTTAACAGCTTGTTAACTGCCTAGATAATTCCATTTTTACAGGCTCTTCCCATTTTAGTACATTTTCAGCGTGTTGCCCATCGTGTGACAAACACGCCTGCTGATTGTGCCGGGTTCAGCAACTAGCTGAATTGTTGACAGCTGCTCCTGCAGCATAAAAGCGGACCTGCAACATGGCTGACTTTCAGATGGCAGAACTTTGTGTTTTGAGGTTTTGGAACACATTTTGCAGGTCTATTGAGCTTGTAAGTGTTTAAACTGAGATCCATATGCACTGTGACCTCCTTGGAAAGCCCTCTCCCCACATTGACTGAGCGTTTATAACATCTATTCCTCAACTGAGATATATACCAGTGGAATGGGAACCATTTATACCCTCTCATCCTGGTCCTCAGAATCGGAGGAAGAGCAGCCGCGGCAGCAGCAGAACCAGGCACAACAGCAGCACCAACAACAGGAGCGCCAACCTTCTCCTCAGCCACCTGATGCTGCACAGGGCACAGCGCGTCAGCGCAGGGCTGCACCACACCACAGGAGATACCCCCAACACAGGGTTTACAGGCCAAGGATGAGCTTCCTCAACATGAGTGAGCAGCAGTGCCAAAGGAGGCTGAGACTTTCGCGAGAGGTAGTCGCTGATATCTGCACAATGCTGCACCAACACCTGGAGCCCAGAGGAGCGGGTGGACACTCCTTACCAGTGGCTGTCACCACCGTACTCAACTTCTTTGCTTCGGGGTCCTTCCAGGGATCTGCAGCAGATATCAGCGGCATCTCCCAGTCAGCCGCACACACTTGCATCACGCAGGTTACTGATGCCCTCTTTGCAAAGTCACACAATTACATCCACTTCTCCACGGATGAAGCAAGTGTAACCGCGTGTGCAGTTGGCTTTGCGAATATGGCAGGCTTCCCAAGGGTGCAGGGCATCGTAGGCTGCACACATGTGGCCATTAGGGCACCCCATCACAACCGCAAGGGCTTCCACTCCCTTAACGTCCAGCTGGTGTGTAACCACAGGAAGAACATTATGCATGTTTGCACCAAGTTCTCTGGCAGTTGCCATGACTCGTTTATCCTGCGGCAGTCTACTGTGCCTCAGCTCTTCAATCCGCCAACCCAACTTTCCGGATGGCTACTTGGAGACAAGGACTATCCCCTGAAAAAGTGGCTAATGACACCGATGAGGAGGCCATCAAACGAAGCTCAGGAGCGTTACAATGTGAGCCACATTTCCACCAGAAGCATCATAGAGCAAACTATCGGCTTGCTCAAAATGCAATTCAGATGCCTTAACAGATCTGGTGGAGCCCTACAGTATGCACCAGCCAGGGTCTCCAGAATCATCGTGGTCTGCTGTGCCTTGCACAACATCGCACAGCAGCGTGGCTTGGCGCTGCCTGAGGAACAAGTGGCTCAGCACACAGCCTCCTCGGAAGAGGAGGAGGAGGAGGAGGTGGAGGAGGAGGCGGTAGATGAGGGACACCTTGCGGAGGCGGATGTGCCAATTCCATCAGCATGCGACCACATTGCTGGCCGTGAGGCAAGGGATAAACTAATCCATGCCAGATTCGCGTAACTTTACGCATCAACCACATGTGGTTGGCACATGGACATGAATGTCTGGCTGACCTTCTTAACACACCATACAGCATCTGTACAATAAACTGTGGTTTCCTATCACTCTCGCCACCATCATTACAGATGAAAGGCGCCGTGACCCCTGACTGTGCAACTTCCATTTCTGAGCACACATAGGCCAACTCTTTGAATCTTTACCATCGCATTTCTTTAATACATTTAAAATCCCGATGACAAACGTTACTTTGTATGAGACCATCTATTTAGAAGAGTCACCATGTTCATTTGAGTCTGGTGATTTATGTCCTCCATGGAGGTTGCCATTCTTTCCATGGCGGCACCTATATTCGCCATTGCGTGCACCACGGCATTGCTCATGTTTGAGATGGACTCCTCCATTCTCAGCACACTCGCAGTCACCTTGGATGCAAACCCTGTCAGACTCCTGCACTTGTTCCTGAAGTTCCAGCACCATTCACTGTGGCCCAGAGGCACAGCGTCTACATGCAGCTGAGCAGAGCTAGGAGCGTCCTGCGGCCTCCGACGAGGACTCGTCCGTGCTGTCGCTGTCTCCACCATCTGCTGATGCTTACTTGTGAGTTGTGATACACCAGGTGACAACACTACTCTATGTCGTGAAGGTGTGCGTATCTGCGTTGGTGCTGGGTGCACTGATTTCTGGTGATGCTGCTCCCTCAGAGGCTGCAGGTTCCTCTGAGGAGTTATATGGATCTTCCTCCTGGATAGTGGGGAGGGGGGCTGTCGATGATCCTGTGGGGGAGTAAAGGCATGAGTTAGACATGTGATATTTAGGTAGCAGACACATCCTATTGTGCAGATAATCAGAAGTCAATCTCTGTGAATATCAGATGCGATCTCAGTCACTCATGAAATTTAAATGAGAGGGTTACAAATCTATTGTGTCACCAGCTTGCTCTACTGCGCCCGTCTCTCCGTCCCCCACTTCCAGCTCCTCTGCATCTCCGACGATGTCGAGAGCAGCCTCCTCAGCGTTTGTTAAATGCGCCATCGAAGGTGGGCCTCCTCCTGTCCTGTCCCTCTCCCTCTTATTGTGGGCTCTCTTTTCCAGCAATGAGGGACACAAGTGGAGTTTCAGCGAGATGATGAAGTGAGTGTAAAGAATCCATAACATAGATGATTAGAAAGAGACAAAGATGGAGTGAGTTGCCAATACCAAGGTCCCTCCCTGTGTGTTGTTAGTTGTTGTCATTGCATAACAGTGAGAGTGAGTGTGAGGGATGCATAGTAGGATGGTGAAGTGATTCTGTACATAGAGAGAGAGGGATAGTTAAGGGTGCAAGGGATGTAAGGGTAAGTTGGGATGTGGAGGAGTAGGTTGACAATGCAGAGAGCTAGAGATGGGAAGCAGATTGTTAAGCGTAGCAGGTCATTGAACCTTTTTCAGTACTGCACCCAGGTGCGTGCACACAACGACCTGGCGCTAACCTCCTCAGCAATTTGCAGCCAGGCTGCCTTGGTTTGCTGAGGAGGCTTCCTCCGGCCATTGGGAGGGAACAGAACCTCCTTGTGCCCTCTTACTCCCTCCACAAGAGCATGGAGGGAGTCATCATCAAATCGAGGAGCAGCCTTTGCTCTTGCAGCAGTCATCTTCCAAAGACCAGTTATCAGGTGCATCAGAAACGAAATGAAATCCAAAGGCTACATGGGCCCCTTAAATGCACCTGAATCGAAGACGTCAGCAGAGGCGAGTAGCAGACCCGCACCCACTGTTTGGGCCAGGTAGCCCAGTTAAATGAAAATCGTTATTTCGGAGCAGCTGAAACCGGCAGCGGGACCGGAACCCACTGACCAGCCAACCCAGCTCCAACCCGCCTCAGCTGGGAAAATCGCGGCCTTTGTTTCTGTCTTCACGGAAGAAGACGCAAAAAACTTCTCGGAAATAGTGAACAACCAAGCATCTAGCAAGAATTAGGAACTGAAATAAATTATTATTAGTAAAAAATTAGTACTGGAGTATTTAATGGGACTGAAAGCTGATAAATCCTCTGGACCTGATGGCCTACATCCTAGAGTTTTGAAAGAGTTGGCTATAGAGATAGTGGATGCATTGGTTATCATTTTCCAAAATTCCATAGATTCTAGAACGGTTCCCGTGGATTGGAAGGTAGAAACATAGAAACATAGAAAAATAGGAGCAGGAGTACACCATTCGGCCCTTCGAGTCTGCTCCGCCATTCAATATGATCATGGCTGATCCTCTATCTCAATACCATATTCCCGCTCTCTCCCCATACCCCTTGACGCCTTTTGTGTCTAGAAATCTATCTATCTCCTTCTTAAATATATTCAGTGACTGAGCCTCCACAGCCTTCTGTGGTAGAGAATTCCACAGGTTCACCACCCTCTGAGTGAAGAAATTTCTCCTCATCTCAGTCCTAAATGTCCTACCTCGTATCCTGAGACTATGACCCCTCGTTCTAGAACCCCCCAGCCAGGGGAAACATCCTCCCTGCATCCAGTCTGTCTAGCCCTGTCAGAATTTTATACGTTTCAATGAGATCCCCTCTCATTCTTCTAAACTCTAGTGAATACAGGCCTAGTCGACCCAATCTCTCCTCATACGACAGTCCTGCCATCCCAGGAATCAGTCTGGTGAACCTTCGCTGCACTCCCTCTATGGCAAGTATATCCTTTCTTGGGTAAGGAGACCAAAACTGCACACAGTACTCCAGGTGTGGTCTCACCAAGGCTGTGTATAACTGTAGTAAGACATCCTTGCTCCTGTATTCAAATCCTCTTGCAATGAAGGCCAACATACCATTTGCCTTCCTAACTGCTTGCTGCACCTGCATGTTTGCTTTCAGTGACTGGTGTACAAGGACACCCAAGTCCCTTTGTACACCAACATTTCCCAATCTGTCACCATTTAAATAATACTCTGCCTTTCTATTTTTCCTATCGAAGTGGATAACTTCACATCTATCCACGTTATACTGCATCTGCCATGTATTTGCCCACTTACTCAACTTGTCTAAATCGCCTTGAAGCCTCTTTGCATCCTCCTCACAACTCACGATCCCACCTAATTTCATGTCATCAGCAAACTTGGAAATATTACATTTGGTTCCCTCATCCAAATCATTGATATATATTGTGAATAGCTGGGGCCCAAGCACTGATCCCTGCAGTACCCCACTAGTCACCGCCTGCCACCCCGAAAAAGACCCATTTATTCCTACTCTCTGTTTCCTGTCTGTTAACCAATTTTCAATCCATGCCAGTATATTACCCCCAATCCCATGTG
Organism: Squalus acanthias; assembly: GCA_030390025.1. Lineage (NCBI taxonomy): Eukaryota > Metazoa > Chordata > Chondrichthyes > Squaliformes > Squalidae > Squalus > Squalus acanthias. Next base: position 75,294,399 of record CM059431.1, read on the forward strand.
CTTTAATTTTGCACACTAACCTCTTATGTGGGACTTTATCAAAGGCCTTCTGAAAATCCAAATACACCATATCCACTGGTTCTCCCTTATCTATTCTACCAGTTACATCCTCAAAAAACTCCAGTAGGTTTGTCAAACACGATTTCCCTTTCAAATGTAACAAATGTAACCCCACTATTTAAGGAAGGAGGGAGAGAGAAAACGGGGAACTACAGACCAGTTAGCCTGACATCAGTAGTAGGGAAAATGCTAGAATCTATTACTAAGGACGTGGTAACAGGGCACTTAGAAAATAATAATAGGATTGGGCAGAGTCAACACGGATTTATGAAAGGGAAATAGTGTTTGACAAATCTGTTAAGAGTTTTTTGAGGTTGTAACTAGTAGAATAGATAAGGGGGAACCAGTGGATGTGGTGTATTTGGATTTTTAGAAGGCATTCGATAAGGTGCCACACAAGAGGTTATTAAACAAAATTAGGGCTCATGGGATTGGGGGTAATATACTAGCATGAATTGAGGATTGGTTAACGGACAGAAAACAGAGAGTAGGAATAAACGGGTAATTTTCGGGTTGGCAGGCTGTAACTAGTGGGGTACCGCAAGGATCAGCGCTTGGGCCTCAGCTATTCACAATCTACATCAACGATTTGGATGAGGGGACCAAATGTAATATATCCAAGTTTGCTGATGATACAAAGCTGGGTGGGAATGTAAGTTGTGAGGAGGATGCAAGGAGGCTTCAAGGGGATATAGACAGACTAAGTGAGTGGGCAAGAACATGGCAAATAGAATATAATGTGGAGAAATGTGACGTTATCCACTTTGGTAGGAAAAATAGAAAAGCAGAGTATTTTTTAAATGGTGCGAGATTGGGAAATGTTGGTGTTCAGAGGGACCTGGGTGTCCTTGTACACGAATCACTGAAAGTTAACATGCAGGTACAGCAAGCAATTAGGAAAGCAAATGGTATGTTGGCCTTTATTACAAGAGGATTTGAGTATAAGACTAAAGACGTCTTACTGCAATTATATAGGGCCCTGGTGAGACCACACCTGGAGTATTGTGTACAGTTTTGGTCTCCTTACCTAAGGAAGGATATACTTGCCATAGAGGGAGTGCAACGAAGGTTCACCAGACTGATTCCTGGGATGGGAGGATTGTCCTATGAGGAGAGATTGAGTAAACTAGGCCTATATTCTCTAGAGTTTAGGAGAATGAGAGGTGATCTCATTGAAACATACAAAATTCTTACAGGGCTTGACAGGGTAGATGCAGGGAAGATGTTTCCCCTGGCTGGGGAGTCTAGAACCAGGGGTCACAGTCTCAGAATAAGGGGTCGGCCATTTAGGACTGAGATGAGGAGAAATTTCTTCACTCAGAGGGTGGTGAATCTTTGGAATTCTCTACCCCAGAGGGCTCTGGAGGCTCAGTCGTTGAGTATATTCAAGACAGAGATCGATAGATTTTTGAATATTAAGGGAATCAAGTGATAGGGGGATAGTTCAGGAAAGTGGAGATGAGGTAGAAGATCAGCCATGATCTTATTGAATGGCGGAGCAGGCTCGAAGGGCCAAATGGCCTACTCCTGCTCCTATTTCTTATGTTCTTATGTTCTAAACCATAGGTTCTCAACCTTTTTGCTTCCGAGGCCCCCCTCCCATGTTACAAAAATTCTGCAGCCCCCCTGTAACACAACACAAGTATTTTTTCTGTATAAAAATTAGTTAATTAGTTATTAATAGCTCTATTACACCTTACGTAAAGAAGAACTTATTAAGTCCTAAATTTACATAAGCAAGATAATGTGGATACTGGAAATCTGAAATAAAAACAGAAAATGCTGGAAATACTGAGCAAGCCAGGCAGCATCTGTGGAGAGAGAAACAGAGTTAACGTTTCAGGTCTGATATTTTAGCCTAAGTTTACATTATGTGCCCATTTGCTGCCCAAGGTCTGCTCCACTCTATCAACCATTTGCTTAACAGGAAATGAACCAGGAGCAACAAGTGCAGTGCTCACTACAGGCTCGTTTTGTGCACACTCGGTCGGACTGGACTAAAATTCCAGGTCCACGTCTGCTATTTCGGAAACAGAACTTCCCTCTTATTTCAATACCAAACCCCAACACAGTGGTGAAAGCCAACGACTTGAATTAACAGCACCAGTAATGATGAAGGTGGATGGCACATGAGAGAAGTGGAGAAATAAACATAGTCATGAGCAACTTTACCCACCGACCTCATCGCCATAAATCCTTTAGTGTCAAAGGCAGCGCCCCCCTCCCTCTTTCCTCCTCCCCAATCCTTTCACAAAGTGCTGGCGGTTTCTCAAAAGGGCATGAACGCTCAGACTAGGCCTATCTGTCTGTCAGAGAAGCACATGGCCATGAATATAAAGCTCCGAGTCTGAGGTATGAGGAAAATTGTGATAACACCTTCAACTATTTTATTAACTTAGACTGAAGACATTGAAGGAGAGAGTCACACCAGATCCCGATTATTACGGCCTTGTTGTAGCCCCAGAGACTGGAAAATCTCTTTCCTTTCCCCTCCCACCCCCGCCCCCCCCCCCCCCCCCCAAAGACCACATGGCAGGAATGCACTTCCTTCATTGACGACGTCTTCAAACGCGTGAGAGGCTTCCAACCGACACTGGGCGGCTCAGCCCGAGGGGAAAGAAAAGGGTTGAAAGGAAGGCTCGCACTACCTCGGCCCACGCAATGCCAGATTAACTTGCAGATTTCCCCACTATTATTTGGAACGTGGAAGCGAATAAGGCTGGATCAAAAAAAAAATGCCGCGATAAATATGGCATAAACATCAGTAGTCTCCCCTGTATATTGACAGGACAAACCAACTGGTGGACCCCCTGAGATCTTTGGGGGCCCCCGGATGAGAATCCCTGCCGCAAACCAGTCACCAAATGCTCACATAGTATTACATTTTATTTTACAGCACAGAAACAGGCTATTCGGCCCAAAAGGTCTATGCTGGTGTTTATGCTCCACACGAGCCTCCTCCCATCCTTCTTCATCTAACCCTATCAACATATCCTTCTATTCCTTTTTCTCTCATGTGTTTATCTAGCTTCCCTTTAAATGCTGCTTAATCCACGTCCTTATGTAAAGACCTTTGGCAGAGACGTGCCCATTGTAAGGTACTCAGAAATAGGTTGGGGAAGGCAGTAGCCTTCCTTCCTTGCAACCATTTCTCTTTTAGCAACAAATCTAGTTCACAGCTTGGCCTCAAGGGCTACATTGCATATTTAGGAGTTCTGACCAAATGAGGGAGAACTATTTGGACATATTTTATACATGACAAGCTTACTCTGCTTCGGATTTTACAATCATTGACGACAAGTGAGAAAGACTAAAGTGCCATTCGCCCCTTCTCAACATTGTCCTGAAGGACTGTGTCCAAAACAAAAACAAAAACAAATTGCATTTGTATTGCACCTTTCATATTCTTGGGACATACCAAAGCGCTACATAGCCAATTAATTACTTCTGAAGTTTAGGCACGGCTGTAATCCAGGTTGAAGCTGGTTTCCACCAAGTACCAATGTGAATCAACAATAGAAACAGATTTCACTAGTATCTTCCAATCAATATCTTTGAGATCCCATCTTAAACATGCAAAACCATAATATTGCACTTACGGACATATGAGCATACTTGTGGGCACCACCTCCATATCCCACTACTTAGTCCATTGTTCAGGATAGTTTTATAATTTTTAGTGAAACAGTTTCAACATCTTTAAATTAAATCAATATTTACAATCACAATTAATGAACAGATCATCAATATTTTATTGAGAAATTCTCAATATTCTGTTCAAGTTGCATATTTATGGGTAATTGCAGCCAGCCTTACACATAAAAACTAATTCCTTAAATAATTTAAAGCATAATGCAAGGTTACTAAAATAAATTTCTACCTTATCCAGAAGTTGCTGCCCAGAATGATGAGGGTTCAAGTCCCACTCCAAAATTTCATCTTGGAAAGTACTGAAAATGACACGGTCTACGTGTACATGTGTGAGCGTGACTCTGTGGTGACTGTGGTGTTGATAGCTGGCCATCCAGCACACTTGTATTGGTGTGATCAACAGACTGCTGAAACATAAAGAAAAGGCTGGATCAAAGAAATGCATTTGTGCAACTACAACCATGTGCTGTGATAGCCCTGTGTGCCAGTCATGGTTGGGCACTGATCAATGCAGAGGGACATCACAATGCCCAGCTGTATTCACGCATGTGCACTTTGAGCTGGCTTTTTCCTTCAGTTTCAGAATTGGCAATCTGCCAAAATTGTCCTGGCATCTGCCTGCACAATAAACATACACAACTGCATACAATGCATCACGTGTCTATATCCATGGCTTTTTGCCAGATATAAATTTTTTCGGGGCTCTTGAGCTCTGAAAGGTTACTAATACCGCGCCATTTTTTTAAAAATAGAAAGGAAGATCTTGCATTTATATAGCACCTTTCATGACCTTAGGACGTCCCAAAGCACTTTACAGCCAATGGAATACTTTTGAGGTGTAGTTACTGTTGTAATGTAGGGAAACATGACAGCTCATTTGTGCACAGCAAGATCCCACAAACAGCAATTAAATAATGACCAGATAATCTGTTTTAGTGATATCGGTTGAGGGATAAGTATTCGCCAGTACCCCCCTGCTCTTCTTCAAAATAGTGCCATGGATCTTTTACATCCATCTGAGCAGGCCAACAGGGCCTCGGTTTAACATCTCATCTGAAGGCCAGAACCTCTGAGAGTGCAGTGTTCCCTCAGTACTGTACTGAAGAGTCAGCCTAGATTATGTGCTCAAGTCTCTGAAGTGGGGCACGAACCCACAATCTTCTGACTCAGAGGCAAACGTGCTCCCAACTGAGCCAAGGCTGACATCTAGAAACCTGAAACTGATGACCTAGCTCTTGAATGGACTGCTCTGTGCTACAGGAATATACGTACTGCATACATGCTGGGTTATCCTACAACGTTTTCACAAACCATCACATGATACAGTTTAAGCCAAAGATGAAAATCATAAAGCAGATTCATCAAAAACATATATGGCACAAAGTGGAGAAAACACAATCTAATTTGAAATACAATTGAGAAAGAAATGGAAGAGACCTCTGGTTTGTCGTGGTGGCTCAAATGCTGATGGTACAACGGACTGCCGCAGAATGAAGGCATCATGGCTGCTGCCAGGATACCAAGTATTGACTTGCACGATGTGCTGAGTATGGTCGCATACCAGCTGGACATTGAGGGAGTGGAATCCCTTCCAGTTGAGGTACATCTCCAAATTGAGATGTGGCGCCTGCAAAGTGACGTGTGTGCAGTCAATGGCACCCTGCACCATGGGGAGGCCTGCTATCCTGGTGAAGCCGCATGCTCGCTCCACCTGCTTCTCTCTAGCAAGAGAGAATGAAATGTATTCAGCTCTCTTTACATACAGAGCCTCACTCACCTCTTTTATACAGGAGTGGACGGCAAACTGGGAAATGTTACAGATGTCGCCTGCTCCAGACTGGAAGGAGCCCGACGCAAAGAAGTTCAAGGCCACGGTCACCTTTACAGCCACTGGCAATGCCTTCCTCACTCTGGACTGAGGCTTCAGGTCTGGCTGCAGCAGGTGGCAGATTTCAGTGAGCACCTTCTTAGTGAAGTGGAGATGTTGCATGCACTGTTCCTCACTGAGATTGAAGTAGGAGAATTGTTCCCTGAAGACCCTGGGTGGATATGGCCTCCTGCTGAGAGCCCTTCTCCCCCTCCTCCTCCTGCTTCTTCTAGCAGCTTGTCCTGCTCTGTGTCACCTCTGCTCATTCTCCCTGTCATGCTGCAGGCCAAGGGGGATACAAACTACTGCACCCATGTCTGGGAACAACTGGTCTGAGCAGACCCCTTGCAAGTCAGTACGAAGTCCTTGAGCATGTGCCACACCACTCCTTGTAGACTTTAGACAACTTTAAAGAAGTCTAGAAAGCACCAAACACTTCTACAAGCTCAGCAACAGCTAGTAGAAATCAATCAGCAAATAACCTGTAAGTAGGTGATGATTGATCCCTTTAAATAGTGCTGCGAGGGGGTCCTTCCTGCTGCTGAACGCATGTTCAGCTGTGTGAGGTTAAGAGAGGGTGTTAGTTCCAGCGTTGAGATTGAAAATGGCAGTGTTGGCATCAAATCAGCATCACACGCTGATTGATGTCACGATCTCCGTACTCTGCATACTTCCGGCGCACGCTCCCAGTGCCAACGCTAACACCCTCACCAAAATGGCATCTGGTGTGGCCCGCACCAGATGTGTGCTCGCGCTGCTCAGATGCCATTTTCGAGCCAATTCGGCACCCGTAGCGCCCAAACAACGGGCACTACGCAACCAAATTTTTAGCCCAAAGATTCTACTCTGTCAATGTGCTACTCAGTTGTAACGATCTGCTGCAGATAATATAAATTAGTGCACTTCCCAGGAAGATGACACAATGGGGTTAATATTGACTTTGTACGATAGTGTAAAATGGGCGATATCGGATAAACACCCATTTAACATCTCTCCTGATTTTAATTTCCACTGACTTCAATGGAAATGAAAATCGGGAGAGATGTAGAACAGGCGGCTGATCCAATATCACCCGTTTTACACTATCGCACAAAGTAAAAATTACCCCCAGTGTCCTCATTTTAATGCAGTCCATCAACCCACTGTTATTGAACTCACAAAGGCAAGTCTTGGTGGTGCCTGGGTGATCAAAAATAGCCATAGCTCATGTTCTGGGATGCTGCACAGGTGTCACCAGCTGAGCATGGGTAGGGATTGTAGATGCATTTGTAATAATTTTTCAAAACTCCCTGGATTCCGCTAAGGTCCCGGCAGACTGGAAAACTGCTAATGTAACACCCTTATTTAAAAAGGGCAGTAGACAGAAGGCTGGTAACTATAGACCGGTTAGCCTAACATCTGTGGTAGGTAAAATTTTGGAGTCCATTATTAAGGAAACAGTAACAGGACATTTGGATAATCATAATTTAATAGGACAAAGTCAGCATGGTTTTACGAAGGGGAAGTCATGTTTGACAAATTTGCTGGAGTTCTTTGAGGAAGTAACATATAGAGTGGATAAAGGGGAACCAGTGGACGTAGTGTATTTAGACTTCCAAAAGGCATTTGACAAGGTGCCACACAAAAGATTATTGCTTAAGGTAAAAAATCACGGGATTGGGGGTAATATTCTGGCATGGATAGAGGATTGGCTATCTAACAGAAAGCAAAGAGTTGGGATAAATGGTTCATTCTCAGACTGGCAATCAGTAACTAGTGGTGTTCCACAGGGGTCAGTGCTGGGTCCCCAACTCTTCACAATCTATATTAACGATTTGGAGGAAGGGACCAAGTGTAACATATCAAAATTTGCAGATGATACAAAGATGGGAGGGAAAGTAGTGAGTGAGGAGGACATAAAAAACCTGCAAGGGGACATAGACAGGCTAAGTAAGTGGGCAGAGATTTGGCAGATGGAATACAACACTGGAAAGTGTGAGGTGATGCACTTTGGCAGGAAAAATCCTAGAGCAATTTATTATCTTAATGGCAAGAAACTGGAGAGTACTGAAGTGCAAAGGGATCTGGGGGTCCTTGTGCACGAAACTCAAAAGGTTAGTATGCAGGTGCAGCAAGTGATTAAGAAGGCAAATGGAATGTTGGCTTTCATTGCTAGGGGGATAGAATATAAAAATAGGGAGGTATTGCTTCAGTTGTACAAGGTATTGGTGAGACCGCACCTGGAATACTGCATACAGTTTTGGTGTCCTTACTTAAGGAAAGACATCCTTGCTCTCGAAGCAGTGCAAAAAAGGTTCACTCGGTTAATCCCGGGGATGAGGGGGTGGTCATATGAGGAGAGGTTGGGTAGATTGGGACTCTACTCATTGGAGTTCAGAAGAATGAGAGGCGATCTTATTGAAACATATAAGATTGTGAAGGGGTTGGATCGGGTGGATGCGGGGAGGATGTTCCCGATGACGGGTGAGACGAGAACTAGGGGACATAGTCTTAGAATAAGGGGCTGCTCTTTCAAAACTGAGATGAGGAGGAACTACTTCACTCAGAGGGTGGTAGGTCCATGGAATATGCTGCCACAAAAAGCTGTAGAAGCTACAACATTAATTAAATTTAAAACAGAAATAGACAGTTTCCTAGAAGTAAAGGGCATTAAGGGTTACGGGGAGCGGGCAGGAATTTGGACATGAGTCTAGGTTCGGATCGGTCATGGCCCTGTGGGTAGTGGAGCGGGCCCAGGGACTGTGTAGCCTGATTCTGCTCCTATTTCGTGTGTGCAATTCTGTTAGATTCAGGAGATGGTTCTGTGATAGATAGTAGATTGGCGGTTAGGATCAGATCAGCCATGATCTTATTGAATGGCGGAGCAGGCTCGAGGGGCCGATTGGCCTACTCCTGCTCCTATTTCTTATGTTCTTATGTTCTTAAGGGTGTACTGGCAATCACCAGGATAGGAAGGTAGTTAGGTAGGCATTAATTGCTTGCTGTTTATAAATTTACAGTTGTGATCACTGTCTGAGATTGATATAAATTGAATACATTTATTTAGGATTAGACTCCCTTAATAACTGACAAGTTAACTGCATTAGAGAGCCAGTCTACATAGGGGGGAAAATTCAGTATCGCCCCGTTTGGGGCGCAATTATCGGCCGGGCGCAAAGATTAGCGCCTGGCGCTAATTATCGCCTCCGACTGCAAACTTGACTTTTATCGTCCCTGGAGGTGGTTGGAGCGCTAAATCAGGCGCTACACATCTGTCTTAAGGCGCAAAGGCCGAGGAGCGAGGCGCTAACTCAGAGCGCTGGCGAAGCTCATGTGATGTCAGTCAGCAATGGAACACAGACACAATGGCGCTGGCCAGTTCTTAAAGGGGAGGGTTGATCTTTCTTTCCATCCACATCCTGCTCATTGCAGCCTTGAATCTCGGCCTGGAGAGACCTGTACATCAAATCTGCTGGAAAGAACAATGGAGAGTACCAGGTACCAGGGAAAGAACTCAGAGTGCAACCCCCACAGTCTCTTCTAAATCGATACAAGGAAGGGCAAATCAAAATGAACCTGCAAAGTGCTGCTCAGTACCCAAAACTCCTTCACACAGCGTTGAATCTCTCCAGAAGTCCCTCTCTCTCTCTCTCAGAATGCGTGGTTCAAAAATGTCACCAACAAAAAAAGGCAGGAAGTGGTCGCCTTTAAATAGCACTCCCCCAGTCCCTTCCTGACTGCAAAACGCTCCCCTCAACCTGTCGTTGCTAGCGGCAGGCGGTAAGGCAGGGGCGCCACTCAATATCCGCTTCGGGGCGCTACCGGGGCGTTGCGCTCTCGACTGACGTCACGATCTGCAGGAGATCGTGGCGGTAGTGTTTAGCGCTGCCGCAAAATGTCTAGTTAATTTCGCGATGGCGCAAACATCGCCGCGCCCGGGCGCTAGTTGCTTTGCGCCCCATTAGCGCACTCTTAAGGCGCTAACGGGAGGTGCAACCAACTGAATTTTTCCCCCTATATGCTTGTAGTTAACAATGTTTTCAGAATTTATACAACCATCTCCTTATGAACTGGAACAGATGAATTGGTTGCCTTGCCTTCCTCTGGGAGGATGGTGTTAACTTTTTTCAGACATCAGACTGATGAACCTCCTTCTGTAGAGTTTCTATTCATTTCTCCTGGATCCTCTGCCGCTGGGTAAATTCACCTTCTGTACTTGTAGCTGTACCTGGACTAGCTGCCATAAATCCCACCTCCTTTGATTTTGGATCTCAGGGAAACGTGTACATCTAAGTGACACACTTATATCTGCTCGTATTTGGCTGGTATAACCATACAATTGTATCTACTGTAACCCTTCTCACTCTGTCAGAGATGCATTTTCCAATATTACAGAGACACCCGTTTAAATATACTAGACGCAGAACTCCTATACCTATTAGAACATAAGACGTAGGCCCCTCGAGACTGCTCCGCCATTCAATAAGATCATGGCTGATCTGATCTTGTCCTCAACTCCACTTCCCTGCCCGCTCCCCATAACCCTTGACTCCCTTACCATTCAAAAATCTGTCTATCTCCACCTTAAATATATTCAATGACCCAGCCTCCACAGCTCTCTGGGGAAGAGAATTCCAAAAATTCACGACCCTCTCAGAGAAGAAATTCCTCCTCATTTCCATTTTAAATGGGTGCCCCTTATTCTGAAATTATGCCCCCTAGTTCTAGATTCCCCCACGAGGGGAAACATCCTCTCTGCATCTACCCTGTCAAGCTCCTTCAGAATCTTATATGTTTCAATAAGATCCCCTCTCATTCTTCTAAACTCCAATGAGTATAGGCTCAACCTGCTCAATCTTTCTTCATAAGGCAACCCCTTCATCTCCGGAATCAACCTCGTGAACCTTCTCTGAACTGCCTCCAATGCAAGTATATCCTTCCTTAAATAAGGAGACCAAAACTGTATGCAGTACTCCAAGTGTGGTCTCACCAACGCCCTATACAGTTGTAACAGGACATCCCTACTTTTATACTCCATTCCCTTTGCAATAAAGGCCAACATTCCATTTGCCTTCCTAATTACTTCCTGTACCTGCATGCTAACTTCTTGTGATTCATGTACAAGGACCCCCAGGTCCCTCTGTACCTCAGCATATTGTAATCTCTCCCCATTTAAATAATAATTTGCTTTTTTATTTTTCCTACCCAAGTGGATAACCTCGCATTTTCCCACATGATACTCCATCTGCCAGATTTTTGCCCATTCACTTAGCCTAAATATATCCCTTTGGAGATTCTATTATACAAAGCCTGTTTTCTATCTCTGGTAAGAAATGTTTTCTTTGTATCAGCCTTCATGGTTTAATTGGCAGTAGCCTTTTCCTTCCTTACCATTAAGTCTGATTACTGACTCCATTTTGAGGAAACGTTTAAGGCAATTCTAAGGGCATTTCTCCTACATGAACTTTGTGAATTTATCACACAAGAAACTGCTCTTAACTTGGAAAAGTGGCTGCAGCTTAATAGTCCAGAGTCTTTGGGGGAGAAATTCAGTCTCGCTCCATTTGGGGCGCAATTATCGGCCGTGCGCAAAGATTAGCGCCTGGCGCTAATTATCGCCACTGACTGCAAACTTGACTTTTAACGCCCCTGGAGGTGATTGGAGCGCTAAATCAGGCGCTACACACCTGTCTTAAGGCGCAAAGGCCGAGGAGCGAGGCGCTAACTCAGAGCGCGGGCGCAGCGCAGGTGCTGTCAGTTAGCGATGGAACACAGACACACTGGCGCCAGACAGTTCTTAAAGGGGAGGGTCGATCTTGCACTCCAGCCACACCCTGCTCATTGGAGCCTTGAATCTCGGCCTGGAGAGACCTGTGCCTAAATCTTCCAGCCAAGGACTATGGAGAGAGTGAGAGAACGAGCTCAGCGCTTCAGCGAGCGGGCCTTGGAGGCTCTGGTTGGCGCGGTGGACCGCAGAAGATCTATACTCTTCCCTGAGAGTGGCAGGAGGCCTTTGCCGCGCGAGTACAGAAGAGTGTGGAGGGAGGTGGCTCAGAGCGTCTCCTGCAGGAGCATGGTGCCCAGGACCCATGTACAATGTCGAAAAAAGTTCAACGACCTCACTCGGGTCATCAGGGTGAGTGGCTTTTTTTCAATACCTCTCCATCCCTCCATCTCAACCTCACTCTATGGCCAGAGGGTCTTAAACCCCAATGCACAACTCTCATCCAACACCTATGGCCCTCTCATGAAACACACACGCACATTCCACACTATGCATACAGTAAGGGCTAGACCATGGCTGCGTACAGTAAGGGCTATTCATCTATGGGAGGCACATCAGGCAAGACCATGGCTGCATACAGTAAGGGCTATTCACCTATGGGAGGCACATCAGACAAGACCATGGCTGTATATTTACTCAGACGCCATCCTTTTTCTTGCAGGCCAAGCTATCTCATAATAGGAGACAGCAGCAACGGATGGGTGGAGGGCGGCCTCAGCTGCAACCCCGCAGCGATCTTGAGGCGCGCGTCCAGAGGATTGTGTCAAGCCGGGTGATCGGTCCCGTCGCCACTGGAGACGCCGACCCCGTTCTGGACAGCAATGGTAAGGTCATCACCTTTTTGTCCTCTGTCCTTCCACTTGTCCCTCACAACACCAGCCTTTGACACTTTCAATCCAACTTACTAAATCGCTGCACTCATTCCTCCCTTACTGCCACCCTGTCCTCATGCTAAAGCCACTCTTGTACCTCCCTGCTTTCAGATGGTGATTCACCAGCTGAGGAGACGGGCCTCCAAGCTGCCAGTGGGAGTGAAGCTGCAGCCGAGGAGGAAGATGAAGGCGGAGCATCAGTGCCACCCTCTCCCGAGGAAGCCCATGCCCACACTGGGAACACTCCTTCCCTGGAGGGGAGCAGGGGGGAAGGGTCTGATGAGGGTGAAGCTCCAGGACCCAGCGGGCTGCAGCAACGCCATGAGGGTAGGGAAGAACGGGGGCCTTCTCCCCGGAGGGAGAGTATGCCAGCGAGTCCTACTGCACTGGACGCAGAGGAGGAGCGGCTCATCGCTGAAATTAACACCCAGGCGGTGGATATGCACACTGAGCTCATGGGTGCAGTGGGAAGGGTGCCCGAATGCATTGAATCACTGGCAAGAAGTGTGGAGCACTTCGCTGTAGCACAGGCGGATGCCACACTAAAGCTTAGTGCTGCAATTCAGTCTCAGACTGCTCTCATGCAGACTCAGATTGAGGCCACGCGAGCACTGACTGCTGCCATCCTCGATGGTTCGTTCACATTTCCCCGGGGCTCTCACCGCGCCGCAGCAGGCCAGCAATCTGTGCTCCAGCAGATTGCTCCGGATGCTGAAGTGCTGCCCCGTGGGAGTGCCAGTGTGTCGGGCAAGCAGGGAGTTGCTGTCCTCTCTCAAGATGACAGCATTCCTGCTGCCACCACTGTCACTTCTCCACTGCACTTGCCACCGCCTGTAGGACAGACTGCTGCCGCCCATGCAGAGTTGGTGCAGTCTGCAGCCGGGCCCTCCAGGGCCAGAGCTGGTCGAGGCCGTCCTTCAAGGGCATCTGCAGTCTCAGGTTATGACAATCAGCAGCCTTCCACCAGCCTTGCTGCAGCCACTGAGGTCCCATTACGGAGGAGCAGTGGGGTAAGAAGGGGGGGAAGTGCGCAAGGGAAGGAGATCACCCTCGAAGGGCAAAAAGTAGGAGGTGTGACAAAATGTTGGTCATTTTTTTATTAAAGGCTAAGGTTCGTGGTCAAACTTTTGGACATTATCTCCAGGTTATGAGAACCAGTTCTGTTAATGACTGTGTTTTTGTGTTTCTTTCTATTAGTTTGTCATGAGGAAATGACACACACAGAGTTTGTGAAATAAATAAGTTTTTGTATTCAAAATATACATGTTTGGTCTTTGGAATCATTGGTGCCTTGGCCGGCTTAGGGGTTGCGGGTTGGTTTCATTCATGTTGTTCTCAATGGCAGAAGCCATTTCCTCAGCAGGGGCCTAGAAGCGGCTTGCTATCAGCCGTTGACGGATGGCCCTTGCAGTTTCAACATTGTGGGCCGCCCTCCCGCCTTGGTGCTGCTGATGATCATCCTCCTCCTCCTCTGGTGGTGCTCCAAGGCCTGGTGGCATTGGCTGGGTCCTGAGGATTGCCATGTTATGCAGCATGCAGCACACAACTACGAAGTGGGAAACTCGCTCAGGCGAGTACTGCAGGGCTCCTCCAGAATGGTCGAGACAGCGGAACCGTTGCTTCAGCACGCCGATTGTGTACTCAACGATGTTCCTGGTAGCTTGATGGCTCTCGTTGTACCGCAGCTCAGCAGGGGTGTTGGGCGTACGGAGCGGTGTCATCAGCCAGGTGCTCAGTGGATACCCCTTGTCCCCGAGAAGCCAACCAACTGGCTGATGCGGTGCCTCGAAAAGTTCTGCCACAGTAGTCTGGCGCAGGATGAAAGCATCGTGGCAGCTGCCAGGATAGTGGGCATTGACAGCGAGTATCAGCTGTCTGTGGTCACAGACCAACTGAACATTCAAGGAATGGAACCCCTTTCTGTTCCGGAAATCCTCGGCATTCACATGCGGAGCACGCAAAGCCACATGCATGCAGTCAATGGCGCCCTGCACCATGGGGAAGCCCGCTATCCTGGCAAAGCCCAGAGCGCGTTCATGCTGCTTGTCTGGGGTCATGGGGAAAGAGATGTACTCTCGTTTCCTTTTAAAGAGGGCATTTGTGACGTGACGGATGCAGCAATGCACCGCGAACTGGGAGATATTGGCGATGTCCCCAGCAGCAGATTGAAATGAGCCAGTAGCATAAAAGTTCAGAGCCACTGTAATCTTCACTGCCACCGACAGAGACGTCCTGGACCTCAGTTGAGGCTGCAGATCTGGCTGCAGCAGGTGGCAGAGCTCAGTGACCACCTCCTTGCTGAAGCGCAGCCTTCGCAAACACTGCTCCTCAGACATATGAATGTAGGAGAGCTGTTCACGATATACCCTGGGAGGGTAAGCTCTCCTGTACAGACGCCTGTTGGCCCTCCTCCGTCTGGCCATCATTGCCACTCTCTCTCTGTGTCTCTGTGTCCTCCGATTCAGCTGGCGCAGGACGACGCCCCCAATCAGTGCAGCCCCCATAGTCTCTTAGCAAGCAAAGTTATGAAGGCCAAAAACCAAAGTACCTGCCAAGTTATGATCAGTAGCCAAAACTACCTCACACAGCGTTGACTCAATGCAGAAGTCTCTCTTTCTCTCTCTCCGAATCTCTCTCTCTCTCTCAGAACGAGTGGTGCAAAAATGTCAACCACAGAGAAAGACAGGAAGAGGCCCCCTTTAAATAGCGCCCCCCACAGCGACTGATAGCGTTCCAGTCTTCCGGTGGTTGGATGCGCCAGGCGGAAAGGATGGGGGCGCCACTCAATTTCCGCTCCGGGGCGCCACAAGGGCGTTGCACCCTCGTATGACGTCAAGATCTGCGTGCGCAGGAGATCGCGGCGGTAAATTTTAGCGCCGCCGCAAAATGTCTAGTTAAGTTCGCGAGCGGCGCAAACATCACTGCGCCCAGGCGCTAGCTGCTTTGCGCCCCATTAGCGCCCTCTTAAGGCGCTAACGGGAGGCGCAACCAACTGAATTTTTCCCCCTATATTCCCTAAGCCCACACCAGTAGTGCTTTCCCTCTGCTTCATTTATGTCACCTGATGAAACCTGCTGCCATCCATGCAAAAATGCATTCACCATAAATAACAACTTCAGTGCACCATATATTTAATATCCCAATCTTGCATGTGTGTCGCCACTGTTTTCTATCTATTGGTGCTTTCCCTTGGTGACAGTCTGTGAATTAAGTCCTCTTAAACCTAATGCTTTGTCTTGATACTACCACTGTGACAGGAGTGTGTAAAGTGACTGGCTTCTGTGTGTCATGGCCCTTGCCTCATGGCAGCTGACTGGTACAGGTTATGCCACTTCTGCTACTGTGTGGATACCCTAACCCTGTGTACCTTCTGACATGCAAGACTTGGAGGAGACTGGTGGGTGGGTCTGGATGTGCTGGCATCTTGAGGAACAGAGTCATCACCATGCCCATTCCAGCCAGGCTACTATTACTAGACACTGCCTCGCCACAGGTTCTGATCAGTGTGAAATCAGTCCTAATAGTCCCAATGAGGTCACTGATGTCCTGTGTCAGACATCTGTCTGAATCCTGTCCCCAATCCTGTCAAGGCTGAAAGAGATGGTCCTTTCCAATGTGGCACCCCAGGCCTCTATAGCAGCAGTCCAAGCATCCATGGGAGAAGGACTGACTGGACTTAGAGTTTCTGGCATGATGCCATCTGCTGCATATGTCCCTGGAACTGCCACACACTCCATGGCAGATTGCAGTATACTGCATATGTGGCTAGTGGACTCCTCCACCTGAGCTGCAATCCACAGCAAACTGTTTGGCATGTACCCAATGCCTGCAGAAATATTTGATGTTCTGCAAAAATCCTACTTTTAAAAGCATGGCCCATGAAATTAGATCTCCAGGCAGGTCACCCAAGGCAGGACACAGCTGCTTCTACTCAGCTGTGCTGTGTGTCTCACCCAGTGCACTCCACTCTGGCTCACTCGCTATCTTCCTGGGAAGGGTGTCTCTACGCTGGTGATTGGGGGGAATAGAGTGATGATACATGCTGTGATGTGCTGGCATGGCCAGATGGACTGGACCCTGGCTTTTTCTCCCCTTGCACATCTAGAGAAAGAGGACAATAGGTTAAAATGGTGTCTTAATAAGCAGTATACATATATCTTGCAGTAGAACAGGTGACATGATATACTGTTTCAGTCTATCCCTCGTTAACAGCTAGCGAATAATAGAATAGTATGAGAAAGATCAGCAACAAAAGTTATCAATGAATCCTGAAATGGCAGCTGTCCTTCATCTTCCCTACCTCCGGCACCCTTGATGACCTCCCTTTCTGGGATTTTGAGGGTTGCTTCCCCATATGTGGTAAGATGTCAAGCATTTGGGAGGCTGCTATCTGTCTCTGCTTGCTCTGTTGTTATGGATTTTCTTCTCCTCAAGAGAATTAAGAGTAAAAGAAGTGAGATGTTGCAGTTGTTATGATGGCATGCAGTAATACCCAAATACAACATGCAACCCATAGTGGGTACGATGACATGTAGATGCAACAGTTAGCTACGTTAGATGAGTGGATTTTCATGAATTGAATTCATGTAGGGATATAAATGATGGAACATGTCCTGGTAAAGACATTAATAGTAAAGTTTTAAAGTACTGAAAGGCAGTGTGAAGGAGAGATGATTAATTCTAAGTGTCAGACATGCTTAGAACACTGCATTAATGAAAGATCTAGCATTGGTTCCATGTGCGCGGAGTGGTGGAGGTGTCAATGATAGAAGTGGCCACTTACACCTTTTGCTCTCCTGCACTCCTTCAGACATATTGATACAAGCTTGCTGTTTTTCAATGTCCAAAATTTGATGATGCTTGCCCCTTTAAGCTGCTGCAGGACCTTAAATCCTGTAATAGCATGCAATTTCCCATCCTCCACAATAGATGAATTTCCAATCACCTGTGCCTTGGATGATTGGAGCTTACCTCTAGTAGTATAACTAGGCTGATCTCAGAGATTCGGAAGAAGTCAGTGCTCGGCATCTCAGGTGTGTGTGAAATGCAATTTCCAGCCAGGTTTACATTCAATAAGAAATTCTAGGCTCAAGGCTCAGCTTAAACATGTTATAACTTTAAACTATACCAGTAGAGGTCACTGGCTAAAGACTAGGAGAGAGAACCCAGGTTAATGTATGTCCTCCCTTGCTGAATAGCTCCGAGACCAATTGTAACTGCTCTGACTGCAATCAGCTAAGTCAGCACAAACTGGGAATCAAACTTGGGACATTTTGGTCTATGTGGTAGTGCCTTTAACCACTGGGTCATCAAAATAAAGTTTGTAATTAAAAGATGCAGCACATTCATTGGGAAGGTACATAAGAACATAAGAAATAGGAGCAGGAGTAGGTCAATCAGACCCTCGAGGCTGCTCCACCATTCAATAAGATCATGGCTGATATTCAACCTAAACTCCATTTTACCGCCCTATCCCCATATCCCTTATAGTACAAGGAGAAAAATTGAGTCGCGCCCCCTTTGGGGCGCTAACTTCGCCAGGGCGCTACTTTTAGCGCCCCGAAAAAATTAGCACCCCCGCAGCCGAAATTGAGTGGTAGCGCCCCAAGAGGGAAGTGGGGCGCTACTGGAAGCGCCTCGCCTCCCTCTTGGGGTGCTGCGAGGGAATATCGCGGCACTACGTGCCACAGCGTCATGCGCTGCGGCACATTGCGCCACGGTATTGCAGGCCTTCCTCCCCTTCTTAAAGGGGAGAGGCCTTGCGCAGCGTGACCCAGGGCCCAGCTGGGCCACCGGGATCGGAGTGCCAGCAAAAGAGCCTGGCACTCAAGAGAAGTGCCGGGCTCATGGAGCGCAGCCGGCACTCCACGGTGGGGGGGGGGGAGCTCAGAAGGCCAGGGACGGCAACGGGGGCAGGTGCTGGCAGGCGGCCAGCAACAAAAATGGCCACCCGGCACCTCGCCTTTAAATAGCGCCGCTCCGGCTGCAGGTAGGCCCCCCTGACCCCGTCGGACATAGCGTCCGGCGGTAAGTCAGGGGGCGCTACCGAAGATCGCAGCCGGGGTGCAAGCGGGGCACTGTGCAGCGCCACGGGGCGCTAACGGTTACCGCCGTCGCTAACCTCTTAGGGTGCTAACAGGAGGCGCAAAGCAACCGAATTTTCCTCCCAAAAATCTATCAATCTCAGTCTTGAATATACTCAACGACTGAGCAGGGGTAGAGAATTCCAAAGATTCACAATCCTCTGAGTGAAGAAATTTCTTCTCATCTCAGTCCTAAATGGCCGACCCCTTATCCTGAGACTATACCCCTAGTTCTTCAGCCAGGGGAAACAGCCTCCCAGCATCTACCCTGTCAAGCCCTCTCAGAATCTTATATGTTTCAATGAGATCACCTCTCATTCTTCTAAACTCCAGAGAGTATAGGCCCATTCTACTCAATCTTTCCTCATAGGACAACCCAGGAATCAATCTAGTGAACCTTCGTCGCACCCCCTCTAAGGCAAGTATATCCTTCCTTAGGTACGGCGATCAAAACTGTGCACAGTACTCCAGGTGTGGTCTCATCAAAGCCCTTTACAATTGCAGCAAGACTTCCTTACTCTTGTACTCCAACACCCTTGCAATAAAGGCCAACATACCATTTTCCTTCCTAATTGTTTGCTGTACCTGCATATTAACTGTGTGACATCAATCTTGTATGAAGTAATACTGGGCGGCCTGCTGGTGGCGCTGTCCAGGGAGAGTATAAATACTCGGGCATGGGCCAGCTTGCTTAGGACATTCCTCAACAGGAACTGGTGAAGGACACAACCAGATCTCCATGTTGGAAAACAGTTGATTAAAGCTTTAACGCTTAGACCAAGTGCCTAGTAGTTTTCTTACGTCACTGTGTTTCCTGTACTTTCAATTATCTTCTGCTTTAAAACTATATCTGTTCCATGGAATTTGAGCATTCAGATTTTATTTAATATCAGTTAAGTTTAATATAGGCAGTTACCACGCACCTATAATGTAAGGAAATGATTGCAGTCTATCTTTAATGGGTGACAGATACAAGTTGCCAGTGAACCATTTCATCAAGGATTCCCTCCACGTTAAAGTGCTTTAATCTAAGCTTTCAGATCTTGCCTATGCAGTAGATACAGAAATTAAACTAGATTTTACCCCAATTTACAGAAAAAACAATGAAACAAATGAGCATAAGTTTTACTTCTAAGTAATTTAGAGGGATGTTTGATAAGAATCCACAGATTATAGATAAAATAAAAGACATTTGCAAATCTTAAAATGTGGAGGTGGAAACAAATGCAGTAAGAGCATGAGAACAGTTCTGTGTTCTAAAAGGGAATTTCCTTTATGCATTTGATTACCCTTTGTCAAAAAATAACGATTGTGCAACTTACGACTGCACAATTGACTGATTTCCTGTTTCAACACAACAGTCCCAGGCAAATTAGAGTCAGAGTGCTTTTTAAGTTAAAACTCTTACACAAGATGGAGACTCTGTACTATATAAGCATTGTCGTGTAGAGCGATATATGAAGTTTCAATTTTAATGACCAGTCGTAAAGTTATCAAGCCAACTTATTCAAATTGACCAGCTCTTTTGCACAATGCCGGGTGTGTTTGAGCAAGATGACCCCTGTATAATCACACCATTGTTTCATAACCAAATATTTGACACACTATCTTAGATTACGCAAATTCCCCATATGACTGATCATTTCTGCTGAAATATTTAACAAAGCAAATAAAGTTGAAGGAACAAATTTTCCATTAGGTTCACGGTAGGGCTTGCCACTGGCAGAAAACAATTAGTTCTCACTGAACTGTTTATGGGGGGATTGGTCATACTAAAATACTTCATTTTGGTATTATGGGGTTTTAAAACCTTGAAAGGTGTCATATTGCCCAGGGAGATGAAGGGAAAAGATAACTAACCCAGCAGCATAGTATGAGCCATTGCTACTTAATAAAATAAAACTCCCCCAGTTACACTGAATGCAATGAATCTTGAGGAGAAAAACCTTGCTTTTTAAAATAAAAAACAACCCCTGATGACTCATTGTTCATACACGTAGTATTGTAGTGAGCTAAACAAACCAAGAAGATCACAAGATTGTACTGTGTTGAGTTAACCAATCTCAATCAGGGCATTAGTGTTGGTGCTACAGTCAGTGTATCCTGACTGAGTAGTGGAAAAGTATGCCAAAGTTCTCATTTCCAATTGTTACCCAGTGAAGAAGAATATACACCTGAAATATTAACTTGTCTTTTCTTTTTCCAGATGCTGAATAACCTGCTGTGTATTTCCAGCGGGTTTTGTTTTCATTTCAAATTTCCAGCATTTGCAGTTTTTTTCTTCTTTTATCCTTGAAAGTGTTGGCCTCCTCACAGTTTTCAAACTGAGAAGGCGAGTGGCTGGCAAACACCAAAAATCCACCCCAGGTTAATAATAATTCCACATCGGTGCTAAGATACCCCCAAGTTTCCCTCTCCCTCCCCTACAAAGCATGATCTGGTAAATGATGTAATGCTGTGTTATCATTTCCCAGTTTTATTGATTGCAGACCATCAATGATAAAGTCACAGTTTAACGGACAGTTGGTTTGCAGCTGACTTGAAGAGTTACATAAAAGGAACTTAAAAGTGTGAATCAACAGTTTTTCAGATGTGCTGAGGGTTGTCGAATCTCCCAGGCACTGCTTCTAAAAGCCCGAAAGAATGGCAGGCCCAGCATTTCTTGTAGTCAGAAGCAACAGCAACGTGGAGAGAAGCCGTTAGTAAGGTGAGTGAAACCCAGGGACCTTACTCTGGGCAAATAGTGAAAGATTGTTTCTACTGGTGGGCGAATGGGGAAAAAGGGTACGGAGACTGAGGATTCTCACTGTGGATCTGCACGCCTTGAATTTATATCACAAGCTCCAATCCATCCAGGTTGGCTGAGTATGGACCTGCAGCGGCCCACAGTAGTGTTGTGGAGCTGGGAGGCACATTCATGGTTCTCCACGCTCCACAGAAGAAAAAAAATTCCTACCATTTCTTCTGCGGTCCCTTTAAGGATCGCTGATTAGTCTGCTGTAGAACTGGATAAACTAGTCAGAGCTTGCATAGCACATGCTCCAACTAGTTTGTCATCATTTTGCAGAAAGGTCCTGAAACAGGCACAGAACCCTTCTTTACATAGTTAAATTGATTTAATGCGGAGTTCAGGCAGGCGCCAGGGATGCCTAAATACAGTGAGGACTAATATGGTGGCGGCCATGCCACCGGCGCAGATAAGTTTGAGGATCTCATGCCCAGAAATTGGTATACATTGCACCCATTTTACACCCAAAAAACGAGTGAAACGCATACCAATTTCTACCCCAGTGTGTCCAACTAACTTTTGTTGAATGTAGCTCACGCCAAGATGTCAGATTAGGCGCAACATATAAATTGAGTTTGATATCCCTGGTGTAGTGCTCATGTCACAACCAATAAATTACTATTGAAGTGCAGTCACTGCTGTTATGTAGGCAAATTTAGAAGCAAATTAACGCACAGCAAGGTCCCACAACTGCCAAATTAGATGAATCACCAATTGTTGTTGAGGGAATAATATTTGGTCAGGCCAGTGGGAGAACTCCCTTTTCTTCTTTGGGAAGTGCCACGGGAATTATCATCAATTAGTAGAACAAGCACACAGAAAGAAAGAAAAAGACTTGCATTTATATAGCACCTTTTACGACCACCGAACGTCCCAAAGCACTTTACAGCCAATGAATTATTTTTGAAGTGTAGTCACCGTTGTAATGTATGAAACGCGGCAGCCAATTTATGCACAACAAGCTCCCACAAACAGCAATGTGATAATGACCAGATAATCAATTTTAGTGATGTTAATTGAAGGATTTAAATATTGGCCGGGACACCGGGGATAACTCCCCTGCTCTTCTTCGAAATAGTGTCATGAGATCTTTACGTCCACCTGAGAGAGCAGACAGAGCCTCGGTTTAACGTCTCATTCGAAAGACAGCACCTCAGACAGTGCAGCACTCCCTCAGTATTGTACTGGAGTATCATCCTAGATTTTTGTGCTCAAGTCTCCAGAGTGGGACGTGAACCTATAACCCTCTGACTCGGAGGTGAGGGTGCTACCAACCATGGATGACACACTACTTAATTTTAACATTTCAAATAAAAGACAGCACTTCCGATAAGACAAGATTCCTTCATACTGTGCTTAGTGTCATCTTAGATTATATGCTCAAGCTCTGGAGTGGGGCTTGAACCCACAAACCTATGACCTGTAGGCAAGAGTGCTACCAACTGAGCCAAGCTAACACAGCAGCAGAGGTGCTATAGTTGGTCTCAGCACTTCTGAGATTCATAGGGGTGGGGAAAATAGGCCAGAGTCCCAGCTCCTTCTGCCAGTGTGAACATTGGCTGAGAAAAGGATGAGGTTCAGCTGTGAAGGTCCCTGTAGTTCCAGTTCTCTGAAATTCCCTCCCTAAACCTCTCCACCTCTCTCTCCTCCTTTAAGACGCTTCTTAAAACCTACCTCTCTGACCAAGCTGTTGGTCATCTGTCCTAATGTCTCTTTATGTGGCTTGGTGTCAAATTTTGATTGATAACACTCCTGTGAAGATGGTACACACTGCAGCCACAGTACGCCGATAGTGGAGAGAGTGGATGTTTAAGCTGGTAGATGGGCTGCCGATCGAGCAGTTGCACACAACCAGGCAAGTGGAGAGTATTCCATCACATTCCTGACTTGTGCCTTGTAGATGGTGGAGAGGCTTTGGGATGTCAGGAGATGAGACATTCACTACAGAATACCCAGCCTCTGACCTGCTCTAGTAGCCACGGCATTTATGTGGCTGGTCCAGTTAAGTTTCTGGTCAATGGCGACCCCCCCAGGATGTTGAGGGTGGGAGATTCGATGATGGTAATACCATTGAATGTCAAATGGAGGTGGTTAGCCTCTCTCTTGTTGGAGATAGTCATTGCCTGGCACTTGTTAATTGTCACTTATTAGCCCAAGCCTGGATGTTGTCTATGACTTGCTGCATGCGGGCATGGACTGCTTCATTATCTGAGGAATTGCGAATGGAACTGAAAACTGTACAATCATCAACGAACAGCCTCACTTCTGACCTTATGAGTGAGGAAAGGTCACTGAAGAAGCAGCTGAAGATAGTTGGGCCTAGGACGCTGCCCTGAGGAACTCCTGCAGCAATTCCTTGGGGCTGAGATGATAGGCTTCCAACAACCACAACCATCTTCCTTTGTGCTAGATATGACTCCAGCAAGTGGAGAGTTTTCCCCCTGATCCCCATGACCATTTTCACTCGGGCTCCTTGGTGCCACACTCAGTCAAATGCTGCCTTGATGTCAAAGGCGGTCACTCTCACCTCTGGAATTCAGCTCTTTTATCCAAGTTTGGACCAAGGCTGTAATGAGGTCTAGAGTTAAGTGGTCCTGGCGGAACCCAAATTGAGCATCGGTGAGCAGGTTATTAGTGAGCAAGTGCTGCTTGATAGCACTGTTGATGACTCCTTCCATCACTTTTCTGATGATTAAGAGTAGGCTAATAAGACGCTAATTGACTGGGTTGGAGGTGTCCTGTTTTTTGTGGACAGGACATACCTGGATAATTTTGCACATTGTCGGGTAGATACCAGTGTTGTAGCTGCAGGACAACAACTTGGCTAGAGGCACGGCTAGTTCTGCCACATAGGTCTTCAGCACTATGGCCGGGTTGTTTTTGGGACCTGTAGCTTTTACTGTGTCCCGTGCGCTCAACTGTTTCTTGATATTACGTGGAGTGTATCTTAATAGTGGGGACCTCAGGAGGAGGCCGAGAAGCAGACGTGCCAACTCTCGCAAATCTATTGCGAGAGATGCGATTTCTGAGTGAAATGAAGTCTCACTCATGATCTCGCGATTCACCACCGAAATCTCGCGATTTATCTTCTAAACTTGCAGTAACACATTTCTCATTGGTTCCATTGTCCATCAAAGCTGAATGACGCAATGTCGCTGGGCGGGAGTTTAAGAGCACAGCAGTACTCCGTCCGATTGGTCAGTGCATAGCAGTGTCGCTGAGCAATTGGTTCACTCAGCTGTCCGTCACAGTGTCCATAGGCGACGGGGGCTGAGCAGAGCAAAGCTGTGCTGTGACTGGTCGGAGCATTTAGCATCGGATTCATTGGTCCATCACATTCCTGGTGGGCGGATCCCCAACGGCAGTGCTGCGATTGGTTGAGGGAGCTGTTGCACACATAGCAGGAAGCTCCGATTGGTTAAGGCAGCTGTCCATCACAGACCAGCCTCGCCGATTGGTCGTAATGCCTCCTCAGAGGGGGGCACGCTGAAAGACGTGTGGACCCTCGAGGCCGGCATGCTCTGCTACTTGTGGTTCATCATGGAGTTCTGCAACGGTGGCGACTTGAGCCAGTGCGTCCTCTCCAGGAGGCCAGATTCGGCCGTCAACACCAGGTCAAATCTATAAAACTCTCATTTTGATGAATGTCAATCATTTCAGACAAATCCAAAGTTTTTCACTCCAAAGTATTACACGAAGAACTGTTAAATGAATGCAGTATTTGGCAAGTACAAAACAAATTGTTCAGTTGCTCTTACATTATCAATAGTTGGAAATAGAAGCATGAAATGCAAAAAAAATGCAGAGGTATTCTGTATAAAAAAATGTTAGAATTCTACACAAATGGTGCAGTGGTTATTTAATATACAGATAATTATTTCTACTGCTTAGTATTCAGTCACTTCTTTTCAAGATTTGAAAACAGTGACCAGCGCCATTGCTTTTTTGCACAAGAACCACATCGTCCACTGGTCCTGAACTCCAAAAATCAAGATGTTGTCGGGGAAGTCAGGAATCCCCATTCTCAACATGGCCGATTTCGACCGTAGCAAAGTTCTAGAACTAGGGGACATAGTCTCAGGATAAGGGGTCGGTCATTGAGATGAGGAGAAATTTCTTCACTCAGAGGATTGTGAATCTTTGGAATTCTCTACCCCAAAGGGCTATGGATGCTGAGTCGTTGAGTATATTCAAGGCTGAGATCGATAGATTTTTGGACTCTAGGGGAATCAAAGGATAGGCAGGAAAGTGGAGTTCAGGTCGAAGATCAGCCATGGTCTTATTGAATAGCGGAGCAGGCTCGAGGGGCTGTCTGGCGTACTCCTGCTCCAATTCTTATGTTCTTATGTCAGTAATCGGTTAGTGACAGCTGAATGCATTTCCTGTCTGGGAGCAAAGGTCGGTGAGGGGTTGGGTTGGGAAAAAATAGCAACTTTTAAAAAAATTATTCGTTCATGGGATGTGGGCATCGCTGGCAAGGCCAGCATTTATTGCCTGTCCCTAGTTGCCCTTGAGAAGGTGGTGGTGAGCCGCCTTCTTGAACCTCTGCAGTCCATGTAGTGAAGGCACTCCCACAGTGCTGATAGGGAGGGAGTTCCAGGATTTTGATCCAGCGACAATGAACGGCGATATACTTCCAAGTCAGGATGGTGTGTGACTTGGAGGGGAACTTTGAGGTGGTGGTATTCCCATGCGCCTGCTGCCCTTGTCTTTCTAGGCAGTAGAGGTTGCGGGTTTGGGAGGTGCTGCCGAAGAAGCCTTGGCGAGTTGCTGCAGTGCATCTTGTAGATGGTACACACTGCAGCCATGGTACACTGGTGGTGGAGGGAGTGAATGTTTAAGGTGGTGGATGGGGTGCCAATCAAGCAGGCTGCTTTGTCTTGGATGGTGTCGAGCTTCTTGAGTGTTGTTGGAGCTGCACTCATCCAGGTAAGTATTCCATCACACTCCTGACTTGTGCCTTGTAGATGGTGGAAAGGCTTTGGGGAGTCAGGAGGTGAGACACTCACCGCAGAATACCCAGCCTCTGACCTGCTCTTGTTGCCATAGTATTTATGTGGCTGGTCCAGTTAAGTTTCTGGTCAATGGTGACCCCTCAGGATGTTGATGGTGGGGGATTTGGCGATGGTAATGCCGTTGAATGTCATGGGGCGGGTGTTAGACGCTCGCTTGTTTGAGATAGTCATTGCCTGGTGCAAATATTACCTGCCACTTATCAGCCCCAAGCCCGAATGTTGTCCAGGTCTTGCTGCCTGCAGGCATGGACTGCTTCATTATCTGAGGAGTTGCGAATGGCACTGAACACTGCAATCATCAGTAAACATCCCCACTTCTGACCTTATGATGGAAGGAAGGTCATTGATGAAGCAGCTGAAGATGGTTGGGCCTAGGACACTGCCCTGAGGAACTCCTGCAGCGATGTCCTGGAGCTGTGATGATTGACCTCCAACCACCACAACCATCTTCCTTCATGCTAGGTATGACTCCAGCCAGTGGACAGTTTTCCCCGATTCCCATTGACTTCAGTTTTACTCGGGCTCCTTGATGCCACACTTGGTCAAATGCTGCCTTGATGTCAAAGGCAGTCACTCTCACCTCACCTCTGGAACTCATGATTTTTATACCAAATATCTTGATTTTTAGGAGTTTGTCTCTTGATTTGTGAGAGGGTGGGGTTGGCAATACTGGAGAAGGGTCATCCATTCAGCACTTCTCTGGCTGAAGATGGTTGCAAACGCTGTTTACTGCTGAAGGCCCACACAGGAAAATAGTCACTCGGAAAAAAAGGGAATACAAAAAGAAAACTGAATGTGCTTCATCGGTTAGCGAGGCTGTACGAAAAGCCCCTGTCTGACGACCAATCAGTGGTTGCCAGGTTTATAATCAAACGGACCAATGGGAAGGCAGAGATTAGGGGTGACGGTTTGTTTACGGTTGGAACCTAGTCACCGAGCGGAGGGATCAGGGTGGCGGCACCGCGGAGGGAGCCTTGCGCTGCCGGGAGTCACTAATCGAACCGACCTCCTGAACCGGGTAAGTGATTTTTTGGGGCGGGCGGTTGGGAAAGATTTGGATTTTATTTATCTACTTATAAAGTGCCTAGGGGCTGGGCTGGGGTGGGGGACGTGGCCGCCGACAACTCTCGGTGTGTTGGTGACTCAGCGCTGAGTGTTGATCGGAATTGGCCGGCCGCGCCCGATTGTGCAATGCGCCATTACCTTATTAGGCCTCGAGCTGCTGCTGCTGCTCCTCAGACAACCACCCCCCCCCACCGCGTTTCGGTGCCTCTCGGGCTGCAGGCGGGTTCTGACTCATTCCGATACGTTGCGGGTGGTTCCTGAGTCAGAAAAAACACGAACTATAATTTACTCACGACTGCCTTCCCTGCCCCCCAAGGGTTGACCGTACTCTTCTTGACTGCAAAAAAAAAGGCTTTGCGTTTTCATTTTACTAACCAGGGTGGTAAAAGGAGACCAATTGTCACAGTTCAGGTAAGACATTCAAGTCTTAAATACTTGCAGTTCTTTTGTCTGCGCGCTACCTTTTTTAGATCTGGATACTTTGAGTGCGCACCTTGTGTAGAATATTGCACTACATCTGTTTTGATCTGTTGTTTGGGGGTGGAGGGGAGATAATGGCAAGAGACGTTGATCTTTGAAATAACAGCATAAGGGCTGTCAGAAGGGAAGATAATTTTGAGACGCAATTGAATTCAAAAGAAGGAGACCAGGTTTTGAACAGCGGGTAAGTTTCATAATAACTTGTATCAATTTTTAAACCAAGAGAGATTTTGCGGAAGTCTAAGTGTTACACGAAAAATTAAGGCAATTAATCCCAACTTTCAGTTTGCTGAAAGTGTATTTTAAATACATAAAACTAATGTGATGTTTAAAATGCTGGTCTAGATAGATAGACTTTGGTATGTTGGTGAATCCTTGAGCTCTTACTAAGGAGGCTAATCAGTACATTAATTTCAGTATAATTAACTTCTGCAGTCAATTTTAATGGAACTGGAATTGGGCTTGGTAAGAGGAGGGGAAAAATAATGTGTAAGTGCAGTTTCAAGATGGCAGTAGTTGAACATGTCGGGGTACAGTTTCTGCTTTGGGTGCAATCAGGAAATTGCGCTTGACGTTGTGCTGGTTAGGTTACACTTAGTTTCTGCTAAAATTCATTTGCATAATCGCAAACGTAAAATCTTCCATGAACCAGCCCAGTCGGGCAGTGTAATTGGACGTAATAGTTTCTTTCCTTGATATATTTGAGTGGTAACCTGGTGCTGTTTTATTAATACAGCTGAAAATTGGTTATCACCAAAAATAAGCATTTTTAATGAGGGTGTCCAGTCCTGCACCTGTGAGTAACCTGATTTAAAATCACTGAAAATTAATTAAAAAAACAATTGAATCAGCCTAAGACAATGGCTGGGGAAGGGATTGGAGTCAGCGACAAGGATCG
The DNA here is from genome assembly GCA_030390025.1 of Squalus acanthias. Taxonomy (NCBI): domain Eukaryota; kingdom Metazoa; phylum Chordata; class Chondrichthyes; order Squaliformes; family Squalidae; genus Squalus; species Squalus acanthias. The sequence continues at coordinate 75,322,942 of CM059431.1, forward strand.
AGTTTGAGACTGATCTGAGGACGATGGCTTCAGTCTTCCCAATGTTTAACTGGAAGAACTTGCAGTTTATCCAGGACTGGACGTCTGACAAGCAATCTGACTACAGAGAGGCAATGGAGGAGCTGAAAGAGATGGTGAAGAGGTAGATCTAGGTGTTGCCAGTATATATCTGGACATTGAACATTGTGGTATAATCCTTCTCCAAAAAATAGCGTATATCCCTTTGACTTGTCAGCCAGGCCATAAGCTTGTATACCTAAATAAAAGTATGTTGAGAAAAGTATGTAATGGGCTAAAAGCCCTTAGTAAACACTTCCCCCTGAAGAAATATTACCTCTTTGAATTTGAAAGCACAATGCTCTGATTACTGGTCAAAAGTACAGATTTTTGCTTCAGTACTGCTTTCAATATTGGTGATATGTAAACTGAAACACCTCTCTTGAGCAGGGTTAAGTGAGTCATCAGAAATGATCAACTGAAGCAATTTCCTGTTTTTAATACCTTAATTTCTTTGAAGTTGAGATTTACAGATACATTGTGGAATTGAATTCAATAAAGCTGGTACTAATGTGTGCTGGTACCAGAAAAAGATTGTTTTAAAACCTAACTTGTTCATTAATCCCATCAGGAAAAGGAACCTGATGGACTTGCTTGTTCTGGCCTTCACATATTTGTGATTGTCTTCTGAAACAGCCTAGCAAGCCACTCATTTGCAGATACAATAGTTTTCTATCTAACATCATCGTGAGATCACAGTCACCTCAAAGACTACAGCGTTTCAGGAATAAAATCCACCACCACCCCAGGGCAGCTAGCGATGGACAATAATTGTAACCAGAATTCTATGGTTACCAGGGATTGAAATATGGGCACCAGTCAGAGTGATCCTGTGTAATGACCCTGGAGCTCTTGGGCGGGGATGAGTGAAGAGATGTGACTCCATAGCCTTGCCCATCCCTATCTCTAACCTCCAGCCCTACAACCCACAGATCTCTACGCTCCTCCAATTCTGGTCTATTGCACATCCCTGATTTTCATTGCTTTGCCATTGGTGGCTGTGCCTTCAGCTGCCTATTTCCTAAGCTCTGGAATCCCCTCCCTAAACCCCTCTGGCCTCTCTACCTCTCCCCTCCTTAAGATGCTCCTGAAAACCTACCTCTTTGACCAAGCTTTTGGTCACCTGTCCTAATACAGGAAACTCTTTGGTATCCGGCACCGACGGGACCGGCGTGGTGCCGGTTGATCGAAAGTTCCGGATAACGGAGAGTTATATCTACCGAGGCTATTTTTAACATAAAAAAAATCAAGAAATGTGCAGTATACAGTATTTGGTTACTCACCTACAGAATGTTGTGTTAAATGGATGGTGGAAGATGCTTGATTAAGTACAGTACTGCCAGTTGAGGGTAATCCATAACTCTTTAATTACTTAACAGTAAGTGAGACTCCCGGCAGCGCGGGAGAATCAGACTCCTGTTACAGCGCCAGGAGGCCGAGTAGTGGCACTTTGGAGAACTACCCCCACTGACTAACTCGGCGTTCGCGGGAGACTCGGACTCGGCAACATTGCCGGTTATTTGAGAGGAGTTTTCGGAGTACTCTGCGTTCGCAGGAGACTCGGACTCTGCAACATTGCCGGTTATTTGAGAGGAGTTTTCGGAGTATGATTTTTGCCGGTTAAGAGAGAATTCTGGATATTTAGGTGCCGGTTAAACAAGAGTTTCCTGTATCTCCTTTTATATGGGTTGGTGTCAAATTTTGTTACTGCTCCTGTGAAGCGCCTTGGAATGTTTTACTACGTTAGAGAGAATTTGCATTTATATAAGCGCCTTTCATGGCCTCGACGTACCAGAGTGCATTGCAGCCAATTAAGTACTTTTTTGAAGTGTAGTCACTGTTGTAATGTTGGAAGCGCATCAGCCGATTTGTGCGTAGCAAGGTCTCACAAACAGTAATGTAATAATGACCGGATAATTTTTTTTAGTGAAGTTGGTTGCGGGACAAATATAGTGGCCAGGACATCGGGGAGAACTTCCCTTCTCTTCGAAAGTAGTACCGTGGGATTTTTTACATTCACCTGAGGGGGCAGACTGGACCTTGGTTCTAATGTCTCATATGAAAGATGGCACCTCTGACAGTGCTGCATTCCCTCAATACTGCACTGAAGTGTCAGCCTAGAATTTGTGCTCAAGTCTGTGGAGTGGGGCTTGAACCCACAATCTTCTGACTCCGGAAGGTGAGCATGCTACCACTGAGCCAAGGCTTAAAGGTGCTATATAAATGCAGATTGTTGTTGGATAACCCACGTCTGCTTCTGCACCCAGACCTATAGCCTAGATCAAGTGCTCAAACCGCTCTGCCACTGGCAGTGAAAATGAGTATAACTCAACTTTTATGCCACTTTTCTTCCAGACTGCAACAGGGCCTGTACAACATCACCTAGGGTGCTATCTGGTCCTATATTTGCCAGGTAATGAATGTTCCCTTTAGGAAAGCTGGAGAATTTATCCATTTTGGAATCACACTATCCAGCAACATTAAAGTGCCATTCAGGTCTACAATGTTGCTAAATTCCCCAAAGTTCAGGGGCAATAGATAGGGACCACATTTTTCTGTGGGCCCTTATTGTGAACCCATTGCATTTCTTTTAGTGGAAATGGATTCCACACCTGAATGTTCAAATAGTTTGTGACCAGCAGCAATGAATTCTTGATGTTTGCTGGGAGTTTTGTCATGATGCAGTCAAGCTTACCAGCACTAGTCAGGGAATCATAGAAATTTACAGTACAGAAGGAGGCCATTCGGTCCATCTTGTCTGCGCCGGCCGGCAAAGCGCTATCCACCCTAATCCCACTTTCAAGCACTTGGTCCTTAGTCTTGTAGGTTATGGCACTTCAAATGAATATCCAAGTACTTTTTTAAATATGATGAGGGTCTCTGCCTCTACTACCCTTTCAGGCAGTGAGTTCCAGACCCCCACCATCCTCTGAGTGAAAACATTTCTCCTCAACTCCCAACTCAACCTCAGACCAATTACTTTAAATCTATTCCCACTGGTTATTAACCCTTCTGCTAAGGGGAATAGGTCCTTCCTATCCACTCTATCTAGGCCCCTCATAATTTTATACACCTCAATTAGGTCTTCCCTCAGCCTCCTCTCTTCCAAAGAAAACAACCCCAGCCTATCCAATCTTTCCTCATAGCTAAAATTCCCCAGCCCAGGCAACATCCTCGTAAATCTCCTCTGCACCCCCTCTAGTGCAATCACATCCTTCCTGTAATGTGACCAGAACTGCACGCAGTATTCTAGCTACGGCCTAACTAGTGTTTTACACAGTTTAAGCATAACCTCCCTGCTCTTATATTCTATGCCTCGGCTAATAAAGGCAAGTATCCCGTATGCCTTCTGAACCACCTTATCTACCTGTCCTGCTACCTTCAGGGATCTGTGGACATGCACTCCCAAGGTCCCTCTGATCTTCTGTACCATTTATAGTGTATTCCCTTGCCTTGTTAGCCCTCCCCAAATGCATTACCTCACATTTCTCCAGATTTAATTCCATTTGCCAGTGTTCTGCCCACCTGACTAGTCCATTGATATCTTCCTGCAGTCTGCAGCCGCCTTCTTCATTATCAACCACACGGCCAATTTTTGTATCGTCTGCAAACTTCTCAATCATACTTCCTACATTCAAGTCCAAATCATTGATATATACCACAAAAAGCAGAGGACCCAGTACTGAGCCCTGCGGAACCCCACTGGAAACAGCCTTCCAGTCACAAAAACACGCTTCGACCATTACCCTTTTTCCTGCCTCTGAGCCAATTTTGGATCCAACTTGTCACTTTGCCTTGGATCCCATAGGCTTTTACTTTCGTGACCAGTCTGCCATGCGGGACCTTATCAAAAGCCTTGCTAAAATTCATATAGACTACATCAAATGCACTACCCTCATCGACCCTCCTTGTTGCCTCCTCAAAAAAATTCGATCAAGTTAGTCAGACACGACCTTCCCTTGACAAATCCATGCTGACTGTCCCTAATTAATCCGTGTCTTTCTAAATGAAGATTTATCCTGTCCCTCAGAATTTTTTCCAATAATTTTCCAACCACCGAGATTAGGCTGATTGGCCTGTAATTGCTTGGTCTATCCCTTTTTAAACAACGGTACCACATTAGCAGTCCTCTGGCACCACACCTGTAGCCAGAGAGGATTGGAAAATGATGGTCAGAGTCTCTGCTATTTCCTCTCTTACTTCTCTTAACCGTCTGGGATACATTTCATCTGGGTCTGGGGGTTTATCCACTTTCCAAGATGCTAGACCCCTTAATACTTCCTCTTTCACTATGTTTATTTCATCTAATATTTCACACTCCTCCCTGATTGCAGTGTCTGCATCATCCCTCTTTTGTGAAAACAGACGCAAAGTATTCATTAAGAACCATACCCATGTCTTTCACCTCCACACACAGGTTACCTTTATGGTCCCAATAGGCCCTAGTCTTAGGGAAGACAGGAGAATTGGGAAGGATTCTGGGGTACAAGGCATGGTTCTTAACTTCACTTGAAGCAACTAAACATTGGTACAACGAGACACATTCAGCCACCATCGTGGTAATTTAGAGAACTGAGTTTTTGACTGAACAACCCCTTTTCAAATGGATTAGTAATCACGGATCGGACCCCCCCCCCCCCCAATCTGATAATACTACTGAGGACTTGTACAAACTTTAGAACACATATATAGGATTTGTTTTTCACAAACCTGTAAACTGTATTTTCACTTGTATACCATGGTTAATCACTCTACTTGCGTTCTGTAATTACAGCGTGGTGGCTAAGACTTATTCTGTGTTCAGCTACATTTATTCAGCTCTTAGATAGGACCAGAAAGCACATCTATACTCATTAAACAATGCAGTCATTAGTGTTAAAGTATCCCTTAACTAATCAAGTCTTTTGAGTTGATGCACATGTTTATAAATGTGCCCATTGTGTTGGCTGTCTAACACTGTTACAAGTGTTGATTGTACATGTAATTATACACATAACATGCACATACTTAATTCACACACAATGCAAGGAAAAATCCTGTATTATATCCATACATCCAGTGAAACCTTCATTATCTGCTCTTTACAGCAAATTGGTGGAATGTTGTGTCCCCATGTTGCAGCCTTACACATGGTACATCAATCCCCTATGCTGAAAAATAAAGCCAAGTATGATACAAATTAGCAAAACATCATGTAATTTTGATGTCTCGTAAGGTTTTGTCCCATGAAAATTTTGGCAGTCAATCACGAAGGCAGATAATTGAAATGCAGATAATAGACGTTCGACTTTGTATACTTTTACAATCAAATTAAGTTCAAAACTGTTTACTTTAAAATGTGATCAATCAGGGAGCCTGTCATCTATCACTATTCGTCATGACACAAGACCCACCGTCGCAAAAAAACTCAGAAAAAAATGGAACAAACCACCCCACTGACTTGTATATACTGTACATGCGTATACTATATAGACCGGAGGCAGACTTGGTGCAAACCAGGAGTGGAGTGCAGCTGCCACATATCCCACAATGCCGGACCTGCTCAGTACTCATTATTTTGCGGACCCCCAGAAAGTCTCTACGGGCCCCAGTTTGAGAACCACTGCCCTAGACACCTTTGCACCTCAAAAAAAAAGGAATCCCTGGAGGGAGAAGGCCTGGCTGCTATGGTGACAGAGGCAGCTGGAAGCCAAAATCTGGAGGCTATTGATTCAGAAGAGGCTACTGTCCTGGCTGACAGGGAAATACACAGGAAGATTATTAGTTGACATTCTCTTTGAAATTAATGTCACTAAACTTCCATCACAGTATTTCAGCTTTTATGGCTCTTCCAATCCCTCCATGTGATAACATCAGTCCTTGGATCTCATGGGTCAAACATCCCATTTCACCTCAAACAGACCTTGAGAAAACTAAGATTATTGCACAACAGGGAACATGCAAATATGGGTACCTGTTTAATTATTCTTGAGGATACCTTGTGTATATAGTCACTACTTATTACTGTCTTTCATGTCCAGTCCCTAGACATGTTTTCCAATGCCCTATCCACTGTTTTTTCTAGACACTAACTAAAGGGTAGTGTCACGGGCGGTGGTTGGTTGCACAAGTCGACCAACAGTCTCTTGATACTGTGGTAGTCTTTGTCTCGTGACAACTTGAGTCCTGGGAAGGACCTGCTGTGAGCTGCATCTCTTGCAACTGTCTGGGGAGACTGACATGGTCTTCCACGTGCTATTTAGTAGGTCTCCGAGGGGCTTGGTGGTAGTGCTGTTATTGTGAAAGAGCTGCCTCATTGGAGGACTCCTGCCATGCCACTGGTATTGAGCGCAGTAGAAGGGCCTATCTAATGGTTACAGCAAGATCCTGAAGACCAGGTCTCATGACTTGGTCCTGACTCCCAAGCACCTGAAATCCAGAGCACTTCTCTCCAGTCTCCCAGTGGCTTCTATGTTTCTAAATGGAATTTAATCCGGAAAAGTGCGAGGTGATGCACTTTGGAGGGACCAACAAGGCAAGGGAATACACAATGAATGGTAAGACCCTAGGCAAGACGGAGGGTCAGCGGGATCTTGGTGTGCAAGTACACAGATCCCTGAAGGCGGCGGAACAGGTGGATAAGGTGGTTAAAAAAGGCATATGGGATACTTGCATTCATTAGCCGAGGCATAGAATATAAGAGCAAGGAGGTTATGATGGAGCTGTATAAAACACTGGTTAGGCCACATCTGGAATACTGTGTGCAGTTCTGGTCGCCACACTACAGGAAGGATGTGATCGCTTTGGAGAGGGTGCAGAGGAGATTCACCAGAATGTTACCCGGGCTGGAGTGCTTCAGCTATGAAGAGAGACTGGGCAGATTGGGTTTGTTTTCCTTGGAGCAGAGGAGGCTGAGGGGGGACATGATTGAGGTGTACAAAATTGAGAGGCATAGATAGGATGGATACTAAGGAGCTTTTTCCCTTAGTAGAGGGGTCTATAACAAGGGGGCATAGATTCAAGGTAAAGGGCGGGAGGAGAAAGAACTTTTTCACCCAGCGGGTGGTTGGAGTCTGGAACTCACTGCCTGAAAGGGTTGTGGAGGCAGGAACCCTCACAACATTCAAGAAGCATTTGGATGAGCACTTGAAATGCCATAGCATACAAGGCTACGGACCAAATGCTGGAATATGGGATTAGATTAGACAGGGCTTGATGGCCGGCGCGGACACGATGGGCCGAAGGGCCTCTATCCGTGCTGTATGACTCTATGGTATCCAGAGCTGTGTTCTGTGCTATCAAACAGCAGGCCCTGGCTTGTCCTGGGCCACTTCTGAGAGTGGGAGAATGGTAATAGACTGCATTGAAGCTGCCATATGCTCCATTGATGTCTGCCACAAGGAAAATGCTTCCCTGATGTCACATGTGAGTTGTGGACTCCACCATGGCCCCAGCTAACTGCCACATATTCTGCGAGATGGACTTCAGTGCCTGTACGCATAATGTTACTCGTCAAAAATCTTTCTTTTAAGAGCCCATGAGATCTGAGATGACTGTGTCCTCAGCCTCCACTTGGAAGCGAGTCCTTTTCCACTCCCTATTCCTCTTGTGCTCTGACTCTCCCAATGCTAATTCCTCATTCCCACACATCCAGGTAGACTTTGATCTGGTAAGGTGGGGGGATGGGAAGGAAGAGAGAAAGAGAAGCTAAGTGATGCAAGGGATGATAATTTAAAGGAAAATCATGCGGGGTGTATAATGGGTGGCCGTTTTATGCCCCTGCTGACATTGAGTTGCACCCCATGTCTCTTTGTATTGATGGATTGAGTATTTTTAACTTTGTTGCAGACCTGTGAATGTTAGCCCTACATTAAGAAAAATGTGGGTAGTGTTCGTATGAAAGTGTCTGCAGTTTTTTTTAAGAGGGAGGAAGCTCTGAGTTAGAGTCAGAAATGTAGAGGAATTTGTCAGAAAATGGTGCCCGGCTACTTCATGCAAGCATCCTACCTGATTGCAAGAGGTCTATTTGATGTAGCTCAACTTGTCAACAGCAGCCTTCATTTGATTCCCTTTGAGAGCAAGGTTCTTTAAGTCTTGTAGAAGTTTAGTCATTTTAGAGAACGGTGATAGTGCACCAAGTCCAAGAGCCATAGAAACATAGAAAAATAGGAGCAGGAGTAGGCCATTCGGACCTTCGAGCTTGCTCCACCATTCAATATGATCATGGCTGATCCTCTCTCTCTACCATATTCCCGCTCTCTCCCCATACCCCTTGATGCCTTTTGTGTCTAGAAATCTATCTATCTCCTTCTTAAATATTTTCAGTGACTTGGCCTCCACAGCCTTCTGTGGTAGAGAATTCCACAGGTTCACCACCCTCTGAGTGAAGACATTTCTCCTCATTTCAGTCCTAAATGTCCTACCCCGTATCCTGAGACTGTGTGACCCCTTGTTCTAGACCCCCCAGCCAGGGGAAACATCCTCCCTGCATCCAGTCTGTCTAGCCCTGTCAGAATTTTATATGTTTCAATGAGATCCCCTCTCATTCTTCTAAACTCTAGTGAATACAGGTCTAGTTGACCCAATCTCTCCTCATACAACAGTCCTGCCATCCCAGGAATCAGTCTGGTGAACCTTTGCTGCACTCCCTTTATGGCAAGTATATCCTTTCTTAGGTAAGGAGACCAAAACTGCACACAGTACTCCAGGTGTGGTCTCACCAAGGCCCTGTATAACTGTATTAGGACATCCTTGCTCCTTCCTGTACACTCATCCTCTCGCAGTGAAGGCCAACATACCATTTGCCTTCCTAACTGTTTGCTGCACCTGCATGTTTGCTTTCAGTGACTGGTGTACAAGGACACCCAGGTCCCTCTGGGAAATGTTGATGTACAATCTATCACCATTTAAATAATACTCTGCCTTTCTGTTTTTCCTACTGAAGTGGATAACTTCACATTTATCCACGTTATACTGCATCTGCCATGTATTTGCCCACTCAACTTGTCTAAATCGCCTTGAAGCCTCTTTGCATCCTCCTCACAACCCCACCTAGTTTCGTGTCATCAGCAAACTTGGAAATACTACATTTGGTTCCCTCATCCAAATCATTGAGATATATATCCATCCTGAAAAAGACCCATTTATTCCTACTGTCTGTTAACCAATTTTCAATCCATGCCAGTATATTACCTCCAATCCCATGTGGGACTTTATCAAAGGCCTTCTGAAAATCCAAATACACCACATCCACTGGTTCTCCCTTATCTGTTCTACTAGTTACATCCTCAAAAAAACTCCAGTAGGTTTGTCAAACACGATTTCCCTTTCATAAATCCATGTTGACTTTGTCTAATCCTGTTGATATTTTCTAAGTGTCTTGTTATAACATCCTTTATAATGGACTCTAGCATTTTCCCTACTACTGATGTTAGGCTAACTGGTCTGTAGTTCACTTTTTTCTCCCTTTTTTTAAATAGTTGGGTTACATTTGCCACCCTCCAATCTGCAGGAACTGTTCCATAATCTATAGAATTTTGGAAGATGGCAACCAATGCATCCATGGCTACCACTTATAGTACTCTGGGATGCAGATTATCAGCCCCTAGGGATTTATCGGCTTTCAGTCCCATTAATTTCTCTCGCACTTTTTTACTAATACTAATTTCCTTTAATTCCTCCTTCTCACTAGACACTTGGTTCCCTAGCATTTCTGGGAAGTTATGTGTCCTCTTCCGAGAAGACAGAACCAAAGTATTTGTTTAATTGCTCTGCCATTTCCTTGTTCCCCATTATAAATTCTCCCATTTCTGACTGTAAGGGACCTACATTTGTCTTCACTAATCCTTTTCTTTTTACATACTTGTAGAAGCTTTTACAATCCGCTTTTATGTTCCTTGCAAGTTTACTCTCATACTCTATTTTTCCCCTCTTAATCACTCTCTTGGTCCTTTTTTGCTGAACTCTAAACTGCTCCCAATCCTCAGGCTTGCTACTTTTTCTGGCAACTTTATATGACTCCTCTTTGGATCTAATACGATCCTTAATTTCTTTTGTTAGCCATGGTTGGGCCACTTTTCCTTTTGTAATTTTGCGCCAGAAAGGAATGTATAACTGTTGCAATTCATGCATTCATTCCTTAAATGTTAGCCATTGCCTATCCACTGTCATGCCGTTTAATGAAGCTCCCCAATCTATCATGGCCAACTCACTCCTCATACCTTTTGTAGTTTCCTTTGTTTAGATTTAGGACCCTAGTTTCTAAGTTATGAAGAAAGAGACTTAGAACTGAAATGGTTTTAATGGAGAAACAAAGATTTAGAAAATACATGATCTATGTTTGTTTTAATCCATACCTCTGTTTAATATGAATGTAAGCAGTCAATTTAACTTGTACTTGAACACAGAATCTAAAGATGTAAGTAGAAAATTAACAGGCCTTGATGTACCTGTAGAACACATGTTAATGATATATTCTACTTAAGGGAGTCAGATAGCTAGTTGGAAATGGGATTTAAAGTAATGAGATTACATATACAGAGATGATCAAATAGCATAAAGAACTGGAAGCGCAGAAATAATGCAGTGGAAAGCACCCAGAGGTGAATAATGTTAGATGCACATTCTGGAATTGAATTGCCTTTGGAGGTCATCAAAGTTTTGTAGAAGCTTTCCTTTGGAAATATAATTTCATAAGGTAAATGGCACACAATCTGAGAAAAGTCTTGTACTTTTGTTTCTCCTTGTACTGCTGGAATGTTGCATATGAGGAAGACTTTTGTAGTGAGTGCTTCTGGCACAATAATTTGTATTGCTTTCTTTATTGGTAAATTCCCTTTGTAGGGGATTTCCATTCTTTTATCACTGCTGGTAAAGTCAGATCTGAGACTAATTCCTGTACTGTGTATGGTGAAGTTTTATTTTTCAAATGGGGGTGGGGGGGGCATTTTTGCAAAAAAAAATAAAGTTTAGTATAAAAGTCCAGTGTAAAATTAAATTTGTAGTTTAGTTTTAGTAATAATTGAACTTTAAGAAGCTGTGGGTCTGAATTATTTTATTGCTATACTTGGAAACAAATCATTTGTTCAAAAAGTAGGTTAAATCCCTACACAAGTTGCTCTTGCAGGGTAATATTGTAACTTGTTAGGGGTTTCATTGGGCCAAAAATTCGGCACTTGCCAGGTGAGTACGCACTGTGTACTCACCCGTAAGGTCTCCTGAAGTGCTGGTTTCCTGCATGCGCGGGAAACCGGAACTTCCGGTCTGGTGAAGGGAATAGTTCAGAGGTGAACCGCGTGCGCGGTAGAGGCTGCGCGCACGCAGCAAACTTAGGTTTTTTTTCAGGTTTCTCCGGGAGGGTAAGTATTGAAGAACCTGCGCTTTTAAAAAGGAGGCGCAAGACCCGTTTTCAACAAGGTAAGTGGTTAATTAATTACAATTTAAAATTTTTTTCAACGGGTTTATCTTTTTTAGATACTTTAAAGAAAGGTAAGTTTATTTTTAGCATTGTTAAAAAGTATTTTAATTTTCAAAAATTTAAATTTTTGTTTAAAGTAGTTAATTTATTTAACTTATTTAAAAATGTGATGGTTTAAAAAAAAAAAATTTATTTGAAGTTTAGGTGTTTTGGGGCCGATTTCAATTCATAGATTTGACAGGTCTTCAAATCTATGAATGAAAGATGGTCTGCTGCCATTGGCTCTCCATGGCCCACGTGATCCCAGGGGACGCATCGCACTAACTACGCCCCTGGGACACGCAAGCACTGCGCGCCGGCAGTTGGGGGAGGCACAGGAGCTGAAGTCCCCGTGGGCCCAGAGGTCAACGGCAGGCGCGGTAGGTAGGTGCGCGCGCGATCCTTGCACCCGCGGGAAGCCAGGGAGCCGAATTTCTGGGCCATTGTCTTTATGGTAAACTGGGGTTTATCTTTCAGTCTGTATTGATAACAAATTCCACTTGTTATTTGATTTCCACCCTCTAAAACCCTAAATCTTTTCAGCTTTGGTTTGTTGTAACAACGATTGAGACAAACTGTTCAGCTGCCTCTGCTGTTTCCCTCCCTTCCCCTAACTCGCTAGGGCAGGGGGGGACTTTGGCTTGAACTCGCATCTTTCTCTAGTTTCTCTCCTATCTCTCCTCACCCTCTTCGAGCTCATCTTGTCCAAGAGACACACCTCCTGTTCCTTCAACTCTATTCCCACCAAACTGCTGACCACCCAACTTCCTTTCTTGGCCCCCATGTTAGCTGATACTGTTAACTGTTCCCATTTCTTCAATACCATCCCCTTCAAATCTGCCATCATAAAACCCACCCTTGACTCCTCTGTCCTTGCAAACTGCCACCCCATCTCCAACCTCCCTTTCCTCTCAAGTCCTTGAACATATTGTTGCCTCCTAAATCCGTACCCATCTTTCTCGCAACTCCATGTTTGATCCCTTCCAATTAGGTTGCTGCCCCTGCCACAGTCATAAACGATCATGTGATTGTGGTAAACTATCCCATCTCATTCTTCTTGACCTGTCTGCAACCTTTGGCATGGTTCACTGCACCATCCTCTTCTAAAGCTTCTCTGTCATCCAGTTGGGTGGGACTGCTCTTGTCTGGTTCCAGTCGTAGCCAGAGAATTACCTGCAATGGTTTCTCTTCCTGCACTGTTGCCTCTGGACTCCCCCCCAAGGATCTATCCTTAGCCCCCTCCTATTTCTCATTGAAAACACTGTCAGGTTCCACATGTACATCAATGTGCCTTCAGCTGCCTAGGCTCCAAGGTCTGGAATTCCCTCCCTAATCCTCTGCCTCTCTACATCTCTCTCTCCTTTTAAGAACGTAAGAATTAGGAGCAGGAGTAGGCCATACAGCCCTCGAGTCTGTTCCGCCATTTAGTAAGATCATGGCTGATCTTCGACCTCAACTCCACTTTCCTGCTCAACCTCCATATCCCTTGATTCCCCTAGAGTCCAAAAATCTATCTCGGCCTTGAACGATTCAACTTCCACAGACCTTTGGGGTAGAGAATTCCAAAGATCTCAAGCCTCAGTGAAAAAATTCTTCCTCATCTCAGTCATAAATGGCCAACCCCTTATCCTGAGACTATGCCCCCTAGTTCTAGACTCTCCAGCCAGGGGGAACAACCTCTCGGCATCTACCCTGTCAATCCCCCTCTGAATCTTATGTTTCAGTGAGAATACCTCTCATTCTTCTAAACTCCAGAGAGTACAGGCTCAATCTCTCCTCCATTGGACAACCCTCTCATTCCAGGAATGAATCTAGTGAACCTTTGTTGCACCACCTCCTAAGGCAACTATATCTTTCCTCAGATAAGGGGACCAAAACTGTACACAGTACTTCAGGTGTGGTCTCACCAACACCCTGTATAATTGAAGCAAGACTTCCTTACTCTTCTACTCCAACCCCCTTGCAATAAAGGCCAACTGCTCCTTAAAACCTACCTCTTTGACCAAGCTTTTGGTCACCTGTCCTAATATCTCCTTGTGTGGCTTGGTGTCAAATTTTGTTCGCTAACGCTCCCATGAAGCCCCTTGGGAGGTTTTAACTAAGTTAAAGGCGCCATATAAATGCAAGTTGTTTGCTGAATTTTCTCCTGTGTACATTGGTTACTTGTCACTAATAATTAAGCAGAGCACGCACATAGAATCATTCACTTGTTGTTTTAGCTCAAAGCAGAGGTATCTGGTTATTTGCCAGTTGATAATACAGCCTATGTATGTGTAAAATGCTGTATATAGGACATGGGGGGCATGATCTAAAAATTCGAGCCAGGCCTTTCAGGAGTGAAGTTAGGAAACACTTCTACACGCAAAAGGTGGTAGAAGTTTGGAACTCTCTTCCGCAAATGGCAATTGTTGCTAGGTCAATTAATTTTAAATCTGAGATTGATGGATTTTTGTTAACCAAAGGTATTAAGGGATATGGGGCAAAGACAGGTATATAGAGTTAGGTCACAGATCAACCATGATCTCATTGAATGGTGGAACAGGCTTGAGGGGCTAACTGGCCTACTAGGTTCCTACATTTCCCTTTGAAAATGTTGCTTTATTTATCAAGAGTTTGAGGGGAGATACTCGGCTTACACTTAGCAAAGATCAATCCTGCACGCTTCTGGTCCTGTATATTTCTCTTGTAGGGTACAGTGTTACTCAGACAAAATTAAGTACCAGAAGGCAGTCATAAACCAAAATCTGCTTTTCTTTTATATATTTTTAATTCTCTGTGTAATTACATAACCGTGCTTCTTGAGATGAGGGATTAGTGTTCCAGGGATTGGAACATTTATTTAGAATCTGTGATCCCTTGCTGGGAGGCCAAATGCCAATTGAAGCTTTAAGCATTCTCTGCAGTGGTGTTAGTTTGGGGAAATGGAAAAATTGACTAATTATTATGGCTTCTCTGAAGAAGATTGCCAATTTGTGCTTATGGGTGTTACTTGCTAGAAATTGAGTTGAAGTTTCATAAACTCATTTCAAGTAAGACCAAAACAGAGGTAATTAGTCTGGGTGTATTCTAACTTGAGTCTCTAGAATGAAAGAGCAGTGGTCTAATTCAAAAGAAGGCTTTTAATGTTTGTGTTATGGAGTGTGGTTTAGTGAGGATTGGGGTGGTGAGTCCAGATCTGATGCTAAAACTAAGCAGTATGTGGCCACCGAAGAGATGTGTAGTTCATTACTTGGTTAACCATTTTGTTGCACATAAACAATTTCTTTGCATCCATCCCCCAAGTAGTTAAGTAACTTGACAATGTTAGAGCATCACACAACGTTGAAGTATATTGGCTTATGTGCAATTTAATACATTTAATGACAACACTCCTAGTAAAAGTATATGTGGATTGAAATGTGACGGTTGTAAGATAATGCTTTTGTCGTAAAATCAAACTCTTTTTGCTGACTATCGTTTTTTTCTTCTTCCTCAGGTTTCTTTGGAAGACTGACGGAATCGCCTATTGTTTCCATTTTTGTGATGCTATTATTTCCAACTGAAAATGTACTGGTTTCTTAATTTGAAGCTTTAACTTCATAATGGAGGTTTAAACTTAAATGGGCATATACCTTTTTTGGAAGGAGCTTTGTTTCTATCATTTAATTCTTTTCAGGAGTGGTATTGTGTTGAAGTGAAACCTAGCACTGGTTTTCTGGTCATAGTTTTTGAAATTCTTCCTTGTAAGCCTTTGCTTTTTAAAATGTAACATTCAGCTGCATTTTAAACAGTAACCTCTATGCTTGTGGAAATGTTTAGATTACAAATAAGAAAGAAAATTAAGAAATCGACTTATGTCAGCAAAGAATTGTATTTGCTCTTGGAATTAAATTACATGAGCAAAGCCATGTGATAATTTTGAATACCTAATTGGAATGTGGGTTCCTAAAATAACTTAATCTGTTGCTTTGTATGAGAGCACAATGGGCCAATTCAAGAGACCAAACTGAGCTAGGAATAAGAAAAGTAATTCAAAAATCATTTTGACTTCCTTAATCCCTCAACCAGCATCACTAAAACAGATTATCTGGTCATTATCTCATTGCTGTTTGTAGGACCTTGCTGTGTGCAAATTGACTGCAGAGTTTGTGTTTCCAACATTACAACAGTGACTACACTTCAAAAATACTTAATTGATTTATAAAGCACTTTGGGATGTCCCAAGGGTGCTATATAAATGCAAGTCTCTTTCTTTTCTTTCATAAAGTTCCTCCTGTAACACAATCAATGGCTTCGATTTTAACTCTCCCCACTGAGTGGAAATCTGGGGGGGTGGGGGTCCTCTTTTTAAATATGCAGGTTAGATTCGGATGATGTCATCGGAGTCCCTATCAGTGATTTCAACCTGAAGCCTGAGTAGAGGTGGCAGTCCAAACCTTGATAGAGGGCCAGAGGAGGCTCAGCAAGGCAAGTTTAAAATGTTTTTTTTAAAAAGTTTTCTTGTGGGCCAGGGAGGAGCAGGAGTGCTCCTCCCAGGTCCCACAATGAATCCTTGGGCCTCGACTGCTCCTTCCCCCATCACCTCTGGACTCCCTCAGCACTTGCCTGACTGCTGGGAACCAACCCTGCTGACTGCAGCCTCTTGCTGCCCGATTTCCAGCACCTGTCAGCTGGCCAGGCAGTGGAACCTGTTGGGTTAGGGTGGGAGTCGGGGCCTAGGGCCTGACTATTTATTTATTTAAATGAGGCCCAGGAGTGGCATGGTTTATTGCTTTCCCACTCCCACGTGCACCGATCTCACTCGACTTAAAATCGAGGCCAATGTTCATAAACATTTCACTTTAGAAACTAGTAACAAAGCTCCTCCCAAAAAAGGTAAGCCCTTATATTCTATAGAATATTCTTCATGAATATATTACAAAATCAGAGTTTTGGCAACTTCAGAATAGGCAGAGATCAAGAACTGCAATATGACCTGTCCTCAGAACTTTACCGAATTTCAACATTTGCTCACTTCCCTTCAAGTGCATTGGTGTCTGAAAGGAGTCTTGCACGTGCTGGATTCTATTACACCGGTATAGATGATAGAGTGCAGTGTTTCAGTTGTGGAGGCACTGTTGATAACTGGCAACCAGGAGATAATGCTATTGAAAGGCACAAGAGGTGCAACCCGAGCTGCAGTTTCATTCATAGCCTGCCTTCAGGTGTTGATCACTCTTCAAGTCGCTCTGCATTTTCTCCGCCAAATGCAGCTTCCTTTTTTCACTCGTCCTTTCATGAAAATGGAGCACAGACTGGCTTATACCGTAGCATTCCTGCTGATCCAGTGGTCTCCAGAAGTGTGGAAGACCGTTCTCATCAATTGAGATACCCACAGTGCAATGCAGCTATGTGTAATGAAGAAATGAGACTGCAAACTTTTCAGAATTGGCCCTCCTATTCTTCTTTAATACCAACCGAGCTTGCCAAAGCTGGGTTTTACTATACTGGGGAAGAGGATAGAGTTGCATGTTTCGTTTGTGGTGGAAGGTTAAGTAACTGGGAGCCTGGAGATCGTGCAACATCTGAACATAGAAGGCACTTCCCTTCGTGTCCTTTTGTTCTGGGGAATCAGATGGGTAACATGCCCATGAGTAATACAGAATCTCAAAGACCTGATGAGCAAACTGAGATGGCCCGAGCTGTGCATCCACGACATCCTGAGATGCAATCTTATGATACTCGACTACAGACTTTTTCAAGATGGCCGGTTGGGAATTTTATTCAACCGGAACAGTTATCTAGAGCTGGGTTCTACTATGTTGGTAAGAGCTTTTTTTTACTTTCAATTTTCCGGATCTCCTGAAGGTGTTAATTAAAATTGTAACTAAAGCATTCAAATGTGAAGAAGAGCCAAAGCTGCTTGAGTGGGTTGTTGGGTTACTTGAGTCTTGGGGTGGGGGGGTGAAGAAGAGGAAAGATATTCTTTTAAAATGTGACTTCATTGTTTTTTAGACAGATTTCTAAACTTGTCCAGGTATATGATCCATCTATTTTCCACTTGTACTGAGCACCTCAAAAATGTGACTGACTGCAAGCTCAGTCACATGGGAAATTTAACTACTGCCCTTTTGTTGTGCTCTAGTGTACCACCTCTTTTAAAAAGAAATGTTGTGCTGCATAAGGCTTAAGTGCTGGGCAATTGAACACTTTTCTTTGACCAATATCATCATTGACCATTCTCAGATTGGGTATGGCTTGGCTAGATGCATGGTAAGAGGCCATTTACCCCCAAAGCATTCCAATTATACCAGTGTGAATTTTTCCACTTCCCTGTTAAGCTCTTCTGGTCTTTTGCATAGTTAGAATTGATTTGAGACTATCCAAGCTCACTTTCTGTAAGATTTTCACAGCTGAAGAAAGACTCTCTTCACCCCATCATTCATGCACTGAATCTAACCCTAGGTGTCGAGATAAAAGAAACCGTGCTCAGTGGGCTACCCAGTCCCTTCAATAAACTGCCTTCATCTTAGTAATTTGTATCTTTGTTTTTCATCTTCTGCCTTTTATCGTCTCTGGCAAATGTTTAAAAACTTTTTTAATTAGCAGGGACTTAACTATATTGTGGAATATTTTGCACTACCAACAAATGAAGTTGAGAATTGACTGCATTTTGTTTTTTGTTAATCTCAGGGCAAAATGATGATGTGAAGTGTTTTTATTGTGATGGTGGCCTGAGGAGCTGGGAGGCTGGAGATGACCCATGGGTGGAACATGCAAAATGGTTTCCAAGGTAAATTGTTCAGATGTGTATATAACAGGAAATGCTTCAACATGTTCTGAGTGCACAGATAAAGAATTAAATTCTATTGAATAAATTATAAACTTACTACTTCATATCTCAATTACAAATCCTCCATGATCTAATTGGTGTGAGCCTAACTTTGTATTATGCACATGGATGAGACCTAATTTGAAAAAAGAGACTACTTTGGGCACAAGTTCACTCATTAATAGCCAGTTTTTCTTCCCGTCAACAGAACCAAGAAATCCCACCCTAAAGCCTGTGTTTTATTGTGATACACGTGTATCAATGTGATCAGTCTTTAAGACAGACTTGATCATGTTGTTCTGCATTTATCCTGAAAGCATATTTTGCTTGATTTCAACACCATATTTTAATCTCTCCTGGAAAAAAAGAATATATTTGCAATGGGGATAGGGTTGTGTACATCATTTCCTTGGGATTTATATGAATTCTAATTTAATTTGAAACTTGTATGATCACAATCTTTGCTCTCCCTGTCCTCCCTATTCCACGTTAATATTAATCCTAACTGATGTGAGTTTAACCTGCCAATTTTATTTTCACTTCAGGTGTGAATATCTTCTCCAGGAGAAGGGACAGCCATTTGTAAATCAGATCCAGACAAGGTTTCCAAATCTGTTTGATCTCCAGGTAGCCTTTGCCTACAACTGCTCCAGAATGGCACATGAAGTCTATATGTATTTTTATTTTTTTTAACCAACTTTTCACCAATTTTTTTTTCTTTTTTTAAAGCTACATTCCAGTTCAGATGACATCTTGGAGGAAACTCAGGCACCAGGTAACTTTGTAATCCTTTAAAACCATGTGAAAACAGTTTGAGAAAGTAAAATAGTGTTTCTGTTGCTATTTAGTTCTTGATTACTATTTATTCATGGCTAGCTGGCTAACTTTTTCTAAGGCCATGCTACTTTATAATCCTCTTGGGAGAAGTAAGAGAGTTCCTTCCTTGTGTAAAGTGCCTAGTCTCTATTTGACTGCTCCTGCTGCACCTTTTATCAATTTGGAATCTTGTGTAGAGCAGGGTTGTCACAAAGTGACCTGTGGGTGAAATGTGGCTCCCAAGCCCTGTTAATTCGGTCTTCGAAGCCCAGGCAACTTGGTTCTATTCACACTTATACAGTGCAAAAAATTAAATGAATAATGATTTATCTTTTTCCACCTGCAATGCCACTCTCTGTGCTGGGGGCAGTCATTTTCAAGTAATTAGTCTGTGACCACCCCACAAACTGTCAAACTGGAGTATTTCTCATACACAGACACATTCTTGCAGTCGCAACCTCATTTTTATCAACTTGGTAAGCATGTTTTATAAAGACATCCTGTGTGTTCAGCAGTATTTGTAACTTTTTAAAGAGTTACATTTTTACTTAAGCACCACCGTAGGATGAGGCATCATCTGTCAGGCCCACCATAATGATGGGGTGTGTGGGCCAGCAATTATAAAGACCACTGGAGTTGGTTAGAGCGTAGAAATTAATTATTTGGCGAGAATTATTTTTTAAAATACCAAATAGTGCTAAGAATGAAACGCACTACCACAAGGAGTAGTTGAGGCGAATAGCATAGATGCATTTAAGGGGAAACTAGATGAGCACAAAGGAGAGGTGGGAGGGGGCTCATGTGGCGCATAAACACCAGCTTGCACCAGTTGCACCAATGGCTTGTTTCCGTGTTGTAGATTCTATGTAATTTTAACCGTTTTACTTTTCATCGGTCTTAACTGTTGTATCATCAAGAAGCTAACAAAATAGAACCTATGTTACAGTACTGTAGAAAAATGGTCACTCAGTTGTTGTGAATAACTGAAACTGTATGTTATTTGCTTCATTACAATATACATAGTTGCAGTGCAGCACAACAAATCTTTTTAAAGCACATAAATCTTTTAGAAAGGACTTTTAAAATCTTAAAGTCCTTTTAAAAACAAATTATTCAGAGACAGGTTCTGCCACAGTTTGTGTGCTGTGAAAACATTGATAAGAAGCAATGGTAGAAATAGTAGAGGCATTGGTCATCATCTTTCAATCCTCATTGGATGCAGGAGTAGTGCCAGAGGACTAGAGGGTTGCTAATGGTATACCACTATTCAAGAAAGGGGAGAGGGATAAACTAGGAAACTACAAGCTGGCCGGCGGTCAGTCTAACGTCAGGGGTGGGGAAATTATTGGGAACAAAATAAACTTTCACTTGGAAAGGCATAGGTTAACTAAGGAGAGCCAGCAGAAGCAAATTGTGTCTGACTAACTTGATTGAATTCTTTTGAGGTAACTGAGAAGATTGAGCAAGGTAGTGCAGAAGATGTATTTATGGACTTTAGGAAGGCATTTGACAAAGTGCCACACAGGAGGCTTGTTAAGATGATGGAAGCCCATGGAATTGAGGGGAAAGTGGTATGGATATGGAATTGGCTCAGTGACAGGAAGCAGATGGTGGTGGTGGTGGATAGATGTTTTTCAGACTGGGAGGTGGTTTGTAGTGGAGTTCCCCCAAGGGTCAGTTTTGGATCCATTACTCTTTTTTTTTATAAATGACCTAGACTCTGGTGTAGGGAGCAGCATTATAAAGTTTGCAGATGATACGAAACTTAGCAACTATCCTCACTAGTAGATAGTGATAAGGATAGTTGTAGACTTCAGGACGGTGCAATGAGCAAAAACATGGCAGATAGAATTCAATGCGGAGAAGTGTGAAGTGATGCACTTTGGGAGGACTAATATGGAAAGACAGTATACTGTAAATGGCATGATTTTGATAAGTGTAGATGAGCAGAGAGACCTTGATGTCCATATACACAAATCCTTAAAGGTGGTAGGCCAAATTGATACGGTGCAGTTGATAAGGTGGTTAAAAAGCATATGGGCATATAGGTTATTTGGGTTTTAAATGGAGGCATAGTAAAGAGATCATGCTAGAACTTTATAAATCATTGGTTAGGCCTCAACTGGAGTATTGCAGATAATTCTGGGCACCCCACTTCAGGAAAGATGTAAAGGTATTAGAAAGGGTGCAGAGCAGGTTTACCAGAATATTACCAGGGATAAAGGACTTCAGTTATGAGGGGAGGTTGGGA
Source organism: Squalus acanthias (assembly GCA_030390025.1). Classification (NCBI taxonomy): domain Eukaryota; kingdom Metazoa; phylum Chordata; class Chondrichthyes; order Squaliformes; family Squalidae; genus Squalus; species Squalus acanthias. The sequence goes on from CM059431.1 coordinate 75,344,290, forward strand.
AAGTTAGGACTGTTCTTGTTGGAACAAAGCAGGTTAAGAGGTGATCTAATAGAGATTTTCAAGATGATGAGGGGTTTTGATAGAGTAAATAGAGAAAAACTATTCCCTTTGGCAAGTGGCTCAATAACTAACTAGAGGTCATAGATTTAAAATCATTGGCAAAAGATTTAGACGGGAGATGAGAAATTTGTCGGGATTTGGAACACACACTACCTGAAAAGATGGTGGAAGCTGATTCCATAAATCATTTTAAAAGGGAGTTGGACAGGTATTTGAGGATTAGGAATGGAGTTCCAGACAAAAAGCGGGGACATGGGACTAAGCACAACTGCTGTTTCAAAGACCAAGCACGACTGGCCGAATAGCCGCCTTCTGTGCGGTAAGTTTCTATGATTGTCTATCATTGATAAAAGTGCATGAGCACCTGAAGAGGCAAAAAAGACTGAAACATCGCTGAATAGGTTGCTAGGTGGTTTTCACATTTAGACAAAAACACATGTAAAAAGAGCTTAACACATTTTTAGCGAAGCAGTGCAACACTTAAATCCAGATTTTTGCAGTTCATTTAAACGTTTTATTTTGACTGCTGTCATTGGAAAAGATAGAAAAGGGATTTGTGCATGGAAATTTTATTAACACTTATTTTTATCCGTTATTCATTTAAGTGGGCTTGGCTGTATTTGTTGTGTCTTGTCTTTGAATTTTGTGGGCTGCAGGTTTGAAAAGGGCTCTTTTTAGACTCTTGTCTTAAGTTTTAAAAAAAACTTCTCATCTGCACAATCCTCTATATTCGTATCCAGATTGAAGAAAATTTGTGTACATAGTTGTGGTGTCTGCACTTACTGTATGCAGATGGTGTTTGTCCTTTGGGTTATGGTTAGGAAGTAAACTGTGCTAATTTATTATCTTCAAATCTATTAAATGTGAAGTTGGCTTAATTCTCATAATCTGCAGGGAAGTCCGTTCTAAGCACTAGAAACTGTTAATGGTGGTCTAAGATTCCTTAGCCAGATAAGCTAAGTTCGCTGCTTGGATCAACTTTCTAGATAGGATCATAGGAATGGGAGTAGGCCATTCAGCCACTCTAGTCTGTTCCACCATTCAATGAAATCATGGCTGATCTGTATTCTAACTATTTACCCACCTTGGCTCCATATCCCTTAAGGCTAGTAAAAATCTATCGATCTCAGATTTAAAATTTTTAATTCAACTAGCATCTACTGCTTTTTGTGGGAGAGAGTTCCACACTTCTACCACCCTTTGCGTGAAGAAGTGTTTACTAACTTTTCTCCTGAATGGCCTAGCTCTGGTTTTAAGGTTATGTCACCTTGTCCTAGACTCCCCTGCCAGTGGAAAAAGTTTCTCTCTATCTACCCCATCAATTCCTTTCAAAATCCTAAAACCTCAATCAACTCTCCCTTAACCATCAAGACAAGGGAATACAAGCCTAGTTTATGTAATCTCTCCACATAATTTAACACTTGAGCCCTGGAAACATTCTGGTGAATCTGCTTTGCACTCCTTCCAAGGCCAATATGTTCTTTTGAGGTGTGGTGCCAAGATAAAGCATAGTTCTAATATGTTTCATTAATATTAAATTGTTTATTTGGGGTAATGCTTTTTTGGAATTTTTATATTTCTTGTCTGAAAAATACACCAATATTTTCAATTCATTTAGTTGTTCATTTTGGACCTGGGGACAATCGATCAGAAGATGCAGTCATGATGAATACACCGGTGGTTAAGGGTGCTATGGAAATGGGTTTTGATCGAAGACTTGTGAAACAGACTGTCCAAAGAAAAATCCTTACAACTGGGGAGAATTACAAATCTGTTATAGAACTCGTGACCGACTTGTTGAATGCTGAAGATGAAGAAAGACAAGAAGATAGAGAAAGAAAACTAGAAGAAATGGCTGAAGGTATATAATAGTGGTGCTTGCCCTTTTACTGTGTTTGTTGCATTAATTATTTCAATGACACAAGGCCAGCTTGCGAGAAAGCTGAATCTTTTGAATCCTGAACTAAAGCTTAGTCATAGTTTTTCATAGTTCTAAGAATTACACGCCGCGGTACTACAGGCCTCCCTCCCCTGATTAAAGGGAAGGGGCCCTGCGCGGCGACCGCTGGGGAGCGGGATGCCAGCAAAAGACCCCGGCACTCTGAGTGCCCGGCTGACTGATCGGCTGGCACCCCGCAGGAAGAGGCGAAAGGCGGTAGGTGCTGGCAGGCAGCCCCAAAAAATGGCCGCCCGGCACCTGCCCTTTAATTTGCACCGCCCCGGCTGCAAACACGGTACCCTGACCCTGTCAGACATAACATCCGGCGGTGGGTCAGGGGGCGCAAGCGAAGTTTGCGGGCGGGGCGCTGCACATTGTGATGTCACCGCCGGAGCCGCTACCGCCGCTGCTAACTTCCCGCTAAATTTCGCTGAACGGGAAGCGTAAAGCGACCCAAATTCTCCTCCTTTCCCCCCCCCCCCCGTCTTGAACATTTTGAAGAAAAAAAACAAGTTCTATTACTCGCGCTGGTACAGAATCAACATATATACTCTACGTTCCATAAGCATTCTTACTATCTTGTTGATGGAGTTTGCAAAGAAACCTGAGTTTATATCTAGTAGTTGGAATCAGTGTTCCCTGTAATTTTTTGGTGCGCTGGCCCTTTAAGTGGCTGCACGGCCCATTCAAATTTTTGCGCATGCACGGTTATTTACATTGTAAAGCCGGTGAGCAGCCTGCGCAGGACCGTGCAGCTTAACAGGAACATTGGTTAGAAGCTTCCTGTTTTTCCAAAGAGGTCGATTCTTTGCATGGTGTACAGTTCCCGTACAAAGCAGGTAGCAAGAATCCATTGCATTATTGCCAAACTGCAGCATGAGTCACTGGAAATTGGTGGTGTACCACAAAGTGGAGAGCGTTTCAGTAAACTAAACTAATTCTGTTTGGTTTTAGAGGAAGGGGGAAGCATTGGCAATCACTGGAAAATGAGCAAATTCTGAAGTGTTTTTTTCCCCTTTGCAGATGATGTATTGCTACTGAAAAAAAATTGTGTTGCTTTGAGTCAGAATTTGACACATATAGCACCTTTACTTGAAGATCTGGAAATGCGATCCTTAATTAATAAAATGGAAAGTGAAACAATCAAACAAAAACCTCAGGCAAATGAACAAGCCAGAGAGCTACTTGATATGGTAATTCGCAAAGGAAGTGCAGCAGCTGAAGCATTTAGAGATGTCCTGTTGGTACATGAACCTGAATTGCATGAAAAGCTATATGGTAAGTAATTCCTGGTGCCGGTTTGTTTTACTATTGTTCCATCCCATGTTAAAATTCATTGTATTAGGAAAAACTGCCTGCAAATATCAAGATTTTTGTGTATTAGTGGCTTGTGTTGTCTGTAGCTTTTAAATTGTGTGAAACATATTTGAATATATGCAGATTACTGATTCTATGTTGATTTTCTTGGCTCCGTTAGAATGTGGAGGAATGGGAAACCAATAACTGAGACAGGTTTTTTTTTCTTCCCTTCCCAAAACAGCCCATTCTTACTCAGCCAAGACATGACGACTAGTTATAAATAAATGAATTTTTAAATTCATAATATAACTTTAGTCAACTTGTGTATTAATGTTTAAAAACTGACATTCCAAACCATGTTATGAAGGTACACTGGCTTTCTCCTTGCAAAGGTATGCCCACCCCATTCTGCTGCTGAGTAGATAGGTGGATAGTCCAGTCTTTTGGAGAATCATGCTTATGTTTTCACCTCCTGCAGTATTGCATGTTGAGCACCAAAATGCACCATGGATATTCCTGGCAATTATGGTTTTAAACTACAGCTGAGAAGTTGGATATACTGTATAAGGTTGTTACCATGAAGAAATTTACTTGCATAACTGATGCTGTTGCCTAGTATCCAGATAAGTGGATTTTCTTTGGAAAAGGGAAGATTTCTGACCAAAAACTACCCCTTCCTCTTGCCCACTTTCCTTTCCCCTTTTTAATTGGTTTGATTTGGCCAGAATGTTCACTTAAATATTTTTCACACTAGACTTGAACCCATTATTGTGTTCCAATTTCACTTTCTAAGCTGTTTTTATATTTCCTTACTCTTGAACATTTCAATGCTACAATTATTTTGAACTGAATTACTAAACATATCCAGAACAGCCTCTGACTGTGTTGGCTGCTTGATAAACTGAGTAATGTAACAATTATGCATCACTAGATACATGGAGTTCCGTTAGTGGTTTTTAAAAAAAGACTCTTTGCATTTCCCAGGCACTATTTGAGTAACTGAAATATTCCTTCTTTCTCTCTTTTTTCCCTGCCGCCCCACCCCCCACCCACCCAAATATTTTTGGGTGCTCACTCATTTACAAATTTCTAGAAACTGTTTTCTGTCCTCCTTCCCTCTATTCAGTGTCTCTGCTGCATTATTACATAAAATCTGCAGGATTCTAAACAGGAGCAGGACGTTTGGTCCAACTGGTCTAAACCGGTGTTTATAATCCACATAAGCCTCCACCCACTCTAGTTAACTCTTACCACTGTGGCCCACTACACCTCTTTCCTCCCCCCCACATTCCTCTATTCCCATCCCCCTGATTTATGCATCAAGACTGCCCTTCAATGCATCAATGTTGCTTGCTTCAACCACTCTATGTGGCAGTGAGCTTTACAGTTTCATCACTCTAAAGAAATTCCTCTTAATTGCATTGGACGATCAAATATAGCATTTATATTCTGCTTCCCCTATGTTGTCGTCTTGCTCATTTTGCTGTTTCTGCTTTGTTTTGGGAGAGGTTTTTCAGTACACCCGTCTTACTTTTTTGTTGGAGGTGGGGAGGGAATCTTACCTGGTGGTAAGTTTGATTTAAGTAACACATTCTCCACTCTTAAAAATGGCCATAGATGTAGAAGAATCTAACCTGAGCCATCTTTTTCATCCAGTACTAATCTTATCCTTGTATCACTTGTTAGTAGTTACCTTGAGGTTTTTTTCTTGCTGGTTCTGATTGTTGGTACATAGCAACTGCAGCATTTAGTGTGAACATTTATTTGAAAAGGATGCAATTGTTGCCGATGGGATGTAAAGCTGTAAAAGTCTGATTTATTTGTTTTTCCCATATATGGTTACATTTTAACACTCATCAACAGAATGCCTTCATGGGGATGGGGTATATAAAATGTCTTGCAACAGGAAATGGTTAAGGCAGAGAGAGCATTACATCTTTGAAGCAAAAGGTCCAGCCCTTTGGGAAAGAACAGGGCAGTGGGATTAGTTTTGGATTGCTCTAGCAGGCACAGTGCGCTAAATGGCCGCCTTTTGTACTGTAAACTTGTCTTTCCACTAAAAGGAAAGAACAAACTAAACAATAATGAGACTCCATGGATGAATAAAGCCATAAGGGAACAATTGAGGGTAAGGAAAGAGGCATACATTAAGTACATAGACAGCATGGGAGTGTGTGATTAGGGAGAATATGAAAAGATTAGGAGAGAAGTCAAAAAATAAATTAGGGAGGCAAAGAGGAACTCTGAAATTAAATTATCAAGGAACATAAAACAAAATAGTAAAATATTTTATACGCATATTAATTTTTAAAAAAAGGTTGGGATGGGAATAGGGCCATGAAGGGATAGTCCGGACAAGACCACAGGTAACTATAGAGATGGCAGAAATATTATTTTGCTTTAGTATTTACCAGGGAGATAGAACAGGTGGACGTGACATTGGATGATGAGATTAGTAATGAGATAAACGCATTTAAAATAAAAAAGGGGATCTCTTAAATAAATTAATCAAACTCAGAGGCTAAAACCCCTGGTCTGGATGGATTGCATCCACTCATTTTAAAAGAATCTAGGGAAGAGATAGCAGAGGCATTACTACGCATATTTAATAATTTGTTAGAAAAAGGTATGTGCCAGAGGACTGGCGGATAGCTAACGTAATACCTATATTTAAGAAGGGGATAGAACATGTCCAGGGAACAATAGACCAGTCAGCTTAACATCAGTGGTAGGAAAAATAATGGAATCCCTACTAAAGTAGAAAATAGAAGAACATCTAGAAACCAAAAATATTATAATGAATAGTCAGCATGGATTTCAAAAGGGAGAGTCTTGCTTGACCAACCTTGTTAAATTTTTTGAAGAGGTAACAGGAGACAATGGTAATGCAGTAGATGTAATTTATCTGGATTTTCAAAAGGCCTTCGATAAGGTACCCCATAATAGACTGATGAACAAGGTCAGAGAATGCGGAGTCAAGGGACAAGTAGCAGAATGGATTGCTGGCTGGCTTCAGGACAGAAAGCAGAGAGTAGGAGTAAAGGGTAGCTATTCAGTGGCAGAAGGTGGGTAGTGTTCCACAAGGATCAGTGCTGGGACCACTGCTGTTCACAATTTACATTTAACGATTTAGACTTGGGAATCAAAAACACAATTTCTAAACTTGCGGATGACACCAAATTGGGGGGGATAATCAATACTGAGGACTGCAACAAGTTACAGGAGGACATTAATAAACTTGCAGAATGGGCATATAATTGGCAAATTAAGTTCAACACAGATAAATGAGGTATTACATTTTGGTAGGAAGAATAGGGAGGTTACTTATCACTTGGAGGGTGCGAGTCTAGGCGGGGTAGAGGAATCTAGGAGTACAAATACACAAATCACTAAAAGTTGCGACGCAGGTTAGCAAGGCCATAAAAAAAGCAAACCAAGCTCTCGGGTTTATTTCTAGAGGGATAAAATTGAAAAGTAGGGAAGTTATGCTAAACCTGTATTGAACCTTGGTTAGACCACACTTGGAGTACTGCGTGCAGTTCTGGTCACCATATTATAAAAAGGATATAGAGGCACTGGAGACGGTGCAGAGAAGATTTACATGGATGATGCCAGAAATGCAAGGGTATACATATCTGGAAAGGATGAACAGGCTGGGTCTCTTTTTTCTCTTTGAAAAAAGGCTGAGGGGTGACCTAATAGAGGTCTTTAAAATTATGAAAATTTTTGATAGTGAATAGAGAGAGAATGTTTCCACTTGTGGGGAAGAACATAACTAGAGGCCATCAATATAAGCTATCTAATTGGGTAAAGAAGTTTCTTCTGAATTCCCGAAGAGTGGTGAGAATGTGGAATTCGCTGCCACAGCAAGTGGTTGAAGCGAATAGTATAGATGCATTTAAGGGGAGGCTAGACAAGCATATGAGGGAAAAGGGAATAGAGGGTTATGCTGAGATTTAGATGAGGCAAGACTGGAGGAGGCGCGTGTGGAGCATAAACGGCGACATGGACTGGCTGGGCCGAATGGTCTGTTTCTGTGCTGTATATCCTATGTAGTTCTGTGGGGAGAGGACAATGGATTGTGGCTCTTAATTTTTTTTTTATGTACAGGAACGGGCTATTCGGCCTCACTGGTTTATGCTCCACACAAGCCTACTCTCGCCCTACTTCATCTCACCCTATCGGCATAACCTTCTATTCCTTTCTCCCTTGTACTTAATCAGAACTTTTTTTTCTCCCACTCCACCCTGCTCCAAATTCACCTATTTTGTTGGATCACTAGTGGTATATTGACATGCATAATTGCTCAATTATTATGATCCTAGTGCTGTGTGCTGCTAATGAATTGCTTCAAGTCAAAAATAGTATGTATGTAAGCAGTTTTGTTTATTTAACAAAAATAATCCTATACTTTGCCTCTTTCCACTAGCAGTAAAAGATTTACATTGTTCAATGTGAGGCAATTTCCTTCTTGGCGGAATTGTGAAAGTTTCTGTCGTACAAAATTAAGCTTGAGCTCCGAAAGAAAGTTTTGCTTGTCACTATGAAATCTGTCCTTGAGCCTCCCTGTATTTGAATGCACTGTCGTAGTACCAAGAAAATTTGAGAGAATCTGGCTAATCTTGAGCCATAAGTGGCTTCAGTGAACCTGGGCCAGGACGGGAAAACAAATTACCTAGTTTCCCTATTAATGACTGACATTGATAAGTACATGTATGAACATTGGGGGTACGATTGGTCCTAAATGTGATTTATTTCTCCACGCCCCCCCTCCCTTAATTGATGCTCACTAGAAGAATTGTCCATTGGCAAGGTACTGGAATATTATCCCAGCATGCTTTAGAATATTCAAGAGGGAAAGAAAAGGATATTGTTTGAGACTCCTCCATATAACTGTTCAAAATTTTACACTTTTTGTGAAATGAAAAGTTCATGCAGTGCTCCATCATCCTTGACTGACTCTCCTATTGCTCAGCTCCATGGCACTGCCTTGTGTGGTTTCAGTCCTAACTGTCACAATGCAACAGGTGCATCTTCAGTAATGGCTTATCTGCTTGTTGCTGAACAGTCCCTTTGAGTTCTTTAAAGATCTTTCCATGGGTCTATTCCTTGTCCTAGTTTGCGATCAACTTAAGTCTAGTTGACCTACACTGGAATCCTATCCCTCAAGGTATTGGATTTTAAATTCCTTTTTCTCGTCTTCAGTTCCCTCCATTTCCTTTCCTTACCCTACTTCTGAATCTGGCAGTCTCTGCATCCTTCTCTCAACACGCATCCCAACTCCCTCCACATCTTTTGTTGCAGAGCATTTAGCCACCTCCGATTTTGTCCCTGGAACCTCCTGCCTAACTCTTGCTGCTATTCTACACCTTTTTTAAAAGCTATCTTAAACACAAAAAAAAATATTTCGATCACTTCTCTTAACTCACCCATTGGATCAGCATCCATTTCCTCCTAGCTTGCCGCTGCCGCCCCCCACCCCCCATATTATCCATCGAATTAGGAACTGTGGGATGTTTTCTACATTAGAAAGGTGCTATATAAATGCAAGCATCTCAAGTCTTAAACTGATCTGTGCAGATTTGTAGTTACTGTTTATATATAATTATAGTCTCATCTGTTTTAAATTTCAGTTCAAAAAAGTCTGCCTTATTCAGCATCATCAGATCTGTTGGGTAAGTTATTCTTTTTCCTTCTTCACCTAGCTCCTCCCCTGTTAAATAGTAGATTTATACACTAATTGTAAACATAAACTGAATTTATAAGCACTGATTTAATTTTTAAATATATTAACACCTGTGGTTTACAACGTGTTAAGCAATAGGTGGGGGGGAGGGGGGGGGTAAAACTCATCGCAGGTCCTTTCTGAAATTGTCTCCCATTGTGCTCCTGTTAATATGTATTGGAATGGAATTGGCACACAAGTCTGGATTAACTAATTTCCTAACCATTAAAATGCTTACTGTTAATTTTTGTAAAACAACTAGTGGCTCAGTAAGCTATCAGATAACACAACTTTTTATTTTCTTTAGGCCTAACCATGGAAGAGCAATTACGAAGATTGCAGGAAGAAAGAACTTGTAAAGTGTGTATGGACAAAGAGGTCTCGGTTGTGTTTATAATGTGTGGTCATTTGGTTGTTTGTACGGACTGCGCACCTTCCCTTAGGAAGTGCCCAATCTGCCGTGGTACCATCAAAGGAACAGTTAGAACATTCTTGTCCTAATCCTGATAACTCGCTTAATGCTACTAAGTATAATTTCTACTCAGCCTAGATATATGCCCCATTCATGGTGAGCAATTGAACTGATTACATTTATCTCTTGAATTGCTGTTTTGCCTTGATTAAAGTTTTCATAGAGTACGAGAACAGGTAAGGATGCTATTAATCTTTGCGACCACCCTTCCTTATAGTTATGCACTGTGCGTTTAAGCAGTGACTATAACCACCAATTAGTTTAAAAAAAAAATCGGGATATGAGTTGTGAAGAGGGCTCCATTTCCACTTTTGTTTCCACTTTTGAAGTTTTATAATTATTCATTATACTGGAGAAGTATGATAATTCAGTACTTTCTGTGGACTATTGCTTGGCTCACGTGTGAAAGAAATAATACTTCATATAGTACGAGAACAGGTAAGGATGAGGACAGTTGTTGCTTGGACACGAGCCCAAATCACTTATTAATCTTTGCGCCCACCCTTCCTTACCATTTTTCCAAACTCAAATGGCCAGGCCATTCATGGGTAGTGTCTCGACCTTGGGTAACACTAGCACTTCTGAGCATAAAAAAACTTCAGTTGTGCACTGTGGCAACTCAGCAAGGGTACTTTGAAGCACCTCCCAGGTTCCCAATCTATATCACTGAGAAAGACAAGCGAAGTATCATGGGAACACTCACCTGCAAGTTCCCCTCCATCCTAATTTGAACCAATATGCCATTTCAAGGTCTGGTTAGCAGGGGAGCTAATCAATGTGTAAGCCCCAAATAGTTTATACCCAACCCCATCACTCCAGACAAACACACCAACTACTTGCATGTTGTCTGTCAATTTTAAATTCCTCAAACTGATTCAAGTCTATTGGGCCCAATTTTGCCTGCCTACTGTTCCACTTTTCAGTGTGAACTGAACAATAGGAAGATTTTTGGGACAGCCTCAATTTAGGTGGAAATTATGTGGAATGGAGATGAGACTAATGTGTCTGTAGTTGCCTTTTTTTCCCCCTGCTTCTAGAGTATGGGCACCACATTGGTCTGCTTCCAATCTACTGGTATCTGTCCAGTGACTCCTTTTATAATGGTTCAGTATCTCACAAATCATCTCCCTAGTCATTGTCAGCACTCTGCGATTAAGTACCCTCTATCCCTAGTAATGTTTGTTTTGAGCTCTCTTAGCCTAAGACTGGTATGATCTCAAATGAGATCCTCTTAAAACCTGATCATCACCCAAGTCTTGTATTGAATAGTCTTGGCATTACAGGTCTCAGACCTTACCTTGTTTGCAGCTTGCATTTTTAGCGAGAGTGTTCAGCAATCGCTCAAGTCCTTCCCGGTTATCTTTAGAGAAATCCAGTTATGCTATATTCTCCATCCCTGTCATGTGCACCATGTGCCTAACTGTACACTTGTCTATGTTGAAAGCCATTTGGCAGTCTTGGGCCTATTTCCCCAATCTCTCTAGATCCACTTGTAATTGATTTCCCTCCTCAAAGGGCCTGATTCTACCACACCATTCGGGCCGGGTATTTCCTTAAGCTGCTCCTGTCTATGCATGTAATCAGGCTTTTGTCACATTTCTGGGTGAACTTAGTGGCAGAGCGGGAGCCGTTTTGAGAAATTCATCCCTGTGGTGTCACCTGCAAACTTAATTTAATGTACTGTCAGTGACCTCCTCCAGATCATTGAGTATAATAAACAGAAGGGAGACCCTGGGGTACCCAATTTGTGACCGGACCCTATTGGGAAGCTTTTCCATTTAAAATCACCCTTTGTTCAGTCGCATGGCCAAGTTGTTCTCCATCTTGCCTCTTCACACCATGGGACCTAATTTTTGTACACACTCCCTCATGAAACACTTCATCAATACCAATTGGATGATATCAACTGGTCTTGATCCACAGTTCAAAATTATTTTTTTATTTCTGTGATCTCTTCAAATTAAAAAAAAACTGGATAAAGTTTGTCTGAATATCCCACCTTGTACATTCTACATCAATTATAGCATCTCAACCAGTGCTTCCATTAACTTCCACACTAGACACTGGGTTACAGTTTCCAGGATTTGACATGGATGTCTAAGTAAGGACACATGTGTTTTTCTCATCATCCTGCATAATGCTGGTTCTCCATGAGCTGTTTTTCCACCATGGCCCTTTTTAATTTTAGCTTGCAAAATTTTCCTTCAGAGCTACAGATAAGTTACTCTGACCAAGTTTTAGTCTTATGCCATCTAACAACAAAACTTAAAATTTGTAATTACCAAAAGTTTAAATCATAGGTGCATTTAAGGGGAAGCTATACAAGTACATCTGAGAAAGGAATAGGATTGTTGATGGAATAAGTTGAAATAAGATGGGTGAAGGCATGTTTCTGTGCTGTAACTTTCTATGTAAATTAGAGACTGGGTTTCTTGTTATCCCAGTTAATCTCAAATGTAGGAAGATGTACAAGAAAAGTGAGCAGTTTGTTTAGGGTAATATTTGAGCTTTGAGAAACCAATCCATTAAATGCATCAATAGAGGTGCCTTGAATGTTTCATTGGATGTCTGGCTGGCTCTCTCTTGCCCTGCTTGGAAGAGAGCTCTGTTTAGGAGTATACTTGTACACAGCACTCCTCTCCCAACAAGAAGAATTTTAATCTTTAGAGAGCATGAAGCAGAGAGTCTCCCACTCAACATTTAAATTGTTGGGTATGTTTAAAAGATACCATGTGGATCCCGTGGTCCTCGACACAATGTGAACCAGGCTTGACGCTGCACTGGATTTACACTCCATTTGCTATCAAGCCCAAGCAGGCCATTTCCTCCAGGGAATTTCACATTGGTCCATAATTTTCCATTAGTTATGCACAAATGGTACAGCAACTTCAAGCTAGGTAGGGGCAGAGGTGCTGCGACGCCGTTAGCTTCGCAAAAACAGCATCTTACTATCTGCCTCAGCATTGAATGGGGTGAAGTTTGAGCGGTAGATAATTAAACTTGTCACAGCAAGTTAAGTCTAGTCATTTCAAGTCTTAAGTCCCCTTTTAAAAAGAAAAAAATACACTTGCATTTATAGTGCCTTTAATGACATTGTATTAATTACTGCCAATCCACCTCTGTCACTAAAAAATTAACTATTACAAGCATGGAGACTCATTCTTTGTTATTAATGGTTGGAGTTTAAAAATTTAACAAACTTTTCCTTTTGTCTCTTAATCCAATCTTTCCTTCCCTCTTTGCATCTGATTTGACATTGAAATCCCCCACTCTAATTTACATTTCCTTCTCAGTCCTTGCACTATTTCACAATCCTTTCATCTGATTGGTTAAGGAGATATTCTGTTGCTACCCTGTTCACTGTTCCCAGATGCCCCTTTTTCCTGACATTGGCAACTTGCCATGCAAATAATTTAAAAACCTAAATTTGCAAGGGCAAGTCTAATGGCAGACACTATTAGATGTCCTTTTGGTGCAAAGTGGAAACTTCATTGCACTGGTGCTACCCTTGCAGTGTAAATGCACCCCAATTATGGTTAGCTGGCCAAAGGTGGCACTGGCAATCTTTTTTAAAGTATTTATTTAAAAAATTGCTACAGAATTAAAATGGACTGCAGGGAACAATATGGACTGTAAAACAGAACCAAAAGAACTCCTAGCGATTTCAAGTTTCTGATCTGGGAGACAATAGAAATAAAGTAACCCAGAACCAGGTTTATATGCAGCAGAGGGGGGAGGGTCACTTTATTTGCACATGGTGGTGCTGGAGCATTGTTGTGGAACCACACCCTACAGAAAAACAGAAGGAAGGTGGAAGATATAATCTCCAATTTAAGAAAATTTGGTAGATATGTATAATGAGCTGCTGAATCAGTATCACCTATCTTACACTCTTGGCCAAAGTCAAAATTGCCTCCCCCTGGTTCTCCTGACAAACATTTCTGTCAACCAACATCACAAAGTATAACAGGTCTTTCATGTTAATCCTGTTGAGAGATCTTAGTGAGCAAAATGGCTGCCACATTTGCCTACATAACTGAAAAAATACAGATTTAGTAGTTTCCATCTAGCTTGTACAAAAGCCCTTCCAGTACTTCAAATCTTAGTGAACAATTGTGGGTGGGGGGTAGGATCACTGCATCTGCAGTCCAATGAAGTTTACAACTATAGGCACACAAAATATGCAGAACTCAATTCACTTTAATTTCTCAACTATTGCTGTTATAAGTGCTATAAATGAGTTTTATATTTTGAGATTTAATTTTGCTGCCTTGTATAATGACTGTTCCATCAGAGATATGCTGCCAATATCTCTAGACAAAAAATACTTGGGTTACAGCTCTTGTCTTTTGCTTTAATGAGTTCAATTGTACAATGTGAAAAAGTAGAATAAAATCCTGTCAATCATTTATAAATTGTAACACACAGCTAATCATTGGATTCTAAACTGGCAAACTACAAAATGCACTTAACTGTAAACCCTTGTATCTAGATTTAGCAACTTTGATATGTTTAAATAAACAAACTTTTAAACACTACAAAGAAAAGCTATAGAAAAGTAAATTGTTACTTCCTTATTGCCCTACATATATAAATACAATAGCAATGATTTGGAAGCCAAATAAGGAAATTAAAAACATGTCTACATTGTGACTACCCTACCACCAAGTGTCTTGATTGGTGATGCAGAGAACTAATTTGTAGCAACCAAGTGATGCCACCTGAAGATACTTAGAATTATAGTTGTTTTGAAAATGGGCATTAAAGTGTGCACATTAGAAGGAACATGGGTAATTTCAGTATAAAGTACTCTCGTCCATACAAATTTAAAAAAAAAATCCAGTGTTTTAATTTTTCAAAACTGCAACAATGCAAGTTTCAGGTGGATTTTGTAATGCATCTATAGTTTAAAAAAGGTTACTTTGGGCTGTCCTATATACTGATAAGTTAATACCCAGACCATTTTCTTGGGTGGGAAACCTCCCTGTATTTAATTTCCAGACATTTCAATAACCCAAGTCCTCAACAGCTCGGTTGTGGCAAAGACCACCAGAAATAGTCTGTTGGAAAGGAAAATTGTACAAATTCAAATGTGGCTAACTGCATTTTAGATTAGTAAATAAAAAAATAATCCATGTAGCTAAAACAGTACTGACATAGGCACACCTGGGGCTGGTCAGAAATTTCTATTGGACAACACTGGTTTAAGTAGATTTAAACTCTTCTCTAAACATTTCAGCTCCGATTTGTGAAAATCCACTGCTGGCGTAAAGGGATTTGGCCTAGCCAAATTTTCTGATATTACCCCTGTCCTCATTTGAATGGGCTCCTTGCTAATTGAAAGCATGCAAAGGGACTCTGCAGATTGACTGCCACTTGGAAAACTGAGCCATCCAGCAGTTATTAAAGGATTGCTATTGAACTATGTTGGGGAATCCACAGGACAGTTCTTGGCTGGAATTGGAGTTGCAGGTCACTGGTTCTAAGTGGGAAGAAGATGGCCATGGGGAAGACTCCAGCATACATTCTCTACACCATTGCAAATTAGAAAGGACATTGTGGTTGAAAGTGTTCAGTTTGTAGTGCCACAACAGGGTTCAAGCTTGCAGCCTCACTCAGGTGAAAGATCAGCAATGTTTTTCAAAATCCTATGACAATTGTAGCAATTATTCTAGTAAGAGTGCTAGCACTGAACGATGCTTTGGATTTGCTTTCTGATGGTGAGCACAACACCCTGGCTCGCTAAGGAATTCTCCATTAAGTGAAACATATGAAAATAATATCTGCTTTCGCAGCAGTTGTACAAGAAGTCTTTAAACAAGTTCAGTGTTCATACAAAACACAGAACAAGGTTCTGGTTTGTAATGTTTATTATCTTGAAATTACAAAATGCATGACATTATCTAAGATTATAAATTCATCCCATGTTGTGGAATATCCCTTTTTCTTAACTAAATAAGCTGAACTCAAAATTGCCAGAATCAAGTCATTATAAACACACATTAATAAAGTGAACCAAGTTTTAACAAGTCCTGTACAGATTCTATAAAATGCAACTAAGCAGGACAACAAACAGTGACAGCTGGCATCTAAACTATTGTAATTTTTAACACTATACTTTTCCAAAAGTTCAACAAAGAGGATGTTTTGCAGGTTAGATAGTTGGTAGTTTTAAATAAGCCTTTATTTTGAAAAGGTGGAAATGATTTAAGGCCCAATTAAACTCTGTCCTATAAGTGATCAGTACAGAAACATTTATTTGTAATTAAACTTTAAAATTAAATTTTAAGCAATAAAGCAAAGCTCAATTAAAATATAATTGGCAACCTAGAAATTACTATTGGTGCCTTTTGCAACCAAACATTTAATGCATTTTAAGTGAGTTGACACTGCCATTAAAATAGCAGACAAAGGAATGTTATACAACTCTAAGCATTTATCCACTAATATCACCAACAGTTATATAACACTTTGATCCATTACTGTATAGTTACAGTTTAGATATTGAATTGTCTTTCTGCATATCAAATTATGTTGACATTCTGATTTATATCAATAGAGTTGAACATTTGAGACTTTGGCCTTGAATGATCAAGGATGAAGTGTTTGGATTTCTAATGGTCTAAACCTCAGCTTTAAACATCTCAACCAATTAAGGAAAGTTTGGCTTTGTACCATTTATCAAAGTTCACTTTGGATATAATCTAATCTCTAGACCCCTGACAATTTCTGTAATCAGTGCTTTGTCACCCATCCCTGACCCCTGGTCACTAGCTGCCCAGTTAAGCTTAAAAGGCACATTGAGATTGAAAAAAATTATACTGCATTTAAAATGTAAAAGCATTAATCCAACGCAACAGAAAAAGACAGTATTTTAAAATGCAAGAATCTGGATATAGCTTTTTTCCATAAACGCAAGTGTTGCAATTGCAGATTCTAATTCATGGAAAAAGCAATACACAATCTGTCAAGGAGTCTTCTTTGATGGTGTTTAGATTATTGCCTCAGTTTCTTCACTAGAATGCATAAAAAAATAAGTTAGTGCTTTTGTAATTTTTTTTAGTTTAGAGTCATGTCAAATATAATGTAAAACTCTACAATGTTTAGACCCACATTTTGGGACAAGTGGGATCTGGAATTGTGGCAGTGAACTCTACCCTTAACTCACTGACGACATCTGCCACTTTAGGGGTTGAATATACCCACTCATATATTTTGGCAGGCTTGTGAAAATTCTAAGAGTACTGACAGGAACCACTATTCGATGTATTTTTGGTCATTAATGCCTTATCAATGCGGAGTGTCAGGAACATCATTAAGTTTCTGACGTCCAGTGTTTGAGAAGGATGTTGGAAATGGGGTGGGGGGTGGTATAAAAGGGGCCACCTTGCTTAGTGCAAATCTATTGCAAGTTTGCAATAAAACTTTTTGGAAAGTTTTTTCCCCTGCAGCAGATACTGCAGCTATTTTATCCCTTCAGAGAGCTCTGGAACCCTGCCATAAATATTCAAATCAACTGGCATCAGAGCTGGATCACACCGGCAGGCGAGAGTTGCACCCTGATGCAGTTTGGGCCCAAACCCCGTCAGAGGAAAACCTAGGCCTCAAGTGTATCTGCAGCTATTCTTCCAGCGACCGCTTTGTTGCCAATTGTCATGAATTGCAACAACGAGTATTTATATAGTGCCTTTAACGTAGCAAAACATCTGAAGGCGCTTCACAGGAGCATTATAAAACAATTGGATACTGAGCCACACATTAGGGCAAATGACCAAAAGTATGGTCAAAGAGGTAGGTTTTAAGGAGCGTCTTAAAGGAGGGTAGAGAGGCGGAAAGGTTTAGGAAGGGAATTCCAGAGTTCAGGGCCTCGGCTGTTGAAGGCACGGCCGCCAATGGTGGAGCGATTAAAAATCAGGGACGTGCAAGAGGCCAAAGTGGGAAGAGTGCCGATATCTCAAAAATATGACCAGATAGGGAAGGTTATTTAAACTTGGTTAAATATTATTTTTGACTTATTTCTGCTCTCTGTCCCACTTGTGCCACACAACATTCTGAAAGTGACCTGGTTCCAGGCCCCTCCCATGCTACTCTGTAATTAACTACAGAAAAAACTATGAGCGTGCAGCCTAGGTCAATTCAGCTTCCAATTCCCCCTTGTAAAACAAATACTTTTTCCTGACTCCAATCTGGACTTCACTGAGGAATTGAAGACATAAACCCATTCCTTATTATTTTACACGTAGACGTACAACATGGAAACAGGCCATTCTGTCCAACCAGTTTGTGTTGGCAATTATGCTCCTTGCGAACATAGTCCTGATCACATTTACCCACTCTGTTCCCATATTCCTTCAACTCCTTTTCCTTCATCCACCTATCTAATCTTGAATATTGACGTAGTTTCTATATCAACCACCAACTCGAAGTGAATTTCAATCCTCATAACTGTGTAAAGAAGTTTCTCCTGCCCTCTTCTAAATTTCTTACATTTAATCTTGTATCTATGGGTCCTTGTTCTAGACCCATCAACTATGAGAAACAGTCTACTATCGATCTTGTCCCATCCTTTCATAATTTTAAACACTTCCATCATATTGCCCTGTAATCTGATTTCTAATGAAAAAATACCCTATTTTTTCAACTCTTTATGGTATCCTAGTGAATCTGCATTGCAGAGAGTCTAAAGCCTCAAGATTCTTTGTTTAGTGCACAGCCCAATACTGCATAGTATTCTAACCACGGTCTTAAGGTTTCACCTTTACATTTAGGCTTGTTAATACCTCTTCGCTTTTATATACTATGCACGTGTAATAAAACCTAAAATCCATTAGTGTTTTTTTTTTTAAACTGGCCTGATCAATCAGAGTTGCTGCTTTTGGACCTGAACTTGAACCCCCCCCCAAATCCTTCTGCTCTTCCACAGCACTGAGCCTGTGGCAAATCTTCATTTTTTAATAAAGTTTAAAATAGAGCAAATCAGAAATCATGATTTTGATTTTGGAGCTTTTAATACCCTTTTTCCACCAGTTTTCTACTCTAGCTTCTCTCTTGATACAGTTCCACAGACAGACAACAGTCATCCTTGGTACCACAGTCCATCACTGACCAGTGATCAAGAATTTTTGGAAAATTCTCTTTTCCCTGAACCAGGGGAAATGAGGCCAATTTTCCACCGCTGTCCAACTAATTCAGCACAGATCAGGGATTGAACCTGCAACTATCCTGGTCTGTATGGCTCAGCTATTCATGGCTTTAACTAGTTGAGCTATTGAGGAGCCTTAAAGATGGAACTTAAAAACACTAGAGTAGGAAGGACTTGATGCTGGTTTCTTACATGGTTCTGTACCGAGTGCCGCCTCTGGAAATGCAGAATTTTCGTCCAAAGTAGAAAACAGCTATGACACCCAAAGCCAGCACAATACCACCTACAAAACTTCCAATATCAAAATGTGAAACTATGGGCAAGGTGGCTGTAGCAATGCCAGCACCTGAAAAAGGAGAAAAGAAATAAAACAGTAATAAAAATGCTGTCCTCTAATGCTGCTTAACACAAACGGAATGTGAATCTTTGTTAACAAACAGATAATTATAGGACTGATCACAGACCAAACATTTAGTTCACAACCAACTCAGGCCAATAGATCCAGCTTGTGTAGAATACTATAGCAAAACTTTATAATGGATTCAAGATCCTGTTCCACAGAGGCTGCTGACAGTCTTGCAATAGTTTTTAATCGTTAGTTTATTAGTTAAAAGGAATGTGTACTCGTTGAATAGTGCATAATTCCTAATTATTATAAAGACAGATTACTGCCTAGAAATTAGGCTGCGCAGTGCCTGTTTCTAGCACTAATGGACCTACTAAGCCTCCAATATGGTGGGTAGGAAGCACGCACACATTCCTAGCTGGAATCGTGCCTCCTACCATATTGGGAAAGGACAAAAAAATTGTTGTTTAGTGCCCACTCCTGAAACAGGCATTAGGCTTTTTGTATATGAATATAAACGGCCTAACCTGTGAGACCCCCACTGCAAGATTGGCTTGTCGAGGCAGCTGGCGCAGGAAAACGAGGCCTTGGGACCACCTGATAGGCTGCAACCAACACGGCAAGTTTTTGAAATATACTTGCCTGAATGAGGAGCTGGAGTGCTCCTCCTGATCCTACATTTAAAAGGAGGCAGGCTGCTGGCGCTCCCCTCCGACCCAGCTTCCAATCTTTCTCCCTACCTCCAATCTCTCCCCCGTTGGCCTCAGATAGCAGAAGCCTGATCTTTCACTCTTCTTCAGCAGGCTCTTGCCTCGCTGGAAATAAGGCCCAATATTAGGGCACCTTGGCCCTCAACATTCACCCTGCACACGAATATCTAGGGCTGTATATCTACACTTATCACTATGTCTCAATTCACCCGTTACTATGTATGCTGCTGAACATACTTCAAATCAGCAGGTTTAAATCATAAATGAGGTCTTCACTTTCAGTCCCCCGTCATCCCACAATTCTCCAGGTATTTTTCAGCTCTTAATTGGAAAAAAGAATAATTTCTGACTGAAAACTGAACAAAATTCAATTAAAAAAAGACAGCAATAACTTTTGCATTTATTATCTGATCATAGACAAAGAAAAAGAGATGAACCCTAAAATTTCCCTACCCTTTTTAAAGATACTTACTTGTTGTATTAGTAACAGAAGCTGCTGTGGTAGCAGTTGCAGTGCTATTCCCAGATTTGGTGGTTGTTGGCCTACTGGTTGTATGCACAGTTGTTGTGATCCCAGATTTGGTGGTGTTTTGCACAGTTGTTGTCATGATCCCAGATTTGGTGGTTGTTTGCACAGGTGTTGTAATGTTCTCAGATTTAATGGTTGTTAGGTTACCAGTAACTGGTAGTGTACTGGTAGTAGAAAAAAATATCAACGAGTCATAAATGGATGACACAGAAGGAATCTTTCAGGCATTGTAGAAAATACACAGCAATAAAATAATACGTTAGAAACTAACTCAACTATCTGAAGTATCAAATACTACAAAGCAATTGTGCCTAGAGGAACTTAAATGTAACCCAAAAGTAACTTTAAAATAACACTTTTATGGCAAAGTTACTGAGGATATGTTTACTGGATGTCTTTAAGCTTGAACCTTGTTGACAACTGATTCCTGGCCAAGTTGAGATATTCCATCTATAATAGTGATTTGTTACCAATTTTTTTATACTTAGTTAACTATTACTACAGTAATGTTATTACTTTTGGCAGGGGGGGGGGAAGGAGAGGAAAGAGCACGAGTAGGAAGGAGAAATAGAAGCAATGAGCAAAACTTTTGGCGACCTGAATGTTTTTCAACTGAAGAACCATTATGGCTGTAACTCAAATAAATTCAGCCCCTCGAGCCTGTCCCGCCATTGAATGAGATGATGGCTGATCTTCGATCAAACTCCATATACCTGCCTTTGGCCCATATCCCTTAATACCTTTGGTTAATAAAAAACTATCAATCTCCAATTTAAAATTAACAATTGATCTAGCATCAATTGCCATTTGCAGAAGAGAGTTCCAAACTTCTACCACCCTTTGTGTGTAGAAGTGTTTCCTAATTTATATCCGAAAACACGGCATCAGTTTCCACATGTACGCTGATGACACCCAGCTCTACCTCAGCGCCATTTCTCTCGACCCCTCCACGGTCTCTAAATTGACACACTGCTTGTCCGACATCTAGTTCTGGATGAGCAGAAACTTTCTCCAATTAAATATTGGGAAAACCGAAGCCATTGTCTTCGGGCCCCGCCACAAACTCCATTCCCTAGCCACCGACTCCATCCCTCTCCCTGGCATCTGTTTGAGACTGAACCAGACCGTTTGTAACCTTGGTGTCATATTTGACCCCGAAATGAGCTTCCAATCACATATCCGCAGCATAACAAAGTCCGCCTATTTCCACCTCCGCAACATCGCCCGTCTCCACCCTTGCCTCAGCTCATCCGCTGCTGAAACCCTCATCCATACCTTTGTTACCTCTAGACTTGACTATTCCAACGCACTCCTGGCTGGCCTCCCACATTCTACCCTACGTAAACTTGAGGTCATCCAAAACTCGGCTGCCCGTGTCCTAACTCGCGCCAAGTCCCGTTCACCCATCACCCCTGTGCTCGCTGACCTACATTGGCTCCCAGTTAAGCAACGCCCTGATTTCAAAATTCTCATCCTTGTTTTCAAATCCCTCCACGCCCCTCCCTATCTCTGTAATCTCCTTCAGCAACCCCCGAGATATCTGTGCTCCTCAAATTCTGCCCGCTTGAGCATCCGATTATAATCGCTCAACCATCGGTGGCCGTGCCTTCAGCTGCCTAGGCCCGAAGCTCTGGAACTCCCTCCCTAAACCTCTCCGCCTCTCTACCTCTCTTTCCTCCTTTAAGACGCTCCTTAAAACCTACTTCTTTGACCAAGCTTTAGGTCATCTGCCCTAATTTCTTATGTGGCTTGGTGTCAATTTTTTTGTCTTAGAACACTCCTGTGAAGTGCCTTGGGACGTTTTACTACGTTAAAGGTGCTATATAAATACAAGTTGTTGTTGTTGTCTGGCTCTAATATTTACACTATGCCTCCTGGTCCTAGAATCCCCAATCAGCAGAAATAGTTTCTCTCTATCTACCCTATCTGTTCTCCTTAATATCCTCAAAACGTCGATCCTTCTAAATTCTAGGGAATACAACCCTAATGTGTGTAATCTCTTCTCGTAACTTAACCCTTGAAGTCCGGGTAGCATTCTGGTAAACCTATGCTGCACTCCCTCCAAGGCCAATATATCCTTCCTAAGATGTGGTGCCCAGAACTGCTCACAGAACCCCAGGTGTGATCTAACCAGGGTTTTGTATAGCTGCAGCATAACTTCTACCCCCTTGTATTCTAGTCCTCTAGATATAAAGGCCAGCATTGCATTAGCCTTTTTGATTATTTTCTGTACCTGTTCATGAAATTTTAATGATCTATGTACCTGAACCCCCAAGTCTCTTTGGACATCCACTGTTTTTAGCTTTTTACCATTTAGAAAGTACCCTGTTCTATCCTTTAAGTCCAAAGTGGATGACCTCACATTTCCTTACATTGAAATCCATGTGCCACAGTTTTACCCATTCACTTAATCTATCAATATCCCTTTGTAATTTTATGCTTTCATCTACACTGCCTACAATGCCGCCTATCTGTGTCATCGGCAAATTTGGATATATGACTTTCTATGCCATCATCTAAGTCGTTAATAAATATTGTTGAGGCCCCAACACAGATCCCTGTGGGACACCACTAGTCACATCCTGCCAAATTGAGTACCTACCCATTATCCCTACTGCCTGTGTCCTGCCACTCAGCCAATTTCCTAACATTGCCCTGACCACTACTTTAGTCACCTCTTCAAAAAATTCAATCTGGTTTGTCAGGCATGACCTACCTTTCACAAATCCATGCTGGCTCTCTCTGATCAACTGAAAATTTGAGGTGTTCAGTCACCCTATCCTTAATTACAGACTCTAGCAATTTCCCAACAACAGATGTTAGGCTAACTCTTCTATAATTCCCTGGTTTCCCCCTCTCGCCATTCTTAAAAAGTGGAGTGACATGCACAATTTTCCAATCTAAAGGGACAGTTCCTGAATCAAGAGGACTTTAGAAGATTATAGTTAGGGCATCAGCAATGTGCTCACCTACTTCCTTTAAAACCCTGGGATGGAAACCATCTGGCCCTGGGGATTTGTCACTCTTTAGTGCCATTGTTTTTTTCATTATTGTTAATTTACTTGCGTTAATTTTATTGAGTCCCTGTCCCGGATTCAATATTAGTTTCTTTGGGATTTCCGGCATGCTATCATCATCTTCTGTTGTAAATACTGACACAAAGTAATTATTCAACATGTCCGCCATTTCCCCATTGTCATTGACAATATCACCACTTTCAGTTTTTAAGGGGCCAACATTGTTCCTGACCACCCTCTTTTTCCTAATGTAACTAAAAATTCTTCATATTAATTTTGATATCCCTTGCAAGTTTCTTTCATACTCCCTTTTTGTAGCTCTTCTGTTTTGTGACCCTTTGCTGTTTTTTGTAGCTTTCCCATTCACCAGGATCTGTGCTATTTTTTGTATGCCCTTTCCTTTAGTTTTATGCTGTCCCTTACCTCTTTAGTTGTCCTCACGTGTATAACATGGTTCTGTATCACATTAAATTCTTTTTTAAACATCTCCCACAGATCTTCTGTCGATTTATCCATTAACAGATTTGCCCAGTTTACTGTGGAGTCTCTGCCTCATCCCGTTGAAGTCGGCCTTACCTAAATCTAATGTGCTAAAGCATTGGGTGAAAGAAAGAAAGAAACATAGGGCACATAGGCAAGGCCTGCAATGTGCGTACGGTGCTACATACCCTAATGTGGGCAGCGAGTGCAAAGGAAGCCAGAGTCGGCACACAGGTTGTGCACTAGGATCATTAGGACCTCCTTTTGTTTTTAGTTAAATTAGACAACCATCTCAAGATACACCTGCAATGCCCCAAGTTGTACTCTTGCTACACAGCACTCATTTGATATGGGTTTTGATGGGGCGGCCACCTTTAATATTTTTTCTTTAACATGTAGACATCTTTAGTCTTTGCACTTCTGACACTGGTCCCACCCCATGCTCCCTGTTCCTCTTTTCACACTATGAAAGTGCCTGGTACAACAGGCAGCCAGCAGGTGTTCACTGACAGCTGGCACCCAATAAGACAAGACAAGGCTGAAGCATTTGCAACCATCTTCAGCCAGAAGTGCAGAGTGGATGATTCATCTCAGCCTCCTCCCATGATCCCCACCATCACAGAAGCCAGTCTTCAGCCAATTCGATTCATCCCATGTGATATCAAGAAACGGCTGAGCGCACTGGGGACAGCAAAGGCTATGGGCCCCGACAACATCCCGGCTGTAGTGCTGGATATTTGCGCTCCAGAACTAGCTGCGCCTCTAGCCAAGCTGTTCCAGTACAGCTACAACATGGGCATCTAACCGACAAAGTGGAAAATCGCCCAGGTATTTCCGGTCCACAAAAAGCAGGACAAATCCAATCCAGCTATTAGCACTCCATCAGTCTACTCTCAATCATCAGCAAAGTGAGGGAAGGTGTCGTCGACAGTGCTATCAAGCGGCACTTACCAATAACCTGCTCACCGATGCTCAGTTTGGATTCCGCCAGGACCACTCGACTCCAGACCCGATTACAGCCTTGGTCCAAACATGGACAAAAGAGCTGAATTCCAGAGGGGAGACAAGTGTGACTGCCTTTGACATCAAGGCAGCATTTGACCGAGTGTGGCATCAAGGAGCCCTAGTAAAACTTAAGGCAATGGGAATGGGGGGAAAACTCTCCACTGGCTGGAGTCATACCCAGCACAAAGGAAGATGGTTGTGGTGGTTGGAGCTCAATCATCACAGCCCTTGGACATCGCTGCAGGAGTTCCTCAGGGCAGTGCCCTAGGCCCAACCATCTTCAGCTGCTTCATAAATGACCTTGCCTCCATCATAAGGTAAGAAGTGGGGATTTTTGCTGATGATTGCACAGTGTTCAGTGCCATTCGCAACTCTTCGACAATAAAGGAGTCTGTGCCCACATGCAGAAAGACCTGGACGACATTTAGGCTTGGGCTGATAAGTGGCAAGTAACATTCGTGCCACAGAAGTGCCAGGCAATGACTATCTCCAACAAGAGAAAGTCTAACCACCTCCCCCTTGACATTCAATGGCATTACCATCATCGACTTCTCCACCATCAACATCCTAAGCGGATCACAACTGACCAGAAGATTAACTGGACCTGCAACATACAGTAAATACTGTGGCTACAAGAGGTCAGAAGCTGGGTATCCTGCGGTGAGTGGCTCACTTGCTGACCAATATTTACTCCAAAAAATATTTTGGTGCACGATTCCTTTAAATTTGCTGCGCGGCCGCTCACACACGCAGTATCTTATAGGGAGCAGCTTGTGAGTGGCCTGTGCGATACCTTCCCGATTGCTGTGCACGTGCGCAGCTTAGAGGGAACATTGCTCCTGACTCCCCAAAGCCTTTCCACCATCTACAAGACACAAGTCAGTAGTGTGATGGAATACTCTCCACTTGCCTGGATGAGTGCAGCTCTAACACTCGAGAAGCTCAACACCATCCAGGACAAAGCAGCCCGCTTGATTGGCACCCCATCCACCACCTCAAACATTCACTCCCTCCACCACCGGCATACCGTGGCTGCAGTGTGTATCATCTACAAGATGCACTGCAGCAACTCGCCAAGGCTTCTTCGGCAGCACCTCCCAAACCCACAAACTCTACCACCTCGAAGGACAAGGGCAGCAGGCTCATGGGAACACCACCACCTCCAAGTTCCCCTCCAAGTCACACACCATCCTGACTTGGAAATATATTGCTGTTCCTTCATCATCGCTGGGTCAAAATCCTGGAACTCCCTCCCAAACAGTACTGTGGGAGTACCTTCACCACACGGAATGCAGCGCTTCAAGAAGACGGCTCGCCACCACCTCAAGGGCAATAAATGCTGGCCTTGCCAGCGATGTCCATCTCCCGTGAATGAATCCATTTTTTAGAAAAAGCATCCGACACTCCTGGAATAGTGAGATACACATATAGCTGGAGCACCAGTAAATTATGTAAATAAACTGACCTTGTGTTAATGCACAAGATAAGCTCTTTATATGCACCTGCTTCAAATGCTTGAACAGCAAAGGTGCTGCATGGGACAGCATTATTGCCTCCATATATATGCAGTGTATATATACACACACCTCCATAACTATAAGCTTTCCCATAGTTTTATTCAGGATGGTTTCTATACTGCATGGAAAGTAAAGCTTTTTGCACTTACATCACAACTGGAATCAGTGATTCCAGCACAGACCCACCATTTTGGATATTCTTTCCTCCATACCCGCTATGGTGATGAGCGGGAAAGGCCATCTGGGTCCAGAACGGGTCCTTTCATTTCAATGGGAATGGTAACTTCAGACCAATCTGTGAGCTAATCCCTACCACAGGAAAGCAATCTACTAGCTGGGTACTGCAGCTTACTCTGCCAGTAAGGTCAGTGGCTCTAGATTGCATGCAGATGGCCTTTTCCTTTCAATGACAATCAACGTAATGAATGTCCCTCATGGCTCAGTGGATAAATGCACCATGTGGGATGGTAATGAGCTATGCAGACCAGAAAGGTCCCAGGTTTGATTCCCGATCAGGGTTGTTAGTTGGTCTCAGCCAGGATGGCAGTGAGGTCGCTGCAATCTGCTCAAATGTTCCTGATCTAAGGAGGCCCTTGACGTTTGTCCTGCTTTCTTGTTGGAAAGTACAAAGTGGATGTTGGGCAAGGACAGATTGGTCTTAATGGCAATACCCTGCCTAGTCAGATATCCCACTGATATTCATACATTACACACAAAGTTTGGCTATTTGGACCAAAGACTGCAGTGCTGCTGGCAACCATGGAATTGTACTCTGCAAGAGTCAATGCCTTCAGAAGGGAATAGGTTTTTCCAAGTATCACCCTCATGTCAAAACAGCCACATACATGATTCTGCTCCAATACTGTGTGTCATGTGCTGTTGCAAGACAAGTCTAATTGGAATTCCTGTCTAGTTCCCTATATTGTCTTTGATTTTCCTCTGAGCATTTGGCCGTTCATTTTTCTCAACATGATTATCTTGCCTAGGTGGACTTTTTCTCTGGCTAGATGCCTAAAGTATTAGAGTATCTTTCTCTTTACCTTGGTAAGCATCTTTTAACCAGAGTTCTTGCTTTCAAGCATCCATTTAATACTCCTTGTGGCACCTTGGGACTCTAGCAGATTGTTTTAGATCATATCTCAAAGACTCAACATTTCTATGACCCTCTTTTTCAGTATGCATTTTCACATTATCAGACAGCCTCACACTAAATTAGTTTCAAGGTTGTTTTTGTTCCACAAGAGCAGTGATGAGAAGAAATTAAAAAAAGAAATAGAAAATATTTACTTATCAGCAGGCACAGACAGAGACCAGTAATACAGTATAACTGCAACCCAAGACTGATGGTTGTTGAATGCAAATCATAACTGGCAAGACCAGCCTTATATGGGCTAACAGATTTCTGCTCCAGTGATGGCCACTTTTTTTAATGTTACAAGACAATGGGTAGCAACATCTACTTTTTCATAGTACTGAGTCCTTTTAGTGCGAAGTTTCTAAAATGTCTAGGAGATGCAATGGATCACCAGAGTACTTTTTCATACTCCAGTCTACTTTTCTACTGTTCTCTCTCTCGTCCTTTTAGGTGGCGAGTAGTGAAGGTAGTATTTACTGGTGATGGATGGAGGACACCAGGCAGGCTGATGCGACAGTCCAGGGTGCCTTTTGGGTTGCAGGTGGGGGGAGGGATTGTCAGAGGTTGCATTTTCCAGTGGTAAATGTGGGGTGGGTGGTGGCCAGGTCCAGAAGACAGTAGGAGTTGGCAGGGGATGGGGAAGGAAAGAAAGAGAAAACAAGAACAGCTGGTCAGGGTGGGAGGAGGAAGCGGAAGTCTTAAATTCTTGGGGACGCTGCTGTTACTGTACAAAGTCGTAAGGAAACCTTTAAGCGAAGTTCCTGGCTGTAGTTCAAATGCCAGTTCCTAGTCCATATCCATATTGGGTTTTTGAAGTGCAGGGTGGGATTTCCTAAAGGGCTCCCCCACGAGTTTAGGGAAGTCCCCATTATTTAAAATAGCAACACAATAAATATCTGGGGCTTCCCCAAAATCCTGGCCCCACACTTCAAAAGGCAGAATGGGTGTTTTTAAGTGTAGTGTAGAGATCTGCAGCACTGGGTGATTTGGCCTACAGCCACAACAGGGAGTGAGGATGGAGGGAGCTATAAAACCCCTGAGGCAGAGGTGTGGCTTGAAATCACACCCAAAGAGCAGGGCCAGATAAAGGCATAAGGCACCAGAAGTGAGGGGAGCTCAAAGTTAGAGGGAGCCATTGCAGGCACCAAGTTTAGAGCAGTGTTAGCCACTATATTAGCCACTAGTCACATATGGTCCAGAAGAGGCTTATTGTATTTTTGATTAAATAGACACCGTCATTGGGCATGTGATCTCTACACTCATTCGCATGTGTGCACGTCAATCTTTTTGTCTGTTGGTAAAATGGCAAAATGAAATGCAGAATGGGAGTGTTTTTGATCGACACATGTGCTTTACTCCTTTGGTTACTGCTTATTGGTTATTTGCTAAAATAGCGTGCAACTTGAAAACACCAGCAACATTATATGGAGAGGGAAACCGTCATCATGGCCAGCTCGACTAATCGGAATAACTGCTCCAGGGCAACAGAAGAAATCAAGTCCAACCAATAACAAGCAGCATAGCAAGATGAATTACTAGGCTGTTGTAAGTCCACGCAAAACTCTTCATCCATAAGAAAGAAAAGAAAGATTACAGTTGATCACTGCAAAGCAATGGTGTGGATTTATGGATTAGAAACAGAACTGAAATAAGGACATTCAAGCAGCAGTACATAGTTTTAAGATGTTCTTTGCACTTTTTAAATTTACACGATGGGTAGGTAGAGGTTTTTAAAATCACCATTCGCAGTGATGTGTTTTTCATATTGGCCCGTAATTTCCGATAGGAGGCTTCCTGCGTGCGGATGCCTCCTATTGGGAAAAAAATCTACGCCCTTACCCGAGGGCTCCCGAGGTCTGGCCATTTCCGATCCTGGGCCTCTCCACAGTCGAAATGCACAGGACCCTCGTATCCCAGGAACGCATGCGGTTCGCAAGCGTCCCTGGGATCACGTGGGCCAGGCGTGCCAATAGGAGAAGGGAATCCCCCTTCATACTTTTGACATAGACCTGTCAAAAGTATGAATGGGGATCACTGAAAAAAGACATCAAAACATTAAAAAAAAATTTAAATCACGTTTTTAAAAAAGGAGTTAAAATTACATTAAATTAAATATTTTAAACAAAAATTTAATTTTTTGAAAAAATAATTAAAGTTTTTTTCAGGGCTAAAAGTGAAAAATGTTTTTTTTTTTTACACTACTTTTTTAAAACTCTTATGCTGGTAAAAGCAGGCCTTACATCTGCTTTTACCAGGCGTAAGATTTTTAAGTGATTTCAGCAGGCGGAGGTTCTGCAGAAAGCGGAACTCTCCGCTCGCAGAGGCCCTTCTCCAGGGCAGGCGTCCGATCTGTCAAGAGGATTCTTGACAGATCGGAAATGTCGGTTTTCAGCGCATGCGCTTCGCATGCCCGAAAACCGGCATTTTCGATGTCCCTACGGGTGTGTACAGACTTCGCACACACCCATAGGGATCGGAAAATACGGGCCATTATTTTATCATGAGTCACAGCAAAAATCTGAATGTGGAAAAAACAATAAATAATGGACATTTAACAGTATTACCATCACCGAATCCCCCACCATCAACATCCTGGGGGTCACCATTGACAAGAAACTTAACTGGACCAGCCACATAAATACTGTGGCAACAAGAGCAGGTCAGAGGCTGGGTATTCTGCGGCGAGTCTCTCACCTCCTGACTTCCCAAAGCCTTTCCACCATCTACAAGGCACAAGTCTGGGGTGTGATGGAATACTCCCCACTTGCCTGGATGAGTACAGCTCCAACAACACTCAAGAAGCTCGACACCATCCAGGACAAAGCAGCCCGCTTGATTGACACCCCATCCACCACCTTAAACATTCACTCCCTCCACCATCAGCGTACTGTGGCTGCAGTGTGTACCATCGACAAGATACACTGCAGCAACTCGCCAAGGCTTCTTCGGCAGCACCTCCCAAACCCACGACCTCTTCCACCTAGAAGGACAAGGGGAGCAGGCGCATGGGAACACCACCACCTCCAAGTTCCCCTCCAAGGCACACACCATCCTGACTTAGAAATATATCGCCGTTCCTTCATTGTCGCTGGGTCAAAATCCTGGAACTCCCTACCCAACAGCACTGTGGGAGTACCTTCACCACACGCACTGCAGTTGTTCAAGGCGGCGGCTCACCACCACCTTCTCAAGGGCAATTAGGGATGGGTAATAAATGCTGGCCTTGCCAGCAGTGCCCACATACCACAAACGAATAAAACATTTTATTTTTTTAATTTCACTTACGTATATATCATCCTAAATTTAAAGTTATTTTGCTCACCATGTGTGGTTAGATTTGTAGTCGGTATAGCTGGATCTAGAACATAAAAAAGAAACAAGGTATTCATATATAATTTAAATTTAAGTAGTGACAATTCAGGATAGTATGACCTGGTAGCACAGTGTGCCGAAGCATCAATGTGCAGCACTATGAATTGTTGATATACCAATTTAACTTTTCATGCCCCCTACCCCCCGGCTATTGTTGAATTCCCTGTGCAGTGGACACAATTGTCCCAGGACACTCTCCAACACTTTCTAGTGGCAACAGATTTCCAACCATCTTAGTTCAGTCAGTATGTGACCTCTGGAGAGATTTGAACTCGCAGGCAGGAAAGCAGCCTAGTGGGCAGCTGGCCCATTAGAGATAGTCAGCAGGAGTCAGGAAGTCAGTCAGTTTGCTACAGCCACATAAATTCCTTCTTTGAACTTGAATGCAATGATGGGTATATTCAATGTTTTATTCCCTTAAATAACTACTTCCCTGCAGTAAGACACAACCCTCTAACTGCAGTCTGGTATAACTACGTCATTCACTTATTTTAAAATCCATTTACAATTCCTTCTTAGTTTAGATTTCTTGCCAGATATTAAAACTTACAGGAAATATAGCAAGTATTGCGATGAATCTTGTGTCAATACACTTAAAAAAAAAAAGACAGTTATTTAGTGAATATATAATTTTAGTGAACTTTGTTGGAACCGAAGTTAGAATAGAAAAAGTTAAAAAATGAGTAACTTTACTCAAATAATTTTTGTATTTCTCAAGTCAAGCCATTAACTTATCTATTGTAGTAATTTTAGGATCCAGAAATTAAAAAGATTACATCAATTTGGTTTTAAAAATTAAATACACACACACTTATAAGTGGTCACCTGTAGGTTGTAATTGTTATCGTATGGAGCATTTCAATTTTATTTTTTTACATGAATGCTCTATCAAAATTATTACACTGTGCTTGAATAAATTCATTGTATAAATTCACTTTTGCTGCAGCTTTAAATCTCAAAATCCTAGGTGAGAAAATAAATTAACTGCACAAACCAATCTATATATAAAGGTTTTAGAAGAGAACTGCAAAGCTACAGGTATGTCCTGTTCACAAAAAGCAGGACAAATCCAATCCGGCCAATTACCGCCCCATCAGTCTGCTCTCAATCATCAGCAAAGTGATAGAAAGTGGCGTCGACCAGTGCTATCAAGCGGCACTTACTCACCAATAACCTGCTCACTGATGCCCAGTTTGGGTTCCACCAGGACCACTCGGCTCCTGACCTCATTACAGCCTTGGTCCAAACATGGAGAAAGGAGCTGAATTCCAGAGGCGAGGTGAGAGTGACTGCCCTTGACATCAAGGCAGCATTTGACCAAGTGTGGCATCAAGGCGCCCCTAGTAAAACTGAAGTCAATGGGAATCGGGGGGAAAACGCTCCACTGGCTGGAGTCATACCTAATACAAAGGAAGATGGTTGTGGTGGTTGAAGGTCAATCATCACAGCCCTAGGACATCGCTGCAGGAGTTCCTGAGGGCAGTGTCCTAGGCCCAACCACCTTCAGCTGCTTCATCAAAGACCTTCCCTCCAACATAAGGTCAGAAATGGGGATGTTTGCTGATAACTGCAGAGTGTTCAGCGCCATTCACAACACCTCAGATAAGGAAGCAGTCCATGCCCGCATGCAACAAGACCTGGACGACATTCAGGCTTGGGCTGATAAGTGGCAGGTAACATTCGCGCCACAGAAGTGCCAGGCAATGACTATCCCCAACAAGTGAGAGTCTAACCACCACCCCTTGACATTCAACGGCATCACCATCACCGAATCCCCCACCATCAACATCCTGGGGGTCACCATTGACCAGAAACTTAACTGGACCAGCCACATAAATACTGTGGCAACAAGAGCAGGTCAGAGGCTAGGTATTCTGCGGCGAGTGTCTCACCTCCTGACTCCCCAAAGCCTTTCCACCATCTACAAGGCACAAGTAAGGAGCGTGATGGAATACTCTCCACTTGCCTGGATGAGTGCAGCTCAAACAACACTCAAGAAGCTCAACACCATCCAGGACAAAGCAGCCCGCTTGATTGGCACCCCATCCACCACCTTAAACATTCACTCCCTGCACCACCAGCGTACCGTGGCTGCAGTGTGCACCATCTACAAGATTCACTGCAGCAACTCGCCAAGGCTTCTTCAGCAGCACCTCCCAAACCCACGACCTCTTCCACCTAGAAGGACAAGGGCAGCAAGTGCATGGGAACACCACCACCTCCAGGTTCCCCTCCAAGTCCCACACCATTCTGACTGAGAAGTATATCGCCGATCCTTCATCGTCGCTGGGTCAAACCACACAGACTGCAGCGGTTCAAGAAGGCGGCTCACCACCACCTTCTCAAGGGCAATAAATGCTTGCCTTGCCAACGACGCCCACATCCCATAAGCTAATAAAAAAAAATAGAACACAGGCTTTTTTGAACATTTCAAGCCAAAACATCAACATGCTAGTTGAAGTAAACTTTATACCTTGTACTTTAAAATGTAAAAAGTAACATTAAAAAGAAAAACAAGCACACTTTGACTTTGTAGTAGGTGGATTTAAAACTGGTGATACTGCTATTGTACATATCTGAGATCAGTGCCTGTTTTACCGACTTTGGCGGCACTCATACTGTAACTTCTGCGCCACTGTGAAATAGCTTCCACTTCATAAATATAAATCCAGAGTCAGAGCTCAGACTCCATCTGGCATGTAAAACCGCGGGAGGTTTAAGTCCAGTGTGGTGTCAAACCTGGCTTTAAAAAAAACCTCAGAAGTTCCTTGGTAACATGTCCAGAGCTCAGCGAAATGGCATCTGAACACTAGCTGAATTTTAATGTTAAGAGGGTTATAGTGCAGTCAGTATGAAGTTGTAGCCAAGAAGAATAAGGCGGCCACAGTGCACTTTAACTGACAACCAAATGATACGATAGAGTTTGTGTTGATACTTCACATTGATACAAATAGTGTGGTACGACTGGTATGTCGAATGTAAAACAACTTGCATCACTACAGCAGTCCTCACAAAGAAACATATCTCACTGCACTTTAAGGGGTGGAGGAAGAGAAATTGGCTAAGAGGGGGTGTGTGGAGAACAGATATTTGTTGGTGGTGGGGGAGGGGGTGGTTATAAGTAGGGAGGAGATGGCAAGGCAGAGATTTAGAGAGGGAGGTACAAAGGTAAAAATATTTGGCTAAAGAACCAGCCACCAATGCTGCAGTGAGAGATGATGAGTAATCCAGTGTCAGAGGAACTATATGTCTGAACGAAGCAGGTAGGGCGGTGCAAGTGTGTGTTTATGATTCAAGCCTTTTTTTCGTGCCCAACACAAAAGTCTGCTTCCTCTCTCCCTAAGAGCCAATACATGATCTTATCATGTGAAGTATTCTGGAATAGCAGGTTGAAGAGTGAACAATGAAGAAGCCCTTTTACCACTGGTATATACATTGGAAATACGATAGGATCCCACCATACATGCCTGCTCTCTCTGACTGATGGCAAATTCAACACTAATTTAGGCTGAAAACTACTAATCAAGTTCACTAATAAAATTTAGCAGAAACAAACTGTAAAGTTTTGCTAGATTATATGACTTCATGTAACTCTGTTTCTCTTAAAACAAAAGTCAAGAAGCTTTTAGGATTTCTTGTACTTCAAAGCTTTTCATCAAGTACACAGGCTCCAAATTCTTTTATATGACAAACCAACCCCAAGTCCTCAGTTAGCCTTCGTTTGGATAGCGGGAAGGGAACTGAAGAACACAATGACGATTTTCTTTACATAGAATATACAGCACATAAACAGGCCATTCGGCCCAACTGGCCTGTGCCAGTGTTTATGTTTCACATGAGCCTCCTCCCACTCCTCTTCATCTCACCCCATCAGCATATCCTTCTATTCACTTCACCCTCAAGTACATATTTAGTTCCATATTCTAAGCACTCTCTGGGTAAAGAAGTTTCTCCTGAATTCCTTATTGGATTTTTTAGTGACTATCTTATATTTATGACTCCTAGTTTTCGACTCCCCCACAAGTGGAAACATCTTATCTACATCTACCCTATCGAACCCCTTCATCATTTTAAAAGGTCTCGATCAGGTCACCTCTCAGCCTTCCTTGTTCTAGAGAAAAGAGCCCCAGCCTGTTCAATCTTCCCTGATAGTTATATCCTCTCAGTTTTGGTATCATTCTTGTAAATCTTTTCTGCACCTTCTCCAGTGCCTCTATATCCTTTTTGTAATATGGTGACCAGAATTGTGCACAGTATTCTAAGTGTGGTCGCACCAAGGTTATATATATGTTTAACATAACTTTTCTGCTTTTTAATTGTATTCCTCTAGAAATGAATCCCAATGCTTTGTTTGCAATTTTTATGGCTTTGTTAACTTGCGCTGCTACTTTTCTAATGATTTGTGACTCTATATCCCTTTGCTCCTCTACCCTATTTAGACTCTTATTTTCAAGGAGTATGTGGCCTCCTTATTCCTCCTACCAAAATATACCACCTCACATTTATCTATCATTGGCCAGTTACACACCCATTCTGCAAGTTTATTAACGTCTTCTTGTATTTTGATTCAGCTTGGTGCAGAAAGAAAGTAGATGGCTATCGTTCACAATTAATCAAAGCAAAAACACTCCTTCCAGTGACAGACACGTAAA
This sequence comes from Squalus acanthias, assembly GCA_030390025.1. Classification (NCBI taxonomy): domain Eukaryota; kingdom Metazoa; phylum Chordata; class Chondrichthyes; order Squaliformes; family Squalidae; genus Squalus; species Squalus acanthias. The sequence goes on from CM059431.1 coordinate 75,379,690, forward strand.
TCAAATTAGACATCACCTGTACTGGAGCAGTCTCCCAAAAATCAGACAAGCAGTTCACACCCCACAGCCAAACTGAGAGTTTTGCTTGCAGGATCCCGCGATTGGTCACTGCAAAGTCCACAGATGCAAGTATAAGCAACTTATAGCTCAGTGTTCAGCTTGAGTGGACTTTGTATCTCCCAATAATTGTTAAGCAGTCCACATTAGAATCATAGAATGTTACAGCACAGAAGGTGGACATTTGGCCCATTGTGCCTGTGCCAACTCTTTGAAAGAGCTATCAAATTAGTCCCACTCCCCCGCTTTCTCCATAGCTGTGCAAATTTTAATAGGACATTAAGAGGTCAGACAACTCGCTGAAGCCGTCTCTATATATTAGCCAGGGATGGGGGCATGCTCCACCCCCTCAGAGGCATGCTGTTATCAGCCAGTAGTTATATAAAACCATTTTAAAAGTTGTTACAATACCAATGTAACATTACCACAAATTCCCATGAAAGTATAGAATAGCTGAGGTAGATTCTTATGATCTGAGGCTAGACACATGTCCGTCACTCCAGCTTCCTGTGGTGAAGTAATCCAGTGCTAGAAGAATACACAGCTGGGGGGCTTATGTGAAGGTGGCATGAGGCCGTGCAGGAATTTGAAAATGAGTACAATGATCTTAAATCAATTTGTTGTGGCAGAGAGGAAATGGAGCTTGCCAAGCAAAGAGGAAGATAGAAGTGTGGGACTTTTTGCAGGAGAGGATGCAGCCCACAGCATTCTGAATAAGTTGCAAAAATATTAAAAGGAAACATATTACAAATTCACAACATTCTCTCTCATGTCAAAGCAGTTGTGGAAGAAGATGGTTGAGAATATAAAAATTCAACTTTGCAAATAATGCCAAACTGGGAGAAACTGCAAACAACAGGGAACAGGCTGATCAAATGACCTGGATAGATAGGGGCTGGGCCAATGAGTGGCAAATGTTATTTAACGTGGACAATTGAAAAGTTACGACATTGAGAAGGAATAAATCAATCGCGGCAATATAAGCCAAATAGTAGTATTCTACAGCACACATCACAGGGAAGGGATTTGGAGTACTGGTGGGTCGATTCCTGAAGTCATCTGCACAGTAGCAATAAAGACAGCAAGAAAGATCTTGGGCTGTATAGTCAGAAGAATAGAACATAAATCACAAGAAGTGATTCTCAGTTTGTACAGAGCACTGGTCTGGGTACAGCCCCACTCGGGGTATTGTATACAATTCAGATCAGTGCATTATGAGAAAGACATCCAGATATCAGAAAGGATGCAGAGAGGGCAACTGAATTGATAGCTGAGTTAAATACCTGAGTTACGAGGAGAGGCTAGGGTTGTTTATACTGGAGATGGGAAGGTTTGGGGTAAACTTATAGAAATATTTAAGATCTTAAAAGAGTATAGACAAATAATAGGTTTAATATAGGTACAGGTTATACAACAAGGTAGAATAGCCTTAAAACTTAGAAGAGACAGATTCAACTACTTTAAGTAAGGGTGGTGAATGTATGGAATAGGAATCGACTGCCAAGGCAGGCAGTAGGGACACGGAGAGAATTGGATAAGAACTTGAAAGAAAAAAAGAGAGAATAGTAGACCAAATATTGAGGGATAATTCCCAGACATTGGAACCAGCAAGATAAACTGCAATTTTCTCTCTCTCTGGCCCTGTACATCCCAGTGCCTTGAAAATGCTAAATATGAATTTTTAAAAAAATCAACTTTTTCTTTGGAAATGCAGTAAAAAAAATTATATTGAATTAGATTTTAGGACATAGTTTAATTAAGTAAAATCAGGTCACAAAAGAAAACAAAATTTTGTAGCTGGAAAGGTTTTATGATTAACTGAATAAACATAGCCTAATTATGAAAGTTCTAGAACAGAATGATGAAGGGACAATTAAAAAGGGACTTATTAAAAAGAAACAGACACAGTCCAGAAAGTTTTCCAACATTTCTTATTATGCAGTTGCATCTGAAATTAGATTATAAAAGAAGCATAGTTCAGATGTGACAGGTTTCATATGCCCCAATGAAATCATTAAATTATCAGTTCTACTAAGCTCCTATATCCAATCAAAACTGCAGTGGATTTTCTATTTAGATTGACAATCTCCATACAAAAGTTCAGACTGTGCTCCAAGCTCCAGTCATCAAATTGTATTGGATTTAGTTCACCAAACAGTTTTATTTGCTGGGAACAATTTCAGAGGCAGTGCTGACTGGCTTCACAATTTCAAAAAGCATCATAACACGATAGTTTGAATGATCAGTTGTGAGGGCAATCCCATCGTGCCAGAAATTACTGAAGTCTGAGGTTGCACTGAGCTCCCAGCATGGTTACATGTTTACCGGTCAAAGAAAATATTAATGTTGACTAGTTTGGTCTGTTTTAACAACGCTTCCAAATACTTCTTCAAAGTGGAATACAGCAAAAAGCACCTTACATTCCTGGCATGTACCAGCATCAGTAGCATGAATTATGCACTCTACCCATGACATACAAAAGGATGACAAATATAAATACTGACTTAGAATAGAGAGTACAGGATGAACTCGAAGCACGAGCAAGCAAGAGCATGTAGTGCTGCCAGATGAAGAGAAGGAACATGTTACCCAGAGGGCCAGCTTCAATTTTACCTTGGCGGACAGGCCTAGAGATTCGAACCTCACAGGATGTGTGTTTAAAGGATACTCTGAGCGACAGCTAGTGCATTCATTGGAGACTATGCTAAACAGCATGCTATAGATGCCAGCTTAGGTGGAGGTGTCTACACCTCATGTTCCCTGGCAACAGGAGGAAGAAACCTGCTGTTATCACCAAGAAGGTGTGGTTGGAGGTGGCTGAGGAGGTCAGCAGCAGGAGCGTTGTGGCCCGTTCCTGGATCCAGTGCAGTAAGCTAACCAGGTCGGGAAAGGTGAGTACAGTTACAGACTCACCTTCATCCTGTAGTGCACAATACCCCCCTGCTCACTCTGTCTTTTCAAACTTACTCATCACATCACTCATTACACCCACTTATGCGGAAGAGTCAATCGAGATCAGAGGCGTCTCTGCATCCCTAATCATCGGAGATGGAGAGACTGGAACTTCGCAGCTGCCTGGTGACAGAATTAAATACCTCTGACCCACATCTCATACAGGACTCAGTCATGTTCACTTGATTTCAACAACAAATTAAAAATGATAGGCGTAATTATGCCGAGTATAATCATATCCCTTTCTTCTCTCCTCCAGGGCCTTCACACGTAGAGCAGCAGTCTGTCGACTTTCCTGATGATTCCTCAGAGGATCTGATTCCTTCTGAGGGTGCACCATCCCAGGACATACTACTAGCCACCAGTGCATATACTCCCACTTTGGTGGGTCCTGTTAGACAGCTAGTTTGGTTTTCACCTGGTGACTCACAGTTCACAAGTATGAGCAGACACTGCTGGCAGGGACAGTTGTGAAGTGCATGTACATGGGTGTTTGTTAAAACGTTACGTTATTGAGTTTCCTTTTGTTATTACCTCACAAAAAATGTATTAATTTGAACCACTTCCCCGTGTTGCCCATTCTTGCGTGCGGAGCGGTAACTCACCTTTTCAGTTGCTTGGTGATGAATGCGAGGACATGAACTGACGGGACCAATGGAGAATGTGCAATTGTGTGGGGTTGGTTGCAGGACTACTTTGTGCGAGTGGGCTGGGGGATGTGATAGTTACTTTGGTCCACTGAGAGTGACTAACTGAACCTTCGAGCTATTAAGGCATCCCAAGCAGCAATGTAAGCAGCTGGTGTGGCCTTGGGGGCACCATCTTCATCTTCCTCCTCATTGGAATAGTCAGCAGATGATGAGGGCCTTGTTCCTCCTCCAGCTCTAATTCTCACTGCTGCGCAATGATTATCCTTGAGACCATCGCTGGCGAGTACTGAAGGGTGCCTCCAGATCTGTCCAGGCACCTGAAGCGCATCTTGAGCATGCCGATGGCTTACTCGATGTCGCATCTGGTGGTCATATGGCTGACATTTTACCACTCTTGGGATTTATTGGTGGGATTCCTCTCAGATGTCAGCAGCCAAGTTTGAAAGGATTATCCTTTGTCTCTCAACAGCCAACCCTCAAGTCTGCTTGCAGGTGTGAAGAGGTTGGGGATCTTGAACTGCCGCAAAATGAAAGTATCATGGCAGCTCCCATAGAATTTGGCACACACCTACATAAATCTTTTCTTGTGGTTGCACACCAGCTGGACATTGATGGAACAGAATCCCTTGCAGTTGATGAATGCTCCTGGTTGATCTAGTGGTCCTCGGATTGCCACATTCATGCACTTTGAACCTGTGGGAAGCCAGCCAGCGATGCAAATCAGAATGCCCACTCATTCTGGCTATTCTCATCGCAGGAGAAGTTGACATAACTTGCAGCCCTGGCAAACAACCCATCAGTCACCTGCCTTATGCACTTATGTCTCCAGTGGTGCTCTAGAAGGAGCCAGAGGCAAAGAAATTGAAGGCAGTGGTGACTTTCACAGCCGATAGTAATGCGTGGCTACCTGGTCCAGCAGGTATTCTTCTAGGAAGCTGCAGATGTCTGCGATCGCCTGATGTGTCAATCTGAGTCTCCGGAAGCACTGCTCCAGAGAGGTCAAGGAAGCTGAGCCTGTCGGTACATCCTGTTAGGTGGGTAGTGCCTCCTGCAAACTCGGCCTCTCTGTTTTCCACCACCTTACTGCTGTGGATGGCAAGTGTCTTCCTCATCCGAGGTCCAATCTAAATCAGCCATGGCGCCACTCATCCTGAGGTGTGTTAATACCTCCAAACTTTACCAACACGCCCGTCACCACAAGAACTCTCAGCAAACTGTCTACCACAGGAAACAGAGAAAGTAGATGTGAGCATTTATTAATATCGGGACATCTGCCCTTTAACCAACATCATGAAGTGCCACTCAATCTCGCCTCCATTTTATTGCCGAGTTTCCAGATTCCTGGGAAACCCATGCTGGAGACATTAAATTCAGATCACAGTCAAAATTGGAAGGAGGTACCCTCAAACAGATTATGACAGACCCGTCTCTCGAGATCGAGTTACTCAGCCACGTCCAAACCCGCCTCCGTTAAAATCGGAAGTGGGCACGTTGGACGCGGGTTGGGGGTTGGGATTCCCGTCTTTGATATTTTTAGCTACCCACCCGCCTCTAACTAGTCTGTCCTTGAAGGTTAAAACTTCCCCAGCATCTCTGACAGTATAGCATTCCCTCAGTACTGCACTGAAGTGTCAGCCTTCATTATGTGCTCAAGGCTCTGTAGTGGGGCTTGAGGCAAGAGAGCTACCACTGAGCCAAAGCAGAGCTAGAAGGTTGCTTAGATTACACCATCAAGCTCCATTCAAGTGCTTGAAGCTGTAATCCAAGCAAACACGTCAGTGCTGTACTGAGGGAGTGCTGTGCTGTCAGATGAGACTTCAAATTGAAACCTTGTCTGCCTGTTTAAATGCATGTAAAAAACAAAGTAGCATTTTTTGGAGTCCTGGCCAACATTCCTTTCTTAACCATGAAAAACTGATTAACTGGTCATTCAGCTCATTTGTTGTTTGTGGGATCTTGCGGTGCACAAATTTGCTGACACATTTGTCTACTTAACAATGAATACACTTCAAAATAATTCTTTGGATGTGCATTGCTTTATAAACGAGTCATTTTATAAATGCAAGTTCTTTCTCATAAGTGATAAAAACACAATTATGGCCAGTTTTAATGATGATGGGATGTATTTTGTGGTCAGCGGGACTAGCCATTCATTAGACTGGCAGTTGCACTGAAAGTTCCCATCAACCAACTATCCAAAAAGCGCAGCACCCTCTACAGAGCAGCTGGGACTTCTGAACAGGGCAAGCAATTGTATCGCCTTAACCAATCAAATTGAAGAATCGTTAATGAGCAGCACAGAGTCTGAACCAGGAAGTGTCAGTTGGAATAGTTAATTCAATGTCAAATCAGGTATAGAAAGAGAAATGAGAGGAAGAAAGATTGGATTAAGAGAGAGGGTAAAAGTTAAAAAAATGTTTCAGTTTTTTAAATCTCCAACAATAAAATCTGAATAAAAACCATGGTAGCACTTGACAAGCAAAATCATTAAAAAAAATTTTTTTTTTTTTTAAAAAACTCATTCACAGGATGTGGGCGTTACCGGCAAGGCCAACATTTATTGCCCATCCCTAATTGCCTTCGAGAAGGTGGTGGTGAGCTGCCTTCTTGAATACAACCAAGTGGCTTGCTAGGGCAGTTAAGAGTCAACCACATTGTTGTGGGTTTGGTACATTGTGCCACATACAGGTAATGACGGCAGATTTCCTTCCCTAAAGGACATTAGTGAGGGTTTTTCTGGTATTGATTCTATTTTTTTATTCCAGATTTATTTAATTAACTGAATTTAAATTCCCAATTGCTATAGTGGGATTTGAACTCGTGTCTCTGAAACATTTAGGGATCTGGATTACTCGTCCAGTAGCGTAACCATTATGCTACCATCTTTTTGGCCCTCCATTGTTACCATTCTGATCTATTTAATATAGGGTGCGGAAGAGAGATAAAGTTGGTTTACATGATAGTTTTCCCTTCCTCTTTCAGGGAAAGCAACTCACCACAACTCTCAACTTCCCTTGCCAAAACCAGGAATTCACTGTGTAAAGGCAGAAGCTGTTCAAGAAGGCAGCCCCTACCATATTCTCAGGGCAATAAATGCAAACTTTCCAGCATAGCCCACATGCAGAGAACAAATGTTTTAAAAAGCTATAGAGCCCACAATCTAATACTTTGCTGTAAAGCAGGTTGATGCACTTTATCCCCTTTGAGGTCAATGAACAGAGGTTTAGGCTGACTCATGAGTCAATTGTTACTGACACTAGTGTCTCTTTAATATGCTTCCCAAATAGTTTTTTCTTTTATGGTAGCTCTAAAGTTGGCCAGTTTGAGTGGAGCTGTATGCAGCCAGTTGCACCCTGGACAGTAAGAGCGCACCCTACTTCAAGAGCACCAACAGAACAGCTCTATCGTACAATAGCAAAATACTGCGGATGCTGGAAATCTGAAACAACAGAAAATGCTGGAAACACTCAGCAGGCCAGGCAGCATCCGTGGAGAGAGAAACAGAGTTAACGTTTCAGGTCTGTGACCCTTCGTCACAGACCTGAAACGTTAACTCTGTTTCTCTCTCCACGGATGCTGCCTGGCCTGCTGAGTGTTTCCAGCATTTTCTGTTGTTATTACAGCTCTATCGTAGTTTTGTTATCTGCAAAATATTATGCATTAAAATGCACTTCACAGGGGCTTCTACGACCTTGTAACAGATCAAACAAGCCACTGTGAGTGGACAAACTTCATCCATTGTATCTGATACACAGCCATCCTTAACACAGCCATCCTTAATTGGAACTGCTCTCAAAATAAACCCTCTTGCCCCAATCATCCAATTTATTGGAGACAGTAGGTCCTCTCCCAAAACCTGGTTTAACCATCTCATCTATACTTGAAACAGTACTAATATATATATATATATTTTTTTTTAAAGTGCTGCTCCTCGTGTGGTAGAAAAGCAGAGCTCAAGAGGCAAGCACTGTCTTTCCCTTTTGTTTTTGCAGTGTGCTGCCAGTCCTTATTGGGCCTGTTAGCTGTCCAATAAGATTCAGGCCCAAATACAACAACAGTTGAAGACCAACAAAAATTCAATCTTTGATGCATGGAGTTTTCTTTTTTGATCAAAACATGCAGTTTGATCTTTAAGTAAAAGCAGCAAATAATTCACAACTCATTACAAATGATAAATAAACAATAAGCAAAGTCATGAATTGGTTAGATCACCAGGAATACTCCAAGCATATTCCTTCTGGTCTTCTACAGCACCAAGCCTACTTCTGTTCAGAGTATAATTTCTTCTTTTTAAAACCAAAATGTATCACATCAAATTTATTGACATTAAATTCCATCTGCCATATTTTAGTCCATTCCCCCAACTCGTCAATATCTCCTTGCAGGTTTCTTTGGTCTTCTAAACAATTAACTACACCTCCTATTTTGGTATCATCTGCAAATTTCAACACCACTAGGCCTATATAAAAATCATTGATATGCACAGTGAACTGAAGTGGCCTCAGAACTGAACCGTGTGTGACTCAATTACCCATTTCCAACCACTCTGGAAAAACTACCTTCAACTCCTCCTCCTCCTCCTCCCTGGTTTCTCCCTTCTAACTATTTAAAAAAAATCCAGTTTGTTATATTAACTCTAATTCCAGATCCTTTAATCTTCTCTGGTAATCTCCTTCCTGTGTGGTACCTTGTCAAAAGCGTTCCTAAAGTCCATGGACACTACATCCACTGTATTTCTCCTATCTACCACGTCTGTTAAACTTCATAGAATCCTTTTGAGAAGCTATCAAGCACAATCGTCGCTTTTGAAATCTGAGTTGGCTTTTAAAAAAAAACTATTTTCTCTATCAAGATGAACTAACAGTGAGTGTTGATGAGGGTAGTGCAGTTATGTTGTGTACATGGACTTTCAAAAGGTGTTTGATAAAGTACCACACAATAACTTGTTACCAAACCTAAAGCCCATGGGATTAATGGGACAGTGGCAGAATGGGTACAACATTGGCTAAGGGACAGAAAGCAGAGAGCAATGGTGAACAGTTGCTTTTCAGACAGGAGGGAAGTATACAGTGGTCCCCAGGGTTGGTATTAGGACCACTGCTCTCCAGGGTTGGTATTAGGACCACTGCTCTTTAGATATACACTGGTCTTGGGTATGCAGGGCATAATTTCAAAGTTTACAGATGACACGAAACTCGGAAATGTAGTAAACAAGGAGACGGGTAGTAACAGACTTCAGGGGAACATAGACAGACTGGTGAAATGGGCAGACACATGGCAGATGAAATTTAATGCAGAAGTGTGAAGTGATACATTTTTGTGGGAAGAATGAGGAGAGGCAATATAAGCAAAATGGTGCAATTTTAAAGGGGGTGCAGGAACAGAGAGAACTGGGATATATGTACACAAATCTTTGAAGGGGGCAGAACAAGTTGAGAAGGCTGTTAGAAAGACAAATGGGATCCTTGGCTTTATTAATAGAGGAATAAATACAAAAGCAAGGAGGTTATGCTAAACCTTTATAAGACACTGTTTAGGCTTCAGCTGAGTATTGTTTCCAATTCTGGGCACCACACTTTAGGGAGGGTGCAGAGGAGATTTACTAGAATAGTATCAGAGCTGAGGGACTTTAGTTATGTGGAGAGACTGGAAAAGCTGGGATTGTTTTTCTTAGAGCAGAGAAGATTAAGAGGAGATTTGATAGAGGTGTTCAAAGTCATGAATGGTTTTGATAGAGTAAATAAAGAGAACCTGTTTCCAGTGAGAGAAGGGTCGGTAACCAGAGGACACAGATTTAAGATGATTGACAAAAGAACCAGAGGCGACATGAGGAAACATTTTTTTACACATCGACTTGTTGTGATCTAAAATGCACTACCTGAAAGGGTGGTGGAAGCAGATTCAATAGTAACATTCAAAAGAGAATTGGATAAATACGTGAAGGGAAACAGATTTACAGGGCTATGGGAAAGAACAGGCGAATGCGATTAATTGGATAGCTCTGCCAAAGAGCCGGCACAGGTACGATGGGCCGAATGGCCTCTTTCTGTGCTGTATCATTCTATGAAGATATGCGGCAATTTCATCCATAATAAAAACTCAAATTCTCCCCAAGACAGATGTTCTGGCCTGCAATCACCTAGATTAGCTCGATCTCTAAAAATGGGTACTACATTGACCTCTATCCAATCTTCCGGCACACATCCACACAATAGAGCCTAAATTATAATTTCTAGAGACTCGGCAACTTCCTCTCAAATTATCCTAGAATTCCATTCCCTCTTCTCCAGTTTCTCCCTCTCCATCCCAATCGAAAAGTAGATAATTAAAATCTCCCAGACAATAATTGTTATTCCTCCTCATCTCTCTAATCTGACTGGACATTTCCTCATCCATTTCCTTCCCACAATCTGGAGGTCTATAATTTCCCCATTAAGTTAACAAGCCCTTTAATATTTAAACTCCAACCATATTGACTGTCTGTACCCCTTTCTTGCCTACATCAGGCACCTCTAGAGCATTTATTCCCTCTTTTATCAATATTTACACTGCGCCTCCCTTATCGACTCTACTCCTCCTGAATATGTTATATCATAATGTTTATTTTCCATTCTTGTCCAGTTTGCAGTCAGGTTTCTGTTAATGCTTATTAAGTCTAGATCTTACTGTAAAATAATTGGTCCCAATTCTCCAGTATATTTCCCACTTTCTGCACATTGCAACATATGTATTTTATATATGTTAAAACTCCCTTTCCCATGTTTTTTGTCAAAGCTACCCACTGCCTTTACTTCAGTCTTTTCCCCATTTATAACTAATCCATTTGATTTTTATTTCTCTACTCTATCTAAATTGCTTTATGCATGATTATCCTCATCAATTTCTCCCTTCACGATGAGCTAATCCTGGTTAGTTTTATATTGCTTCTCTCCCCAGTTCCTATTTTACATACCAGGTTACTTCCCTATTTAACCCGTTTGCCTGTACATTAGCCTATTCAGATATAGCACATCCTTGTGGAATATACCCATCTGTCCCAGAACTGTTGTCAATGTCCAAAGTGAATCCTTCTTCCAGACATCTTCCCTTTAGCCATGGGTTGATTTCCCTAATCTTCCGGTCCTTCTCTATTCTAGCAGTTATGGCTGGGGATGTCCTGCTCCCAAGCTGGTTTCCTAATCTGTAAATTCATCCTTCAGGACATCAAGCCTTTCTTTATCTAGATCATGTAAGCATTCCAACAGAGGAAATAAAAATTGCCCCAATGACCAGGGGGTCAAAAGAAGTTATGCACAGTGAGTTTAATAAGTGAGTATAACCAGTCAGTAAAAAAAAAGAATATGGAGGTGCGAAGAGGGTTCGATTTTCCATTTTTGGAGGTTTATAAGCAATGTTCCCTCTAATTTATTTTTGGGCTGCGTGACCCCTTTAACGGGTTGAGTGGCCCATTCAAAATTCTGTGCACGCGTCATTTTTTTTCCCTTTAAAAGCCGGTGAGCCAGCTGCACGGGAGTTCCAGAGCGCTGCGCAGCCGTGTAGCTTAAAGGGAACATTGTTTTGGGTCGAAAATGGCGTCTGGCGTGGCCTGCACCAGAACTGGTGAGGACGGTAGCGTCAGAGCTGGGAGCATGCGCCAGAAGTATGTAGAGTAGGCAGATCGTGACGCCAATCAGTGTGCAACGCCGATTGGACGCCAGCGCTGCCATTTTCATCCTCACTACTGGAGCGAACGCCCTGGGTTAACCTCGCACAGCTGAACATGCGTTCAGCAGCAGCAAGGACCCCTTACCAGCAATATTTAAAGGGATCAACCACTCTCCGGTCACTTGCTGATTAATTTCTACTGGCTCTGTGTAAGTTTGTTGAAGTGTTTGGAGCTTTCCAGAGTTGTTTAAAGTTGGTGAGGTGGCAGGGAGTGGTGCTACAAGTGGAGAGGCCTTACTTCTGACTTTAAGGGTTCTGGTCAGACCACTTGCTCCCAGTCATGGGTGCTCTAGTTGTCATCCCCTTGGCCTGCAGCATGACAGGGAGATGGAGCAGAGGCAGCGAAGAAGAGGATAAGCTGCTCACAGAGTGAGGAGGAGGAGGGGGAGAAGGGCTCTCAGCAGGAGGCCTTATTCACCTAGGGTCTTCCGAGAGCAATTCTCTTACGTTAACCTGAGCCTGGAGCAGTGTCTGCGCTTTACAAAGGAGGATCTCACAGAACTCTGCCACTTGTTGCAACCAGACCTGCAGCCTCACACCAGGGCAAGGAAAGTGCTGCCATTGGCTGTGAAGGTGACCGTAGCCCTGTATTTCTTTGCATCGAGATCCTTCCAGGCTGGAGCAAGCAACAGCTGTAACATATCCCAGTTCGCCGTCCACTACTGCACAAGAGAGGTGACAGAAGCTCTTTATGCCAGGAGAGGGGACATCATTGTCTTCTCTATGGCTAGAGAGAAGCATGATGCGGAAATGCCGGTGTTGGACTGGGGTGGACAAAATTGAGAGGTCGCACAACACCAGGTTATAGTCCAACAGTTTTATTTGAAATCACAAGCTTTCGGAGCTTACTACTCCTTCGTCGGGTGAAGTAAAAAGATACAGAATCGCCAAAGCATATATAGATAGAGAACAATGCATGTGTACCTTACAATTGCAGACAACTAAATTAAATCATCCTGACTATCTGCCGAGGTGTGATAAAGTTAATCAGGTCAGCCAGGAAGGTACCACATCAAAGACATAGCAAGATACAACTGAGACAATGAGGTGGAGTCGCAGGGGGTCTAACGTGTCAAAAGCTGCCGTCTGTATGTAAAACGATAAGCTTTAAAATTTTTACTTTTTTACTGGGAAAATTTTTACTTTTTTACTGGGAATCACATCTGTGAACAAGCCAACGACGACTCGAGTCCGGATCAAGTCATGTATCGTGACATAAACCCAAGATCCCGGTTGAGACCGTCTTCATGAGTGCGGAACTTGGCTATCAGTTTCTGCTCGATGATTTTGCGTTGTCGTGTGTTCCTAAGGTTGCCTTGGAGAACGCTTACCCGCAGATCCGAGGCTGAATGTCCTTGACTGCTGAAATGTTCCCCGACTGGGAGGTAACAATCCTGCCTGGCGATTGTTGCACGGTGCTCGTTGATGTGGTACCTTCCTGGCTGACCTGATTAACTTTATCACACCTAGAGAGAAGCAGGCAGAGCATGCTTGTGGCTTTGCCAGGATAGCGGGCTTTCCCATAGTGCAGGGCGCCATCGACTGCACGCACATGGCTTTGCGGGCACCTTATCTAAATGCTGAGATGTACCGCAACCGCAAAGGTTACCACTCGCTCAATGTGCAGTTGGTGTGTGACCATGCTCAGCACATTATGATGGTGAAAGCCCAGTATCCTGGCAGCAGTCAAGATGCTTTTATTCTGCGCCAGTCCGCTGTTCCCTCAGTCTTTGAGCCACCAAGCCAAACCAGAGGGTGGTTAATGGGCGACAAGGGCTACCATTGACCACCTGGCTCATGACTCCACTCCACAACCCAACCACACGTGGGCAACATGCGTACAATGAGAGCCATGCTGCTACACAGAATCTGATAGCGGAGACCAATGGCGTCTTTAAACAATGCTTCTGCTGCTTGGACCGTTTGGAGGAGCCCTGCACTACTCACCAGAACGTGTCTCAAGATTTGTTGTGGTCTGCTGCAAGCGCCACAACCTCGCTATCATGTGAGCATAGCCCTTGCACCAGGCATATGGCGACCAGTTGAGGAGCAAGTGGAAGAGGAGGAGGCAACCCAGACAGTCCCTTTCTGCCCGGGCTGTCCGTGATTGACTCATCCAACCGCGGTATGAGTGAACGCAACCCCAATTAACAGTCCCACACCTTACCCGCCCCCTCTGTTATAGACCATCAAAGCATCCCTTTTGGCCACTATGGTGATATAAAAGCCACCACAAAAGAAACATTCCAATCCAACTTTATCCATCAATCCATCTGATATAGCCTAACAAAGTCAATCAATCAACCTTGTGCATTCCCTTTGTGCCGGTCTTCAGTGTGCCTTTGCCTGTCCTAGTGCTCCTACGGAGTGCTACCCCAGTGGCTGCAGCATGGCTGGTGGAAGGTTGCTGCTTTTCAATGGGGGAGACTGTAGATGACCTTGCAAGATGACCTCGAGCACATCTGGGCCTAGAAGGCCCGGCTGCGGACTGCACCACCTTGGCATGGGCGGCAGCAGTCTGGGCTGGCTGACTGACAGGCAACAGCAAGAGTGGCAGTAGTGGGAGGACGAATGCGGTCATCCTGAGGACAGCAGGTTCATCCTCCACGAAGCTGCTGCCACTCCCCTGGGGCGGTGCCTCAGCAATCCTAGCCATCTGTTGGAGGGCAGATTGCTGGACTGCTGTGACACCCTGAAAGCCCCTTTCGAGACTCGTAAACCCAGCCATGATGGCAGCAGGCTGAGCTTGCATGACTTCAGCTTGAGCTTCCACTACAGCACTCAGACGTAGGGTAGCTTGCACTTGTGCTGCAACGGAAGCGGAGACATCAGCCATCAGAAGCAGCATTATGGTTGGCTCCAGAAGTGCGCTAATGGATCTGCCCACCTCTTCCATGCTGGAGCTCCAAGCACTGCGCAAAGCCCTTTGCAAGGTTGGTGCTGGACTCCTGCATGCGCCTTGACATTGCACTCAGTCTTTCTGGCAGGCCTGCCAATGCACCAAGCATTTTGTTGCGCATACCCATCAGCCTGCTTCTGTAGGCCGCCCCATCGAAGCCCTCATCTGAATCCTCTGCAGTAGAACTTGTGTGCAACCTCACTCTCCAGGGAGCTGGTACCTGTGCTACCCTTTTCCCCCTGCTCTGGCTGTAGCCCACTTCTGCCCGGTGACTCACCACGTGCAAATCCTGCCTCTAAGCTACCCTCAACTCCACGCAGTGGCAGTGTCTGAGCTGGTGGCTGTGAGTGTCAGATCGAGTGACGGTGTTGCTTCTTCAACCACTGGCTGGGCAGCTCGGATTTCTTGGGTACCTGAAATGATAAAGAAACAAGGGTAGGGTTGTGGTGAGGGGAGGAGGGAAAGCAAGAGGTGGATGCTAACACCATGTGCAGATTCTAGATCATAGAAACATAGAAGATAGGAGCAGGAGTAGGCCATTCGGCCCCTCGAGCCTGCAGCGCCATTTAATGAGATCATGGCTGATCATCCAAATTCAGTACCCTGTCCCTGCTTTCTCCCCATATCCCTTTAGCCTTAAGAAATATATCTAACTCCTTCTTGAATATATTTAATGAATTGGCCTCAACTGTCTTCTGTGGTAGAGAATTCCAAAGGTTCACCACTCTGGGTGAAGAAATTCCTCCTCATCTCAGTCTTAAATGGCTGACCCCTTATCCTTAGACTGTGACCTCTGGTTCTGGACTCCCCCGCCATCGGGAACATCCTTCCTGCATCTAGTCTGTCTAGACCGGTTAGAATTTTATAAGTTTCAATGAGATCCCCTCTCATTCTTCTAAACTCTAGCGAAAAGAAGCCTAATCGACCCAATCTCTCTTCATAAGTCATTCCTGCCATCCCAGGTATCAGTCTGGTGAATCTTCACTGCACTCCCTCCATGGCAAGAACATCCTTCCTCAGATAAGGCGACCAAAACTGCACACAATACTCAAGGTGTGGTCTCACCAAGGGCCTGTACAACTGCAGCAAGACATCCTTGCTCCTGTACTCGAATCCTCTCGCTATGAAGGCCAACATACAGGAAACTTTCGTTTATCCGGCATCGACGGGACCGGCGTGGTGCCGGTTGATCGAAAGTGCCGGATTACAGAGAGGTATACTTACCAAGGTACGAGAGACCCGTACACGGCCACAGCCTTAACAATTGGGACCCGGAGAGGGAAAATAAACGAGACTCCGGCTTTTTCCTCCGTGGCGGCGACAGGTCCGAGTCGGAAGAAAGTTGATCCCCCTTTCGTGGGGGCGAAAGGTCAGAATCGGGGTCTTGTCTGTACAATAAAACTTACCTGATTTTTGCCGGTTAAGCGAGAATTCCGGATATTTGGGTGCCGGATAAACGAAAGTTTCCTGTACCATTTGCCTTCTTAATCGCCTGCTGCACCTGCATGCTTACCTTCAGCGACTGGTGCACAAGGACACCCAGGTCTCGTTGCACTTCCCCTTTTCCCAATCTATTGCCGTTCAGATAATAATCTGCCTTCCTGTTTTTGCCACCAAAGTGGATAACCTCGCATTTATCCACATTATACTGCATCTGCTATGCATCTGCCCAATCACCCAACCTGTCCAAATCATACTGGAGTTTCTCTGCATCCTCCTCACAGCACACACGCCCACCCAGCTTTGTGTCATCTGCAAACTTAGAGATATTACATCTAGTTCCCTCGTCTAGATCATTAATATATATTGTTAATAGCTGGGGTCCTAGCACCGATCCATGCGGTACCCCACTAGTCACTGCCTGCCACTCAAAAAAAGCCCCATTTATTCCAACTCTTTGCTTCCTGTCTGCCAACCAGTTCTCTATCCAAATCAGTACCTTACCCCCAATCCCATGTGCTTTAACTTTGCACGCTAATCTCTTATGCGGGACCTTATCGAAAGCCTTCTGAAAGTCCAAATACACCACATCCACTGGTTCTCCCTTATCTATTCTACCAGTTACATCCTCAAAAAATTCCAGTAGATTAGTCAAGCATGATTTACCTTTTGTAAATCCATGTTGACTTTGTCCGATCCTGTCACTGTTTTCCAAGTGCTCTGCTATTACATCTTTTATAATGGACTCTAGCATTTTCCCCACTACCGATGTAATTCCCCATTTTCTCTCTACCACCTTTTTTAAATAGTGGGGTTACATTAGCTACCCTCCAATCCATGGGAACTGTTCCAGAGTCTATAGAATTTTGGAAGATGACCAGCAATGCATCTACTATTTCTAGGGCCACTTCCTTAAGTACCCTAGGATGTAGATTATCAGGCCCTGGGGATTTATCGGCCTTCAATCCCGTCAATTTCCCTAACACCATTTCCCTACAAATACTGATTTCATTCAATTCCTCCCTCGCATTAGACCCGATGGTCCCTGACATCTCTGGGAGGTTATTTGCGTCCTCCTTTGTGAAGACAGAACCAAAGTATGTATTTAATTGGTCTGCCATTTCTTTGTTCCCCATTATAAATTCCCCTGATTCTGACTGCAAGGGACCTACGCTTGACTTCACCAATCTTTTTCTCTTCACATATCTATAGAAGCTTTTACAGTCAGTTTTTATGCTCCCTGCAAACTTACTCTCATATTCTATTTTGCACCTCTTAATTAGTCCCTTTGTCCTCCTTTGCTGAATCCTAAACTGCTCCTAATCCTCAGGTTTGCTGCTTTTTCTGGCCAATTTATGTCCTCTCCTTGGATCTTATGCTATCCCTAATTTCCCTTGTTAGCCACGGCTGAGTCACCTTTTTTGTTTTATTTTTATGCCAAACAGGGATGAACAAATTCTGTAGTTCATCCATGCGATCTTTAAATGTTTGCCATTGCCTATCCACTGTCAACCCTTTAAGTAACACTCCCCAATCTATCCTAGCAAACTCGCGCCTCATACCATCGTAGTTTCCTTTATTTAAATTCAGGACCCTAGTCTCTGAGTCAACTACTTCACTCTCCATCTTAATAAAGAATTCTATCATGTTATGATCACTCCTCCCCAAGGGGCCTCGCACAACAAGATTGCTAATTAATCCTCCCTCATTACATAATACCCAGTCTAAGATGGCCTGATCTCTAGTTGGTTCCTCGACATATTGGTCCAGGAAACCATCCCGTATACACTCTAGGAATTCCTCCTCCACAGTATTGTTACTAATTTGGTTAGCCCAATCTATATGTAGATTAAAGTCACCCATGATAACTGCTGTGCCCTTATTGCACGCGTCTCTAATTTCCCGTTTAATGCCATTCCCAACCTCAGCATTACTGTTTGGGGGTCTGTATACAACTCCCACTAACATTTTCTGCTCCATGGTATTTCTCAGCTCTACCCATACAAATTCCACATCATCAGAGCTAATATCCTTCCTTACTATTGTGTTCATCTCCTCTTTAACCAGCAATGCTACCCCACCTCCTTTTCCTTTTTGCCTGTCCTTCCTGAATGTTGAATTCCCAGCCTTGGTCACCCTGGAGCCATGTCTCCGTAATCCCAATTATATCATATCCGTTTACATCTATTTGCGCAGCTAATTCATCCAACTTATTACGAATGCTCCTCGCATTAAGACACAAAGCCTTCAGGCTTGTTTTGTTTTTAAAACACTCTTAGTCCTTTTAGAATTATTATTTACTGTAGCCCGGTTTGATTTACACCCTTGATTTCTCTGCCTTCCACTTTTGCTTTTCTCCTTCCTGTCTTTTGTTTCTATCCTTGCTTTCCTTTCCTCTGTCTCCCTGCACAGGTTCCCAACCCCCTGCCATTTTAGGTTAAACCCTCCCCAACAGCACTAGCAAACACTCCCCCTAGGACATCGGTTCCGGTCCCACCCAGGTGCAAACCGTCCAGTTTGTACTGGTCCCACCTCCCCCAGAACCGGTTCCAATGTCCCAGGAATTTGAATCCCTCCCCCTTGCACCATTCCTCTAGCTACGTATTCATCTGAAATAGCCTTCTATTTCTACTCTGACTAGCACGTGGCACTGGTAGCAATCCTGAGATTACTACCTTTGAGGTCCTATTTTTTAAATTTACCTCCTAACTCCCTATATTCAGCTTTTAGGACCTCATCCCATTTTTTACCTATATCGTTGGTACCTCTATGCACCACGACAACTGGCTGTTCACCCTCCCCCTCCAGAATGCCCTGCAGCCGCCCCGAGACATCCTTGACACTTGCACCAGGGAGGCAACATACCATCCTGGAGTCTCGTTTGCGGCCGCAGAAACGCCTATCCATTCCCCTGACAATAGAATCCCCTATCACTATAGCTCTCCCGCTCTTTTTCCTCCCGTCCTGTGCAGCAGAACCACCCATGGTGCCAGGAAGTTGGCTGCTGCTGTCTTCCCCCCGATAAGCCCTCTCCCTCAACAATATCCAAAGTGGTATATCTGTTTGAGAGGGGGATGGCCACAGGGGACCTGCCTGCGCCTACTACTCTGCCTGGCGGTCACCCATTCCCTTCCTGCCTGTGCAGCCTTTACCTGCGGTGTGACCAACTCCCTAAATGTGCTATCCACGATGTCCTCAGCATCGCGAATGCTCCAGTATGTATCCATTCGCAGCTCCAGCGCCGCAATGCGGTCTGCCAGTAGCTGCAGCTGGATACACTTCCCGCACACATGGTCGTCAGGGACACAGGAAGTGTATCGGAGAGATTGCGGGATAGAGAATAGGATGCGAGAAGGAGGATAGCAAATGAGAATACCGGAATCTTGTACTCTTTCAGCCCTGCCGCTGGCCACGGGCACAGCCATGCCCCTCCCAAGAATGGCCAGCACCGTCCCCGCCAAGGGGGTGAGGTGATGCAGGCAAAGCTGTTTGCCGGTTAGGTTCTGCTGACACTGGTTATGCACCACCTTTTCCTGCAAGAGAAAAGGAACTGTGCCAGTGAGTGTGGTGCATTGTGTTTGGGTGATGTGCCTGTCATGGGTGAATAGCTGCCAGTGTGTGCAAGCTGAGAGATGTGGGTATGAGGCTTGCAGCTGTGGTAAGTGGGTGAGGTGAAGCTATGAATGTGAGGTATGAGTCGTGTTGGTAAGTGAGTGATGGGAGTGTAGTACATTGAGCAGTGTGTGAGGCTAATTGTGCAGATGGTGGGATATGGCATTTGAAGATGAATTCACTGACCTTGACCACTCGTGTGACGTCATTAAACTTCTTCTTGCACTGCATCCATGTCCTCGGGGCAACATTGCTGGCATTCACCACATTGGCTATCTGCTCCCACTGCACTTTTGTTTGTTGCCTGGAGGGCCTCCTGGCCCCCTGTGGAAAGAGGACCTCTCTCCTCGAGTTGACCTCCTGCACCAAAGCCTTCAGTCCTGCATCGGAGAACCTTGGTGCACGCTCTCTCCCCTGTTGTGCCATCATGAATTGATTTCTTACACTTCCTTTCTCAGCCAACTGAATGATGATCTGCAGGCAGAATGCATCTCCCCTTTAAGAGGTGAAGACTTCCTTGGAGTAGGCTAGCTTTAATTGGTGCTAGCCTCACACGCATTTGGGCCCCCTGCTGAGCATTCAGCCACTCAGCAGCGTTTTCAGCGCCAGGCTGAACGCCAGAATCATGCAAATTAGCAGGCAGCACGAAGTTCGTGTGCTGCCTGCAGTCCTCCAAACGGGCGTGGGTTGCTAGTACATCGATCCCCGCGCCTGTTTTCGGGGGCAAAACTAATTTCTAGGCCATAGTTTATTATTTATACCATGTGATGTAGCAGGGGTGGGAGGAATTTACAATCCATTGAATTAACTCACTGTTCTCATATTTTAAAATTAATTCAGGGAAGACATCTGAAGTAACTTACTACTCACCTGAGCATTAATGAAGTTCTAGACAACCATATTAAAAAAAGAAAAAAAACAGTTGACACAAATATAAAATAAATTATTTCCACAACTCTGGAAATTTAAATAACTTCCATGGCAGCCATACCCCATCCATGAATTTCCACCGACAGTCGGTTAAAGCCCCACTCCAAGGCTTGAGCACATAATCTCGGCTGAAGTCAGTGCAGTGCTGAGGGAGTGCTGCACTGTCGGAGGTGCCAACTTTCAGATGTATCCTGGCAACCAACCACATTAGAAACAAATCTGGATCTTGCTGTGCAAAACTTCACTACTGGGTTTTCCTACATTACAACAGTGACTACATTTCAAAACTACTTCCCTGGCTGCGAGATACCCAAGATTGTGAAAAGTGCTATATAAATGGAAGTTTGTTCTTTTTTTCTTTGACAGAAAATAACTGGAAAGAGGTGACTATAGAGCTGTGAGGTATTATGGTACCCTCCATGGCTCCCAATATGATGGCAAGCAATAACACACTCACTAAAAGGAGTAATTCTGCGATCCCGCACTCCTAACTGCTCTCAGAGAATACAGGTTGGCAATAGGGCTATAACAGTGTATCTCAGGTCTCTGACCTATGCTCCCTGTGAGCGTAGCTGCCAGTTGAAGTGCAGGATTGGGGAATTATCTTTACATATCACTTTGTATTAAAATAGAAGGTTTACTGATAAGCTATTGAATACAGAATTTACTTTGCACGTGTAGTCCCTACTCATCTTACTTGGAACGGTGGTGCTCAAAACTATTCGACCCTCCTGATTGACAGGATAAATTGCATATTCAATGGTTTCCCCATGGGCATCATTTTTGTATGGGTATACAAGAGTCTGTGGTATGAAAGTGAGTAGAGTCAGCCATATTTTGCAAAAACGCAAGAGGTATGTCTGTTTTTAATTTTTTTAATTCATATCAACCTTTCTTTGAGGGTTACAGCTGCGCAAGTTAATTCTGGAATATTCTTACACTATAACTATTCTGTAAGTCATTAAATTTTTTTAGAAATAAATCTTTTATTAAAGAAAGTCACAATTCTTATTACAGTTTGGATTAATTGAGAGTTAATTGAGAGTTAATTGAGAGTTAATTGAGAGTTAATTGAGAGTTAATTGAGAGTTAATTGAGAGTTAATTGAGAGTTAATTGAGAGTTAATTGAGAGTTAATTGAGAGTTAATTGAGAGTTAATTGAGAGTTAATTGAGAGTTAATTGAGAGTTAATTGAGAGTTAATTGAGAGTTAATTGAGAGTTGCTAAATGTTTGGGAGGGGAAAGAATTTATTCCTGCAGGTTTACTCTCAATTTTGCTGTTTTCAACCCAAGGGCTTACATCTTTTTTTATTATTTGTTTATGGGATGTGGGCGTCGCTGGCAAGGCCAGCATTTATTGCCCATCCCTAATTGCCCTTGAGAAGGTGGTGGTGAACCGCCTTCTAGGACCGCTGCAGTCCATGTGGTGAAGGTACTCCCACAGTGATGTTAGGTAGGGAGTTCCAGGATTTTGGCCCAGTAACGATGAAGGATCGGCGATATACTTCCAAGTCAGGATGGTGTGGGACTTGGAGGGGAACTTCGAGGTGGTGGTGTTCCCATGCATCTGCTGCCCTTGTCCTTCTAGGTGGAAGAGGTTGCGGGTTTGGAAAATGCTGCCGAAGCCTTAGCAAGTTGCTGCAGTGCATCTTGTAGACGGTACACACTGCAGCCATGGTACACCGGTGGTGGAGGGAGTGAATGTTTAAGGTGGTGGATGGGGTGCCAATCTGAGCTACATCTCCCATACAGCAAGGCAGGTAATGAAAGTAGAAGAGCGCCAATCATTTTAATTAGCTGTGAGCTGGAATTAGGCTCAGGTGAGTATCTGAAAGAGCTCTGGAAGGTCAAGGGTTCTGAACTGGGACCTCTTCTGATCACTGTGTACATCAATGATTCGGATATAGGGCTAGAGGAACAATACTAAAGGGAGGTATAGTCACTAATTGAGGACGAAAGGATATTTATTAAATAGTGGACTGAAAAATGTGGCAGATGGATTCAATGAGGTGGCACATTTGGTTAAAATAAAATTATACCTCGAATGGGGGAAAGCCAAGTGATGTGGAATAGCAAAGGGATTTGGGAGTTCAGGTTCACAGGACATTAAAAGCAGCACCTCAAATGCACAAGACCATAAAAAAATAGAATATTGGATTATACGTCAAAATGCATAAAATATAAAAGTTGAGATGCAATGCACAATCTATACAAAACCTTAGCAAGACCTCAGCTGGAGTACTGTGTGCAGTACGCCCTCAGACACCGCAATTTCAGGGCCATTGTATTTCGAAACAACATTGCTATAAAAATGACATATCTTGTCAAAATTGTATTTAACATTTTCTGAAATCTAATACACTCACATACTTGAATCAAAATTTAAATGAGAATAATTTCCACTTTGATCCTAAATACACAGGGTGCTAATTCAAATTAAGATTAAAAGCCAGGTATTCTTCACAAGCTTTCAAGGGTGCTGAATTTTTCTTGCACACAGTAATTAACACACCCTCTGCTCAAAGGGCGTTGCCAATGTATTAAAGTACAATAGCATTATGTCCCACCTTATAAACTTATTTAAAATAAAGTAGCACCTGTATTTTTGGCACCATCTGTCTTTTAATTGTACACTAAGCTGGTTCTCCATGGTGGCTGAAAAAAGTTGCCAAGTGACAAGTACAGCCAAGTATACTCACTCTAGTGTGTGAACACTCAATCTAGTATTTGTCTAGGTCAGAATCAGAAATCAAACAAGTTTGAACAAAACGTTTTTCAATCAGATGGCTTTAATTTATCAAGGTCACTTATTATTACAAAGATTACAACCATTGTTTATTCTTCCTGTGACCCACTGCAGTACCAGTGAGATTACAAATCTGGGCACTGTCAATGTACAAACGATAATTCTGGTTTTATAATGCAATCTGGTGTCAGTCCCATGTCTCTTAGATGTCAACCCGATACCATGCAATACAAAAAATGGATTTCTACACATTGATGCTGAAATTTACTCCAGTAGTAAGACCACTTGGAATAGGTGATCTTCACATTAGTAACAAGGCAGGACTGCAGTAAAAGTATACTAAAAGGTTAAGCTTTGGAGGAAAACACATTTAGGCTGTCCACTTTACTGTTATTTTAACGATAATCAGGCAGTTGAGCAGCGCTGCATACTTGCAGTGGAATATATACACACATACTCACACACAGCCCTGCCTTCACACCTCTGTTAAAATGCAGCTAACAAAACCTTACTCCACACAGAACATTCCTGGAACTTCTGTACATTTATCCAAAGGGCCAGAAATCCCATATATATTAAATGCATCATATTTTTTTTTTTTTAATTGATAACAAAAGCATTAAAAAAATGATTCATCACAGAAACTAAAACATCCAGTGACAGGGTCTAAGAACATAACAAGAAATAGGAGCAGAACCAGGAGTAGACCATACAGCCCATCGTGTCTGCTCCGCCATTCAATTAGATCCTGACTGAACTTCTACATCAACTCCACTTTCCTGCCCTATCCCCACATCTCGATTCCCTTAGTGCCCAAAAATCTATCGATCTCAGTCTTGAATATACCCAACGACTGAGCATTCACAGCCCTCTGGGGTAAAGAATTCCAAAGATTCACAACCCTCTGAGTGAAGAAGTTTCTCCTCATCTTAGTCCTAAATGGCCAACCTCTTATCCTGAGACTGTGGTCCCCAATTCTAGACTCTCCAGCCAGTGGAAACAGACTCTCAGCATCTACCTGTCAAGCCCTCTAAGAATTTCATACATTTCAATTAGATCACCTCTCATTCTTCTAAACTCTAGGGAATATAGGCCTAGTCTACTCAATCTCTCCTCATAGGGCAATCTCCTTATCCCAGGAATCAGTCTAGTGAACCTTTGTTGCACTTCCTCTAAGGCAAGTATATCCTTCCTTAGGTAAGGAGACCAAAACTGCATACAGTACTCCAAGTGTGGTCTCGCCAAAGCCCTATATAATTGCAGAAAGACTTCCTGACTCTTATACGCCAACACCCTTGCAATAAAGGCCAACATACCATTTGCCTTCCTAATTGCTTGCTATACCTGCATGTTAACTTTCTGTGATTCGTGTTCAAGGACCCCAAATTCCTCTGAATACCAACATTAACTAGTCTCAAAGCTTTTAAAAATATTCTTTTTTATTCTTCTCCCCAAAGCGAATAATTTCACAATTCCCCACATTATACTCCATCTGCCACCTTTTTCCCCCCACTTAACTAGTCTATATCCCTTTGCAGTCTCTTTGCGTCCTCCTCAGCTTACTTTCCCACCTAGCTTTGTATCATCAGCAAACTGATATATTACACTCAGTCCCCTCATCTAAGTCATTGATATAGATTGTAAATAGCTGAGGCCCAAGGACCAACCCTTGCGGCACCCCACTAGTTACACTTTGCCATCCCTAAAATTACCCCTTTATTTCTACTCTCTGCTTTCTGTCCGTTATCCAAGCCTCAATCGATGCAAATATATTACCCCCAATCCCATGAGCCCTAATCTTGTGCAACAACCTCTTGTGTGGCACCTTATCGAATGCTTTCTGAAAATCCAAATGCACTACATCCACTTGTTCCCCCTTACCTATCCTGCTAGTTACAACCTCAAAAAACTCTAGTAGATTTGTCAAACACGATTTCCCTTTCATAAAACAGTGTTGACACTGCCTAAACATTGTGATTTTCCAAGTGCCCTGTTACTACGTCCTTAATAATAGATTCTAGCATTTTCCCTACTACCTCCCCTTACAGCACTATAGTTATATGTCTAGACACAACTAGATGCAGGTTTATTTTTGCTTTGTTCCTGTAAAGAAGTTAAAGCCTGCATTAAAATAGCACATTGTGCAACTTGATATGAGCATGTTAAATGTTGGTACAAATGCAACAAAAATGTAATTTGTATCCTTTTGAGTCAGTAAGAACTGTCAAAGCCTTCCTGCTACATAACATTCTTTTTTCAATCTAGAGAATTACAGCTGAACAGCGATCACTTTTAATCACGGAAAAATACACAAACTCAGAATTTTAGGTAATTAGGTAACAGTTACCGATGGAACTCCAAAACCCTGAACCTATCTGAAACATATTAAAAATCACTGATAAGTTTAGGTTTTACATAACTGGCCTTTTGCCTACACAGAATTGTAACTTGAACCTACGCCCTTCTGACTCCGGTTGAGAGTGCAACCACTGGGCCAAGCGGACACTTGGGCAGATTGTGATGGCTATACAGTGTCATGAACAATTTCACAATTATTAGAAACTATTTTAGAGGGACATGGTGGGTTGTTTATGAATTTTAACAATAGCAGAGAATTAAAATGAAAAAATGATATGCATGTAATTTTTATGGTGTTAGCTGTGGTTCAATTGGTAGCATGCTCATCTGAGTCAGAAGGTTGTGGGTTCAAGTCCCACTTGAGGGAGTGCTGGACTGTCTTTCAGATGAGGCGTTAAACCGAGGCACGGTTTTCCGTCTCAGGTGGATGTAAAAGATCCCATGGCACTATTTCGAAGAAGAGCAGGGGAGTTCTCCCCGGTGTCCTGGCCAATATTTATCCCTCAACCAACACTAAAACAGATTACCTGTTTATTATCACATTGCAGTTTGTGGGAGCTTGCTGTGCGCAAATTAGCTGTCATGTTTCCACATTATAACAGTGACTACACTTTAATTGGCTGTAAAGTGCTTTGGGATGTCCCGAGGTTATGAAAGATGCTATATAAATACAAGTATTTATTTTCTTTATATAGGCCTTGCTAGAAGTTCCAGCCAGTTTGGATAATCAGCCAATTGATACCCCCTGCACCGCAGAATAAGTGACATCCCACTATAGATCCAGATGACAGCTACAAATCTAATCGGGGCAACCAATTCAGTACAAATTCTGCAAAGAAAAAAAGCATCTATCAAATCAGACAAATGCAGTTTTGTACCAATGTTCCAGGTGAGCTCATCATAGTTAAAAACCTGAATGCTAATGGAGTATGTGTTACTTAAATAATGTAGGAATATTCTATAATATAAATATAGAGTCTTGCATGTGTGCCTATCTCTTGTCATGATTTTTGGTAACACTTGTCAACATTGCATGTGTGCCTATGTTAAACATTTATAATAGCAACTTCCAATATAAGCACTTAACTGTCACAGTGTAGTTGCAGGCCTCCCACCATGGATGGTGCTATGCACCTCCCCATGCCCAGCTCCACCCACTCTTTGGCCTCCTCAGCCTCTAATCCCATTCATCAGCATAAATGCTGCCCAAAATCCAGCCTACCCTGAAGCCCTGCCAGCTGACTTTGCCACCCACACCCCAACTCTTTCCAACCCCAACTTTTCTAGGCTCTCCCAACTTTGTATGGCCCCACCACCTTTTGCCTGCTTATAACTTTTTTTTTTAAATCACACCATTAACAGATCACTGCTAGGATTTTATGGGGTAGGCTGTCTTGGTTGAAGATATAAACTGCTCAATCTCTAGCCCAGGCTCCTGTCCTAACCCTAACTTTTCCTTCCCCCTCAACCTTTCCAGTTGACTTTGCTGCCCCGCCCCAACTCTGCCTGCCCCTTGAGCAACAGCATAAAAGATCAGATAGTGAACCAAAAATTCCACACTTCTGGCACCACACAAATTTTACAATAAAGTATTATTAAAAGTGCTGTCTAATTTGCTTGATGATCTGTTAGCCGCATACACATTTTTCCATCTAATCTATTACTCTGTTATTTGCTACGTCCAAATCAACGAGGATGAACAGGAGCATGTTAAAGTAACAGTGAGTAGAAGATGCAATAATATTATGATGTCTCAAATGTTGTTAGCAAAATTGAAGCCCATGGTATTAAAGGGGTGATGGCACAATGGATACAAAATTGGCTAAGAGATAGAAAGCAGAGTAGTGGTGAACGGTTGTTTTTCAGACTGGAGGGAAGTATATAGTGGTGTTCCCCATGGGTTGATTTTAGGACCATTGCTCTTTTTGATATATATTAATGATATGGACTTGGATATACAGGGGATAATTACAAAGTCTGCAGATGACACTAATCTCCAAAATGTAGTAAACAGTGAGGAGGATAGTAACAGATTTCAGGAAGACATAGACAAACTGGTGAAATGGGCAGACAATTGGCAGATGGAATTTAATGCAGAGAAGTGTGAAGTGAAGCATTTTAGTAGGAAGAATGAGGAGAGGCAAAATAAACTAAATGATACAATTTTAAAGAGGATGCAGGAACAGAGAGACCTGGGGGTGTCTGTACACAAATTTTTGAAGGCGGCAGGACAAGTTGACAAGGCTGTTAAAAAAAAATGCTATCCTTGGCTTTATAAATAGAGGCAGAGAGTACAAAAGCAAGGAAGTTATGCTAAACTTTTAATAAATTACTGGTTAGACCCCAGTTGGAATATTGTGTCCAATTCTGGGCACTAGACTTTAGGAAGGATGTCAAGGCATTGGAAAGGGTGCAGAGGAGATTTACTAGAATGGTACCAGGGATGAGGGACTTCAGTTACTTGGAGAGACTAGAGAAGCCAGGGTTGTTCTCCTTAGAGCAGAGAAGGTTAAGGGGAGATTTAATAGAGGAGTTCAAAACCATGAAGGCTTTGGATAGAGTAAATAATGAGAAACTGTTTCCAGCGGCAGAAGGGTCAGTAACCAGAGGACACAGATTCAAGGTAATTGGTAAAAGAACCAGAGGGGAGATGAGAAGTTTTTTTTTTAAACGCGAGTTATGATGATCTGGAATGCATTGCCTGAAAGGGTGGTGGAAGCAGATTCAATAATAACTTTCAAAAGGGAATTGGATAAATACTTGAAGGGGGAAATTTGCAGGGCTATGGGGAAAGGTCAGAGGAGTAGGACTAATTGGATGTCTCTTTCAAAGATTTGGCACAGGGACGATAGGTTGAATGGCCTCCTTCTATGCTGTATCATTCTATGATTCTATGAAGTATCACCTGCAGAAGACACTATATTAAAAGCAAGTCATGAAATATGCTTATTTCTCCAAGTGAGGCTTATCGGATAAATCCCACGATTAAGTCAAGAGTCAGTTGTCGAGACTTGAGTAAAAATAAATAGCTCGGCGCTGAACAAATTTTGTTTTATAACATATATTTTAAGAGAGTGAGAAAGAAGGTGGTGAATTGAAAAATCAATGAGTCATCCCGAGAGGCAAACTGTTTGCTGCAACGGATACAAAAACATTTGAGCAACTTCCTTTATATCAAAGCTAAACTGATTCGAGAAGTGATGTTACAAATTTTTCTGCCCAATTAAGGTTCAATACTTGAATCCATTCCTAGCCACACTGGCATAAAATTAAAAACAGGATACACAGCAGGTCTGACAGCATCTGAAGGAGAAAAGATAGGTTAACATTTCAGGTGTAGAATTATGGAGGGTCGCACCCAAAATGTTAACCCATCTTTTCTCCTTTCAGGCGCTGACAAACTTTTGTATTTCCTACATTTTCTGTTTCTATTTCAGATTTCCAGCTTCTTTTCCAGCATGTCGAGGAACCAACTAGGGAACAGGCTATTTTAAATCTAGTATTGTGCACTGAGAAAGGGTTAATTAATAACCTTGTACTAAAGGAGCCTCTCGGAAAGAATGATCACAATATGATAGAATGTTATATTGAGTTTGAGAGTGATTTAGTCAAATCCGAAACTAGGGTCTTAAATCTGACAAAAAAGCTACGTAGGTATGAGGGGCGAGTTGGCTAAGGTAGATTGGGAAACTAGATTAAAAATGATGGTAGATAAGCAATGGCAAACATTTAAAGAATTAATTCATAATTCGCAACAAATATACACTCCCCCAAAGGAATAAAAACCCCACGGGAATAGTGGTCTAACCGTAGCTAACAAGAGAAGTTGAAGATGGTATTAGATTAAAGGAAGAGGCTTATAATGTTGCCAAAAAGAATAGTAAGCCTGAGAATTGGGAGGATTTTAGAATTCAGCAAAGGATGACCAAGAAATTGATTAAAAAAGAGAAAGAGAGTAAACTAGCAAGAGACATAAAAACATATTGCAAAAGCTTCTATGTAAAAAGGAAGAGAATAGTGAAAGTAAATGCGAGTCCCTTAGAGGCAGAGACAGGGGAAATTATAATAGGAATAAGAAAATGGCAGCTGGTTTCCGGGTTCCGGTCCCGCTCCCAGCTGCAGCCACTCTGTCAAAGGGGTTTTCCCTTGATTGGTCTCATTAAGCCCACCCTGCGGGCTTCCCGGTCAATTAACAGGAAGTGGGTCTGAGGACGCGTCATCAGCCGGTTTCCTTAAAGGGACCATGGCCACATTGAGTTGGACAGTTGTTCTGTCAGTGTTTGACAGCATTAAGATGCTGCAAACACTGACAAGCACTGCACAAAATTGGATGCTTTCACCCAGGCTCTCCAATGACTCCCTCCATATGCTTCTGGAGGGGGTCACAGCACGCAGGGAGGCTCTCTTCCCTTCCAAGGGCGGAAGAGACCTCCCCAGGACACCAACGTAGCCTGGTTGCACATTGCACAGGAGGGCAAAAGCAGGATGTTGTCAGGCGTCCCTGGCTGCAGTGGCGCCAACCTTTCAATGACATCAGTGGATCACGAAACATTACTGCAAAGCCACATACAAACTCAGCCTGCTGTGCCACTCAACACATCCCCATCACTCTGCCTTCCATACCCTTCTCCTGCACTTCCTTACTCACACCAACTTACCTTGCACCTCCACTCAACCCACTATCTACATTATCACTTCCCCATCTCACTAGCCACCCCTCACACTCACCCTCATCCTACTGCAAGCATACCAACTAACAACACACAAGGGTAGGCACTTGAGAGGTTTAGCCAATGTCCATGTGAAGTTTCTGGTAATGTGTTGTCATACAGTGAAATCTATATTTTCAACATTGCCCCTTATTGGACAGATCTGTGCGCACCTTGAAAAGTGTCTTACTGAGTTCCAGTGAATGATGAGACATAACTCCACCCCCCCCCCCCCCCCCACTATAGTGATGAGCGTGCATGGAATGGCTTGGACATCAAAGGGATGCTTTAAAGTGCTGGTGTGGGATGGTGTCAACCTGGCGCATCATGTGGCAGCCAGGGTTTACAGCGTCAAGTGAAGTAAATCTGGCCATGGTGATGCCATCGCTGGCCTCCCGGGCAGCAATGTTGTCAGGGGCTGATGTCCAGTGCAGCATCAGGTGATGGCGGAGAAGGTTGGTGATGTTGGTGTGCCTGGTGATGTTGGTGTTGGGGCTGATCATAGAAGGATTCAGAGAACCAAGGTCTGATTTTTTCCAAGGGCACTGATGTTGCTGCAACAGATGGCAGCTGCAGGTGAGATGACAGAAGCGATCTGTCAATGGTGAGAGAGGTTGTTCCAATGAGGTGGCACTGGACATACAGTTGCCTCTAAATACTTGCAAGCTAAAGAAATCTCTACAAATGCAGTATCCAATAGTTTCTGCACTCTGAAACTGACCATCTGCAACATGGCATCCTTTACACCACTTCTGCAGCTGTCAGCTTATCAGAAACATCAGAGCAGACTCAACTCACGCCAGGGTGAGCTGCCGTGTTCCCCGAGCAGCGGGAAACCCATGGGGGAGCACGGAAAATTGGAAGGAAGCCTCAAAATACCATTAAATTGGCTCCTAACAAGCCATTTAATGATCTCAATTGTCTCCCCCGCTGCTTGGTGTCGGGTCAGTTCCCAGCTGACAGACCAGACACCTGGGAGACTCACGTGGAGGCGGGTTGACAGCAGGTTTCCTACAATAGAAGACACTAATAACATTTCGGAGATAGTGGGAACAAAGGGTCTAGCGTGAATGAAGAACTTAAAGAAATTAGTATTAGAAAAGAAATAGTACTGGACAAATTAATGGGTCTAAAAGTCGACAAATCCCTGGACCTGATGGCCTACATCCTAGGGTTTTAAAAGAGATGGCTACAGAGATAGTGGATGCATTGGCTTTGATCTTCCAGAATTCACTAGATTCTAGAACGGTACCCGTGAATTAGAAGGTAGCAAATGTAACCCCGCTATTCAAGAAAGGAGGGAGAGAGAAAACAGGGAACAATAGACCAGTTAGCCTGATATCAGTAGTAGGGAAAATCCTAGAATCTATTAGGGACGTGGTAACAGGGCACTTAGAAAATCATAATATGACTGGGCAGAGTCAACATGGATTTATGAAACAGAAATAGTGTTTGACAAATCTACTAGAAGTTTTTGAGATCATAATTAGCAGGGTAGATAAGGGGGTACCAGTGGATGCGATGTATTTGGATTTTCAAAAAAAGCCTTCGATAAGGTGCCACACAAGAGGTTATTACACAAAATTAGAGCTCATGGGATTGGGGGGGGGGGTAGTATATTACCATGGATTGTGGATAGGTTAAAGGACAGAAAACAGAGAGTAGGAATAAACGGGTCATTTTCAGGTAGGCAGGCTGTAACTAGTGGGGTACCACAAGGATCAGTGCGTGGGCCTCAGCTATTTACAATCTATATCAATGACTTAGATGAGGGGACCGAGTGTAATGTATCCAAGCTTCCTGGCGAAACAAAGCCAGGTGGGAAATTAAGTTGTGAGGAGGACGAAAAGAGGCTGCTAAGATATATAGACAGGTTAAGTGAGTGGGCAAGAACATGACAGATGGAATATAACATGGAGAAGTGTGAAGTTATCCACTTTGGTAGGAAAAATAGAAAAGCAGAATTTTTTTTTTTTTATAAATGATAAGAGACTGGGAAATGTTGGTATTCAGGTGTCCTTGTATACGAATCACAGAACGTTAACATGTAGGTACAGCAAGCAATTAGGAAAGTAAATGGTATGTTAGCCTTTATTACAAAGGGATTGGAGTACAAGAGTAAAGAAGTCTTACTACAATTATATCGGGCCTTGGTGAGACCATACCTGGAGTACTGTGTAGTTTGATCTCCTTACCTAAGGAAGGATATACTTGCCTTAGAGGAAGCGCAACAAAGGTTCACTAGACTGATTCCTGGTATAAGGGAATTGTCCTATAAGGAGAGATTGAGTAGACTAGGCCTATATTCCCTAGAGTTTAGAAGAATGAGAGGTGATCTCATTGAAACATAAAATTCTTAAGGGGCTTAACAGGGTAGATGCTGGGAGGATGTTTTCACTGGCTGAGGAGTCTAGAACTAGGGGATCACAGCACAGTCTCAGAATAAGGGATCGGCCATTTAGGACTGAGATGAGGAGAAATTTCTTTACTCAAAGCGTTATGAATTCTCTACCCAGAGAGCTGTGGATGCTCAGTTGCTAAGTATATTCAAGACAGAGATTGCTAGATTTTTGGATACTAAGAAAATCAAGGGATGTGGGGATAGTGTGGGAAGGTGGAGTTGAGGTACAAGATCAGCCATGATCTTATTGAATGGTGGAGCAGGCTCGAAGGGCCAAATGGTGAAGGGATAATTACTAGTCCTAGCCCTTTTCGGGCCACCCCGGATCAGGCGTATTCCCCAAACATTCACCTTCAACTAAAGTTAGAGATAGCCGAATCCTATAAGACACTTAATTGGGTCTAAAGGTTCAGACTATCTCTCCCTAAAGGAAAGGAACAACTTGAAGATGTTACCGTCCTCCAGATAGCACTTTTAATGAGTTTAACTAGACTGTAACCTTCCGGATATTATGAGGGTCCGGAAAACTCCCCTAGAATTCTGCAACTTCTCACAAAAGAGTGTACAGAGATTGAGTTCGCGAGTTTGATACAGAAGTACTCTGAGAGACAATTCTAAAAATATATAGATTTATTAAAGAACTGACATTTAGTTAACAGCTGGTGAGTCAATCGCAACTTTAACAGTTCAAAATACAAAGAGCTTACAATTCTATTCTCAGAGATCCTTAATTCTCAAATCTTAACTTCGTTCCATTTTTACATTTCTACTTATTCTTAATCCAGAATATCCACCAAAATCAAAGTACCTTTTGATCCCCGAGACTCAAAGAGTTAAAAACTTACAGAGCCTGCCTCTGAAGTTGAGAATCGCCTGCCCGTTCCAGCGACTTCTGACTTCCTATCTGAAAGCTCTATTTTATACCCTTTTTGCAGTGGCATATTCTTTGACGTTTTCTGCTGGTGTAAGCTAATCATCTCGTCATCTTTCTGTTGACTTCTTTCTATTCTTACTGTCAGTTCAGCTGCAAACTTGCAGAATTCTGTCTCTACCTTTAGGTGTTCGAAACTTATCATAAAATATGGTATAACAGATTTATCTATTTGATGCCATTCTTACGAGGTCTTCTATTGAATTCTTAAATTAGTTTAGCTGCTTGTAAGCCAGACTTCGCGTATCCGTGTTTTCCAAGTTCAACACATAAACAATGTGATTACTTGGTACATCTATTGATGTAATATTTACAAAGTCTTCTGTTTGTACCTTTTACAATATGTAAATCAAAAACACTTCAACTGAGTACTTGATTGTTTCCCCAGCCATCTTAGTTGGTTATATTACAAACTTGTGTTTCCTGTCTTTCATTTGATGTTACTTTTACAAAGACACATGGTTTTTTTTATGTTCTGTGTTCTGTTCGAAGTGTTAGTTTTTAACACTTTATACTGGGTATAGCTATTGTGTTGGTTCCAAACTGCAGACTTCTTGGAACCAACTCTTTGCCTCTTCAATAGGGCCATTGTCTCAGTGTTAACAACCAATTCCCATTTCAAAAGCTTGTATGGTGTTTACAGCTTTGTGACTCATCTTATCTCAGAAGCCTGTATTTACAGCTTTGTGTCGTTGAGGCTTTTAGATCTTTAAACCCAGTTTGTCATATTTTAATGTCAGAATTCTGTTCATGGGATGGTGTATTTTTCTGAAATATGGCTATTCTTTTACAATGGCCTACTCCTGCTCCTATTTCTTATGTTCTAACGTTCTTACCACATTACTGTGTGTCTACATTATAAACTGTATGTTTTAATTTTCCATGCATAATATAAATGCCCCAAAAATCATGCCTTCACATCACAGCTAGAAGAGAGACTGGAAGGGTTTATTTGACAGATTTCCTCTACTTTCTTATAGCTTATTGCCCAGATACATCCATTATTAGCAAACAAATCTAGCCTGGAGGTGAATCCTTCTAAAATCAGCAGAGATGTGTGCACAATTTTCATGATTTATATTGTTTAATGTAGGCTATATTTCAGTTGATTTTTTGTTTAATCTAATCTCAAGAAGGTAGTGTGATAAGGTTTTTATTATTCACTGCCTATGAATTTTAAATCTTCCCGTAACTTAGGTCCACTTAACAGTTATTCTGTTTTTTGCTCCCAGTTTTACAGAGAAGCGATGATCTTGTTAGCAGTCACAGTAGCCTCAGAGAGGAAGACATGTATTAGGGTAGGTGAGCATGTGGCAACTGTAGGAGTTTTTTCTTCTATAATTATCAAACCACACAAGTGTTATGATTTTTGATACTTTATGCTCCCACATGAAGTCAGTCTTTCCCTCAAGATGTCATAAAATAGTTTAACTTGCCTCTGAGCCCATTCCCACTAACCTGCTGTTCACCCAACTTTCCTTTCTGGCACTTACTGGCTGACATTGTAAACGCTTCTCTCTCCTTAGGTACTGTTCCAATTCTTTTCAAAACTGTCAATCACCCACTCCTCAAAAAATCCATCCTCAACCCCTCAGTCCTTACAAACTACCACCCTATCTCTAACCTCTCTTTCCTCGCCAAAGTCTTCAAACATGTTGTTGCCGCCTCCCAAATCCGTACCCATCTTTCCTGCAACTTCACGTTTGAATCTCTTCAATCATGTTTCTCTCCTGTCACAGCACTGAAACGGCTATAATCAAAGTCACAAATGACATCCTCTGTGACTATGGTGCAATGTCCCTCCTCATCCTCTTAGATGTGTCTGCTGCCTTCGACACATGCGACCACACCATCCTCCTCCAATGCCTCTCCTACGTTGTACGGCTCAGTATGACTGCCCTTGCTTGTTTCCACTCTTACCTATCCGATCACAGCCAGATAGCTTCAGCAATAGCTTCTCTTCCCACCTCCGCACCGTTACCTCCTCAAGGATCTATCTTCTGCCCCCTCCTCTTTCTCAACTACAAACTGTCCCTTAGCATCATCATCTGCAGACACAGGGTCAGCTTCCACAAGATCACCCAATCTTTGCTGAACACTTCTGTTCAGTCAGCAAGCGTGACCCTGAGCTTCCGTTCGCTTACCATTTTAATTCTCCATCCTACTCCCACGCTGACCTCGGCCTCCTACACTGTTCTAATGAAGCTCAATGGAAGCTCGTAGAACAGCACCTCAGCTTTCGATTAGGCACTTTACAACCTTCTGGCCTCAACACTGAGTTCAACAATTTCAGATCATAACCACTGCTCCCATTTTATCCAGACAGCAGGTGCTGGTAATGGCTCTGCTGTTGCAATTTATAGCTCTTCTGGACCTATCTTATTTCTTTACTTGTCCCATTACCACCCCCTTTGCCATGCACCATCATCCCTTTTGTCATTTAACCACTCCTGCCTTCCACCCTATCACAAACCTTCCCTTTTGTTCTTTCCTTCCCTGCCTCTGTACTTGCTTAAAAACTGTTACATCTCTAACTTCTTCCAGTTCTGACGAAAGGTCGTTGACCTGACACGTTAACTCTGTTTCTCTCACCACAGATGTTGCCTCACCTGCTGAGTATTTCCTGCATTTTCTGTTTTTATTTCAGATTTCCAGCATCCGCAGTGTTTTGCATTATTTTTATTATTTGGTAACACATTTTTACTTGCTTAGCACTGCTAAACAACTACAGGAAACTCTTTATTAACCGGCACCAACGGGACCGGCGTGGTGCCGGTTAATCAAAAAGTCCGGATAACGGAGAGTTATATCTCCCAACGTACGAGAGCCCCGTACACATTGACATGCGCCTGCATTCGGAGCTCCGTCTCCCCGGGGACCGCCAGCTGACCATCTGTCGTGTCTGCTGCCTACCCGGGCTGCACATTCTCCTCCCAATCTACACGCTCCGATACAAGGCAAACACCTCGGGGTTTTTTTTAAAGTTAATTTTAAACGAGAGATGAAGGAAAACCCCGGTTACCTACTCAAGAATTTTGCCGGTTAAGAGAGATTTCCGGATATTTGGGTGCCGGTTAATAGAGTTTCCTGTATATTATATAACAGAGTTGACAAACGTAAGTTTTAAAATATTTTTTAAATGAATCACTGTCTTCTACCCTTATTGCTCCCCCAGTATATCCCCTCTCTTCACTCCCTCAAGTCAGAAGGGGTGGAAGATAGAGCAACTGACCAATTCATCAATTATCAGATCTGACTTACCATGTTGAGAACTGCCATTCTTCACTTTCCTCATCCAAAAATCACCTATTACTCCAGAATCATCCTGAAGAGCAAGACAGGCTCCTTTTCTCCACAACTAACCATATCCTTAAACCCCTCAACCCAACCTCTGAACCCTCAACTCAAACACCAAATGCAAGGCGCTCACAAAGTTCTTAATCTCCAAGACTGAGACCATCCAAGCAGCCACCTCTGCCACTTCCTGCCCCAAGCCTCCCCCCAATCTAGCTCATGATACGTCTTTTTGTAGTTCTCACCCACTGCCTCTCTGCCCTCTCCAACCTCATCTCATCTAGGAGACTCATCTTCTGCTCCTTCTAGACCCTTACCACTTAACTTCCCTACCTGCCCCATGCTAACCAACATCAATTGTTACTAACCTCCGGTACTTCCAGTCAAAACTGATGTCATCACACCCGTCTTCTAAAACCCCATCCTCAATCCATCTGTTCTTTCCAACCAGCACCCCATCTCCCAACTCCCTTTCCCCTCAAGCATGATGCCACCTCCCAGCTCTGTGCCCATCACTCCCAGAACATAGTGTTCACTGACACAATCCATTCTTGCCATGTCATTTTGTTTATAAAAATGTACCTTTACAATTCTCAGTAGTAAGAGCAGCCACACTTACACTGTTACTATATTGGAACAGAATGCAGACGAGTGAAGTACGAGATATCTGACCTGTTGCAAATTTCATCCAACATTTTGAGTATGGTTGGGGGGTGGGGGGGAAGGAGGCGTGGATGGTGTACATGTACAGATAACAAGGTTGACTTAAACTCACTCAACATATCGCCTGCAACTA
Source organism: Squalus acanthias (assembly GCA_030390025.1). Lineage (NCBI taxonomy): Eukaryota > Metazoa > Chordata > Chondrichthyes > Squaliformes > Squalidae > Squalus > Squalus acanthias. The sequence continues at coordinate 75,417,170 of CM059431.1, forward strand.
TTATTACTGACAACAATTTGCTAGTATAACATGTTACTGTATCACAGCAGCAGTGTCAAGGTCAGACCATTGGAAACTGTTTGCTTCCCACAGAAACATCAACATAGATTGCACCGTAGAAATTAATATTTAGAAATCAAAGAATCATACAGCACAGAAGACAGCCATTCATCCATCGTGCCTGTGCCAAATCTTTGAAGGAGATATCCAATTAATCCCACTCCTCTGCTCTTTCCCCATAATGCGGAGATGCCGGCGTTGGACTGGGGTGGACAAAAATGAGAAGTCGCACAACACCAGGTTATAGTCCAACAGATTTATTTAAAATTACAAGCTTTCGGAGCTATCGATCGCCCCTTCTTCAGGTAAAGTTACTATGAGTGAATCTACAAAAATTCACAGAATATAAACACAGAGAAAATGCAGAGATACAATCTTTCCTTACATCAAAGACACACCAAGAGCACAGCCAAGACAATGAGATGGACCCCCTGGGACACATCTCATTGTCTTGGCTGTGCTCTTGGTGTGTCTTTGATGTAAGGAAAGATTGTATCTCTGCATTTTCTCTGTGTTTATATTCTGTGAATTTTTGTAGATTCACTCATAGTAACTTTACCTGAAGAAGGGGCGATCGATAGCTCTGAAAGCTTGTAATTTTAAATAAATCTGTTGGACTATAACCTGGTGTTGTGCGACTTCTCATTCTTTCCCCATAGCCCTGCATTTTTCCCCCTTTCATGTACTTATCCAATTCCCTTTTGAAAGTTATTATTGAATGTGCTTCCTCAACCCTTGCAGGCAGTGCATTCTGGATCCTGACAACTCACTGCGTAAAAAAAATTCCTCATCTCCCCTCTGGTTCTTTTGACAATTACCTTAAATCTGTGTCCTCTGGTTACCCACCCTCCTGCCAGTGGAAACAGTTTCTCCCTATTTACTCTATCAAAATCCTGGAACTCCCTCCCTAACAGCACTGTGGGAGTACCTTCACCACATGGACTGCAGCGGTTCAAGAAGGCAGCTCACCACCACCTTCTCAAGGGCAATTAGGGATGGGCAATAAATGCTGGCCTTACCAGCGACGCCCACATCCCATAAACAAATAAAAAAAATCCCTCATAATTTTAAACACCTCCATTAAATCTCCCCTTTACCATCTTTGCTCGAAGGAGAACAATCCCAGCTTCTCCAGTCTCTCCACATAACTAAAGTCCCTCATCTCTGGTATCATTCTAGTAAATCGCCTCTGTACCCTCCCTAAAGTATGATGCCCAGAATTGGAAACAATATGCCAGCTGAGGCCTAACCAGTGATTTGTAAAGGTTTACCATACCTTCTTTGCTTTTTGTACTCTATGCCTCTATTAATAAAGCCAAGGATTCCTTATGCTTTTTTATTATCAACTTATCCTGCCACCTTCAAAGATTTGTGTACTTAAACCCCCAGGTCTCGCTGTTCCTTCACCCTCTTTAAAATTGTACCCTTTAGTTTAGAATGCCTCGCCTCATTCTTCCTTCCAAAATGAATCACTTCACACTTCTTGCATTAAATTTAACCTGCCCATTCCACCAGTCTGTCTATATCCTCCTGAACTCTGCTACTATCCTCCTCACTGTTTACTGCATTTCTGAGTTTCGTGTCATCTGTAAACTTTGAAATTATGCCCTGTATACCCAAGTCCAGGTCATTATATATCAAAGAGAGCAGTGGTCCTAATGTCCAGTATGATTTGGACAGGTTGGGTGATTGGGCAGATGCATGGCAGATGCAGTATAATGTGGATAAATGCGAGGTTATCCACTTTGGTGGCAAAAACAGGAAGGCAGATTATTATCTGAACGGCAATAGATTGGGAAAAGGGGAAGTGCAACGAGACCTGGGTGTCCTTGTGCACCAGTCGCTGAAGGTAAGCATGCAGGTGCAGCAGGTGATTAAGAAGGTAAATGGTACATTGGCCTTCATAGCGAGAGGATTCAAGTACAAGGATGTCTTGCTGCAGTTGTACAGGGCCTTGGCGAGACCACACCTTGAGTATTGTGTGCAGTTTTGGTCGCCTTATCTGAGGAAGGATGTTCTTGCCATGGAGGGAGTGCAGCGAAGATTTACCAGACTGATACCTGGGATGGCAGGAATGACGTATGAAGAGAGATTGGGTCGATTAGGCTTCTTCTAGAGTTTAGAAGAATGAGAGGGGATCTCATTGAAACTTATAAAATTCTGACAGGACTAGACAGACTAGATGCAGGAAGGATGTTCCCAATGGCGGGGGAGTCCAGAACCAGGGGTCACAGTCTAAGGATAAGGGGTAAGCCATTTAGGACTGAGATGAGGAGGAATTTCTTCACCCAGAGAGTGGTGAACCTGTGGAATTCTCTACCACAGAAGGCAGTTGAGGCCAATTCATTAAATATATTCAAGCAGGAGTTGGATATATTTCTTAAGGCTAAAGGGATCAAGGGATATGGGGAGAAAGCAGGGACAGGGTACTGAATTTGGATGATCAGCCATGATCTCATTAAATGGCAGAGCAGGCTCGAGGGGCCGAATGGCCTACTCCTGCTCCTATCTTTTATGCTTCTATGCTTAAATTGTGATATACGTAAGTCAGAGTAACAAAAATAATAGATTTTAATAATTTGCCAGAGTCCTGGTTTAATTTCTGGCTTAGTGATCTACTGGTGTTAACACTGCAATCCTACTAGCAAGGACTACCAAATAATTTTAGTTCCACTTTGTGCTCGAGGAAAAGCTGCTGAATCTAGTTTAGAAATAGGGAACATTTTTTGTGCTATGAGTGCTTACTAGTAAGATTGGTTTTAACTTAATAGTCTGAAAATTGAGTCAAGCATACATTTGTGAATTTGCAAAAATAGTTTATTTTGTACAGTTAAAGTAAATAGTACTCCATATGTAAAACTATATAGCACAATTATCCATAATCATATCTATTTATAGTCCTAATAATCATGGAACTGGAACTGAAAACTGGAACATTTAAAAAATCTCAGTGTGTGTGCTGTTCATACCGACAATTTTAGTATCAAAACATGCTTTTTTCTACATTGAATAAATCTACACCCAATAATTTACCAGGTTCCAAGATTGTGGTATAACACAGAAAGGAAAAGGAACTTACATGAAATAACATGATCATTCAGCTCCTAGCCTTGGCCTTGGTGAGGGTGCAGAGGAGATTTACTAGAATGGTACCAGGGCTTCACTTATCTGGAGAGATTGGAGAAGCTGGGATTGTTCTCCTTAGAGCAGAGAAGGTTAAGATTTAATAGAAGTGTTCAAAATTGAGGTGTTTTGATAGAGTAGATAGGGAAAGACTGTTTCCAATGGCAGAAGGGTAAGTAATCAGAGGACACAGATTTGAAATAAAGCACCAAAAAAGCCAGGGGACAGATGAGAATTTTTTTTAAACTCAGAGTTATGATGATCTGGAATGCACTGCCTGCAAGGGAGGTGGAAGCAGATTTAACAGTAACTTTCAAAAGGGAACTGGATCTCTACTTAAAAAGGAAACATTTACAGGGCTATGGGGAAAGAGCAGTTAAGTGAGACGAACTGGTTGCGCTTTCAGAGAGCCTTGGCACAGGCACAATGGGCCAAATGGCCTCCTTCTGCGCTGTATGATTCTATGGTGATTATAATAACATGGATTCAAAATAACTAAAAATAGAAACAGAAAATGCTGGAAATACTCAGCAGGTCAGGCAGCATATGCAGAGAGAGAAACAGAGTTAACGTTTCAGGTTGATGACCCTTCGTTAGAACTGAAAAAAGTTAGAGATGTAACAGATTTTTAAGCAAGTGTAGGGGCAGGGGAAGGGAGGAAAGACCAAAAGGGAAGGTCTGTGATAAGATGGCAGGCAGAAGAGATTAAAAGACAAAAGGGATGATGGTGCAAGGCAAAAGGAGATGGTAATAGGACAAGTTAAGAAACAAAAGATAACTCTGGATGAGGTGTAAATGGTAGCATCATCAACAGCTGCCATGTGAGAGAAAAAAAAATAGGGACCGAGGTTATAGTCTGAAATTGTTGAACTCGATGTTGAGTCCAGAAGGCTGCAAAGTGTCTAATCGAAAGATGAGGTGCTGTTCCACAAGCTTACGTTGAGGTTGGAACAGTGTAAGAGGCTGAGGACTGAGATCAGAGTGGGAGTGGAGTGCAGAATTAAAGTAACAGGCGACCGGAAGCTCGGGGTCACGCTTACGGACTGAACGGAGGTGTTCCGCAAAGTGGTCACCCAATCTGCGTTTGGTCTCCCCAATGTAGAGGAGACGACATCGCGAGCAGCGAATACAGTATATTAAATTGCAAGAAGTACAAGTAAATCCCTGTTTTACCTGGAAGGAGTGTTTGGGGCCCTGGACAGTGGGAAAGGAGGAGGTAAAAGGGCAGGTGTTGCATCTCCTGCACTTGCTCAGGAAGGTGCCGTGGGAAGGGGTGTTGGGGGTGATAGAGGCGTGGACCAGGGTGTCGTGGAAAGAGCGGTCCCTTCGGAATGCTAAAAGGGGAGGGGAGGGAAAGATGTTTTCTGGTACATTGATGACTGTATTGGTGTTGTTTCCTGCTCTCGCCCTGAACTAGAAAATTTCATTCACTTTGCTTCCAATTTCCACCCTTCCCTCACCTTCACATGGTCCATCTCCAACTCTTCCCATCTCTGTCTCCATCACTGGGGATAGGCTATTGACAAACATTTACTATAAGCCGATAGCAAAATACTGCTTTTTTCCAGTTCTGACGAAAGGTCTTCGACCTGAAACGTTAACTCTGTTTCTCTCTCCACGGATGCTGCCTGGCCTGCTGAGTTTTTCCAGCGTTTTCTGTTGTTATTTACTATAAGCCCACTGACTCCCACAGCTACCTGAACTACACTTCCTCCCACCCCGCTTCCTGTAAGGACTCTATTCCATTCTCCCAGTTTCGCCGTCTCCGCCGCATCTGCTCGGACGATGCCACCTTCCATACTAGTGCTTCCGATATGTCTTCCTTCTTCCTCAACTGAGGATTCCCCTCTACCATGGTTGACATGTCCATCGACCGTGTCAGTTGTATTCCCCGCACTTCTGCTCTCACCCCTTCCCCTCCCTCCCAGAACCACGATAGGGTTCCCCTTGTCCTCACCTTTCACTCCACCAGCCTCCAAATTCAACAGATCATCCTCTGCCATTTCAGCCACCTCCAGCGTGATCCCACCACCAAACACATCTTCCCCTCACCTCCCCTTTCAGCATTCCGAAAGGACCGCTCCCTCCGCGACACCCTGGTTCACTCCCCTATCCCGAGCTGCTGAGTATTTCCAGCATTTTCTGTTTTTATTTCAGATTTCCAGCATCCGCAGTATTTTGCTTTTGTTTCAAAATAACTGAAATGTTATCCAAATATTTGGACGATAGTTATTGTATAAACAGCGTTCTTTGTTTACTCTGAAAATAAAGAGGCTTGCATAACACTTATGAGGTCATTTACACCAAATAACGTTTGTCACAAAATAAAGTGAATAACCTTTTAACGTAGCCTTAGATGTGCATTGCAAATAACTGTATGTGATCTTAACACAGTCTTGGTATGAAATGTTATCACCCTTAAACCCAATTAATTTGAAGATATTAGATACATCATTGAATAGCATCATAAAAAGTTTGTGCATTTAGTGACTAGTACAGCAATCCTTCGTGCTGCAAATAATAGATGTATTAACAATCGTAAACTAGAACTAAACTGGATAGATGTGCCGTTGGCTGTGTTGGTCTGACTACAAATTCCAGCAGTTTTTCAGCCCCACCACCCCCCTACTTCACACTTGTCGGTGTCTATTTACAAACACAAAGCAATAATGGAAACGTTACGGAATACATATTGCATCATGACAACACGGCACTGGCCTTTCCTCAAAAAAGTTGGCTAAACACTTTTTCAGGAAGACAGGGATCCTTCAATATTAAGTATGTCTTGTCAGCCCTCGTACCACAATGTCCTTCCGCCTTTTCAAAAAAAACTACGTTTCCTGTGCCTTTTATCAGAGGTAAAAGGTATAAAATTAAAACTTTCTGCTACACTCAACTGTTCTGCTATGGAGATTCTCATCCGTCTTGGATACGTTATAATCTAAAGAACAAAAGCAACAGGTACTCACCGAGACTGGAAGGGGACCCGAAAGCGGTGAGAGCCAGCAGCAATGCTACACGGAAAGGAATACGCGCTGACCACATGCTGCGGATACTTTAGACAGAGGAATGTCTCCCGACCCCAGGCTGTTTGTAACCAGCAGTCAGTCGCACAAAGTCTCTCCTCCCACGCGCTCCGGGACCGGACCCGCGCGCTCACTCACACCCACGTGACCTGCGTGAGGCGGCTTCCTGCTGCTCGCTGAGAGGAACAACTGCAGCACTTCACACAACACCAGCTCATGGCAACAGTAACACGCAAATTGCACTTTGTAGGTATGGTTAGTGATTAGTAACAGGAATAAGGTAATGAGAAGCACAAGCATTTTGTATATTATTTCTATTGTTTCCATGATAAACTTTCTTGCAAAACAATTTATAACATCGCGAGATAATAATGGTCGACGACCATTCAGCCCATCTTGATTCATCCAGCCAGTTTTGTCCATATTTGGGCCAAGGCTGTAACTCGGTTCCAGACCTCATTACAGCCTTGGTCCAAACATGGACAAAAGAGCTGGATTCTAGAGGTGAGGTGAGAGTGACTACCTTTGACATCAAGGCAGCATTTGACCGAGTGTGGTATCAAGGAGCCTGAGTAAAACTGAAGTCAGTGGGAATGGGGGAAAACTCTCCACTGGCTGGAGTCATACCTAGCATGAAGGAAGATGGTTGTGGTGGTTGGAGGTCAATCATCACAGCTCCAGGACATCGCTGCAGGAGTTCCTCAGGGCAGTGTCCTAGGCCCAACCATCTTCAGCTGCTTAATCAATGACCTTCCCTCCATCATAAGGTCAGAAGTGGGGATGTTAGCTGATGACTGCACAGTATTCAGCGCCATTCGCAACTCCTCAGATAAGGAAGCAGTCCATGCCCGCATGCAACAAGGCCTCGGGTGACTGTCTGTGTGGAGTTTGCACATTCTCCCCGTGTCTGCGTGGGTTTCCTCCGGGTGCTCCGGTTTCCTCCCACAGTCCAAAGATGTGCGGGTTAGGTTGATTTGGCTATGATAAATTGACCCTTAGTGTTAGGGGGATTAAATACGTGGGGTTACGGGGATAGGGTGGGATATGTGTCGGTGCAGGCTCGATGGGCCGAAATGGCCTCTATCTGCACTGTGGGGATTCTGTGATTCTGTGATCTGGACGATATTCAGGCTTGGGCTGATAAGTGGCAGGTAACATTCATACCACACAAGTGCCAGGCAATGACTCACCGGCGGCAGAGGCAGCGAGAGCGGCCCTGGGTGGAGACTGAGTGCGGTTTAAACAGAGTGCTGCGAGTTGGGTGAGTCAGTGAGTTAGGTGAGGAGTGGAAGGAGGAGCTCCCTTGCTTTGCCTTTGTTTTTCCTAACTTTTCACCCTGTAGGGATTGGTTCTTACTTACACCAAGGAAAGAATCCGAGAGCGTGTAAGGGATTCCTGACCCTGCGTGTCTCGCAGCCTGTGAGATTCACGCGGCTCTGTGCAGCCTGTATGTCAGTGCGGGTCTAGGCCTGGTTGCCTGTTCTGGTCTCCAGCCAGTCTGGGAACACTAGACACACCTGTGAGTGGTTCGAATCACTCTCCCTTACGGTTCTAGACACTGGACTTAGATGCGAGAGCAGTAATGGAGATAAAACTCATGTAGACTTGGTTTGAATGGTACGAAATGGAAAATCTTTATTGCATGATACTTAAAATTATGAAATACATGTCATAAGCACAGATTAATGACAGTACAATCTTACAAACAGTTATATAGTCGATCTTAGGGAAACGAGGAACGAACGGCACAACGTAAATAGGGGCACACATTACAAATATCCTTAATCTTTAAACCCTCCCCTATCAATATCTATCCTAAACTAGCTTCGTAGGATCTCGAGACTCATGCTCACCACTCGTGATAACTCGGAGAAATTCCGAATAGCTGATCGGATGTTTTTCACCGCAGCACCCACGTGTCGGTCAGGAGATCTCCTGGTCCCACTTGTTTACTTGCTTCTGCTGCTTCGGCTAGTAGGCTGGACCGTCTGCTGTGATGAAGACCTGTGTTGGTTGGTTTAACAGGTACTCGTGGAGCACCGTTGTCAATATCATTGATACGATGTGTTTTCACGTTCCAACCTCCTTAGACACAGTCCCGTTATCGTCGATGCAATATGTTTTGTTAGAAGTTTAAAGAAGAAAACTTCCTGGCGAGAAAACTTGGCTGATCGACCTACAGGCGCGGTCGGGATTTACTGACCGTGGCGATGGATATGGTCTTCGACTCTTCTCCTCTCATCTCATCTCATCTCATCTCATCTCGGGCCTTTGGTTCCGCTGTCAGTTACCAACATAGGTCTTCGTTACGCGACACGAGGTAGATCCGAACGGATCAGAAAGTTCAACAGTCTTTTCAGAAGAGGCAACAGGCAAGCAGAAGCCCAACTACGAGTACACAGGAGCAGCCACGAGGTTACGAATCGACCGGATAAAACACAGGAGCAAGCGAGCGAACGCAGGAGCAAGAACAAGAGCAAGAGAGAGAATGGACGGTTTGGAGCCTGCAATTATAGTGCAAAAATCTTCCGTTTCCCGCCCAACTATAATGTCCATTCTTTTGTTTAGGGTTTGGCGCCCAAATGTCTTGTATGGGTGATCTCCGTTCTTAATGGGTTTCGGGGCTACTCATGAATGTTTGAGTACCTGTTAATATTTCTCCCATTGTTAAATCGGTCGGTGTTCTCCCTGGAGGGGTTTGGGGCTTCCAAGTGTCCTGTATAACTACCTGCTAACGGCTCTCTCATCGTAGAGTCGTTGGGAGTTTACATATTAATGTCTTTTGGATGGGCCCTTGATTACTCGGTACAATGGCTTTCCTTTGTACCTGGGAGACTGATTCCAGTATCTATGTTTATACTGCAAACCCATAATGTCTCGTGTATTATCTTCACTGTGCTGAATCGTTATCGATCTTGCACAAATGTTTAATGGAACGCCATCTTGTCTGCCTGTTGAAAAGTCTAGAATGTTCTGTCACGAGGTGCGGCGGCCATTTTACAGGCTGCTTGTGTCCAATTTAAACCTGCCAGCATTCTGCTGAAATAAAAGCTGTTTGAACGAAACTTTGTGTTTTCTCCTTATTAATCAAATCGCGATATATTGCGAATTCTACAGTCCCTCCTGTTGATGCGAATAACTCCGCTTATCGTATCAAAAATCACAGTGGTGAGCAATCTTATCTCGATTTCACTCCGAATCCAGTAAATTAATCCCATAATTTTTAACTTAACTAGGGTCTCTGTGTCGTCCTTATTTCCCAAGAAAATCACATTTTATATCACCGTAGGCATCATTTGCCCTTAAACTTACACCACTTGTTTTCCTTCCCGGCGTAACCAGGCCGATACCTCACGCATCACCTGTATATTTGTCTTTTATTCAGGGAAAGGAAAAACAAAACCCAAAACCAAACAATCAACACCATCACCAAAATAATCAAACCCCAACTCTTAAAACATGTCGAGTTTCCAACGTATTTACAATGAGTACAAACTTCCGCGGCGCACACGGCGAGCGGGAGTGACGCCATTTTCCGATTACACGGTGCTCTCATCGTGCACGCGCACGTAACGTTCTCGCCACTCTCCCGTGTTTTCATGCTTGGTGAGGCGCTTGTCTCTTTTACAATGTATGACCAATAGGTACACTACAATAAACACTTGACATACGACTAAAATGTGGGAGGCTATTCTGATCCATGAAGGCACTTCAATATTCGTGAACAGATTCCACCACGGTGGAACCACTATGTCCAGAATGTCTGTTCCTATTTCGACAGTTTTCTGCTCTAATGTATAAAAATGTTTCTGTGATACCGCGACGGCTTTCAGAAGTTTGGTTAAATGCTCAGGGAGAGGGGGAATGAGGTATCCAAAATGCGCGACAAATCGCTGCAAGTCGGTGAAATTCTCTTTTACTGTGAGATGAACAGTGGATGGTTCAGGGATTGGGATAATTCGCTGTTGTGCTACTTGAACTTCAGCCCTGGGTTTAAAACAGAAACTGCTGTCACTCACCGGACACCGGCTACGGTTTCCATGCTGGTAGTGTTGCGCTGCAGTGGTAACACAATATGTTCCACCCCCGATGTATGCTACCTGCGGAGGCACATGATCTTGTGCCATTGCCTCCATGGTGCAATTCATGGACTTGGCGCCAGCCGTTCTGAACCCGCACTGTGGTGTTAAAAAGGCATTCAAGTGCTGGGGGCACAGTATTATGTGTGCTCCCCTGCCACGACAACCAGAGAGATCTGTACCTGTCATCGTTTGCTCCCAGCGGATGACGTAAGGTGGAACTGCTGCATAACGAATGTGGGCTCCCCCCTGAATGACACCAATGTTCTCTACCCGATACACCGGGGCGGGCTTTGCTGTGTTGCCCAAAACCGGCATGCGTAATACTATTCCCATAATAGTATGGTTTGAACGTCCGCAGTCCACGGGGACTGGGTAAGCTTCTGAAGCTAGCCTGAGCTGGCACGGACTTAATGCGTTCTGAAAAGGGTGAAGCGCCCGTAGGTGTTTGTTACTTATCCAGGACGGAACCAAACCTTGTTTTAAATCCTCCAAATTACTGCGGCCCTCGCCCAGTAACCACGCCCCGTAAAGCACGCACACCTCGTTCTGCGCAGCTTGATCGGATGCATTCCGATCTTCCCTGATCAGGGCATTTACCGTACGCGCATGTTTCTCCAGCTCTGCTATAATTTCCTTTAAATGGAGAGTCATGGCTTGGTCCTCGTGTAGACCTGACCCTACCACTTTATTCTCATCTGTTAGAATGTCTTTTAACTGTGTTTTTAAACCATTAATCTGGGTCTGCAGCTCCACACTGTCTAGAGCGTTGACCACAGATGTCCCTGTGTTAAAAGCAGTGAACGCATCGTTCACCAAACCCCTTCTTTGCCTCCCTACTTGATCCAAAACTTCCTGCGGTGCGGTGTACAAACTTGTCTTATCAATTTCTGCAAAATCAAACTCGTAAAATTGTCTGAACATCTTGGTCAACAGGACCTGATACAACTGTTCCGTCTTTTTGGGGCACCACTCTGGTAACCGTACCTCAGTGAGATTTAAAATCACCGAGGCCACCGCGTAATGTACCCCCTGAAATAGTATCTGGTCTGTGGGGACCAGTACCAAACCGTTCCCGGGTCCCTTACTAGTTTTAGGGCACCCTTCTTCCTCAGCTAGAACCACCGGAATCGTGGGCGGGGCTTTGCGTGGGCGCGTAATGAGTTCAGTGGCATTTACTGGGATCGGGGAGAATGGGGCTCCGCACCCCCTGGTGCTCGCATCCCACCTCATCCCCTGTCCGTTATCCTGCCATTGATTAATAAAAAATATGGAGATGCCTTTGGGGCAAACGTACTTTGACCCCCACATACATACATAAATCCCCTCATCCGGTTCCCACCATTTGTCCCAACAGACTTTCACTTGTCCGTCTGTCCCCGTAATTGTCCGATGGGTATTATTACCCAGTCGTTCCCACTCGACCGAAGAGTTTCTCATAGTTTTGCTCAGCTTTCGCAGCCACCACCATCGGCTCAATGGGACATTCCCACTACAGGTCAAACAAATCCGTTTGCCGACGGTGACGCTGATCCTGGGTGCGATGATCCTTACTTTGGGGCACATTAAAGAAGTCTCTTTGTAGGCAAACCCCGATGTGCTGGAATACTCCGTTGAGTTCGTTCCCAGCCATCCTGGCCACCTTCCCTTGTGGAAATAGGTGCTGGTCCCCTCTGCCTTCCGTCTTCCGGTCCCATCCACCGCGATGGGGGCCGTGTCCCCGGAACATCCAAACACCACGACATCCTTGGTGTGGCCTCGATAGGCCAATCCACATCCGATTGCCACGAGCAATACTAGAATTCGTTCCATCCTTCCTTGGTTCCTGTGATCAGATAGAATGAGGTAGCCAGCCTCGCAAAAGTCTCTGGCTTTTGTGAAGGGTGAGCGGGTCCCCTGACCTCGCCTCACGTAAACTTCAACGTTTGCTGAATAGACTTCCTCTAAACCTAGCCTTAAAACTCCCATCATTTTATCGTTTTCTGTTAAAAACACTACAAACTTAAACTTAACCTTGACACTACAAACTTAAACTTAAAACTAATGACTTTACAGTGCCGCCCGTTCTCAGGGCGGCCCCTTTAAACTCTGAGAAGGCTGCTGCGAGCTCTTCCCGACGGTGGGAGGGCACTGACCCTTTCCTCTGATCTGCCGCAGCCTGTTACTGCTGCGATGTGGCCTGTCTGTACCCGGGTTATCTTAACCTGAAGTCTACGCCTTGGGGCAGTCTGGGGACATGACCACATCCTCCTGGGCTGGGGTTCTCTACTTGACCTACGGGGAGTTGCTATGGGCGGGGGTTCCGTGACGGACGGACCGGGTTCCGAGACCTCCAACGGGATGACCTGGGGTTCCATCACAGTCGCCGGCTCCGCCTCCGCTGACTCCGCCTCCCTAACCTCGGGGCTGGTAGTTCGTGGCTCCGCCCTGCTCGGCCCAGCAGGCGGCCCTTCACTCGTGATCTCTGCCTCCCCTGAGGACTGGACGTTCAAAGCGGGCGGCCACATCTCTGGGAGCCACATTGGTACTCTCTGTGCTCCTATAGCGGCTGGCCCTGCCTCCTCTAGCTCCTCCCTTCTGTCCTCGGGACCTGCAGCTTGTGTGTCCACCCTGTGTGGATCTCTACCTATAGGCCCCATTCCCCCCAGACCGTTCCTCAGGAACCACCCGTCATCATCACTATGCTCATCTGCACTATCCTCATCTGACCAGGGTACCCTGGGTTCTTCCTCATCTAACCCCCAACTCCAGAAAAACGCTGCATGATCGTCCGGGATGTCCCTTCCCCTGATGCAAGCTGCTATGCCTGCCTGTGTGCCTTGTGGTCCTACCTGGGGCTGTGCTTTCCCATTGGCGGGATTTACCCCTGTAGTTTTCCCCTGCGCACCCGGCTGGTACAGTTTGCATTGGTTTATGTGGAACCACTTAGTGCGCCGAGGCACTTTTACGGCGTAAACCATGGGACTCGCCTTGTCTACAATGTTGTAGGGTCCCATATACAGTGGTTCCAGACTCCCTACTCTGGCGTAGTTTCTGACCATGACCTGGTCTCCTACTTCCCACTCCCGCGTTTTGCGGGGTTCCAGCAACAAGCGATTGCCCTGATGCTGCCTTCCCATGTTCCCAGCCGCCTGCTCATAAACTTGCTTCAGGCGCTCCAAGAGAGTCTGGGCGAACTTGTCCCTGCTTATCTCTTGGAGCTGACCCTCAGTGAGCACCGGGGCTAGCACATGGGTGGGGGTTCGCATGAGCCTGCCGGTCATTACCTCGTGCGGGGAGTACCCCGTACTTTTTGACTGACTGGCCCGGACCCCCATGAGGACTAAAGGCAGAACTTCCGCCCATTTTTGGGGCGAGTTCCTAGTCTCTTTCCTCAATTTCTCCTTCAGGGTCCGGTTCATACGTTCAACAATCCCGGATGACTGGGGATTGTGTGCTACGTGCCACTTCCCTTCAATGCCCAAAAGCATGAGGGTGTTCTGCATCACCTGGCCGGTGAAATGACTCCCTTGGTCTGACTCCACGAAACGGGGGAGTCCCCACCGCGAGAACACTTCCCGGACCAAGATTTTTGCTGTACCCAGTGCCGTAGCTGTTCGACAAGGGAAGGCTTCCACCCACTTGGAAAACACATCCACCAGGACGAGGCAGTACTTATAACCTCCCTGGGTGGTGGGCAGGGGTCCTATATAGTCGATCTGTATCGACTGCCATGGTCCCTCTACCCTTCTTACGTGTCCCATGGGCACCTTCCTTTTCTGGGGGTCTGGGTTGTTTGCAGCGCACACAAGACAGTTTGCACAGAACTCGCGGACTTGTTCCCTGAGCCCTGGCCACCATCCCGCTTGCTCTACCCGTTGCCAGGTAACCTCGGGCCCGGGGTGCCCTGCCCCTGGTCCCTCGTGAGCCAACTGGAGGAATTCCCTCCTGTGCTGCTGCGGCACAACCCACTGCTCCCCGCGGAACAGCATGCCTTCCTTAACTGAGAGGGTTGCCGTACTGTACGGACCCTCTACCTGCCTCCCCTCAGCAATCGTTTTTAGGACTGCTTTTAGGGCGGGATCCTGGGCTTGGACGGTCTTAAGGTCTAGGGGCAATGCTACCCTGGTGTTCCCGGTATTCCCGTCCCCGCCTCGGACCGCTGCTATGGGTCCGGTCCTATAGGGGTTCCAGAAAGTGCCGTCGCGGGCACCCTCCCTGGCTAGCGCATCCGCCTGCCGGTTGCCCTCCCCACGGGGCTCTGTGGAGGAGTGAGCTTTCACCTTATGGATGAAAATCTCTCCTTCCTCCCCTACTGCTGCTGCTAAGATCTTTTCCAGCAAGGGCTTCACCGTTAAAGGTCGCCCGTCCGCGGAGGTGTATCCGCGGCGGGACCAAATGGCCAGGTATTCCGTACACGAATTGCAGGTGAACATACTGTCCGAGCAAATCGTGTATGGGGTTGGGAAAATGTCTGGGTGGGTCACCACGTACACCACGGCAGACAGCTCAGCCTGCTGCGCGCTCATGGTGCTAGGGAGCTTGATCGCCAGGGCAAGGTCTGCCGCAGGGTCATAAACTCCACACCCTGTGAGTCGCTCGCCAGCAGACACTGTGCTAGACCCATCAACATAAATCTCGCGCCCAGTGGGATGTATCCCGGCCCGTAAACCTATGTTGACGTCCCACACCCCTTCCACCGAACACCGGTGGGCTGTACCGGGGTATACCAAATTGGCCGCAAGCCTGGGCTCGCAAAGACCTTTTACTCTAAGATCCAACTGGGAGAGAAGAAGGGTCCAACGCGCAATGCGTGCGCTGCTTACGGTCCCGTCTTTAATCCTCCCATCCAGAAGCATCTTAGTTGGTGTGTGATGTGTGAGGAGAGTGATGGGAGAGAGCCCTGTGAAGATCGCTGATCTTTTCACAGCCCAATGCGTGGCTAAAAGGTGCCTTTCGCAATTGGAGAAACTTCTCTCCACATCCGTTAATACCCTGGATGAATAGACAACCGGCCTCAGCTTGCCGTGACGCTCTTGGAGCAGCACGGCGCTTAAGCTGTCTCCGCTGGCAGCTACCTCCAGGAAAAACTCCTTCCCCCCATCTATGGCCCCTAAGGCTGGCGCGGTCTGCAGATCCCTTTTTAACTTCTCGAAGGCTGCCTGGCAGCCCTCGTCCCAAAGCCACTCCACCCCCTTATGGAGGAGTCGGAGGAGCGGCGCTGCTGTGGCCGCATAATCTTCGATAAAATCCCTGCAGTAACCGGTCAGTCCCAAGAAGGACCTCACACCCCTTACGTTGTTGGGAATCGGTAATTCTTGCACCGACTCCCTCCTTGCTTTGTCTATGGCTCTTTCCCCGGCGCGTAGGGTCAGTCCCAGGAATTTTACTTCCTGCTGACCGATACGTGCTTTCTTAGGGTTTACTTTAAAACCCTTTCTCGCTAACAGCTCCAATAACTCGTCCAGTAGTGGTCCGTGCTCCTCCCTTGAGTCCGTAAATAGGAGCAAATCATCCACATACTGTACTATCTGATTGGGCTGACTAAACTCCTTTAAACTTCCTGCCATACACTGGTGAAAAATACTGGGGCTATTGTGGAAACCCTGTGGCAAACAGTTCCACGTGTACTGTTGCCCTTTGAACGTAAAGGCAAACTTGTACTGGTCCTCTCGCCGCAGCGGGATGGACCAAAAACCGTTCGAGATATCCAGCACCGTGAACGTGGTCGCGGACGCTGGGATGCTCCCTATTAGGTCAGCAACTGCTGCTACTGTGGGCGCGCAGGCGGGAATGTTACTGTTAAGGACTCTGTAGTCCACCGTGGCTCTCCACGAATTATCCGGCTTCCTAACCGGCCATAATGGGGAGTTCACGTGTGTGGCTATCGGCCTCAACACGCCCTGCTGCACCAAGGAAGACATTGCTGTCTCCATATCGGGTTCTGCTTCTTTGGGGAAGTTATACTGCTTTTGGGGTCGGGTCATGGGGTCCCCATCTACGCTGACCTCAAACCCGACCACTCTCCCACAATCGTGCTGGTGGGTTGCAAACGCGTGCATATTATCTGACACGTACGTTTGCATGTCCGTTGGGACATCTGCGACCATAAGCCTGAGGTCGTAGCCTCCGGATGGCTGTACGGTACACAGGACCCCTGTTTCTTCCTCCCCCGGAATCACCATTACCTCGCCTTTTTCACCTTTAGCCCCCCAGAGACAGTGATTTCTGAGGTCCACGAGGATCCCGTGTCCCGCTAGGAGATCGGACCCGAGAATACCTCTTCCACCCCCCTTTTGCCATGCCATCAGTATACACTTCCACTTAAGGCGAAGTGTTCCTAAACGAATGGATAGCGGAAGGGAAAACATGCCAGCCTGTTCTTTTCCTGTGAACCCTGCCAGCGTGAATGGGACCTTGGTAGATAGCGGCGAGTCAAAAGGGTTATCTGTATGGATTATGGTGCAAGAAGCTCCCGTGTCCAACAAATAACTGCCCTTCTGTTTCTCTACCTCCATCTCCACCACAGGTCGCCTCCACGCATCATAGCTGAGCGGACACAGGTAGACGGGCTGTGCTGGTTCTAGTCATGGGGCACTATTAGACGGTCCTGCGGCACCTACGGGGCCGGTTGCGACCGCCACCTGTCCACGCGCATTCAAAACCAGCTTGCGCATGGCTCCTAACACTGCTTCGAGGTCGTCGGGAGGGGTGGGTGCCTTGGCTTCCTTAGCCGGGACAGGCGCCTGGGCTCGGACCGCGGGATTTTTATCCTTGGAATCCTTCCAAGGGTTCCTGCAGTGCTTGCGCCAGTGCCCTGTCTTCCCACACCCGTAACAAGCATTACTGGCTTGTGGGACGCGATTTCCCTCCTGATGCCACTCCTTTTGAGCCGGGGCTGCGGGTCGTACCTCATGTACTCTTCCC
This sequence comes from Squalus acanthias, assembly GCA_030390025.1. Classification (NCBI taxonomy): domain Eukaryota; kingdom Metazoa; phylum Chordata; class Chondrichthyes; order Squaliformes; family Squalidae; genus Squalus; species Squalus acanthias. The sequence goes on from CM059431.1 coordinate 75,434,364, forward strand.
TTAAAGGGACGTGTCGTCATACCCCTTATATTACGATAACCTAACGTGAGTCGATTCAAGACCGACTCTTCCATAAGGTTGAGGTCATTGGGATCGAACCAGGCTTTTGCCTGCTCTCTAACGGCTGGTAAACTGTTGGCTATTATGCACCTAAGCCAATGAGTTAAAGCGGCGCCTTCCACATCTTCGCGCTCGGGCGCACCTAGACAGCTGCGCTCATATACTGGCCACAGCCTGTCGGCAAAAACCTTCGGGGGTTCTCCCTCCATCTGCACTGTCTGTCCCACTCTAGCAAACGGACCTCCGTCGTTCGCCCCCAACACTTCTAGGACCTCATTTTTTAATTCCTCATAACTTTTGTTTCCCCTCTTGCTCTCGCCTGAGAGACACTGAAGGACCGAGCTGTCTAATGAGAACAGCAGCATTTTTGCTGTCTCCCCATCATCGCAGCCGTTAATGGCTGCGGCTTGCTCAACTTCCCTGAAATGTACGGAAGGGTCGTCTATCTCGGTCAGCTTCCGTACGTGATTTATCATAGCTCTCAGCTGATGTGAACTGTGAGGCAACACCAGCTGTCCGAGGAGATCCCCCGGTTCTTCCCCACCGTTTCTGCTTGGGCCCCTTTTAATACCCGTTACTGGATACAACGATCCCTTTTCTGCTTCCTTTTCAATGGGCTTTTTCGTTTCTTCCATTGCTTCCTCCCTAACCCAGGTTTCTGAATAGCTGGGTGGCGCGGAGGGCGCAGTGGCTACTACTTCTTCTGCTTTACTTGGTGGGGATTTTCTAAATCTCTCATTTACTAGCGGCTGGTGCGCCGACGGATTGATAAGGCACACCATGCCGTTCGCATTGTTCACGGCCTTTTTGAGGCTCTCTATCTCCCTTTGGCAGGCGCTATGGTCGGCTCCCTGAAACTTATCCTCAAGGGCCAACTTATATGCCGACCTAACCCCCATTAAGCTCTCTTCTTGAGTTCTTATCTGGGCAGCTTGGCGGTTACATCTTTCCTTTAACCTGCTCTCATTCAATTTTGCCTCAGTGACCTGGCACTCGAGATACTCTATCCTTGTTTTAAGGTGACTGGAGACTTCCTGGCTTTCCTGGTGTAACTCATTTAAATTCTTAATGAGCACCTCCCCTCCAGAAACCTTCTCCTCCATTTCTCCCTCTAAATGACTGATTCGAGCTGTTAGCGCTGTAATGGTCTGGTTTGAAATCTGAACCTGCCTTTTGTAGCACATAAGCCAGACTGCTTTCTCAACTGTCTTTTTATGTTCCTTACTATCTGTCCACCTTTCAGCTGCCTCTAGTGGGCTCTTATCCGCTAACAATTCACTTATCCACTTCTTAGTTAGATTAACCTTTCCAAACACATAATCCGCTATCTTTTCCTGCATAACATTTCGTACAGTCATTCCAAAATCTAACACACTACCCTCTCGCTGCCAGTGTCCTGCCGCGGTCGCCATTTTCTGTAAGGGATTCCTGACCCTGCGTGTCTCGCAGCCTGTGAGATTCACGCGGCTCTGTGCAGCCTGTATGTCAGTGCGGGTCTAGGCCTGGTTGCCTGTTCTGGTCTCCAGCCAGTCTGGGAACACTAGACACACCTGTGAGTGGTTCGAATCACTCTCCCTTACGGTTCTAGACACTGGACTTAGATGCGAGAGCAGTAATGGAGATAAAACTCATGTAGACTTGGTTTGAATGGTACGAAATGGAAAATCTTTATTGCATGATACTTAAAATTATGAAATACATGTCATAAGCACAGATTAATGACAGTACAATCTTACAAACAGTTATATAGTCGATCTTAGGGAAACGAGGAACGAACAGCACAACGTAAATAGGGGCACACATTACAAATATCCTTAATCTTTAAACCCTCCCCTATCAATATCTATCCTAAACTAGCTTCGTAGGATCTCGAGACTCATGCTCACCACTCGTGATAACTCGGAGAAATTCCGAATAGCTGATCGGATGTTTTTCACCGCAGCACCCACGTGTCGGTCAGGAGATCTCCTGGTCCCACTTGTTTACTTGCTTCTGCTGCTTCGGCTAGTAGGCTGGACCGTCTGCTGTGATGAAGACCTGTGTTGGTTGGTTTAACAGGTACTCGTGGAGCACCGTTGTCAATATCATTGATACGATGTGTTTTCACGTTCCAACCTCCTTAGACACAGTCCCGTTATCGTCGATGCAATATGTTTTGTTAGAAGTTTAAAGAAGAAAACTTCCTGGCGAGAAAACTTGGCTGATCGACCTACAGGCGCGGTCGGGATTTACTGACCGTGGCGATGGATATGGTCTTCGACTCTTCTCCTCTCATCTCATCTCATCTCATCTCATCTCGGGCCTTTGGTTCCGCTGTCAGTTACCAACATAGGTCTTCGTTACGCGACACGAGGTAGATCCGAACGGATCAGAAAGTTCAACAGTCTTTTCAGAAGAGGCAACAGGCAAGCAGAAGCCCAACTACGAGTACACAGGAGCAGCCACGAGGTTACGAATCGACCGGATAAAACACAGGAGCAAGCGAGCGAACGCAGGAGCAAGAACAAGAGCAAGAGAGAGAATGGACGGTTTGGAGCCTGCAATTATAGTGCAAAAATCTTCCGTTTCCCGCCCAACTATAATGTCCATTCTTTTGTTTAGGGTTTGGCGCCCAAATGTCTTGTATGGGTGATCTCCGTTCTTAATGGGTTTCGGGGCTACTCATGAATGTTTGAGTACCTGTTAATATTTCTCCCATTGTTAAATCGGTCGGTGTTCTCCCTGGAGGGGTTTGGGGCTTCCAAGTGTCCTGTATAACTACCTGCTAACGGCTCTCTCATCGTAGAGTCGTTGGGAGTTTACATATTAATGTCTTTTGGATGGGCCCTTGATTACTCGGTACAATGGCTTTCCTTTGTACCTGGGAGACTGATTCCAGTATCTATGTTTATACTGCAAACCCATAATGTCTCGTGTATTATCTTCACTGTGCTGAATCGTTATCGATCTTGCACAAATGTTTAATGGAACGCCATCTTGTCTGCCTGTTGAAAAGTCTAGAATGTTCTGTCACGAGGTGCGGCGGCCATTTTACAGGCTGCTTGTGTCCAATTTAAACCTGCCAGCATTCTGCTGAAATAAAAGCTGTTTGAACGAAACTTTGTGTTTTCTCCTTATTAATCAAATCGCGATATATTGCGAATTCTACAAGCGGGAGCAGTCAAACAACAACAACTGCAAAACCGATAAAGTGACATCACAACCAGGGAAGGAGCTGATTGGTAAGTAGGACCTCGTGAGTATTTCTACAGTCCAGTCGTTAAATTCAAAGTAAGGTCTCTAGTTTAGAGTAAGTAGGGTTTAAAGGGAAGTAAGATCCCTAGTGTATTTAATATTATTTAATTTAAAGGAAGTAAAGGGAGTAAATTAAGGGTAGGACATGGCAGGGCAGCTCGGCTGTGTGGAGTGCTCCTCCTGTGCTATGTGGGAAGTCAGGGACACTTTAGGTGTCCAGGGCGAACACGTGCAGGAAGTGTCTCCAGCTGCAGCTACTCGAAATCCGCGTTTCGGAGCTGGAGCTGCAGCTGGAGTCACTGTGGAGCATCCGCGAAGCTGAGATCTTCGTGGATAGCACGTTTAACGAGGTGGTCACACCGCAGGTAAAGAGTGCACAGGCAGACAGGAAATGGGTGACCGCCAGACAGAGTAAAAGAACTAGGAAGGTAGTGCAGGAGTCCCCTGGGTCCATCTCCCTCTCCAACAGATTTTCCGTTTTGGATACTGCTGGGGGAGATGGTTTCTCAGGGGAATGCAGCAAGAGCCAAGTCCGTGGCACTACGAGTGGCTCAGCTGCACAGGAGGGGAGGAAAAAGAGTGGGCGAGCAATAGTGATAAGGGATTCTATCGTAAGGGTAACAGATAGACGTTTCTGTGGCCGCAGATGTGACTCAAGGATGGTATGTTGCCTCACTGGTGCCAGGGTCAAGGATGTCACTGAACGGCTGCAGGGCATTCTGAAGGGGGAGGGCGAACAGTCAGAGGTCGTGGTTCACATTGGTACCAACAACAGTCTCTCTTCATAGCTGAAGCACTCCAGCCTGGGCAACATTCTGGTGAATCTCCTCTGCACCCTCTCTAAAGCTATCGCATCCTTCCTGTAGTGTGGCGACCAGAACTGCACACAGTATTCCAGATGTGGCCGAACCAGTGTTTTATACAGCTCCATCATAACCTCCTTGCTCTTATATTCTATGCCTCGGCTAATGAATGCAAGTATCCCATATGCCTTTTTTACCACCTTATCCACCTGTTCCGCCGCCTTCAGGGATCTGTGTACTTGCACACCAAGATCCCTCCGTCTTGCCTAGGGTCTTACCATTCATTGTGTATTCCCTTGCCTTGTTAGTCCCTCCAAAGTGCATCACCTCGCACTTTTCCAGATTAAATTCCATTTGCCACTGTTCCGCCCATCTGACCAACCCATCTATATCGTCCTGCAGACTGAGGCTACCCTCCTCGCTATTTACCACCCTACCAATTTTTGTATCATCCGCGAACTTACTGATCATACCTTTTACATTCATATCCAAGTCGTTAATGTAGACCACAAACAGCAAGGGACCCAGCACCGATCCCTGTGGTACCCCACTGGCCACAGGCTTCCAGTCACAAAAACAACCTTCGACCATCACCCTCTGCCTTCTGCCACTGAGCCAGTTTTGTATCCAATGTACCAAGGCACCCTGGATTCCATGGGCTCTTACCTTCTTGACCAGTCTCCTGTGCGGGACTTTATCGAAGGCCTTACTGAAATCCATGTATACCACATCCACTGCATTACCCTCATCCACACACCTAGTCACCCCCTCAAAACATTCAATCAAATTAGTCAGACATGATCTTCCCTTGACAAAGCCATGTTGGCTAACCCTGATTAATCCTTGCCTCTCCAAGTGGAGACTAATTTTGTCCCTCAGAATTTTTTCCAATAATTTTCCTACCACTGATGTTAGGCTGACTGGCCTGTAGTTCCCCGGTTTTTCCCTACTCCCTTTCTTGAATAATGGTACTACATTAGCGGTTCTCCAGTCCTCTGGCACATCCCCTGTGGCCAGAGAGGTTCTGAATATATGTGTTAGAGCCCCCGCAATCTCCTCCTTTGCCTCACACAGCAGCCTGGGATACATTTCGTCCGGACCTGGGGATTTATCCATTTTTAGACCTGCTAAAACCGCCAATACCTCCTCCCTCTCGATGTTAAAATGTTCAAGTATATCACCGTTCCCCCTGCCCTAATTTTATGTCTGCATCGTCCTTCTCCATAGTTAAAACAGATGCAAAAAATTCATTTAGAACCCCACCTACATCTTCCGGCTCCACACACAGATTGCCACTTTTGTCCCTAATGGGCCCTATTTTTTCCCTAGTTATCCTCTTACCCTTAATATACTTATAAAACATCTTAGGATTTTCCTTTATTTTGCTCGCCAGTGTTATTTCATGGCCCCTCCTTGATCTCCTAATTTCTTTTTTAAGTATCCCCCTGCACTTTTTGTACTCCTCTAGGGCTTCCTCCGTCTTTAGCATTTTGTATCTGCCAAAAGCCCTCCTTTTCTTCCTGATCCATTCTCATATATCCCCTGACATCCAAGGTTCCCTGGGGTTTTTGGAACCACCCTTGACCTTTACGGGAACATGCTGCCATTGTATGATCTCAATCTCCCTTCTGAAAGAATCCCATTTGCTCCGATGTGGATTTTCCTACAAGCAGCTGATCCCAGTCCATTTTGGCCAGATCCTGCCTTATCCTATTAAAATCGGCCTTCCCCCAATTTAGATCCTTTATTTCCGGCCCATCCCTGTCATTTTCCATGACCACCTTAAATCTCACCGTATTATGGTCACTGTCACCAAAGTGCTCACCTACTATCACTTCTTCCACTTGGCCGGCCACATTCCCTAGAATTAGGTCCAGTACCGCCCCCTCTCTTGTAGGACTTTCTACATGCTGGCTCAAAAAGCTCTCCTGGATGCACTTTAAGAATTTTGAACCCTCTAAGCCTTTCACACTCTGACTATCCCAGTTAATATTGGGGAAGTTGAAATCCCCTACTATTATTACAATATTATTTGCACATTTCTCTGAGATTTGCCTACATATCTGTTCCTCTATCTCCCCCTGACTGTTTGGGGGCCTATAGTACGCTCCCAGCAAAGTGCTTGCCCCCTTTTTGTTTTTAAGCTCCACCCATATAGCCTCATTGGAGGAACCTGCTAATATATCATCCCTCCTTATGGCAGTAATTGATTCCTTAATTAATATTGCGACACCCCCTCCTCTTATACCTCCCCCTCTGTCTCGCCTGAAGATTCTGTACCCTGGAATATTGAGCTGCCAGTCTTGCCCCTCCCTCAACCATGTCTCCGTGATAGCAACAATATCATACTCCCATGTGTTTATCAACACCTTCAGTTCATCCACCTTATTCGCTAGACTCCTTGCATTAAAATAGATGCCTTCCAGCCTTGCTCTTACATGTTTGCCCTGTCTTCCAAGCTGATTTGTTTTTTTCTCTATATTTGACTGTACATCACCCCCTATTGTAGCTCCACTCTGTATCCCATCCCCCTGCCAAGTTAGTTTAAACCCCCCCCCCCCCAACAGTGCTAGCAAACCTCCCCGCAAGGATATTTGTCCCGCTCTGGTTCAGGTGCAAACCGTCCGACTTGTACAAGTCCCACCTTCCCCAGAAGCAGGCCCAGTGATCCAGGAAACTAAAACCCTCCCTCCTGCACCAACTCTTTAGCCACGCATTCATCTGTTCTATCCTCCTATTCTTATACTCATTAGCACGTGGCGCTGGGAGTAATCCAGAGATTACAACCCTTGAGGTCCTGCTCTTTAATCTGCTGCCTAGCTCCCTAAATTCTTGATGCAGGACCTCATCCCCCTTCCTACCTATGTCGTTGGTCCCAATGTGAACTACGACCTCTGCCTGCTCACCCTCCCCCTTAAGAATGCCCTGTAGCCGCTCAGTGACATCCATGACCCTGGCCCCAGGGAGGCAACAAACCATCCTGGAGTCACGTTTACGGCCACAGAAACGCCTATCTGTTCACCTTACGATAGAATCCCCTACCACTATTGCTCTCCCACTCTTTTCCCTCCCTTTCTGAGCAGCAGAAGCAACCCTGGTGCCAGGAAGTTGGCTGCTGCCGCTCTCCCCTGGTGAGTCATCCCCCTCAACAGTATCCAAATCGGTATACCTGTTTGAAAGGGGGATGACCGCAGGGGTCCCCTGTACTTCCTGCCTGCCTCTGCTGCTCCGCCTGATGGTCACCCATTTCCCTTCTGCCTGTGCAGCCTACCCTGCGGCGTGACCAACTCGCTAAACGTGTTATCCACGACCCTCTCAGCATCGCGTATGCTCCAAAACTCATCCACCCGCAGCTCAAGCGCCGCAATGCGGTCTACAAGTAGCTGCAGCTGGATGCATTTCTCGCACACATGGTCCCCAGGGACACTGGCAGCGTCCCTGAATTCCCACATGGAGCAAGAGGAGCATAACACGGGGCTGATCTCACCTGCCATGACCTACTCCTTTAATTAAATTAAAAATGTATTCAATACCCCAGTTACAGATATACTCTAGGGCGCTTTATTTAACAACTGTCCCCACTACACCACAGAGATCCTAGAAATTTAACACCACAGAATTTAAGCTTAAAAAGAGAGAAATACTCACCAACCAATCACTTACCTGCTTTTTGGTGACGTCACACTTCGATTATTTTTCCCTCCGAGTTCGGAGACTGGTACGCCTTACCTGGTCTCTGGAGCCTTTTATAGGCCCACTGCCGCCGCTGAAACTCCCGCCGACGCTCTGAGGCCTTACCTGGTCTCTGGAGCCTTTTATAGGCCCACTGCCGCTGCTGAAACTCCCGCCGACGCTCTGAGGCCTTACCTGGTCTCTGGAGCCTTTTATAGGCCCACTGCCGCCGCTGAAACTCCCGCCGACGCTCTGAGGCCTTACCTGGTCTCTGGAACCTTTTATAGGCCCACTGCCACCGCTGAAACTCCCGCCGACGGGGTGATGCACAGCCAAATATAGAGGAAAAAACAAGTCAGCCTGGAAGGCAGAGCAAATATGTAACGGCACAAGGGAGTATGGCAAGGCTGGATGGCATTTACTTTAATGCAAGGAGTCTTGCGAGTAAGGCAGATGAATTGAAGGTGTTGATGAACACATGGGAGTATGATATTGTTGCTATCACCGAGACATTGAGGGACTTGTTGAGGGAGGGGCAGGACTGGCAGCTCAATATTCTGGGGTATAGAATCTTCAGGCGAGACAGAGAAGGTGTAAAAGAGGAGGGGGTGTCGCAATATTAATCAAGGAGTCAATTACTGCTGTAAGAAGGGATGATCTCTTAGCAGGTTCCTCTAATGAGGCCATATGGGTAGAACTTAAAAACAAAAAGGGGGCAAGCACTTTGCTGGGAGTGTACTATAGGCCCCCAAACAGTCAGGGGGAGATAGAGGAACAGGTATGTAGGCAAATCTCAGAGAAGTGTAGAAATAATAGGGTAATAATAGTAGGGGATTTCAACTTCCCCAATATTAACTAGGATAGTCAGAGTGTGAAAGGCTTAGAGGGTGCGGAATTCTTAAAGTGCATCCAGGAGAGCTTTTTGAGCCAGCATGTAGAAAGTCCTACAAGAGAGGGGGCGGTACTGGACCTAATTCTAGGGAATGTAGCCGGGCAAGTGGTGGATGTGTCAGTAGGAGAGCATTTTGGTGACAGTGACCATAATTCGTTGAGATTTAAGGTAGTCATGGAAATGGACAAAGATGGACCGGAAATAAAGGATCTAAATTGGGGGAAGGCTGATTTTAATATGATAAGGCAGGATCTGGCCAAAATGGACTGGGATCAGCTACTTGTAGGAAAATCCACATCAGAGCAATGGGAGTCTTTCAGAAAGGAAATAGAGAGAGTACAACGCCAACATGTTCCCGTAAAGGTCAAGGGTGGGACCAACAAACCCAGGGAACCCTGGATGTCAAGGGATATACAAGAATGGATTAGGAAAAAAAGGGAGGCTTTTGGCAGATACAAAGGACTAAAAACAGTGGAAGCCCTCGAGGAGTATAGAAATTGCAGGGGGGTACTTAAAAAAGAAATTAGGAGAGCGAAGAGGGTACATGAAAAAATAAAAGGAAAATCCCAAGGTGTTTTATAAGTATATTAAGGGCAAGAGGATAACCAGGGAAAGAGTAGGGCCCATTAGGGACTAAAGTGGCAATCTGTGTGTAGAGCCGGAAGATGTAGGTGAGGTTTTAAATTAATATTTTGCATCTGTGTTCACTATGAAGAAGGGTGATGCAGGCATAGAAATCAGGCAGGGGGATTGTGATATACTTGAAAAAATTAGTATTGAGAGGGAGGAGGTACTAACGGTTTTAGCGGGCTCAAAAGTGGATAAATCTCCAGGCCCTGACGAGATGTATCCCCGGCTGCTGTGTGAGGCAAGGGACGAGATTGCAGGGGCTCTGACACAAATTTTCAGAACCTCTCTGGCCACAGGGGAGGTGCCAGAGGACTGGAGAACAGCTAACGTAGTACCATTGTTCGGAAGGGTAGTAGGGATAAACGAGGGAATTACAGGCCAGTGAGCCTAACATCAGTGGTAGGGAAATTATTGGAAAAAATTCTGAGGGACAGAATTAGTCTCCACTTGGAGAGGCAGGGATAGTCAGCATGGCTTTGTCAGGGGGAGATCATGTCTGACCAATTTGATTGAATTTTTCGAGGGGTTAACTAGGTGTGTGGATGAGGGTAGTGCAGTTGATGTAGTCTACATGGACTTCAGTAAGGCTTTTTGACAAAGTCCCACATGGGAGACTGGTCAAGAAGGTAAGAGCCCATGGGAGGCAGGGCAATTTGGCACATTGGATCCAAAATTGGCTTAGTGGCAGGAGGCAGAGGGTGATGGTCGAAGGTTGTTTTTGTGACTGGAAGCCTGTGTCCAGTGGTGTACTGCAGGGATAGGTGCTGGGTCCTTTGCTGTTTGTAGTGTACATTAATGATTTAGATATGAATGTAGAAGGTATGATCAGTAAGTTCGCAGATGACACGATAATTGGTGGAGTGGTAAATAGCGAGGAGGGAAGCCTCAGGCTACAGGACGATATAGACGGGATGGTTAGATGGGCAGAACAGTGGCAAATAGAATTTAACCCTGAAAAGTGTGAGGTGATGCATTTTGGGAGGACAAACAAGGCAAGGGAATACACAATGAATGGTAGGATCCTAGGAAGGACAGAGGATCAGAGGGACCTTGGTGTGCATGTACATAGATCCCTGAAGGCAGCAGGACAGGTAAATAAAGTGGTTAAAAAGGCATATGGGATACTTGCCTTCATTAGCCGAGGCATAGAATATAAGAGCAGGGAGGTTATGATGGAGCTGTACAAAACGCTAGTTAGGCCACAGCTGGAATACTGTGTGCAGTTCTGGTCACCACACTATAGGAGGGATGTGATTGCATTGGAGAGGGTGCAGAGGAGATTCATCAGGATTTTTCCTGGGCTGGAGCGCTTCAGCTATGAAGAGAGACTGGACAGGCCGGGGTTGTTTTCCTTAGAGCAGAGAAGGCTGAGGGGGGACCTGATTGAGGTGTACAAAATTATGAGGGGCATAGATAGGGTAGATAGAAAGGAACTTTTCCCCTTAGTAGAGGGGTCAATAACCAGGGGACATAGTTTCAAGATAAGGGGCAGGAGGTTTAGAGGGGATTTGAGGAAAAACTTTTTCACCCAGAGGGTGGTTGGAATCTGGAACTCACTGCCTGAAAGGGTGGTAGAGGCAGGAACCCTCACAACATTCAAGAAGCATTTAGATGAGCACTTGAAACGCCATAGCATACAAGGCTACGGATCAAGTGCTGAAAAATGGGATTAGAATAGACAGGGCTTGATGGCCGGCGTGGACACGATGGGCCGAAGGGCCTCTTTCTGTGCTGTATAACTCTATGACCATCTCCAACAAGCGAGCGTCTAACCACCACCCCATGACATTCAATGGCATTACCATCGCCGAATCCCCCACCATCAATATCCTGGGGGTCACCATTGACCAGAAACTTAACTGGACCAGCCACATAAATACTGTGGCCACAAGAGCAGGTCAGAGGCTAGGTATTCTGCGGCGAGTGTCTCACCTCCTAACTCCCCAAAGCCTTTCCACCATCTACAAGGTACAAGTCAGGAGTGCGATGGAATACTCTCCACTTGCCTGGATGAGTGCAGCTCCAACAACACTCAAGAAGCTCGACACCATCTAAGATAAAGCAGCCCGCTTGATTGGCACCCCATCCCCCACCTTAAACATTCACTCCCCCCACCACTGGCGTACCGTGGCTGCAGTGTGTACCATCTACAAGATGCACTGCAGCAACTCGCCAAGGCTTCTTCGGCAGCACCTCCCAAACCCACGAGCTCTACCATCTAGAAGGACAAGGGCAGCAGGAGCATGGGAACACCACCACCTCCAAGTTCCCCTCCAAGTCACCCACCATCCTGACTTGGAAGTATATTTCCATTCCTTCATCGTCGCTGGGTCAAAATCCTGGAACTCCCTCCCTAACAGCACTGTGGGAGTACCTTCACCACACGGACTACAGCGGTTCAAGAAGGCGGCTCACCATCACCTTCTCAAGGGCAACTAGGGATGCGTAATAAATGCTGGCTTTGCCAGCGATGCCCACATCCCATGAACGAATAAAAAAAAAAGTGGACGATGGACGTATCGGCACTCTACACCAGTATCCCCCACGATGACGGCATCGCTGCGACAGCCTCAGTACTCAACACCAACAACAGCCAATCTCCAGACGCCATCCTACAACTCATCCGCTTCATCCTTGACCACAATGTCTTCACCTTCGACAACCATTTTTTTACCCAAACACACGGAACAGCCATGGGGACCAAATTCGCACCCCAATACGCCAACATCTTCATGCACAAGTTCGAGCAAGACTTCTTCGCTGCACAGGACCTCCAACCAACGCTGTACACCAGATACATCGACGACATTGTCTTCCTTTGGACCCATGGCAAAGGATCACTGAAAAGACTACACGATGACATAAACAAGTTCCATCCCACCATCAAACTCACCATGGACTACTCCTCAGAATCGGTTTCATTCCTGGACACACGAATCTCCATCAAAGACGGACACCTCAGCACTTCACTCTACCGCAAGCCCACGGACAACCTCACGATGCTCCACTTCTCCAGCTTCCACCCTAACCACGTTAAAGAAGCCATCCCCTATGGACAAGCCCTGCGAATACACAGGATCTGCTCAGACGAGGAGGAACGCGATGGACACCTACGGATGCTGAAAAACGCCCTCGTAAGAACGGGATATGACGCTCGACTCATCGATCGACAGTTCCGACGGGCCACAGCGAAAAATCGCATAGACCTCCTCAGAAGGCAAACACGGGACACAACCAACAGGGTGCCCTACGTCGTCCAGTACTTCCCCGGAGCGGAGAAACTACGCCATGTTCTTCGCAGCCTTCAACATGTCATCGATGACGACGAACACCTCGCTAAGGCCATCCCCACGCCTCCACTACTTGCCTTCAAACAGCCGCCTAACCTCAGAAGTACCATCGTTCGCAGCAAATTACCCAGCTTTCAGGATAACAGCGACCACGACACCACACAACCCTGCCACGGCAACCTCTGCAAGACATGCCAGATCATCAACACAGATACCATCATCACACATGAGGACACTACCCACCAGATACATGGTACATACTCATGTGACTCGGCCAACGTTGTCTACCTCATACGTTGCAGGAAAGAATGCAACGCGGCATGGTACATCGGTGAGACCATGCAGACACTGAGACAACGTATGAACGGACACCGCGCAACAATCACCAGGCAGGAGTGTTCCCTCCCAGTCGGGGAACACTTCAGCAGTCAAGGACATTCAGCCTCGGATCTGCGGGTAAGCGTTCTCCAAGGCGGCCTTAGAAACACACGACAACGCAAAATCATCGAGCAGAAACTGATAGCCAAGTTCCGCACTCATGAGGACGGTCTCAACCGGGATCTTGGGTTTATGTCATGATCCAGACTCGAGTCGTCGTTGGCTTGTTCACAGATGTGATTCCCAGTAAAAAAGTAAAAATTTTAAAGTTTATCGTTTTACATACTGACTGCAGCTTTTGACACGTTAGACCCCCTGTAACTCCACCTCATTGTCTCAGTTGTATCTTGCTATGTCTTTGATGTGGGACCTTCCTGGCTGACCTGATTGCCTTTTGTCACACCTCGGCAGATAAACAGTCAGGATGATTAAATTTAGTCGTCTACCATTGTAAGGTACACATGCATTGTTCTCTATATATGCTTTGGCGATTCTGTATCTCTTTACTTCACCTGACGAAGGAGCAACAGCTCCGAAAGCTTGTGATTTCAAATAAAACTGTTGGACTATAACCTGGTGTTGTGCGACTTCTCATTTCTGTCCACCCCAGTCCAACACCGGCATCTCCGCATCATATCCTAGCGATGTCATGCAGTGCTACCCCAGTGGCTGCAATATGGCTGGTGGATGGCTGATGACTTTCAGTGGGGGTCACTGCAAATGGCCTTGCTGGACGACCTTGAGCTGGTGGCTGGGAGTGTGAAATCAAGTGGCGGTGTTTCTTCTTCTTCCTCTTGACATTCCTCTCCCTCTTCTTGGCTAACCACTGGGTGGCAGGCGCATTTCTTGGGTGTGTGAAATGAGGAAGGCACAAGTGTGAATTGTGTTGAGGGGAAGGCGGTAATGCAAGAGGTGCATGTCAGAAGGAGGATAACGTATGAAGATACCAGCATCTTATATCCATTTTGCCCTGCCGCTGGCCAAGGGCTCAGCCATGCCCCTGCCAAGAATGGCCTGCACCGTCTCCTCCAAGGGGGTGAGGTGAGGCTAGGAATGGGAGATTGGTATAGATTGTTCTTAGGTGAGTGATTGGTGGGGGGAGTCGTGCATTGAGCAGTGTGTGAGGTTAGTGATTCACTTGGTAGGAGACAGCTTTTGAAGATGCATTCACTGACCTTGACCAGTGGTCTGAGGTCATGAAGCTTCTTTGGGCACTGGAGCCAGGTGGTGGGGGCGAGACTGCTAGCAGTGATGGCCTCGGTGATGTGGTCCCACATCATTCTTTCTGGAGGGTCTCCTGGCCCCTGTGGGTAGAGGACCTCTCTTGCAATGTTGACCCCCTGCACAAAGCTGGAGTGCTGCGTGCGAGACCCTGGGTGCCCCTTCCCTGGCTTGCTGAGCCATTTGTGTTAGTGCTGAAGTACTTTTCCCATTTTTTGAGCTTCGGAAGGGAATTCAGGTTCAAGTGCTGAAGACCTCTATTTGGGACTTTTAATATTTTTTTTGAAAGGCAGTGAGGGCTGAAAAATGCATTTTTTCACATTATTTTAATTTTTATTACTTCTTAACGCATTGCCTCTTTAAGTCATAGCCCTTTTAATTGCCCACAATTCATTGCGAGCTCCACAACCTCGCCCCCAGAGACTGTAAGAAGCTGCAACACCGCTCCTGGATGGGGACTTCGGGTCGGATGCCTCCACTAACACCACCAGGAGGGCGTTACACTGTAATTTAGTGCTGGGCTAAAAAATCTTTAGCCCCCAGCACAAATTTTTGCCCGGTAGCGCTGCGGCCCTTTTCAGTGGCTGTAAACCCGAGGCCACGGTGACACCGGCAGGTTTTTGTCGATGTCCAATTTCTAGGCCCAAGTCTTTCCTCTTATCTTAGGCTTGTGACATCAGGAATCAATTTTGTGGCTCATCTCTGTACTATCTTCAACACTTGAATGTCTTCCTTGTGTCTCGGACACAGTTAAGTACTCAAGGTCTGGTCTGACCAGAGCACTATACAGTTTCATCACGACTTTCTCTAACTTGTATTCAACTGTTTTTGGCCATGTTACTTCAACATTGTATTGGCTTTGTTGATTGCTGCCTTGCCTTGGTTAGACATGTTTAGTGTAGAGTCTTCTAAGACAGTGGTTCTCAAACTGGGGTCCGTAGAGACTTTCCACGGGGTCCGCGAGAAAAACCCCAATCGGTGATGGAGAGTGAGCCGGTGCAGAGTGGCCAGGTGCTGCTGAATGGGGCGGTGAATGGTTACCATGGCGGCAACAGCAGCGGCTGTGCGCTGCAGCAAGAGGAGAAGGGTGGGGGGGGGAAGACTGCGGGCCAGCAGCGTCCGCAATGCCACCGCCAGCAACAGGAGGCGGAAAAGCGCAGGGCCAGCTGTTCGGAGAGGAACCGACTGTCTGTAAACAAAGATCCCATCCTGGCTGCAGCAGTGCCGGGATACGGCCTAAAAGAACAGGCCCCATAAGTCAAACATACATTACATTAGATTTGTTTGTCCACGGTCCAGGAAAGGCCGAGGAGCAAATCTGATGTAATAATCTGGGCAGCACTTGAATACACTGAATAACCAATGCATTTGTAAATTTAAAAAAATCAGTGCTTTAAAATCACTTATCATTTTATATATACATACTTGAGGGATCCCGTTTTGTAAATGTCACAATAGCTATATTACAATTCATTGTCAGAAGATCCTGGTACAGTATCAATACAAGGGGCAATAATAATTTAGATGGGGAGTCCGTGATTACTAATCCATTTGAAAAGGGGCCCTTTAGCCAAAAACTGTTTGAGAATCACTGTTCTAAGACTTCTAGATCTCTTTCCACTTCATCCGTAACTATTTCAACATCATTCATGGGAGTATATATGGGTATGATTTTAACATTTTGGGCAGAAGGACCGGCAGAAGACCTTGGCAGCTCAACTGGGCTAGGAGCGAAGAGGCCAGAGCCATTTTGAGGCCTGGGCCTCATTTAAATAGAACCAGCAAGCTCCCCACCCCAAACAGGCATCCCACTGCAGCCTGCTGGATTCAGGCCAGCTTAATATCAGGTAGCCTGTGGGCAGCCCGGCTGTCAGCAATGTAAGCTGCAATTGGGGGTGGGGGGTGTGTGCGGAGGGGGAGGCCAGGTTGGCAACGGCTCAGATTATTTTTGTGGGGCCTAGAGGAGCACTCCTTCTCCTGGCCCCACAAAAATAATTTAAAACTTATATTTTTGGTCCTCTCCTGCTGTACTGCCTGCCCCCCAAAAATACAAACCTAGCAATTCTACCTATACCAGTAGCACTCTTTGAAGTAATAAATTAGGGTCCTATGAATCATAAATCAATTTAAAAAACAAAACTATAAAGTTTCAGTAAGTATTGAATTAATTTGTTTTAGAGGCACAGTACATTGATGAGCACTATACCATTTAGTGTTATAACTTAAATTTGCTCCCATGAAACTCTGCTATGCCAACTTGAAATGGGGCTGAGTTGAAACTAGGCAAGTGAAGTCTTCCTGTCTCCAGTTTTACTGAAAGAGTTGGAGTGCTTACTCTGATTTTTTTTGGTAAAGTTATAAACAAGAAGAATTTTATCTACTAAATTCCTTCTGAGACAAAGAGGAAATCAGAGAGATGGCAGCCATGTTCTTGTGCAAATCTGAATAGGTGGTTATAAAGCAGCATACGAAAAGTTCTATGTACAATTCAGCTATTTTTTCTTGCTAAATCAATATCCCTACAAAGCTTCTTCTGCTTTTGTGTTGGATTGATTCTCAGTATTACGTTGAGAAACAGGTAACAAAAGTTCACCAGCCTTCCCTCTCAGTTGTCAAAGGGGGAAATAAAAAAAAGGGAAGAAATAATTATGGGATGCTAAAATAAACTTCTCCACTACCGAAAACCAAAACCTGTTCTGATCTGAACAAAAAGCAAAATACTATAAATGCTGGATATCTGAAACAAAAACAGAAAACACTGGAAATACCCAACAGTTCAGGCAACATTCGTGAACAGAATAGACAAGATGTTTCGTGTATGGACCCTTCCTCAGTATTGCAGATGAACAGCATTTAAAAAGAAACAACAAGGGGAAGGAGGGGGAGCCAAAACCGCACATAGCAAAATAAATAGAATGACCTGTAAAGTGCTTAAATGGAGAATAGGAGATGGTTAAATGGCAGAAGTAATATTAGCATGAGACAATAGGAGGTACAATAAGAGTCATCAATTAAATAAAATACATATATGAGACACAGGGAGAGTGTGAATAGCTAAGGGGGTGGGGGTAGGCAGGTAGAAAAGGAAGCATGAAAAACTGGCAAAGCAGAGCAGGGTCCAGTGGACAAGGAGCCTGGTAGAAAAACAAAGCAGAAAATGCTGGAAGTACTCGGCAGGTCAGGCAGCATCTGTGGAGAGAGAAACAGAGTTAACGTTTCAGGTTAATGACCTTTTGTCAGAACTGGAAAAAGTTAGAGATGTAACAGATTTTAAGCAAGTGCAGGGGGAGGGGAGGAAAGAACAAAAGGGAAGGTCTGTGATAGGGTGGAAGGCAGCAGAGATTAAATGACAAAAGGTATGATTGTACAAAGCAAAAGGAGATGGGACAAGTAAAGAAACAAAAGATGGGTCTAAAAGAGGTGTAAATGGGTATAGCAGAATCATGAACAGCTGCCATCTGAAAAAATAGGGGCAGAGATTATTGTCTGAAATAGTTGACTCGATGTTGAGTCCAGAAGGCTGTAAAGTACCTAATAGAAAGATGAGGTGCTGTACCTCGAGCTTACGTTGAGCTTTGTTGGAACAGTGTAAGAGGTTGAGGTTAGAGTGGGAGTAGAGCGGAGAATTAAAGTGACAGGCGACCGGAAGCTCAGCGTCACGCGTGCAGACTGAACGGAGGCTTTCCGCATAGCAGTCAACCAATCTGCGTTTGGTCTCCCCAATGTAGAGGAGACCGCATCGTGAGCAGCAAATACAGTATACTAAATTGCAAGAAGTACAAGTAAATCGCTATTTCACCTGGAAGGAGTGTTTGGGGCCCTGGATGGTGGGAAGGGAGGAGGTAAAAGGGCAGGTGTTGCATCTCCCATGCTTGCACGGGAATGTGCCATGAGAAGGAGAGGGAGTGTTGGGGGTGATTGAAGAGTGGAACACGGTGTCACAGAAGGAGTGCTCCCTTTGGAATGCTGAAAGGGGAGAGGAAGATGTGTTTGGTGGTGGAATCACGCTGGAGGTGTCGGAAATGGCGGAGGATAATCCATTGAATGTGGAGGCTGGTGGGGTGAAAGGTGAGGACAAGGGGAACCCTATCGTGGTTTTGGGAGGGAGGGGAAGGGGTGAAAGTAGAAGTGCGGGAAATGAAATGAACATGGTCGAGGGCCCTGTCAACTACGGTAGAGGGGGATCCTTGGTTGAGGAAAAAGGAAGACATATCGGAAGCACTAGGATGGAAGGTGCATCGTCAGAACAGATGCGACAGAGACAGAGAAACTGGAAGAATGAAATAGAGTCCTTACAGGAAGTGGGGTGGGAGGAAGTGTAGTCCAGGTAGCTGTGGGAGTCAGTGGGCTTATAGTGGATGTTTGTCAATAGCCTATCCCCAGAAATGGAGACAGAGAAGTCGAGGAAGGGAAGGGAAGATTTGGAGATGGACATATGAAGGTGAGGAAAGGGTGAAAATTGGAAGCAAAGTGAATGACATTTTCCAGTTCAGGGCGAGAGCAGGAAACAACACCGATAAAGCCATCAATGTACCGGAAAAAGAGGTGAGGGAGGGGACCTGAGCAGGACTGGAACAAAGAATGTTCCGCATATACCATGAAAAGGCAGGCATAGCTAGGGCCCATGGGGTACCCATTGCAACACCTTTTATTTGGAGGAAGTGAGTGGAGTCAAAGGAGAAGTTGTTCAATGTAAGAACAAGTTCAGCCAGGTGCAGGAGAGTGGTAGGTGGATGGGGACTGGTTGTGCTTCTGTTCAAGGAAGAAGCGGAGTGCCCTCAGGTCATCCTGGTGGGGGATGGAGGTGTAGAGGGATTGGATGTCCATGGTGAAAAGGAGACAGTTGGGGCCAGGGAACTGAAAACTATTAAAGTGGCATACGGCGTCTAAGGAGTCGTGGATGTAGGTGGGAAGAAACTGGTCAAGGGGAGAAAAAAATAGGGTCGAGATAGGAAGAAATCAGCTCCGTGGGGCAAGAACAGGCTGAAACAATGGGTCTACCATGGCAGTCCTGTTTGTGAATCATGGGAAGGAGGTAGAAGCGGGCTGTGCGGGGTTGGGGGACTATGAGGTTGGTAGCCATGGAGTGAAGATCTCCAGAGGAGATGAGGTCAGTGACAGTCTTAGAAACAATGGTTTGATGTTCGGTAGTGGGGTCATGGTCCAGGGGGAGGTAGGAGGAGGTGTCAGAGAATTGGCGTTCAGTCTCCGCAAGGTAGAGGTCAGTTCGCCAAACAACAACAATGCCACCCTTTTCAGCAGGTTTAATGAGAATGTTAGGGTGGGATCTAAGAACGGAGTGCTGCAAGTTCAGAGGGAGGTTGGTTAGAGTGAGTAAGTGGAGCAGAGAAATTGAGACAGCCGATGTCACGCCGGCAGTTCGCAATGAAAAGAGCTTGAGTAAGAGACCAGAGGGAGGGGTCCAGGTAGAACGAGAATTCTGAAGACAGGAGAAAGACTCCTGGCCAAAGAAGTGGGCACGGAGACAAAGGCGATGGAAAAAGAGCTCAGCATCGTACCGAGCTTGAAATTCATTGGGGTGGGGCCGTAAGGGGATGAAACTCAGGCCTTTGCTGAGGACTGATCGTTCGGGGTCAGAGACAGGAAGGTCAGAGGGGGTAGTAAAAACATGACAAAGGGTGAGATTGGAAGAAGGGATGGGGTCAGAGGAAAGTGAAGGGGAAGCAGGTTCCGGAGGGCCATTGGTAGCCAAGAGTTGTTGAAGCTTGCGATCCTTGACACCTGAAAGGAAGAAAAAAAGTTTTTTGTTAAAGCGCTGGATGAGGCGAGGGATGAAATGGAACTGCAGACCAGGACAGCTTTGAGATAGAATGAGTCGGTGCTGCTGAAGAGAGAGGTCGGGAGCGTGCATGTACTATACCCATTTACACCTCTTCAAAACCCATTTTTTGTTTCTTTACTTGTCCAATTACCATCTCCTTTTGCTTTGTACAATCATATCTTTTGTCATTTAAGCACTCCTGCCTTCCATGCCAGTGCTTCCGATATGTCTTCCTTTTTCCTCAACTGAGGAGACCCCTCCACCGTGGATGACAAGGCCCTCGACAGTGTCCGTTCCATTTCCCGCACATCTGCTCTCACCCCTTCCCCTCCCTCCCAGAACCACGATAGGGTTCTCCTTGTCCTCACCTTTCACCCCACCAGCCTTCACATTCAACGGATCATCCTCCACCATCTCCAGCTTGATCCCACCACCAAACACATCACCCCTCCTCTCCCCTTTCAGCACTCCAAAGGGACCGCTCCCTCCGCGACACCCTGGTCCACTCCTCAATCACCCCCAACAATCCATCCTCTTCCCACGGCACGTTCCCATGCAAGCGCAGGAGATGCCCTTTTACCTTCTCCCTTCCCACCATCCAGGGCCCCAAACACTCCTTCCAGGTGAAACAGTGATTTACTTGTAGTACTTGCAATTTAGTATACTGTATTTGCTGCTCACGATGTGGTCTCCTCTACATTCGCAATAAATGCTGGCCTTGTCAGCGACGCCCACATCCTGTGAACGAGTAAAAAAACATTGGGGAGAACAAATGCAGATTGGGTGACCGCTTTGCGGAGCACCTCCGTTCAGTCCACAAGCGTGACCCCAAGCTTCCGGTCTCCTGTCACTTTAATTCTGCACTCCACTTCCACTCTGTCCTCGACCTCTTACACTGTTCCAATGAAGCTCAAAGTAAGCTCGAGGAACAGCACCTCATCTTTCGATTAGGCACTTTACATCCTTCTGGACTCAACATCGAGTTCAACAATTTCAGATCATGACCTCTGCCCCTATTTTTTCCACATGGCAGCTCTTGATGATTCTGCTATTCCCATTTACACCTCTTCTAGACTCATCTTTTGTTTCTTTACTTGTCCCATTACCATCTCCTTTTGCTTTGTACAATCATACCTTTTGTCAATTAATCTCTTCTGCCTTCATCCTTATCACAGACCTTCCCTTTTGTTCTTTCCTCCCCTGCCCCCTTTCCCTGCCCCTGCACTTAATTAAAATCTGTTACCTCTCTAACTTTTCCAGTTCTGACGAAAGTTCATCGACCTGAAGCATTAAATCTGTTTCTCTCTCCACAGATGCTGCCTGACCTGCCGAGTATTTCCAGCATTTTCTGTTTTTATTTCAGATTTCCAGCATCCCCAGTATTTTGCTTTTGTATAAGTAAATAGCACCTCATTAAGGTGCACTGAAGAAAGAACAATCATAAGTAAATAGAACCTCTTTAAGGTCCAATTTCTATTTGTGTACTTAAACCCTTATAATAAGTCGTGCAGGGTTATAGTTTATACTAAGCACCCACTGCAGTAGCAAACATGACTGGAAAGAGGAAAGAAATGTTACTCAGAACAAAAATGAGAAGTCGCACAACACCAGGTTATAGTCCAACAGTTTTATTTGAAATCACGAGCTTTTGGAGCGCTGCTCCTTCGTCAGGTAAAGTGAGGGAATACAAATCAGATACAAAGCATATATAGACAGAGAACAATGTGTTTCTGACTGCCCTCCATCACACCACCTCGGCAGAGATACAATCAGTCAGGAAGGCATTACATCAAAGACACAGCAAAATACAGCTAAGACAATGAGGTGGGGTCACAGGGGGTCCAACGTGTCAAATGCTGCAGTCTGCAGTTAAGCTTTTTACTTTTTTTAAAAACTGGAAATCACATCTGTGAACAAGACAACGACGACTCTAGTCTGGATGACTCTACGTCATGTAGCGTGACATGAAACCAAGATCCCGGTTGAGGCCATCCTCATGGGTGCAGAACTTGGCTATCAGTTTCTGCTTGATGATTTTGCGTTGTCGTGTGTCTCGAAGGCCGCCTTGGAGAACGCTTACCCGCAGATCCGAGGCTGAATGTCCTTGACTGCTGAAGTGTTCCCCGACTGGGAGGGAACACTCCTGCCTGGCGATTGTTGCGCGGTGTCTCAGACAACGTATGAATGGACACCGCGCAACAATCGCCAGGCAGGATTGTTACTTCCCAGTCGGGGAACACTTCAGCAGTCAAGGACATTCAGCCTCGGATCTGCGGGTAAGCGTTCTCCAAGGCGGCCTTCAAGACACACGACAACGCAAAATCATCGAGCAGAAACTGATAGCCAAGTTCCGCACCCATGAGGACGGCCTCAACCGGGATCTTGGTTTCATGTCACGCTACATGACGTAGAGTCATCCAGACTAGAGTCGTCGTTGTCTTGTTCACAGATGTGATTTCCAGTTTTAAAAAAAAGTAAAAAGCTTAACTGCAGACTGCAGCATTTGACACGTTGGACCCCCTGTGACCCCACCTCATTGTCTTAGCTGTATTTTGCTGTGTCTTTGATGTAATGCCTTCCTGACTGATTGTATCTCTGCCGAGGTGGTGTGATGGAGGGCAGTCAGAAACACATTGTTCTCTGTCTATATATGCTTTGTATCTGATTTGTATTCCCTCACTTTACCTGACGAAGGAGCAGCGCTCCAAAAGCTCGTGATTTCAAATAAAACTGTTGGACTATAACCTGGTGTTGTGCGACTTCTCATTTTTGTCCACCCCAGTCCAACACCGGCATCTCCGCATCATGGCCACTCAGAACAAAAATCGACCTCCTGAACAATATCAATGGGCTACCAAAAATGAGCCAGTGCAACATGCCATAACATGTCAGTTTTGCAAAATCGACTGTCTCGGACTTGTTGAAACAGTGTGAAAAGATCTACAGTGAAAGGCCCAGAATTATATTACAAACAGAAAAAGGAAACGTGTGAGTAAACATGGGGAAGTCGAGTAGGCACTTCTCTGCCACATGTCCGCCCATTCCACCAGCCTGTCTATGTCCTCTTGAAGTCTATCCCAATCCTCACTGTTCACTATACTTCCAAGTTTTGTGTCGTCTGCAAAATTTGAAATTGTGCCTTGCACATCTAAGTTCAAATCATTAATATAGATTAAGAAATGTAGTGGTCCCGGTACTGACCCCTGGGGAACACCACTATTTACCTTCCTCCAGTCCGAAAAGCAGATAGAAAAGAACAGGTTTGATCTAATAGCCATAACGGAGATGTGGTTGCAATGTGGCCAAGGTTGGGAACTAAATATTCCAGGATTCATAACTTTTAGAAGGGATAGGCAAAATGGAAAAGGAGGAGGGGTAGCCCTGATAATAAAGGATGGGATAAAGACAGTAGAGAGAAAGGATCTTAGCTCTGAAAATCAAGAAGTAGAATCAGTTTGGGTGGAGCTAAGAAACGGCAAGGCGCAGAAAACATTGGTGGGAGTTGTTTATCGCCCCCAAACAGTAGTTGTAATGTCGGGCAGAGTATAAATCAGGAAATTAGAGGCGCATGTAACAAGGGTAATACAGTAATCATGGGGGACTTTAATCTACATATAGACTGGGCAAACCAAATTTGCAGTAATAGTGTAGAGGCCGAATTCATGGAATGTATGCAAGATAGTTTTCTAGATCAGTATGTTGAGGAACCAACTAGGGAACAGGCTATTTTAGATCTAGTATTGTGCAATGAGAAAGGGTTAATTAATAACCTTGTAGTAAAGGGGCCTTTAGGGAAGAGTGACCATAATATGATAGAATTTTATATTGAGTTTGAAAGTGACTTAGTTAATTCTGAAACTAGGGTCTTAAATCTAAACAAAGCAAAATACGTAGGTATGCGGGACGAGTTGGCTGAGGTAGACTGGGAAACTATATTAAAAGGTATGACAGTGGACGAGCAATGGCTAGCATTTAAGAATTAATACATAATTTACAACAAATATACATTCCTTTAAGGCACAAAAACTCACAGGAAAAGTGGTCCAACCATGGCTAACAAGAGAAGTTAAAGATAGGGCTCGATTTTGCCGGCGCTCAGGGGGTGGGGTTGGAGGCGGGTCAAGCGGTAAATTTGAAAAAAATGAACCCGCCGTCAACCCACCTCCGTCCAACTTTTCCAAAGGCGGGCTCGCAGACTCCCGGTTGGTCCCGCCACCAAGTGGCGGGATAGGCCCTCAAGGCAGTTTACTGGTTCTTAACTGCCTGTGTAATCGTATTTTGCCTGGCCTTTTAAATTTTACCACATTTTCAGCATGTTCCATGTTACCAAACCACGCCAGCTAATTGTGGCGGGTTCACAAGTGGCTGGCTTCCTGACAGCTGCAGCTCCAGCATAAAAGCGGAGCTTTCAACAAGGATCAGTTGTAGGTGGCAGAACTTTGTTTTATCAGGTCTTGGCAAACTTTTTGCAGGTCTACTGATTTTGGAAGTGGTGAAACTGAGATCCATCTCCAGTGTGACCTCCTGGGAAAACCCTCTCCCCACATTGACTGAGCGCTTCCTCAACTGAGAAATCTACCAGCAGCATGGGAACCATTTATTTCCTATCATCCTGGTCCTCAGATTTGGAGGAAGAGCAGCCGCGGCATCAGCAGAACCAGGAACAACAGCAGCAGCAACAACAGGAGCGCCAACCTGCTGCTCACCCACCTGAAGCTGCACAGGGCAGAAGGCATCAGCGCAGGGAAGCATGTCGCCGCAGGAGATATCCCCAGCACAGGGTTTACAGGCCGAGGAGCAGCTTCCTAAACATGATTGAGCAGCAGTGCCAAAGGAGGCTGAGATTTCGCAAGAGGTAATCGTTGACATCTGCGCAATGCTGCACCAACACCTGGAGCCCAGAGGAATGGGTGGACACCCCTTACTAGTGGCTGTCAAAGTCACCACCGCACTCAGGGTCCTTCCAGGGATCATCAGCAGCATCTCCCAGTCAGCCGCACACACTTGCATCATGCAGGTAACCGATGCCCTCTTTGCCAAGGCGCACAATTACATATACTTCTCGACAGATCAAGCAAGTGTAACCGCGTGTGCGGTTGGCTTTGCAAATATGGCAGGCTTGCCAAGGGTGCAGGGCTTCGTAGACTGCACACATGTGGCCCTTAGGGCACCCCATCACAACCCAGCTGTTTTTGTCAACCGCAAGGGCTTCCACTTCCTCAATGTACAGCTGGTGTGTAACCACAGGAAGGACATTTTGCATGTTTGCGCGAAGTACCCTGGCATTTGTCATGACTCGTTCATCCTTCAGCAGTCTAGTGTGCCTCCGCTGTTCAATCCGCCAATCCAACTTTCTGGGTGGCTACTTGGAGACAAGGGCTATCTCCTGAAGACGTGGCTGATGATGCCGTTGAGGAGGTCATTGAACAAAACTGAAGAGCGCTAGAATGGCAGCCACATTTCGACCATATCCATCATTGAGCAAACCATCGGCTTGCTGAAGATGTGATTCAGATGCCTTGACAGATCAGGTGGAGCCCTACAGTATTCAGCAGCCAGGGTCTCCAGAATTATCGTGGTCTGCTGTGCACTGCACAACATCGCACAGCATCGTGGCTTGCAGCTGCCTAAGGAACAAGTGCCTCAGCGCATAGCCTCCTCAGATGAGGAGGAGGAGGAGGAAGACCTTGCGGAGGCAGGTGAGCCAGCTGCAGCAGCACGCGAGCACATTGCTGCAAGGGATGCACTAATCTTTGCCAGATTTGCTTAGGTAGACGAATCAAACACATGTGACTGGCACTTTCTTATCAGACCATAGACAATGGACAAGAACCCATGGGTTCCTATCAATCTCACCACCATCATTACAAATGCAAGTTGCCCTGAGCCCTCAATGTGCAAGTTCCATTTCCCAGATCACATAGGCCAGAACTTCAACTGTTTGCCATCACCTCTGTTTATTCAATGCACAAAAGGATGGCTATGACAAAAAATAAATACAACAGAACTTAACACCCACATGACTACCCTTGTGACTAATTGTGCTTTATCTTCCTCTTACGCGTGCTTCTACATGGTGCTTCCCCTGTGGCTTCAGCAGATGTGGAGGCACCTTGCTCACTTTCATGCTGCTCTTGCTTTGGCGGGCATCCTCTGGGTTTGCGAGCCTCTGAGGGCTCGGCAACAGTCTGCTCCTCCTGCGTCTGTGCAGGGGCTAATATGCCCATCTCAATTGGGTGAGGACTCTGGTGGGGCTCTGACCGAGGGCTACTTAGTAGCATGGGAGTGTGAGCGCTTGGAGAGGAGCCCCCACTTCCTTGTTGCCTGCCACCAACATCCCTCTCATGCGTCAGCCCCACTTCAGTGCTAGCAAGTGGCTTGACAGCACCTTGCTGCACATCAGGGGGGCCATGAGGACCCGTATATGCACTGGCAATCCTACTCAAAAGGATTTCCATGAAGCTCTGGTTTCTCTGCTCAATAGCTGTCCATCACTCCTTCAGAGATGTCAGTCTATTCAGAACATTCACCATGTTTTCCAGACTCTGGTGACTTATTTCCTCCATGGCCGTAGCCATCCTCTCCTCTACCATTGCCAACCTTTCCAGAGAGGTAGCCATTCTTACCATGGAGGTAGCCATCATTTCCACAGAGGTTGCCATCCTTTCCATCGTGGTGCATTCATGCGCTATTGCCTCCACAAAGGCAATGCTCATGTTAGAGTTGGACTCCTCCATCCTCTCCATACTCGCAGTAACCCTGGAGACAAAACCTGCCAGAGACTCCTGGATTTGTTCCTGGAGTTCCAGCACCGCTCTCTTTTTGGATGGACCCAGAGGCACAGGGTCCACATGCAGCGGAGCCGAGCTGGGAGCGCCCTGCAGCCTCCGACGAGGACTGTCCACTGCTGTCCCTGTCTCCACCATCTGCTGATGCTCACTTGTGAGCTGTGATACACCAGGTGACAACGCAACTCTATCTCCTGAAGGTCCCACTGAGGTGTGCGTATCTGTGCTGGTGCTGGGTACGCTTAATTCTGCTGACGCTGCACCCTCAGAGGTTGCAGGTTCCTCTGAAGAGTCTTCCAGCTCAGGCTCTTCCTCCTGGACAGTGGGGAGGGGGGCTGTCGATGGTCCTGTGGGGGAGTAAAGGCATGAGTTAGACATGTGATATTGGCCCAGAAATTGATCTCACTCTGTTCCCGCGGGGGTAAGGAGCAGGCGCGATCTCTCACTCCGCGTTGGCTTTTTCAGATCCAGCTCGCACGAACTTGATGTTCTAGACATCAGCTGGGCAGTGCTTGCGTATCCCACCGGCGTAGTGAATTCGTGCGAGCTGTGGGATCACGTGACTCAGTTAGAGCCAATGGCAGCACACCATCTTCCATTCATAAGTTTCACATACGTGCTGTGAAAGCTATGAATCTTACACCCCCCCAAAATAACAGCTAAACCTGAATTAAATTTAAAAAAACCATCACATTAATAAAATAAGTATAGTTAAATAAATTAACCATTTTAAATAAAAAATTAAATTTTTGAAAAAATTTAAAATCTTTTAAAAAGTTATAAAAATAAACTTACCTGTCTTTAAAGTCTCTAAAAAAGATATACCTGTTAAAAAAAATTCAAAATAATACTTAATTCACTACTTACCTTGTTAAAAGTGGGTCTTACTCCTCCTTTTTTCATTTCTAAAATCTTCCGTCCTTACCTGCGCATCCAAAGCACTAAGTGCACAGCGTGCGCGCAGCCTGTAGCGCGCACGCGGTGCACCGAGGAACCGCCCCCTTTTCCAAAAACCAAGTGCCGGTTTTCAGCGCATGCGCAGTGCATGCAGAAAACCAGCAATTGGAGAGAGAATACGCGAGAGTACACAGTGCGTACTCTCGTGTAGCGGCATCAATTTTTGGCCCATTAATGTAGCATGCATATGGACTTGTGCAGATGATCATAAGTCAATCTGTATGAGCATCAGAAGTCATATCAGTCACACATGCAATGTCAATGAGAGAGATGCTGTAGGGGGTGGTGGTTTTGTGTCAGCTTCACCTCTGACTTCTGAGCGGTTCGAATCGCTCCCACTCCCTTGGTTCTAGACCTTGGACTTATTTGGGGGTTGTGATACAAAGGTGCAGCAGACAACTGAGTTTGATGAAAGAACTTTGATCTTTATTCAAGAAAAGTAAAACACAACACAAAGGGGTAAAAATTCACTTGGTTGCGCCTCCCGTTAGCGCCTTAAGAGGGCGCTAATGGGGCGCAAAGCCGCTAACGCCCGGGCGCAGCGATGTTTGCGCCGCTCGAGAACTTAACTTGAGATTGTGCGGCGGCGCTAAAACTTACCGCTGCGACCACCTGCGCGCGCAGATTGTGACGTCATTCCATGGTGCAACGCCCTTGTGGCGCCCCGTAGTGGAAATTGAGTGGCGCCCCCTGCCTTACCGCCTGGCGCTTCCAACGACCAGAAGACTGGAACGCTATCAATCGCTGTGGGGCTGGGGGGGGGCGCTATTTAAAGGGGGCCTCTTCCTGTCTTTTATTGTTGGTGGCATTTTTGAACTACGCATTCTGAGAGAGAGAGGGAGAGACTTCTGGAGAGATTCAACGTTGTGTGAAGGAGTTTTGGGTACTGAGCAGCACTTTGCAGGTTCATTTTGATTTGCCATTCCTTGTATCGATTTAGCAGAGACTGTGGGAGCTGCACTCTGAGCTCTTTGCCTGGTACTCTCCATTGTTCTTTCCAGCACATTTGATGTGCAAGTCTCTCCAGGCCGAGATTCAAGGCTGCAATGAGCAGGATGTGGATGGAAAGCAAGATTAACCATCCCCTTTAAGAACTGGCCCGTGCCATTGTGTGTGTGTTCCATTGCTGACTGACATTACATGAGCTTCGCCAGCGCTCCGAGTTAGCGCCTCACTGCTCGGCCTTTGCGCCTTAAGAGAGGTGTGCAGCGCCTGCTTTAGCGCTCCACTCACCTCCCGGGGCGGTAAAAGTGAAGTTTCCTGTCAGTGCCGATAATTAGCGCCAGGCGCTAATATTTGCGTCCGGACGATATTTGCGCCCCAAATGGGGCGCGACCTAATTTCTACCCCAAACACTCTTAACACTCTAAAGGTGGGGAACACTTCGGTACAAGCAAGGGAAATAACATTAAAAGAATACTTCACCCCTCCCAATCCCACTTCTCTAGCTAGGTTGGACTCCAGAGAACCAGGGATAATGCTCACCAAATGAATCCTTGACAGTTGAGAGTTAGGGTTTAGAGTTTTTTGAGTAAACGTTTCGTAAGGCCCTTGTTGCCGCGAGGTGTCTGATGGTCACTGAGGCGGTCGCTCTGGTCTCTTCTTGCGTGTCGGCCTACTTCTGGAGCTGTTGGCCTTCTTTGTTGAACTTCTTTCTGTTGAACTCTGCCTCTGTTTAAACTGTCTTCTTCCGAGCTGTGGAACTGCCTTCTTGCAGAACTGTGACTGTCTTCTTGCAGAACTGTGGAACTGCCTTCTCTCTGCTTCTCCTGAACTCTGTAACTCCAGCCCTCACTTCTGCTGAAAACAGGCTTTCACTTGAACTCAAAACTGCAGAACTGCCTTCTGTTGAACTTGAACTGTTTTACTGGAGAACTCGAACTTGTAACTCTTGTAACTGCTTGATGGGCCTTCAATTATACTAAATTGAAGTGGCCTTATCTACCCCAAATCAAATCCCGGTCATTGTAAGACCTCGTTAACAGTAACGACTTTACTAGCATGTTAACTGGTTTTGTAAATGTGTGAAGTGGTTTCAGGATAGCTCCATCCTGTCGATATGTTGTTTAATCGGAGTTTAAATTGTCCTCATGTTTTGGGTTTCTTGACTGGGCCTAGGACTTCTATAGAATATTTGCTTTATGCATATCTTTAATGGGTTCTGTAATCGGTTTGATGGGACCTGTTGTTTTGGGTGGGACTGTCTTCTCCTCGGGTCTATTGTCAAAATGTTAATGCGTGCTGGGGCTTTGAGTGAGGTCATCCCGGTTCCCCAGACATTGCAATTAACTTCAATATCCAAAACTGCTTTTACAGAGGTCGAACCCAATTTCCTTCACAGCCTTTTCTCCCTTTACAGGCCCAGACATGTTTTTAAAATGCCAAAACTTGGTTTTTGGTCTTAAATTCCTTATGTTAGGCCCAAATGCATTTTTATCACTCTGGGGTAGTTCCAAAGTCCTTTTTCCTTAGGTTTTGGGGATCTGTAAATTTTGGAAACCTTACAATGCAAAACTATTCTGTCACCAGCTTCCTCTGATGCGCCCGTCTGTCCGTCCCCCACTTCCAGATCCTCCTCGGCTCCAATGATCTCTCGGGCCGCCTCCTCAGCGGTGGTGAGATGGGCTATTGAGGGTGGCCCTCCTCCTGTCTTCGCCTTTACCCTCTTATTGTCGGCTCTCTTTTCCTGCAATGAGGGACACAAGTGGAGTTTGAGTGATAATGATGGAGTGAGGTCCCAATACCAAGGGCCCTCCCTGTGTGTTGTTAGTTGTTGTCATTGCATAACAGTGATAGGGAGTGTGAGGGCAGCATAGCTGAATAGTGAAGTGATTATGTACATAGAGAGAGAGGGATGGTTAAGGGTGCAAGGGATTTAAGGGTAAAGTGGGATGTGTAGGAGTAGGTTGGCAATGCGGAGTGCTCGTGCTGAGAGGAGATGGGGAGCAGAATGAGGGTAAATGTGATGGTCTACTCACTTTTCCTGTGTGGACAAGGTCATTAAACCTCTTTTGGCACTGCAGCCAGGTTCTGCTGCACATTGATCTGGAGCTGACCTCCTGAGCCAGTTGCAGCCACACAGCTTTGGTTTGCTGGGGAGGTTTTTTCCTGCCAGAGGAAGGAAAGAGCGCCTCCTTTTGAACTCTAGCTCCCTCCACCAGAGAATGGAGGGAGTCATCATCAAAGTGAGGTGCGGCCCTGGGCCTTGAGCTAGACATTTCAGCAGTGGCACACACTTTAAGCAGTTGTCACTCTGGAAGAACATAGGCACAAAATGAAGCAATGCTGCTTGGAGGCCTTAAATGCAGCTGGAGAAATGACATTAGCAGAGGCGAGTTTCAGACCCAAAAGACTAATTGGGCCAGGGGAGCGCACACGCAGGGAATCAATTGCCCAATTAGGGCAAAATCACAATTTTATCCCGCCCAACAGCGGAGGCGGGATCAGGACCCGCCACCAATGGCAAAATCGAGCCCATAGTATTAGATCAAAGGAAGAGGCTTATAATGCTGCCAAAAAGAGTAGTAAGCCTGAGGATTGGGAAGATTTTAGAATTCAGCAAAGGAGGACCAAGAAATTGATAAAGAAAGGGAAAATAGAATATGAGAGTAAACTAGCGAGAGACATTAAAACAGACTGTAAAAGCTTCTATAGGTATGTAAAAAGGAAAAGATTAGTGAAAGTAAATGTGGGTCCCTTACAGGCTGAGACAGGAGAAATTATAATGGGGAATAAGGAAATGGCAGAGAAATTAAACAAATACTTCGGGGGGAATTTTGCCAGTGCTCAGGGGGCGGGTTTGGAGGTGGGACTGCTGGCAAAATTGCAAAGATTGACAGCGGGTCCCGAACCCACCTCCATACAATCTTCCCAAGTGTCGGGTCCCCGATTTATGCAGGGACCTGATACCTAGCAGTGGGAAGAGGATTATAGACACTTAACTGCCTGTTAACAGGTAGTTAACGGGCAGTTAAGAGGCTTTTTTCAATTTTGACAGGTCAACTGCGGGCTTCCTGATGTCCGAACACCACGCCAGGGTAATTGTGGTGTGCTGTGGGTCTGCTGTAAGGTTTGTGTATTGATGACAGCTGCAGAAGTGGTGTGCAGGATCCAATGGTACACTGGTGAATTTCATAGGTAAGAAAATGTTGGGAAAATCATTTTTAATGTATTTAGACTTTTCTGTAGGTAACAAGGTTTGAAGTGTTTGTATAGTCCCACCTCATTGGGAGAACCTCTCTCACCAGTGACAGATCGCTTCTGTAACCTCACCTGCAGCTGCCATCTGTTTTATCCTAAGGAGAGAGTCTCTGGAGAGCCTGGGCACAAGGGCTCACCTTTGTACAGTGATTGTCAGTGTTTGCAGCACCTTACGATAGCAAAATACTGCGGATGCTGGAAATCTGAAATAACAACAGAAAACGCTGGAAAAACTCAGCAGGCCAGGCAGCATCCGTGGAGAGAGAAAGAGAGTTAACGTTTCAGGTCGATGACCTTTCGTCAGAACTGTGAAGAGCCGGAAATCAAATAGATTTAAGGCCAGAGTAAAGCTGGGAAAAGGGGGAGGGGATAAAAGAACAAAGGGGGAGATGAAGAGACATTAAGAGACATTAAGAGATATGCAAGGCTAGAGGTGGTGTTAATGTGACAGATTAAGGCTGAAAGAAGTGTGAAATCCACTGGCAGAATGAAGGACAGCTGCCAGCTTCTAGGAGGAAAAAAAAGGTGGGGGGGGGGCAAATAAAAGGGTGGAAAAAATAAAATATAAATGTGATTGGAGCTGAGGTTATGATCTAAAATTGTTGAACTCGATATTGAGTCCAGGGGGCTGTAGCGTGCCTAAACGAAAGATGAGGTGCTGTTCCTCGAGCTTACGCTGCGCTTCCGTGGAACAGTGTAATAGGCCGAGGACGGTGAGGTCAGAGTGGGAGTGAAGCGGTGAATTAAAGTGACAGGCCACCGGGAGCTTGGGGTCCCCCTTACGGACTGAATGGAGGTGTTCCGCAAAGCGGTCACCCAATCTGCGTTTGGTCTCCCCAATGTAGAGGAGACCACATCGTGAGCAGCGAATACAGTATACTAAATTGCAGGAAGTACAAGTAAATCGCTGTTTCACCTGGAAGGGGTGTTTGGGGCCCTGGACAGTGGGAAGACGGGAGGTATAAGGGCATGTGTTGCATCTCCTGCGCGTGCACGGGAAGGTGCCGGGCGAAGGGGAAGGGGTGCTGGGGGTGGTAGAGGAGTGGACTAGGGTGTCGCGGAGGGAGCGGTCCCTGCGGAATGCTGAAAGGGGAGGTGAGGGGAAGATGTGTTTGGTGGTGGGATCACGCTGGAGGTGGCGGAAATGGCGGAGGATGATCCGTTGAATGTGGAGGCTGGTGGGGTGAAAGGTGAGGACAAGGGGAACCCTATCGTGGTTCCGGGAGGGAGGGGCAGGGGTGAGGGCAGAAGTGCGGGAGATAGAACAGACACGGTCGAGGGCCGTGTCGACCACGGTAGAGGGGAATCCTCGGTTGAGGAAAAAGGAAGACATGTCGGAAGCACTGGTATGGAAGGTGGCATCTTCAGAGCAGATGCGGCGGAGACGGAGAAACTGGGAGAATGGAATAGAGTCCTTACAGGAGGCGGGGTGGGAGGAAGTGTAGTCCAGGTAGCTGTGGGAGTCAGTGGGCTTGTAGTGAATGTTAGTCAATAACCTATCCCCAGAGATGGAGATGGAGAAGTCGAGGAAGGGAAGGGAAGAGTCGGAGATGGACCATGTGAAGGTGAGGGAAGGGTGGAAATTGGAAGCATAGTGAATGAAATGTTCTAGTTCAGGGCGAGAGCAGGAGACGGCACCGATACAGTCATCAATGTACCGGAAAAAGAGGTGAGGGAGGGGACCCGAGTAGGACTGGAACAAAGAGTGTTCCACATATCCCACGAAAAGGCAGGCATAGCTAGGACCCATGCGGGTACCCATAGCAACACCTTTAATTTGGAGGAAATGGGTAGAGTCAAAGGAGAAGTTGTTCAATGTGAGAACAAGTTCAGCCAGGCGGAGGAGGGTGGTGGTGGATGGGGACTGGTTGGGCCTCTGTTCAAGGAAGAAGCGGAGCGCCCTCAGGCCATCCTGGTGGGGAATGGAGGTATAGAGGGATTGTACGTCCATAGTGAAGAGGAGACGGTTGGGGCCGGGAAACTGGAAACTGTTAAAATGGCGGAGGGCATCGGAAGAGTCGCGGATGTAGGTGGGAAGAGACTGGACAAGGGGAGAAAAAATAGAGTCGAGATAGGAAGAGATAAGTTCCGTGGGACAAGAACAGGCTGAAACGATGGGTCTACCGGGGCAGTCCTGTTTGTGGATCTTGGGAAGGAGGTAGAAGCGGGCTGTGCGCGGTTGGGGAACTATGAGGTTGGCGGCCGTGGGGGGAAGATCTCCAGAGGAGATGAGGTCAGTGACGGTCTTGGACACAGTGGCTTGATGTTCAGTAGTGGGGTCATGGTCCAGGTGGAGGTAGGAGGAGGTGTCAGAGAGTTGGCGTTCAACTTCCGCTAGGTAGAGGTCGGTTCGCCAAACAACAACAGCGCCACCCTTGTCAGCAGGTTTAATGACAATGTCAGGGTTGGATCGGAGAGAATGGAGTGCTGCAAGTTCAGAGGGAGGTAGGTTGGAGTGAGTGAGGGGAGCAGAGAAATTGAGGGGACCGCTCCCTCCGCGACACCCTAGTCCACTCCTCTACCACCCCCAGCACCCCTTCCCCTTCGCCCGGCACCTTCCCGTGCACGCGCAGGAGATGCAACACATGCCCTTATACCTCCCCTCTTCCCACTGTCCAGGGCCCCAAACACCCCTTCCAGGTGAAACAGCGATTTACTTGTACTTCCTGCAATTTAGTATACTGTATTCGCTGCTCACGATGTGGTCTCCTCTACATTGGGGAGACCAAACGCAGATTGGGTGACCGCTTTGCGGAACACCTCCATTCAGTCCGTAAGGGGGACCCCGAGCTCCCGGTGGCCTGTCACTTTAATTCACCGCTTCACTCCCACTCTGACCTCACCGTCCTCGGCCTATTACACTGTTCCACGGAAGCGCAGCGTAAGCTCGAGGAACAGCACCTCATCTTTCGTTTAGGCACGCTACAGCCCCCCTGGACTCAATATCGAGTTCAACAATTTTAGATCATAACCTCAGCTCCAATCACATTTATATTTTATTTTTTCCACCCTTTTATTTGCCCCCCCCCCACCTTTTTTTCTCCTCCTAGAAGCTGGCAGCTGTCCTTCATTCTGCCAGTGGATTTCACACTTCTTTCAGCCTTAATCTGTCACATTAACACCACCTCTAGCCTTGCATATCTCTTAATGTCTCTTAATGTCTCTTCATCTCCCCCTTTGTTCTTTTATCCCCTCCCCCTTTTCCCAGCTTTACTCTGGCCTTAAATCTATTTGATTTCCGGCTCTTCACAGTTCTGACGAAAGGTCATCGACCTGAAACGTTAACTCTCTTTCTCTCTCCACGGATGCTGCCTGGCCTGCTGAGTTTTTCCAGCATTTTCTGTTGTTTGCAGCACCTTAATGCTGTCAAACACTGAAAAATCATCGGTCAAAAAAAAAATTTGCGTGTCCCCTTTAAGAAAACCGGCAGATGACGCGTCATCAACTGACGTCATCTGACACTGGCTTTCTCTTAATTGGCCGGCAAGCCTGCAGGGCGGGCTTAACAAGGCCAATTGACGTAAAATTACGTCTGTGTGTTGGGCGTCGTTGGGGGCAGGATCGGAACCCGGAAGGCAGCTGACCCACTCCCAACTCGCACCGAAATGTAAGATTGCGGCCTTTGTGTCTGTCTTCACGGAAGAAGATGTAAAAAACTTGCCGGAAATAGTGAAGTTCCAAGGGTCCAGTGAGCATGAGGAACTGAAAGAAATTAGTATTAGTAAAAAAGTAGTACTGGAGAAATTAACGGGAGTGAAAGCCGATAAATCCCCTGGACCTGATGGCCTACATCCTAGGGTTTTGAAAGAGTTGGCTATAGAGATAGTGATGCATTGGTTGTCATTTTCCAAAATTCCATAGATTCTAGAATGGTTCCCGCGGATTGGAAGGTAGCAAATGTAACCCCACTATTTAAGAAAGGAGGGAGAGAGAAAATGGGGAACTACAGACCAGTTAGCCTGACATCAGTAGTAGGGAAAATGCTAGAATCTATTATTAAGGACGTGGTAACAGGGCACTTAGAAAATAATAATAGGATTGGGCAGAGTCAAGATGGATTTATGAAAGGGAAATCGTGTTTGACAAATCTGTTAGAATTTTTTGAGGTTGTAACTAGCAGAATAGATAAGGGGGAACCAGTGGATGTCGTGCATTTGTATTTTCAGAAGGCATTCGATAAGGTGCCACACAAGAGGTTATTAAACAAAATTAGGGCTCATGGGATTGGGGGTAATATACTAGCATGGATTGAGGATTGGTTAACAGAAATAAAACAGAGAGTAGGAATAAACAGGTCATTTTCGGGTTGGCAGGCTGTAACTAGTGGGGTACCGCAAGGATCAGTGCTTGGGCCCCAGCTATTCACAATCTACATCAATGATTTGGATGAGGGGACCAAATGTAATTTATCCAAGTTTGCTGATGATACAAAGCTGGGTGGGAATGTATGTTGTGAGGAGGATGCAAGGAGGCTTCAAGGGGATATAGACAGGCTGAGTGAGTGGGCAAAAACATGGCAAATGGAATATAATGTGGAGAAATGTGAAGTTATCCACTTTGGTAGGAAAAATAGAAAAGCAGGGTATTTTTTAAATGGTGAGAGATTGGGAAATGTTGGCATTCAGAGGGACCTGGGTGTCCTTGTATATGAATCACAGAAAGTTAACAAGCAGGTACAGGAAGCAATTAGGAAAGCATAAAGTATGTTAGCTTTTGTTACAAAGGGATTAGAGTATAAGAGTAAGAAAGTCTTACTACAATTATACAGGGTATTGGTGAGGCCACACCTGGAGTACTTTGTACAGTTCTGGTCTCCTTATCTAAGGAAAGACATACCTGCCTTAGAGGGAGTGCAACGAAGGTTCACTAGACTGATTCCTGGGATGAGGAGATTGCCCTATGAGGAGAGATTGAGTAGACTAGGCCTATATTCCCTAGAGTTTAGAAGAATAAGAAGTGATCTAATTGAAACATATAAAACTCTTAAGTGGCTTGACAGAGCTAATGCTAAGAAAATGTTTCCCCTGGCTGGGGAATCTAGAACACAGGGTCACAGTCTCAGAATAAGGGGTCGGCCATTTAGAACTGAGATGAGGAGAAATGTCTTCATTCAAAGGGTTGTGAATCTTTGGAATTGTCCCCCCAGTGAGCTGTGGATGCTCAGTCGTTGAGTATATTCAAGACAGAGGTCGATAAATTTTTGGGAAATAAGGGAATTAAGGGATATGGGGAGAAGATCAGCCATGATCTTGTTGAATGGTGGAGCAGGCTAGAAGGGCCAAATGGCCTACTCCAGCTCCTATTTCTTATGTACTTATGTACTAGCACTCACTGTACTGCACTCACCGTATTGGCACTCACCATACCGGCACTCACTGTACTGGCACTCACCGTACCAGACTCACCGTACTGGCACTCACTGCACCGTCACTCACTGTACCACACTCACCATACTGGCACTCACTGCACCGTCACTCACCATACCGTCACTCACCGTACAGGCACTCACTGCACCGTCACTCACCGTACCGTCACTCACCGTACCGTCACTCACCGTACCGTCACTCACCGCACCGTCACTCACCGTACCATCACTCACCGTACTGGCACTCACCGCACCGTCACTCACCGTACCATCACTCACCGTACTGGCACTCACTGCACCGTCACGCACCATACTGGCACTCACCGTACCGTCACTCACCGTATTGGAACTCACCATACCGGCACTCACTGTACTGGCACTCAACGTACCGGACTCACCGGACTGGCACTCACTGCACCGTCACTCACTGTACTGGCACTCACCGTACTGGCACTCACCGCACCGTCACTCACCG
Organism: Squalus acanthias; assembly: GCA_030390025.1. NCBI lineage: Eukaryota > Metazoa > Chordata > Chondrichthyes > Squaliformes > Squalidae > Squalus > Squalus acanthias. The sequence continues at coordinate 75,472,111 of CM059431.1, forward strand.
TACCATCACTCACCGTACTGGCACTCACTGCACCGTCACGCAGCATACTGGCACTCACCGTACCGTCACTCACCGTATTGGAACTCACCATACCGGCACTCACTGCACCGTCACGCACCATACTGGCACTCACCGTACCGTCACTCACCGTATTGGAACTCACCATACCGGCACTCACTGTACTGGCACTCAACGTACCGGACTCACCGGACTGGCACTCACTGCACCGTCACTCACCGTACCGTCACTCACCGTACTGACACTCACTGCACCGTCACTCACCGTACCGTCACTCACTGTACCGTCACTCACCGTACCATCACTCACCGTACTGGCACTCACTGCACCGTCACTCACCGTAACGTCACTCACCGTACTGGCACTCACTGCACCGTCACTCACTGCACCGTCACTCACTGCACCGTCACTCACTGTACTGGCACTCACCACACCGTCACTCACCGTACCGGCACTCACCTTACTGGCACTCAGCGTGCTGGCACTCAACTTACTGGAACTCACCGTACCAGCACTCACCGTACCAGCACCCACTAAGGGGTACAATGGACATGATCTTCATCGCGCGTCAACTACAAGAGAAATGCAGGGAACAGCACCAACCGCTGTACATGGCATTCTTTAACCTCACAAATGCCTTCGACACCGTCAACCATGAGGGATTATGGAGTGTCCTCCTCAAATTCGGCTGCCCTCAAAAGTTTGTCACCATCCTCCGCCTGCTTCACGACGACATGCAAGCTGTGAACCTGACCAACGGATCCACCACAGACCCAATTCAGATACGGACCAGCGTCAAGCAAGGCTGTGTCATCGCACCAACGCTCTTCTTGATCTGCCTGGCTACAATGCTCCATCTCACCCTCAGTAAGCTCCCCGCTGGAGTGGAGCTAATCTACAGAACAAACGGGAAACTGTTCAACCTCTGTTGCCTCCAGTCCAGATCCAAGGTCGTCCCATCCTCTGTCATCAAATTACAGTATGCAGACGACGCTTACGTCTGCGCACACTCTGAGGCCGAACTCCAAACCATCGTCAACACCTTCACCGAAGCGTACGAGAGCATGGGCCTTACACTAAACATCCGTAAGACAAAGGTCCTCTACCAACCTGCCCCCGCCACACAGCACTGCTCCCCGATTATCAAAATCCATGACGAGGCCTTGGACAACGTGGACCACTTTCCATACCTCGGGAGCCTACTGTAACAAGGGCAGATGCCGATGACGAAGCCCAACACCAACTTCAGTGTGCCAGTGCAGCCTTCGGTCGCCTGAGGAAGAGAGTGTTTGAAGACCAGGACCTCAAACCCAGCACCAAGCTCATGGTCTACAGAGCAGTAGTGATACCCGCCCTCCGATATGCTTCAGAAACATGGACCATGTACAGCAGGCACCTCAAAGCACTGGAGAGGTACCACCAACGCTGCCTCCGTAAGATCATGCAAATGCATTGGCAGGATAGGCGCACCAACATCAGTGTTCTCGCTCAGGCCAACATCCCCAGCATCGAAGCTTTTCCCAAAGCTTGATCAGCTCCGATGGATGGGCCACATCGTCTGCATGCCCGATATGAGACTCCCAAAACAAGCGCTCTGCTCGGAGCTCCGACACGTCAAGAGAGCCCCAGGTGGGCAGAGGAAATGCATCAAGGACACCCTCAAAGCCTCCTTTGAAAAAGTGCAACATCCCCACTGACACCTGGGAGTCCCTGGCCCAAGACCGCACAAAGTGGAGGAGAAACATCTGGGAAGGCGCCGAACACCTCGAGTCTCTTTGCCAAGAGCAAGCGGAAGCCAAGCGCGAACAGCGGAAGGAGCGCACATCAACCCAAGCACCCTACCCACCCGCCCCTTCAACCACCGTCTGCCCCACCTGTGACAGAGACTGTAGGTCCCACATTGGACTCATCAGTCACCTGAGAACTCATTTTTAGTGTGGAAGCAAGTCATCCTCGGTTCCGAGGGACTGCCTAAGAAGAAGACTCACCATACTTGCACTCAACTTACCGGAATTCACCACTCTGGCACTCCCCATACCTGCACTCACCGTACCATCACTCACTGCACTGGCACCCAGCATACTGGCACTCACTGCACCGGCATACAGTATACTGGCACTCACCAAACTGGCATTCACCGTCCCGGCACTCACCGTACTGGCGCTCACCGTATTGGCATTTACAGTACCGGCATTCACGGTACTGGAACTCACTGTGCCGGCACTTAGCGTACCGTCACTTAATGTTTCGGCACTAACTGTACCGGCACTCTCCATGCTGGCACTCTCTATACTGGCACTCAGTGTACCGCTGCTCCCCGTACCAGCAGTCATCGTACCAACATTCACCGTACCAACATTCACCGTACCAGCATTCACCGTACCAGCATTCACCGTACCAGCACTCAGTGTATGGCACTCAGTGACTACTTTGTATGGGGCAACCTGCAACCAGTGGAAATAGAGGAAAACTGGTTGTGGGTATCAATTTCATTATTTGACCCCCCATGTTATTTAAATAACAAGACTCCCTTAAGGTGCTACAAATTGCAGCCTATCCGAACACAACGTGGGGTATGCAGGCAGTTCAGCCATGGTGAGGACCCATGTTGACGGTCTCCACCTATTTTTCCTCTGCTTTGCATTCTAACAATGAGTGTATCTGGGGTTCCAGGCAGAGGAAAATCACCCCTTTTTAATCAGTGTGAAGAGAGAGTTTTGTACTGACAAGTTGTAACTGACCAAGCAGCCTTTCAATCCACAAAGAAGTAATAGTAGAAAACTGTATTTTTATTGGAATCAAGGAATCCAGGGAATAAGGCGAGATTTGTCAGGTAAAGACCGTTCTCTTATTTATCTCTGTATGTTTGTACTGATAAATTTCTTCACAATCACAGTTATCTTAAAAAAAAGACAATTTACTGTTGGATTTGTAACACTGCTTTATAAAATGGAAGATTATTGTTTGTTGACAATATTAAACCATTACAGACTGAAAAGTGACAGTTATTCAGACATTGTAACATTAAATTACAGGGTGTACAACATTTTGAAACATTTGGTTCAAACTACTTAGAGTGGGGGTGGGGAGTAAATACAACCTTTGACTCTTAGGCTGGAAGTGCGGCAGAATATTAATCAAGAAATAGTAGGAGCTTGCAACAAAGGTAATGCAATAATTGTGAGGGACTTTAATCTTCATATAGACTGGACAAATCAAATTGGCAAAGGTAGTCTGGAAGACGAGTTCATGGAATGCATTCGGGGCAGTTACAATATGTCATGGAACCAAACAGGGAACAGGCTACCTTAGATCTTGTATTGTGTAATGAGACAGGGTTAATTAGCAATCTCATAGTAAAGGATCCTCTGGGGCAGAGTGATCATAATATGATAGAATTTCACGTTAAGTTTGAGAGTGACTTGCCTAAGTCCAAAACTAGAGTTTTAAACTTAAATAAAGCCAATTACATAGGTATGAGGGGAGAGTTGGCTAAGGTAGATTGGAAAAATAGATTAAAAGGTATGGTGGTAGATAAGCAGTGGCTAGCATTTAAAGAAATATTTCATAATTCTCAACAAAAATACATTCCATTGAGAAACAAAAACTCCACGGGAAAAGTGATCCAAGCGTGGCTAACTAAAGAAGTTAAGGATAGCATTTGATTGAAAGAAGAAGCTTATAATGTTGCAAAGAATAGTAGTAAGCCTGAGGATTGGGAGAGTTTCAGAAGCCAGCAAAGGATGACCAAAAAAATTATACAAAGGGGAAAAAATAGAATATGAGAGAAAACTAGCAAGAAATATAAAAGCAGATTGTAAGAGCTTCTACAAGTATGTAAAAAGGAAAAGAGTAGCAAAAGTAAATGTTGGTCCCTTAGAGGCTGAGACAGGAGAAATTATTATGGGGAATAAGGAAATGGCAGAAACGTTAAACAAATATTTTGTATCTGTCTTCACAGTAGAAGACACAAAAAGCATACCAAAAATGGTGGGTAACCAAGGGTCTAATGATGGTGAGGAACTTAACGTAATTAATATAAGTAGAGAAAAAGTACTAGAGAAACTAATGGGACTAAAAGCTGACAAATCCCCTGGACCTGACAGCCTACATCCTAGGGTTCTAAAAGAGGTGGCTGAAGAGATAGTGGATGCATTGGTTTTGATCTTACAAAATTCCTTAGATTCTAGAATGGTCCCAGCGGATTGGAAGGTCGTAAATGTAACACCACTATTCAAGAAAGGAGGGAGAGAGAAAACAGGGAACAGACCAGTTAGCCTGACATCAGTCATTGGGAAAATGCTGGAATCCATTGTTAAGGCAGTAGTATCAGGGCACTTAGAAAATCATAACATGATTAGGCAGAGTCAACATGGTTTTATGAAAGGGAAATTGTGTTTGACAAATTTATTAGAGTTTTTTGAGGATGTAACTAGTAGGGTAGACAAAGGGGAACCAGTGGATGTAGTATATTTGGATTTCCAAAAGGCACATAAAAGGTTATTACACAAGATTAGGGCTCATGGGGTTGGGGGTAATATAGTAGCATGGATAGAGGATTGGTTAATGGACAGAAAACAGAGAGTAGGGATAAACGGATCTTTTTCAGGTTGGCAGGCTGTAAGGGGACATAGACAGGCTAAGTAAGTGGGCAGAGATTTGGCAGATGGAATACAACACTGGAAAGTGTGAGGTGATGCACTTTGGCAGGAAAAATCCTAGAGCAATTTATTATCTTAATGGCAAGAAACTGGAGAGTACTGAAGTGCAAAGGGATCTGGGGGTCCTGGTGCACGAAACTCAAAAGGTTAGTATGCAGGTGCAGCAAGTGATTAAGAAGGCAAATGGAATGTTGGCTTTCATTGCTAGGGGGATAGAATATAAAAATAGGGAGGTATTGCTTCAGTTGTACAAGGTATTGGTGAGACCGCACCTGGAATACTGCATACAGTTTTGGTGTCCTTACTTAAGGAAAGACATCCTTGCTCTCGAGGCAGTGCAAAAAAGGTTCACTCGGTTAATCCCGGGGATGAGGGGGTGGTCATATGAGGAGAGGTTGGGTAGATTGGGACTCTACTCATTGGAGTTCAGAAGAATGAGAGGCGATCTTATTGAAACATATAAGATTGTGAAGGGGTTGGATCGGGTGGATGCGGGGAGGATGTTCCCGATGACGGGTGAGACGAGAACTAGGGGACATAGTCTTAGAATAAGGGGCTGCTCTTTCAAAACTGAGATGAGGAGGAACTACTTCACTCAGAGGGTGGTAGGTCCATGGAATATGCTGCCACAAAAAGCTGTAGAAGCTACAACATTAATTAAATTTAAAACAGAAATAGACAGTTTCCTAGAAGTAAAGGGCATTAAGGGTTACGGGGAGCGGGCAGGAATTTGGACATGAGTCTAGGTTCGGATCGGTCATGGCCCTGTGGGTAGTGGAGCGGGCCCAGGGACTGTGTAGCCTGATTCTGCTCCTATTTCGTGTGTGCAATTCTGTTAGATGCAGGAGATGGTTCTGTGATAGATAGTAGATTGGCGGTTAGGATCAGATCAGCCATGATCTTATTGAATGGCGGAGCAGGCTCGAGGGGCCGATTGGCCTACTCCTGCTCCTATTTCTTATGTTCTTATGTTCTTATGTAACTAGTGGAGTGCCGCAAGGATCATCGTTGGGGCTTCAGCTATTTACAATGTATATTAATGACCTAGATGAAGGGACCGAGTGTAATATATCCAAGTTTGCTGATGATGTAGGTGGGACAGTAAGCTGTGAGGAGAACACAAAGAGTCTGCAAAGGGATATAGATAGACTAAGTGAGTGGGCAGTGAGGTGGCAGATGGAGAATAATGTTGGGAAATGTCAGGTTATTCACTTTGGTAGGAAGAATAGAAAAACAGAATATTTTTTAAATGGTGAGAAACTTTCAAATGTCGGTGTTCAGAGAGGTTTGAGTGTCCTCGTGCAAGAAACACAGAAAGCTAGCATGCAGGTACAGCAAGCAATTAGGAAGCAAATGCATGTTGGCCTTTATTGCAAGAGAGTTGGAGTATAAGAGTGAGGAAGTCTTGCTACAATTGTACAGGGCCTTGGTGAAACCACACGTGGAGTACTGTGCACAGTTTTGGTCTCCTTATCTAAGGAAGGATATACTTGCCTTGGAGGCGGTGCAACAAAGGTTCACTAGATTGATTCCTGGGATGAGAGGGCTGTCCTATGATGAGAGATTGTGTAGAATGGGCCAATACTCTCTGGAGTTTAGAAGAATGAGAGGTGATTGACAGGGTAGATGCTGAGAGATTATTTCCCCTAGCTGGAGTGTCTAGAACTAGGGGGCATAGTCTCAGGATAAGGGGTAGGCCATTTAAGACTGAGATGAGGAGGAATTTCTTCACTCAGAGGGTTGTGAATCTTTGGAATTCTCTTCCCCAGAGGGCTGTGAAGGCTGAGTCTTTGAGCATATACAAGGCTGAGATCGATAGATTTTTGGACTTTAGGGGAATCAAGGGATATGGAGATCAGGCGGGAAAGTGGAGTTATGGTCGATGATCAGCCATGATCTTATTGAATGGCGGAGCAGGTTCGAGGGGCCGTATGGCCTACTCCTGCTCTTATTTCTTATGTTTTAATGTTCTTACAAACAACTACTGGCCAACTACTAGTCGCCGCCAAACTGATCACTCGCTGGTGTTAGTACATATGTATGCTTGTACTTGCTTGTAATTGTTGTTGATTTTAAGTAAAGAATAGTTACCCTGAAATCTTTGTCCCGAGTTTTCTGTTCCAATACGGTTCCGAACTCTAAGTACTGTTAGATTGGAGTAAAAATTTACACCACCATATCTGGGACAGGCTGGGAGACCAAATGGAGAGTGGCATTAATCGGCTCACGGATCTCCTACAGTTTATTCTCCTACAGATCAGTGGAAGTGCTGAGCCACAACCCGATAGGAGGGGCAGTCGTGCAATGGTAGTAGAACTTGTTGCTCTCTTTCAGGATGACAGCACCTCTGAAGCCGTGTCATCCCCCTCAACCAAGGCTCTCCCCAGTGCCAGAATTGTCCCAGCAGCTGCTGAGATGCTGTCATCTGCTGCCGCACTCTCTCAAGTACGAGCTTTTTGAAATCTTTGTGAGCAGAGTGTTCCTATAGTAGTTTGTGATCCTACAATGTTAGATGACAATTGTATTAGATTTGGTTTTAGGGCGGATTTAGTTTATTGGAGGGTGGAAGGCCTGGGATAGATGTTGGACATGACTGTTAATGCAGGAGGGCAGGGATTGTTCAGCTGAAGTTCTCTTCACCGAGCTGCTGTCAAAACGCTTTGGCTGCATGCTGCTGGTGGAGCCCTTCTGCTTCTTCACGATCATGAATACCATCAATGTTGTCTGTCTCATCTTGCTGAAGATCCTCATCCAATGGTGGTTTCATGCATTGTCTCTATTGCAGAATAAAGTATGCAGCATGCGTGACTCTCTCTGGGCTGCGTTGGAGGAAGCCAGCACACCTGTCCAGGCAACAGAATTGTTGCTTAAGGACTCCAATGGTCTGCTCGATGAGGACTCTAGTTGGCCCGTGGATCTGCTTGTAGCACAGTTTGGTGACTAAAGGTGGGTTCCTGAGTGGAGTCATGAACCAAGTGTGCCCTTGACCCCAAGCCACAACATTTCAACTTTATAGGGTTAATTATATCCTTCTAATATGATGCTATAATGTCAATGCATCCTACCTATGTCTAGTTAATATGTGAGTATACTAATCTATTAAGTCACCGCGTAAGTAATGCTCCTTATGTTTCCCCTTTAAATGCAGCTGCACAGTACCAGCTATCTGTTGTTCATTGTTCCCTTTGCATGGGAAAGCATGGCATGGCCTTCGCTTCCTTATCTCCTTTCGGAACATCTCTATTCAGTCTTTGTAGGTCATGCTGTCTCCTGACCATCTGGCCTTATGCCTAGTACATTTCTTGTCTGTTCCCACAAAGTGTTAGTGAGTAATGTCTGTTACCAGGCACTGACCCCATCCTGTGTGTCATCTCCTAAAACTACTTGCTCTGCAGAATTAGTTTAATGCGAGTGAATGTTTTATATTAGGAAATGCTTATTAAGGTTATTAGAGCTATTAGGATTTTTCTACCTGGCCTAACTATTCTTGTACCTTTTGGTGCTTATGTGGGTGTTCACAGTTGTCATAGTACACTGTGTTCTGAATGATTTTAAAACATTATACTGGATGCTACTAATGAACTTTAATAGTTAGCTTAATGATTGGAGAATGGTGATATCATCACTGTATGAAGGTTAACGGTAATTTTTTCAGTAAATAATGTCTGTTTGCTTTGTCCGTATGTTCCACAGCAACCTTGTTTAAAAGGTACACAAACAGAATAATGCTAGCATGGACTTTGGAAGCTAGGAAACTGCTGCAAGTGTTGCATAAATGTTCGTAGCTCCCCTGGTGGCCGCGTGGGTAAAGTGCACATGTGTGGACATTGGATGAGAGCTTGATTAGGATTTGGCTTAGTCTTTAATCTTTATACTTTACATGTAGATTAAGGACAGCACAGGCTTGACTAGAGCATCTCCCACATTTGAATAGGCAAGCAACTTTCATTATTTAAGCTCACAAATAAAGAATGTCCACTTGGGCAACGTACTGGAGGGCTGCTTTTGCCATGTAACCATACCCTAATATCAGTCAGTGCCTTCAGGAAAGGAGAGCAGAAAAGGGGAAAAATTTGGAGGGAAAATATATTAGTGCATTTTTCTGTTGCTTTAAATTCCTTTAAGTTTCTTTCTACTGCTTAATGTTGAGAGCTACATTTAGACTCAGAGCCTGGGCTGGGTCCCTGCTGAACAATTTCTGTTCAGGTTGGGTTATCCCATTGTCATGTATCTATATTTGATTCTGGTGCCAGTGTTTTGAGGGCATGGTCTGTGTTTCCACATTCGAAGATGAAAATCAGCATGGACAAGACCTGTGCTGCTCCTACCTGAGAGCAGGAATTTTACCCACAGTATGCAATGGCCAAAATCACTTAAAGCAGTAGCAAGACTCAGGTTGGAGCTCCAGAGTAGCCTGGGAGTGAAAGGGAGTGAGGCAAGAGGGCAGAAGTTGGAAACTTCACTTCTTTTGGAGGAGGGAGAGAGTGGAAAAGTCAGGAGCACTGAGGGCACCTTTCTAGATATTAGTGCTGGCCCTCAAGATGCATCCTGTTACTGGATTAGCTTTGTTGATACCAATTTCATATTGACAGGTTACATTCAGTGAGCAACCAATAATCACACCCCAGTCCTTTTACCTTCTCCACTTTTGCGAATATTTTCAACATTCATTACTTGCACATGTTTCCTGTCTTCTGATCCAGTGTGCATTATCTTATAGGGTAAATTTTGTAAGGCATTGCACCACTGTTATGGCTTCACATGCTCAGGTCTAAGGTCATACCTGATTCGCTGAGCAGCTGATTTTGCAAGGCACAATTTGTGGCCGAATAATGAGGCTGTGGTACTGGCATGCACAGCATTATTTAAATATTAAAATCTAATGTGGCTCTCTGAATTTTGTGAGCTCCGCCCACAGTACAAGCCCAACCCATAAAAACTGGGTGCAATCTGAGTCCTACAAGATTGTCTGATGAAGCAAACCTTTCCAGCTGTCAAGGCCCTAAGCTCTAGAATTCCCTCCCTAAACCTCCCAACCTAGCGCTCAACTCTCTCTACTCCTTTAAGATGCTCTATAAGGTCTATGGACTAGAAATTGAGCCACTTACCACCACAAGTTTTCACCGTGATCCAGTCAAAAAATGGTGGCCGCCCCTTTAGCACCCTTCTCTGGTGCGGGACTTGACGGCCGCCATTTTGGTGAGGGCCTTAGCGCTGCCAATAGCAGCGCTGGTCCTGGAAATTTAAATTAGGGAAGGGTGATGTCAGTCAGCGTGCATCGCCGATTTAATGTCACCTCAGTGAACTTCGACCTTAGCACTGAGTTCAGCGCTGGGTCCTAAGCGTGCCATGAAAACCCAGTGTTCAGTAGACTGATAGAGACGCTGTCAGCACCTCTTAAATGGACACACACATTGTTTAGGTAAGTTTGCATTTAAGCTTTCAGACTGGATTTTTAAAATTTTATTGAAGTAGTGGCTTGGTGCAATACATATTAAACATTTTTTAAGTGCGCAGGAGGTGCAGGGAGTGCTGCTGGATGCTTGCAAGGCCTCAGATGGTAAAGGAAGGTCTCTGAGAAGATAGAAAATGCTGGAAATACTCAGCAGGTCAGGCAACATCCGTGGAGGGCTTGCCATAATCTTCCAATCTTCCCTAGATATGGGGGAGGTACCGGAGGATTGGAAAGTGGCAAATGTGACACCCTTGTTCAAGAAAGATTGTAAGGACAATCCTAGTAACTACAGGCCAGTCAGTTTAACATCAGTGGTGGGTAAGGTTTTAGAAACAATAATCAGGGAAAAAATTAACAGGCACTTGGAGAGATTTAAGTTAATTAAGGAGAGCCAGCACGGATTTGTAAAAGGCAGATTGTGTTTGACTAATCTAATTGAATATTTTGATGAAGTAACAGCGAAGGTTGATGAAGGGAATGCAGTGGATGTGTCCTATATGGATTTTAAGAAAGCGTTTGACAAAGTACCACGTAAAAGGCTGGTTAACAAAATTGAGGTTCATGGAATACGAGGGTCAGTGTCAGCTTGGATAAGGAATCGGCTTAAGGACAGAAAACAGCGAGTTGTGATAAATGGCTGTTTTTCAGACTGGAGGATGGTAGACAGCAGTGTTCCCCAGGGTCAGTGCTAGGACCACTGCTTTTTTGATACATATAAATGACTTGGATATTGGAATACAGTGTAAAATTTCAAAATTTGCCAATGATACCAAACTTGAAGGTGTGGCAAACAGTGAGGAGGATACCAATCGACTGCAACAGGACATAGATAGGCTAGCAGAATAGGCAGACAAGTGGCACATGAAATTTAATACAGAGAAGTGTGAGGTGATGCATTTTGGCAGAAGAGATAGGGAGAGGCAATATAGACTTAATGGTACAGTTCTAAAGAGTGTGCAGGGACAGAGGGACCTAGGGGTTCATGTGCATAGATCTTTGAAGGTGGCAGGACATATTGAGAGAATAGTTAGCAAAGCATATGGGATCTTGGGCTTCATAAATAGAGGTATTGAGTACAAAAGCAGGGAAGTTATGCTGAACCTTTATAAAGCTCTGGTTAGGCCACAACTAGAATATTGTGTCAGTTCTGATCACCACACTTTAGGAAGGATGTGAAGGGCATTGAGGGGGTGCAGAGGAGATTTACCAGATGGTTCCAGGGATGAGGGATGTTAGGTTGGAGAAGCTGGGGTTGTTCTCCTTGGAGCAAAGGAGGTTGAGGGGAGATTTGATAGAGGTATACAAGATTATGACGGGTTTGGATAAGGTAGACAGAGAAAGGCTGTTCCCATTAGCTGATGGTACAAGGACTAGGGGTCACAGATTTAAGGTTTTGGGCAAGAGACACAGGGGGAATATGAGGAAGAACTTTTTATGCAGCGAGTGGTAATGACCTGGAACTCGCTGCCGACGAGAGTGGTGGAAGCAGAGACGATCAATGATTTCAAAAGGAAATTGGATAGGCACTTGAGGGAAATAAAGTTGCAGGGCTATGGGGATAGAGCAGGGGAATGGGACTGACTGGATTGCTCTACAGAGAGCCGGGATAGACTTGATGAGCCGAATGGCCTCCTTCTGTGCCGTAATGACTCTACAACTTTATGACTCTATGAGAGAGAGAACTGTAGGCAGCACGCAGACTTCATGCAGCCTGCTAATTTACATGATTGTAGCGTTCAGCCTAGCGCTGAACGCACTACTGAAAGGCTGAACACTCAGCAGGGGTGGGGCCCAAGTTCGTGCGAGGCTAACTCCAATTAAAGCTAGTCTCCACTTCTTAAAGGCAGTCTGCACTTCTTAAAGGGGAGGTGCATTCTGCCTGCAGAAGCTGCTGGAACTGGTTGTGGAGGCAAGGGTCAGAAAGAATAAGACTGAATAATGGCTCAACAGGCCAGTGAAAGGGCTCCAAGGTTATCGGGTGCAGCACTGGAGGACTTGGTCCAGGAGGTTAACTCCAGGAGAGAGGTCCTCTTTCCACAGGGGGCCAGGAGGCCCTCCAGATTGCAGTGGAAGCAGTTAGCCACTGTGGTAAATGTTAGCAGTTTAGCCCCGAGGTTCTGAAATCAGTGCAGGACAAATTCTAATGACCTCACACAAGTGGTCAAGGTCAGTGAATTCATCTTCAAATGCCATATCCCACCACTAGCCTCACACAATGCTCAATGCACCACACCCCCATCACTCACCTACCAACAATCTCTACCAAACACAACTCACATGCATAGCTTTACCTCACTCGCACACACTTACCACTGCTGCAAGCCTCACAGCCACATCTCATAGCTTGAACACGCTCTCAGCTATTCAACCATGACAGGCACATCACCCAAACACATTACACCACATTCACTGACACACTTACCTTTCTCTTACAGGAAAAGATGGCTCACAACTGGTGGCAACAGACCTTAACCGGCAGGGGACAGTCTCACTTGCATGACCTCACCCCCTTGGAGGAGATGGTGCTGGCCATTCTTGGTATGGGTATGGCTGAGCCCTTGGCCAGCAGCGGGGCTGAAAGAATAGAAGATGCTGGTATCCTCATCCGTTATCCTCCTTCTCACATTCCACTTCCCCCTCTTCCCATAGTCTCTTCTGATTTACAATCTGCACATGGTGTAAGCATATACCTCTTGCTTCCCCCCCATCCCCTCACCACAACCCTACCCTTGTGCCTTTCTCATTTCAGACACCCAAGAAATCCAGCCTGCCCAGCCAATGGCGCAACATGAAGAGGGAGAGGCGAGTGAAGAAGATGAAGAAACACCATCACTCGATTTCACACTCCCAGCCACCAGCTCAGATACTGACACTCAGCGCACTTTAGAGGATAATTTGACGTGGGATCTGCACCTGGTGAGACACCGGGCACAAGTGGTCTGCAGCCAGGACAGGGGGAGAAGGTAGCTCAGATGCCAGCTCCCTGGAGAGCGAGGTCGCACACGAGTTCTGCTGCACAGGACTCAGATGAAGACGACGATGGGGCAGCCTTCAGAAGAACGCTGATGGATATGCACAATGAAATGCTTGGCGCATTGACAGGCCTGCCAGCAAGCCTGAAAGCAACGTCAAGGAACATATGGAGGAGTCCAGCTCCAGCCTTGCACAGGGCTTTGGGCAGAGCTTGGGGCCCATCCTTTCCAGCATGGAAGTGGTGGGCAGATCCATTAACACACATTGTGGACCCAACCATCATGCCATGTCTGATGGCCGAAGTCTCCGCTTCCATTGCTGCGGAAGCAGAAACCACCCAACGTCTGTGTGCTGCAATGGAAGCACAGACAGAATGCAAGCTCAATGCAAGCTCAGCTTGTTGCCATGCAAGCACAGACTGCTGCCATCATGGCTGGGTTTACCAGTGTTGAAAGGGGCTTGCAGGGTGTCACAGCAGTCCAGCAGTCTGTACTCCAGCAGATTACTAGGATTGCTGAGGCACTGCCCCGGGGTAGTGGCAATGGATCCATGGAGGATGACCCTGCTGTCCTCTCTCAGGATGACAGCATTCACTCTCTCACCACTGCAACTCCGCCAGTGCCCTTGCTGTTGCCTGTCAACCGCCTGCCCAGACTGCTGCCGCCCATACCGAGGTGGTGTAGACCGAAGCCGGGCCTTCTAGGCCCAGAGCTTCTCGAGGTCATCCTGCAAGGCCATCTGCAGTCTCCCCCACTGAAAGTCAGCAGACCTCCACAAACCATGTTGCAGCCACTGGGGTAGCACTGCATAGGAGCACTAGGACATGCAAAGACACACGCAAGACAGTCACTAAGGGAATGCACATGGGTGATTAGTTGATTTTTTGATGTAATATTGGATGGATATATGTATAAAGTTGGATTGGAATGTTTGCTTTGTGGTGGCTTTTATTTCATCATTGTGGCCAAGAGGATGCTGTGATGGTTATTAACAGAGGTAAGGTAAGGTGTGGGACTAATGTTGAATGGGGAATTGGGATTACATTCACTCATACCAGCAGGCCAGCGATCTGTGCTCCAACAGATTGCTAGGAATGCTGAGGCCCCGCCCCGGGGGAGTGGCAGTGGGTCAGTCAAGCAGGAACCTGCTGTCCTCTCTCAGGATGACAGCATTCCTACTCCCATCACTGCCCCTCAGCCATTGCCCTTGCAGCTGCCTGTCAGCCAGCCAGCCCAGACTGCTGCCGCACATGCCGAAGTGGTGCAGTCTACAGCCGGGCCTTCTAGGTCCACAACTAGTTGAGGTCATCCTGCAAGGCCATCTGAAGTGTCTCGCACGGAAACTCAGCAGCCTTCCACCAGTCATGCTGCAGCCACTAGGAGAGCACTGCTTAGGAGCACTAGATCAGAAAAGGGCACACGAAAGTCAGACACTAAGGGATTGCACAAGGGTGATTAGTTAATAATATTCATGTAAATATGTGTGAGATGATTATAGATAAATGTATTAATTGTGTTTGCAATGTTTTGTGGTGTCTCTCATTTCAGCTTTGTGCCCAGTCACAAGGTCTCATACCTACAACAGGAAAGTTGTTGCATTTGAATGTCAGCCATGTTTCAGGGGCACTTTTAAAGTGCTCCACCAATGCATACAAATCATGTCCTCCAGCAACTCGTCTCCTTGAACCTGACCTGTTTCTGACAAGATGGGAAACAGGAGCCAGTAGCACGAAAATGGGAAACCACTATCAAAATAGGATTAGCAAGGCAGTTAATAGGCTGTTAACTGCCTTAACTACCTGTCCCACCGGTTCCAGTCGGGTCAGTTTGGGAGCGGCTAAACTGACACTCACGGAAATCGGGTGGGGGTGGGATGGGTGTCTGAAGCCATTTTTTCCAATTTCGTTACAGACCCGCCTCCAAACCCGCCTCCTCAGGGCTATTAAAATCGAGCCCAGTGTATCTGTGTGTTTCTATTAAGGCGGATTCAAGTCCACAAACCCAACTTTAACACCCAATGTGGGAGGTGTGAAAGTCATAAATAATTCCTGCAGCCATTCTTTACACATACACTTGCCCACAGACTTTCTATGGGCTTGTGCACTGGAACTTATCATTAGCAATCCAAAACAGCATGCCACCCTCTACGGGGGACCAGGGACCTGTGTGAACAGAGCAAGCGCCTGTGCATCTCCTTAACAAATCAGATTGAAGAATCCTTACTGAGCCACGCAGTGTTTGAACCAACAAAGTGTAAGTTAGAATAGTTAATTCAATGCCAAATCATGTACAGAACACAAAATAAAGAGAGGGAATGAAAGCTGTGATTAAGAGAGATAAGAGACAGAAAGAACAAGTAAAAAAAAATGTAATTTACATTTTTTGGCCTAGAAATTAAATTGCGTAGCACCCGTTGTTTGAGCAGTATGGGTGCCGAATTGGGGACAAAATGGTGTCCGAGGAGCTCGCCCACACTTCTGGTGCGGGCCGCGCCGGACGCCATCTTGGAGAGGGCAGTAAGGAGGTCGTTAGGAGCGTGCACCGGAAGTATGGTAAGTAGGCAGATCATGACATCAATCAGCATGCCATTTTTGTCGTCATCGCTGGAATTAACGTCCTGTGTTAACTGCGCACAGCTGAACATGCGTTCAGCAGCAGGATAGACCACACCACCAGCACTATTTAAAGGGATCATCAACAACTTTCAGGTAACTTGTTTCTTGATTTCTACTGGCTCTGTGTAAGTTTGGGGAACTGTTTGGAGCTTGCCAGAGTTATTTAAAGTTAATGAGGTGACAGGGAGTGGCGCCACAAGTGGAGAAGGCCTTGCTTCTGACTTCAAGGGTTCTGGTCAGACCACTTGCTCCCAGTCATGGGTGCTCTAGTTGTCATCCCCCTTGACCTGCAGCATGACAGGGAGATGAAGCAGAGGCAGCAAAGAGGAGGACAAGCTGCTCACAGAGGGAGGAGGAGGAGGGGGAGAAGGGCTCTCAGCAGGAGGTCTTATTCACCTAGGGTCTTCTGAGAGCAATTCTCTTACCTTAACCTGAGCCTGGAGCTGTGACTGAGGCATCTGTGCGTTACGGAGGAAGTGCTCACAGAACTCTGCCACCTCTTGCAACCAGACCTGCAGCCTCACACAAGGGCAAGGAGAGCACTGCCAGTAGCTATGAAGGTGACTGTGGCACTGAATTTCTTCGCGTCGGGATCCTTCCAGGCTGGAGCAGGCGACATCTGTAACATCTCCCAGCTTGGCGTCCACTGCTGCATAAGAGAGGTGAAGATGCTCTTTATGCTAGGAGAGGGGACTTCATTGACTTCTCTCTAACCTGAGAGAAGCAGACAGTGCATGTGTCTTTGCCAGGATAGCGGTCTTTTTCATGGTGCAGGGCACCATCAACTGTACGCACGTGGCTTTGCGGGCACCGTATACATATGCTGAGATGTACCGTAACAGCAAACGTTACCACTTGCTGAATGTGCAGTTGTTGTGCAACCATGCTCAGCACATCATGACGGTGAAAGCCCAGTATCCTGGCAGCAATCATGACGCTTTTATTCTGTGCCAGTCCGCTGTTCCCTCAGTCTTTGAGCCACCATGACAAACCAGAGGGTGGCTATTGGGCGACAAGGGCTATCCCTTGACCACCTGCTCATGACTCCGCTCCGCAACCCAACCACATGTGCCAGCATGCGTACAACGAGAGCCATGCTGCCACATGAAACATTATAGAGCAGACCACTGGGGTGCTGAAGCAAGGGTTCCGCTGCCTAGACCACCCTGGAGGAGCCCTACTGTACTCACCGGAGCATGTGTCCCGATTCATGGTGGTCTGCTGTATCCTCCACAACCTGGCCACCATGAAGGCACAGCCCTTGCCACCAGGGATACGGCCACCAGCTCAGGAGGAGGAGGAAGAGAAAAAGTGTGGATTAATTAAGGAAATCCAGCACAGATTTGTTAAAGGCAAGCCTTTTAGGTCCAGAGCTGCTCGAGGTCGTCCTGCAAGGCCATCTGAAGTCTCCCGCATGGAAACTCAGCACCAGGAAATGGCACCTGAATGACAGGCACTCAGGGATTGCACAAGGGTAATTAGTTGATACTATATTTGTGAATTGATTAGTGATAAATTTAATAATTTTGTGTGGAATCTGACGTAATAAAGACTCACTACGCACTTGAACATAAAGCAAGGCTTTAATCAACTTGTAACAAAACATGGAGGTCTAGTTAGCAGTCACTAGCTTCCTTTTTCCAGATTGTCTCTCCCCAAGGTGGGCCCATGCCTGAGTATTTATACTCCCTGGACGGCGCCCCAGCTGGCCGCCCAGTAGTACTTCCTGAGTTGTTACTTGCGATTTATGACAGAATCTTTGGGGGAAAAATTCAGAATCGCCCCGTTTGGGGTGCAATTATCTGCCGGGCGCAAAGATTAGCGCCTGGCGCTAATTATCGCCTCCGACTGCAAACTTGACTTTTATCGTCCCTGGAGGTGATTGGAGCGCTAAATCAGGCGCTACACATCTGTCTTAAGGCGCAAAGGCCGAGGAGCGAGGCACTACCTCAGAACGCTGGCGAAGCTCATGTGATGTCAGTCAGCAATGGAACACAGACACAATGGACCCAGCCAGTTCTTAAAGGGGAGGGTTGATCTTGCTTTCCATCCACATCCTGCTCATTGCAGCCTTGAATCTCGGTCTGGAGAGACCTGTACATCAAATCTACTGGAAAGAACAATGGAGAGGCCCAGGGAAAGAGCTCAGAGTGCAGCCCCCACAATCTCTTCTAAATCGATACAAGGAAGGGCAAATCAAAATGAACCTGCAAAGTGCTGCTCAGTACCCAAAACTCCTTCACACAGCGTTGAATCTCTCCAGAAGTCTCTCTCTCTCTCTCTCTCTCTCTCTCTCAGAATGCGTGGTTCAAAAATGTCACCAACAAAAAAAGGCAGGAAGCGGCCGCCTTTAAATAGCGCTTCCCCAGTCCCTTCCTGACTGCAAAACGTTCCCCTCAACCTGTCGTTGCTAGCAGCAGGCGGTAAGGCAGGGGGCACCACTCAATATCCGCTCCGGGGTGCTACCGGGGCGTTGCGCACTCGACTGACGTCACGATCTGCCGGCGCAGGAGATCGTGGCGGTACTGTTTAAAGCCGCTGCAAAATGTCTAGTTAATTTCGCGAGCGGCGCAAACATCGCTGCGCCCGGGCGCTAGTTGCTTTGCGCCCCATTAACGCCCTCTTAAGGCGCTAACGGGAGGCACAACCAACTGAATTTTTCCCCCTTGTGCTGGCTCCCATTTCAGCTGTGTGCCCAGGAGGACGCGGTGCTATTCCGTGACAAAGGGATGGTATGATGAGAATGTGGTGAGCAATGGGGATCTGGGGTTTCAGTCACTGGAATCGAAGTCAGATGAAGCATTCACAGACAGCCTGTGCTGAAGGGGTATTTGCTGCCTGCCTCCTCCCTTCCTCCTCCTCTTCCACTTTCTCCTCCTCCTCCTCTCCCTCTTCCTCTTTCTCCTTGTCCTTCTCCACTTCCTCCTCCTCCTCCTCTCCCTCTTCCTCTTCCTGAGGTGGTCCCACAATCCCTGCTGGCAAGGGCTGCACCCTCATGATAGCCAAGTTGTGAAGCATGCAGCAGACCACTACGAAATGGGATACCCGCACCGCCGAGTACTGGAGGGCTCCTCCCGAGCGGTCAAGGCAGTGGAATCACTGCTTGAGCACCCCGATGGTCTGCTCAATAATGTTCCTGGTGGCAGCATGGCTCTCATTATATGAGTGCTGGGCAGGAGTGGTGGGGTTGTGGAGGGGAATCATGAGCCAGGTGCAGAGTGGATAGCCCTTCTCTCCGAGCAGCCACCCTCAGGTTTGACGTGGTAGTTGGAAGATTGCTGGCACACTGGACTCACGCAGAATGAAGGCATCATGGCTGCTGCTAGTGGGCATTGACCATCAGGATGGGCTGGGTGTGGTCGCACAACAACTACACATTAAGTGAGTGGTAGCCTTTGCAGTTACAGAAGATCTCAGGATTGTGATGCGGTGTCTGCAAAGCCATGTGGGTGCAGTCGATGCCGCCCTGCACCATGGGGAAGCCCGCTATCCTGGTAAAGCCACGTGCGCGCTCGTCCTGCTTCTCTCTGCTCAGAGAGAAGACAATGGTGTAGAGACTCTCCGTGACCTCCCAGATGCAACGATGGATGGCGAACTGGGAGATGTTAGCCATGTCTCCTGCTGCAGACTGAAGGATCTGCTGGTGAAGAAATTGAGTGCCATGGTGACCTTGACGCCTGTGGGAGAGCCGTGGATGCCCTGGTCTGAGGTTGCAAGTCTGGTTGCAGGAGGTGACCACCTCCTTGCTGAAGTGGAGCCTCCTAATACACTGATCCTCGCTTAAGTGGATATAAGAGAAGTGCTCTCGGAAGACTCTAGGTGGGTAAGGCCTCCTGTTGAGATCTCCCCTGGTCCTCCTCCTCCTCCCTCTGTGTGCATCTTCTCCTCTTCCTCACTGCCTCCACTCTCTCTCTCTTGAATATACTTGAGCGCGAGGGGTCTGCCAGTAGAGCCCCCATGACTGTGAGCAAGTGTGAGCAGAAGCCTTTAAATAAGAATGAAGGCCTTCTCCACTTGCCCCAACACTTGCTGTTACCTTAGGACCTTCAAAGAAGTTTATAAAGCTGCTATAGTTGCAGAAAGTTCCACAGAGCCAGTCAAACTGAAGAAACATGTCAGCTGCAAGTTGTTACTGATGATCCCTTTAAATAACGCTGCTGGAGCCTCTTTCCTGCTTGTCAACGCTTGCTCAGTTGGTTGCAATTAACACATGCTGGTCCACTCGGCCCACCAAGCTACCTTATTAACCTCCCCAGTAACCGTACACCCCCCACCGCGATCCGATGCTCTCCCGATGTCTCCACCACACATGATCTCTTCCTGGCCCCCTCATGTCCTCCACAGGCCGCCAGCGATCTTCTCCCCTCCTCCCCTGACCTCTCCGGCCCCCTTTCGATGTCCCTTCCTCCCCCAGTTTCTCCCGACCCTCCATCGAAGTTCTTTCCTCCCCGATCTCTCCTTCACTCCTCTCCGCTCCTCAGCTGCGGCCTGGTGCCAAAGGCCTACCTGCCCGACAGCCGGCCAGCCTCTGAATCTGGCTGGCTGCAGCCGGGAAACGGATTCCAAAATTGATAATCAGGTCTTGCTGTTAAATTCGGCAGCACCTGGGTTAATATCTGGGCTTTAACTCTGTTTCTCTCTCTACTGATGCTGCCTGACCTGCTGAGTGTTTCCAGCATTTTCTGTTTTTATTTCATCATTGCACTCCTGGGTCCTGCTGATGCACATCTAGATATAGGGCAGTGGGAGACTGCATGTGGGAGTAACAAATATCACAGAACCTGAGGAGCTATCTATGACAGACTTGAATTCATAATAAAATCTTGTAAATCATGTGAAGAAAGGCCGTAGAGGAAGTTGGAGATAGTGAAGTAGGTGAACTAACTCAGTGGTTGAAGGACTCCTTTTCAAATGGATTAGTTATCACTGATCCCCCCCCATCTAAATTATAATACTATATAATATTCATAATATGAAAGTGCTGCATGTAAAGAGTGTTTTAATAATGTTTTAAAGAAAACAGGGGGGGGGGGGAAATTCATTATCGCCCCGTTTGGGGGCGGTAACCTTTGAAAGCTGGGAAACATTGCGCCAGGCGCTAATAATTCCCAGCTTTCACGAAATTGGTTTTAGCGCTCCAGGAAGGAAATGGAGCGCTAAAGGACGCAGGCGGGGCGGTAGTGGAGCAGCGCTGCACAATGTCCCATGCAGCGCTGTCACGTTCGGAGGCTCCTTCCCTCCCTTAAAGGGAAGGTCCATCGCTGCAGGCTCTGAATTGGGACCAGTTAGCTGGCCCCCGACGGCAGCCGCAATTTGGTCCGATCAGCCCCATGCACTCCAGCAGAGTGCCGGGCTGATCGATCGCGGCCCAGGAGAAGTAAAAAAATTTCACCAAAACCATTTCAAAAATGTAGGCACTTACCTCGGCAACCTTCCCTTTAACTTTTGCCCCGAAGCTCCCGGCATCCCGATGAACGCCTCCTGCAGCTGCCGGTGTTGTCGCCCGGCGATGCTGCAGGGGTGAAACCAAACTTTGGGTCCGGGGCCCTACCGGGGCGATGCACACGGAGATCGGGGTGTAAAGCCATAACACCGCCGCAAACCTCCTGCCGAATTTAGCGGGAAATTATTTTCTCACCGCACCCGGGTGGTAAGTGGTTAGCGCCCCATTATCACACCCCCGAGGGGACCAGCTAACTTGTCCCAATGCAGAGCCCCCCAGAGGTGATAACGGGAGGTGCAAAGGTACCCAATTTCTCTCCCCAGGTATTTACTTACAGATATCAGTGAGAGGGTGCAGAGGAGATTTACCAGAATGGTTCCAGGGATGGGGGATGGGACAGGTTGGAGAAGCTGGATTTGTTTTCATTAGAGCAAAGGAGGTTGAGGGGTGATTTGATAGAGGTGTACAAGATTATGACGTGTTTGGATAGGCTAGATGGGGAAAGGCTGTTCCCACTAGTTCATGGTACAAGGACTAGGGGACACAGATTTAAGGTTTTGGGCAAGAGATACAGGGGGGATGTGAGGAAAAACTTTTTTACACAGCGAGTGGTAAGGACCTGGAATTCGCTGCCGATGGAAGTGGTGGAAGCGGAGACACTCAATGTTTTCAAGGGGAGACTGGATAGGCACTTGAGGGAAATAAACTTGCAGGGCTACAGGGATAGAGCGGGGAATGGGAATGACTGGATTGCTCTACAGAGATCTGGCACGGACTCGATGGACTGAATGGCTTCCTTCTGTGCCGTATGACTCTATGAGATGGGCGTGCCTGCTTCTCACTGTGGAGTCTGTCGATTCTTTTGTGTGATGTTTGACCAATTCTGGGTACTCCTCAGCAACTGATACCCACTATTAGCCACTTAGTGCTGGGCAATTTTTAAAGCTATCAGCAGGCTGGCCAAGGTGAGTGAGGGCACGAGCACCCATTCACATGCTGGTGTGCTGCTGGAAGCATAACTCACCGCCATACCGTCCCACCGGCATGTTCTGTAACAGCTGCACTGTGGGATTGTACGTGTTTGCATGAACACATTCAGGCATGTGTTTGAAGGGCCCCGCAGGTGCTCTGATGCCGTGTTGGGAGGATGGCACAGGGTCGCAGCGCCAGGGAGAGGAATCGGCTCGACCAGCAGGGAGCGTTTGTTGCAAGCTGTGGGCCTCTCTGAGGAGGCGGGCCTAGCCATTGAGAATAATTTGCAAGAACTGAATCAGTGTCGGTTTTATAAAGAGGAGCTGCCTCCGGTCACTGACCCTCTGGAATGTCTCTACCGCGGACCCCAGTTTGAGAACCACTGAACTAACCAACCCCAGTTCAGGGTTCATTGCAAAAAGGTTCACTGTAACCATTCTAACATGGATAAATTAAAGAGGCATAGATTAACAACAAAATTATAACTGTAGGAGATTAAATTACCCAAAACTGGACGAGGATAGGGAAAATATTTGTGTTGAAACGTGGCGGGGCGGGGGGGGTGGGGGTGGGGGTCAGCGGCGGGGAGGTGGGGGGGTGATGTTTTAGTGTGAAGGAATAAGCCATATAACCTATTCAGAAAAATACACTATCTTTTGAAAGAATTCTGGCCTTATTAAAACATGATAAACTGGGTTTGGAAATCTAGAAACCTAACTATGAAAAAGCTGTGAAAGTATTCTGGCTATTGAGATAAGATAGTTGTTGACACTGAACAATAACCTTATTGAAACAGAAGGTTAAAGGCTCCGGCAGGCTGAACCTTTCGGAATGAAACAATGGTTCACCCTGGATAAGGTGTTCTAATTTGCACTTAATAAAGAAGCACAAACATCTGCCTTCGTAAAAATGACATCAAGTAAAAAACACACCTGCCGTAACACCGTTTTTATGGTAAACTTAGAACACCTAGCGAGGAGACATAATTCTGTAATGCTACTAGCTGAGGTGACTGTAAGAATTGCAGGGGTCAGCAGAAAAATGACTAGAGATAATT
Organism: Squalus acanthias; assembly: GCA_030390025.1. Classification (NCBI taxonomy): domain Eukaryota; kingdom Metazoa; phylum Chordata; class Chondrichthyes; order Squaliformes; family Squalidae; genus Squalus; species Squalus acanthias. The sequence goes on from CM059431.1 coordinate 75,495,304, forward strand.
AGCTTACATCAGCAGAAAACCTTAAAGGAAATACCACTGGAAAAGGGTATAAATATTGAACTCTCAAATGGGATAGTAGACTCGCTTTAAAGGGGCAAAGCGATTATCAGCTTCAGAGGTGGCTCTGTGAGTCTCCAACTCTTTGTACCTCGGGGATCAAAGGTATTTGATTTTGGTGGATATCCTGAATAGAACTTTAAGAACTGTAAAACTGTAGCGAAGTTAAGATTTGAAAGTAAGGTTCTCTGATAATAAAATTGTAAGATTTCTCTTTTTGGAACTGTTAATGTTGCGATTGACTCACCAACTGTAAACTGCATGTCGGTTATTTAATAAATCTATATAATTTTAGAATTGTCTCACATAAGACTTCTGTATCAAACTCACAAACTCAATCTCTGTAAACTCTTAGGTGAGGAGTTGCAGAATTCTGGGGGAGTTTTCCGGACCCTCATAATATCCGGAATGTTACAGTCTAGCTAAACTTATTAAAAGTGCTATCTGGAGGACAGTAACATTTTCAGGTTGTTCCTTTCGTTTAGGGAGAGATAGTTCGGACCTTTAGACCCAATTAAGCGTCTATAGGATTCGGCTACCTCAAACTTTAGTTGAAAGTGAACGTCTGAGAAATACGCCTGATCTGGGGTAGCCCTAACGGGGCTAGGACTAGTAATTATCCCTTCATCAGTATGTTCAAAAATATTTTCTCTATATCTATATTGCTACTTCAACAAGGAATGAAGCACTGGTTGATCTGGTTCTGGTTACTGATTCAGAACAAGTAGTTGGGCTAAATGTCGGGGAAAATTTGAGAACCAGTGTTTATAATATAATTAGGTTCAGTGTGTGAATAGAAGAGGAAAAAGAAAAGTTGAGGACAAAGAATCTGACTGAAAAAAAGCAAATTATAGCAAGATAAAAAAGAACCGTCTGTAGGGGGTGGTGTGTGGGATCAGCCTCACCTCTGACTCAGTGAGCGGTTCGAATCGCTCCCACGCCCCTGGTTCTAGATTTTGGACTTATTTAGGGGTTGTGAACAAAGATGCAGTAGACAACAGGTTTTGATGAAAGAATTTTGACTTTATTAAAAGAAAAAGGTAACAAACTTAAAACACACTTAATGCTTAAACACAGGTTGGGGAACACACGGTACAGGTGAGGGAGAATTACAATATACAAAAACCCTTATCCCTCCCAATCCCACTGTCTAGCTAGGCTACAATTTCAAAGGATCAGGGATAATGCTCACCAATGACAGTTCTTGACAGTTGAGGTATTTCGCGATTTCGGGGTTCACTAAGGTTTTTGATTGTTGGGACCTGCCGTACCCCAGACGTGGTAGAAGACTCCAGCTGCACTCCAGGTCAGTTTGGGTTTGTCCGCAGATGCGGTAAGGTGCGTATTGGACTTTATCAGGTAAGTACCCGATTTTTCTCCCTTACAGGTAGGGTTTAGAGTTTTTTAACGGAAAATCTTACCCAGGGGTAAGTCAGGAATAGTTTGTAGAGTGTAAACTTGCGTGTCTTCGGTTTTTTCCTGGTGTTGGTCTGGTTCTTGGTCGTGGTTGCCTGGTGGTTGGTTGTTGCGCGGGGCCTTGGTTGGGACATCTGCGACCATAAGCCCGAGGTCGTAGCCTCCGGATGGCTGCATGGTACACAGGACCCCTGTTTCTTCGAGTGTCGGTTCACCTCATGGAGCCCTTGGTGGCTCTGGTTGTTAGTTTGTTGCATTGGAAGCTTGTTGGGGCGATACCTCCTGGAGCTGGACTGTGGATTGAGCGATGCCGACTCGCTCCCAGCTTCCAGTGGCCTTGGCTAGTACTTACTAGAGCTGGACCGTATGTTGAGCGATGCCGACTTGCTCCCAGCTCGTGGTCTCAGTTCTAGCCCTTGCCTGGCCTTGTCTGTTCCCGCCTCCGATCTCGCCTCAGGTCTGCCTTGTGGCCTTGCTGCTTCTTTCCTCCTCCTGCTCATGTCGTGTGGCCCTCTGTAGTGGTGAGTAACTTGCTGTGTCTTGCTGGAACTAACTTTCTTGGGGGATTAGGCCCTCAATTACACTGTTCAGGCCCTTTGTCTTTTTCGTGCCAAAACCCCTTTACTAAATCGGTTTCGTGTTGAAGTGATTTAGGTTTCAGTTGAGGCCTGTTCATTCCATTGTCTTAGGTATTGGCGGGCTTGTTAAGTTTTGATGATTTTAACTTGGTGTTAAATTGTCCTGATGGCTTCCGATGTCTCCCATTTAGGCAGGGCCTTTATCTACGCGCCAAATCTTGTCCCTTTTGTCTTAGGTTTTTGGCGGGCTTGTTAATCTGTCCCTGTAGATACTTGGCTGATTGTTTTTTGATGGAGTAATGGGTGTACTGGATGTTTTATTATTTTCAGGCTTCTAGCATCCTGTTTGGGCCTGGGAATTTCAAAAGGGGTCTTGGATTATTCATATTTGGATGTGTATGTGAGGTTTTGGGTGAGGCTCTTCCTCCTTGGTTGGATTGAAGTGCAAACAATTCCCAGACAGCTTGACTGGGCCCCAATACCCAAAAGCTGTCCACTGCCTTGCCACACCCCTCCGCAGCCTGTCTTGTGTCTGTGAAAGGTGTTTTTCCCAACAGTAATATCCAAAAGTCATTTTCCTCAGGGTTTTTTTTTCCCCTGGTCCTTAAGAATGTCCAAAACAGAGGTTTTTTACCTCAAATCACTTCACTCAGGTCCCATCATCCCAAATTTGTATGAAAAATCCAAAAATCACCCCCTTTAGGGTTCTGTTCAAGTTTCTGGGGGATTTTGCGAAGCCTACAGTCGCCCAAAATAAATGGATGAAAAAATGGGCTAACATAACCATTGATCAGCAATAGGAAATATTGCAACAGGAAATGAAAAGAGTGCAAATCAAATATATTCCATTAACAAAAATGGGGAGGGGTCAAGGGTTGGCATTCCACAGATGACTAGGGAGACTTTTCTCAGATTTATCTGTGAAGTATATGGGGATTTTTTCTATGTTAAAGGTGCTGAATTAAATGTTGTTGTTCTTGTTGAGAGTAGATCAAAATTGAAACGTAAAAAAGAAGCATTTTATCCCTACAGGGCACATAATAAAAAAGAAAGCCAGGAGAAATATAAAGATTACAGGAATGCTACAAAAACGATTAGAAAGGCAAAGAGGGAGTGTGAGAGACAATTAGCAAAGTACATAAAGGGCAATGAGAAGGGTTTCTACAGGTTCATCTCTTACTCTGCACTCCTTCATTTTGTTTGCTCCTTCATCTTATGTGCCTTGACTTCCTCATTCGTAAGTATCTTGTGATCTTGCGAACTAATAATGTGGAACTTTGTCAAATGCCTTTTGGAAATCTAGCCATATCACATCATAGGGGCTGTCCACAGTCCACTTGGCTTCTCAGGTCCTCAAAGAGGTTGAAGAGGTCTATCAGACAGGATCACCCCCTGTGTTGACTGCTGTTTCCCAGGTTATTGCTTAGGTTATTTGACAAGGTTTCATGCTTCCTGATTTTGTGGCTGTACTATAACAGTCATTTTTGCAGAAAATATGGAATTGTGAGATGTATCACCCTCAGGGAGGTAGCAAGCAAAACATAGAGAAAATCTTTTGCCCTTTTTCTACACATTTTATTGCAGAAAAGCTGAAGAACACACTTTTGTGGGGCACACAAATAGCTTACACTGTGATACATATCTGTTGAAAGGTGCTCTTATCCAGCTCTGCCACCAGAAACTACATGCGTGCTGAATTCAATCTCCAATTTTACTGTGTAATTGTTTAATTGGTTGACATATTTTCTTGCTTGTGATCATTTTGCTTTAATGATTCCACGCAAATTGGTAGTACTTTAATTTTTCATCATTCCCTCTCCTCTTGTATTTTTTTTTAATTGTCTATTTCGATCGCTATGGTGTAAATTTGTAGTGATCCTGGCACAGAGCTTCACAGGCCAGGAGCAAATATCAGATATTTGAGCATGCCAAGGGTGCTAAAGACAAAAGTTTACCTTACAAATCATTCCCTAATACTGTACCAAGATATGATGTGGAGATGCCGGCATTGGACTGGGGTGGACAAAAATGAGAAGTCGCACAACACCAGGTTATAGTCCAACAGATTTATTTAATTTTACAAGCTTTCGAAGCAGTTCGCTCCTTCGTCAGGTAAGTTAGCAGTGAGAGAATCTCCCAGAATTCACAATTTAAACACAGACAAAATCTATTCACATTTTTCCCTACAACAAAGAGCACAGCCAAGACAATGAGATGTGTCCCAGGGGGTCCAACGTGTCAAACCACCTGCTGGCTGCATATCCTGTCAATTTGTGTTCTTGTGTTAGTCTTTTTAAAAAAAAAACCTGGGAAGACCGGCCATGATGTCAAGTCACGTTCTGTATCGTGACATGAACCCAATATCGCGATTGAGGCCATCCTCATGAGTGCGGAACTTGGCTATCAGTTTCTGCTCTACGATTTTGCGCTGTCGTGTATCTCGAAGGCCGCCTTGGAGAACGCTTACCCGCAGATCCGAGGCTGAATGCCCCTGGCTGCTATAATTAAATTAAAATTAAATAAATCTGTTGGACTATAACCTGGTGTTGTGCGACTTCTCATTTTTGTACCAAGATAGGCATATGGCCTGCTGCCAGCGCTTTGTCTTTGTTACTCTTGTGGCAGCCACTAGGAGGTGTGGGAGAACAATGTTGTGGCTTACTCTTCAATATTCTGTCTGCCTGTCTGTCCTCTGTTCAACGTGGCACCACCTCTGTCAAGTGGTTAATCATTTAAAAAAATATATTTTTTAAATGGGCACTTTTGTGACAAAAATGTTGAAATATACGTTTTTCCATAACAGCGTTGATCTGAATCTTTTGCTTAGTTGTTAGGCCAACAGAAGTGCAGTGAGGCAGGACTTGCCCCGCCACAAAGCTGCGCTTTGACCTTGTTCATTTGCGTTTTCAGATGGACTCCCCATCTTGGGTGGGGAGTCCGCTGGGGGATAGAGATGGAAACTGGCTAGGGGCGTGCAGATGAGGCCCAGCAGTTAAAATCTCCCAGGCCTCACACTGCCGAGGTCAGGCATGTTTGTCTCCAACCTCGGCCCTCGCCCACCCAATACCCACCTCAAGTTAAAATTGGAGCTCGAGTAAAGTTTCCCTTACCCTGCTAAACAACTGACCCAACCTCAGAATAGCACCTGTTAGTGCACCAGTGTGACATTTTCCATCACCCACTCCAGCCATTCTGAATATTTTTGAGTGAGACTGCCAATTTAGTGCCAAATTAGGAAATGTTTGTCACTGGATTTATGTCCACGAGTAACTGGATTGAAATAACCAAACTCAATGGGGGAGAAATTCAGTATCGCCCCGTTTGGGGCGCAATTATCGGCCGGGCGCAAAGATTAGCGCCTGGCGCTAATTATCGCCTCCGACTGCAAACTTGACTTTTATCGCCCCTGGAAGTGATTGGAGCGCTAAATCAGGCGCTACACATCTGTCTTAAGGCTCAAAGGCCGAGGAGCGAGGCGTTAACTCAGAGCGCTGTCGAAGCTCATGTGATGTCAGACAGCAATGGAACACAGACACAATGGCGCTGGCCAGTTCTTAAAGGGGAGGGTTGATCTTGCTTTCCATCCACATCCTACTCATTGCAGCCTTGAATTTTGGCCTGGAGAGACCTGTACATCAAATCTACTGGAAAGAACAATGGAGAGACCCAGGGAAAGAGCTCAGAGTGCAACCCCCACAGTCTCTTCTAAATCGATACAAGGAAGGGCAAATCAAAATGAACCTGCAAAGTGCTGCTCAGTACCCAAAACTTCTGCACACAGCGTTGAATCTCTCCAGAAGTCCCTCTCTCTCTCTCAGAATGCATGGTTCAAAAATGTCACCAACAAAAAAAGGCAGGAAAGCGGCTGCCTTTAAATAGCGTTCCCCCAGTCCCTTCCTGACTGCAAAACACTCCCCTCAACCTGTCATTGTTAGCGGCAGGCGGTAAGGCAGGGGCCGCCACTCAATATCTGCTCTGGGGCGCTACCGGGGCGTTGCGCACTCTACTGACGTCACGATCTGCCGGCGCAGGAGATAGTGGCGGTAGTGTTTAGCGCCGCCACAAAATGTCTAGTTAATTTCGCGAGCGGCGCAAACATAGCCACGCCCGGGCGCTAGTTGCTTTACGCCCCATTAGCGCCCTCTTAAGGCGCTAACGGGAGGCGCAACCAACTGAATTTTTCCTCCATTATCTATAAGACCTGTACAGCTAACATATAGCAAAGATTTTCATTCAATCAGTCTGGCCTGGGTTGGAGATGGCAGAGGTCCAAACATAATTAAAATATAAATCTTTGTGGCAGTTTATAATTGAAAGCTTTGCTCAGTTTATTGTATTCCAAAATATTTGATAATACATGAGGTACATATATAATTTAAAACCGTTCAAATTATAAACTGCCACAGAGATCTTGGGCCAGAAATTTGGCTCTCCGGCTTCCTGCGGGTGCAAGCATCGCGCGTGTACTTACCTACTGCGCCTGCCGTTGTGCTCGGGCCCACGAGGAAGTCGGGTTCTGGGCCTCCTGTAGCTGCCGGCGTGCAGTGCTTGCGTGTCCCAGGGGCGCAGTTAGTTCGAAGCGTCCCCTGGGATCACGTGGGCCATGGAGAGTCAATCCTAGCAGGGCATTTTCATTCATAGCTTTGACAGGAAGACCTGTCAAATCTATGAATAGAGATCGGCCCCAAAACCACCCTAAAACTTCAAATAAATTTTAAAAAAAACATCACATTTTAAAATAACTATAAATTACATAAATTAACTACTTTAAACAAAAATTAAAATTTTTGAAAAAATTAATTAAACTTTTTAATGGTGCTAAAAATAAACTTACCTTTCTTTAAAGTATGTAAAAAAGATAAACCTGTTGAAAAAATGTTTAAATTGTAATTAATTAACCACTTACCTTGTTAAAAGCAGGCCTTGCGCCTCCTTTTTAAATGTGCAGCTTCTCCATACTTACCCTCCCGGAGAAACCTGACAAAAAAAACAAAGTTCGCTGCGTGCGCGCTGCCTCTCCCGCGCACGCGTTCGACTTTTGAACCCCTTCCTTCAGGGGAACGGAAGTTCCGGTTTCCCGCGCATGCGTAATGCATGCAGGAAACCGGCACTTCAGGTGGCCTTACGGGTGAGTACACAGCGTGTACTCACTTGACAAGAGCCGAATTTCTGGCCCCACATATTTAAATTATGTTTTTATATGATTTTTGTTTTGGGGAGAGGTGTGTTTTGTAAAACCCATCCTATAGATTTGAATGACTAATTTCTTATGACTGACATTTTAAAAGACACTTAACATGATTTTTTACAAGAAATGCTTTATAACTGCAATATACTTGGCTAAGTGTGGAGTGTTTTTAGGGAAAATAAAATGGTGAGCATAGATCTCAGTTTCTGTTGTATTTAATGTTTATAGTTATAAGCACATCCAGCTTCATTGATTATTAAAATGGCTATTGATTATAAAGACATAGGGGGAAAAATTCGGTTGATTTGCGCCTCCTGTTAGTGCCCTAAGAGGGCGCTAACGGGGCGCAAAGGAAATAGCGCCTGGGCATGGTGCTGCTAATGCCGCCCTCGAAATTCAGAGGGAGGTTTGCGGCGGCGGTAACCGTTAGCGCCCCGCGGCACTGCGCCTCCGGCGATAACATCATCGCCGTGCGCAGCGCCCCGCTCGAGCCCCAGCCGCGATCTTCGGTAGCACCCCCTGACTTACCGCCGGACGCTATGTCCGACAGGGTCAGGGGAGCCTACTTGCGGCCGGGGCGGCGCAAATTAATGGGGAGGTGCCGGGCGGCCATTTTTGTTGCTGGCTGCCTGCCAGCACCTGCCCCTGTTGCTGTCCCCGGCCTCCTGTGAAGCCCCCCTGTGAAGCTGTGGGTGCCGGCTGCGCTCCATGAGCCCGACACTCCTCTTCCGTGCCGGGCTCTTTTGCCAGCACTCCGATCCCTGGTGGCTCAGCTGGGCCCCGAGTCGTGCTGTGCTAGGCCCCTCCCCTTTAATAAGGGGAGGAAGGCCAGCAGTACCGTGGCGCTACGTGCCAGTGCGTGTGGCGTTGTGGCACGTAGCACCGCGATATTCACTCGCAGCGCCCCAAGAGGGAGGCAGGGCACTTCCAGTAGCACCCCGTCTCCCTCTTGGGGCGCTACCAGTGAATTTTGGGCGCGGGAGCGCTAACTTTTTTGGGGCGTTAAAAGTAGTGCCCCGGCGAAGTTAGCACCCCAATTTTGCCCATTTGTATTTCCACCAGAAGTGATGGTGGACACCGACAGTGCCCACCTAAATATTGGCTGGCATATTCTAAAAAGGAGATAATGACAGTGTCATATGTCACATTTCTGTCATTCCTACTTTGGCAATGCTGGGAGCAAGGGAGAACAAGCATCTAGCATTGCCAGGAGAAGTATTATGTGCTTAAACATTTAAGTGGCCACAGCAGTGAGTGGAATTGATGCAGGGCATTTGACCAGTAGCAGATTTTGCCAGTGTTCCTGGAGGCACTGAAACGTTTTCATTCTTTGAGGCTGCAGCAGGCATGTGATACCTGGAAAAGGGAGCTATTTCCTAGCTCCCTGGTGGATTGGCCCCTGTAGTTCTTTCTTTTTTTTTCTTTTTTCTCGTTTCCTCACATGGTAGCTATTAAGGTTGCTGCCATCATCATCCACACATCGTCTAGAGCCATCTTTTGTTTCTTAACTTGTTCCATTACCTTTTGCCTTACACTATCATCCCTTTTGTCATTCAATCTCTCCTGCCTTCCATCCCATCACAGACCTTGCTTTGCTCTTTCCTCCCCTCCTCCCTGCCCCTGCTTAAAAATCTCTCCTCCCTAACCTTTTCCAGTTCTGACGAAGGGTTCGACCCGAAACATTGACTCTGTTTCTCCTCTCCTTGATGCTGCCTGACCTGCTGAGTGTTTCTGGCACTTTCTGTTGTTATTTCAGATTTCCAGCATCCGCAGTATTTTGCTATTGTATTAGTGTTTGGTTCACTGCCACTTCTCTTCTAGGAATGCCCACCTTGAAGAAGTTCTGCTCTTTTCTCCGACGGGATTTAAAACATAGAAACATAGAAGATAGGAGCAGGAGTAGGCCATTCGGCCCCTCGAGCCTGCTCCGCCATTTAATGAGATCATGGCTGATCATCCAAATTCAGTACCCTGTCCCTGCTTTCTCCCCATATCCCTTGATCCCTTTAGCCTTAAGAAATATATCTACCTCCTTGAATATATTTAATGAATTGGCCTCAACTGCCTTCTGTGGTAGAGAATTCCACAGGTTCACCACTCTGTGGGTGAAGAAATTCCTCCTCATCTCTGTCCTAAATGACTTACCCCTTATCCTTAGACTGTGACCCCTGGTTCTGGACTCCCCCGCCATCGGGAACATCCTTCCTGCATCTAGTCTGTCTAGTCCTGTTAGAATTTTATAAGTTTCAATGAGATCCCCTCTCATTCTTCTAAACTCCAGCGAATATAAGCCCAATCGACCCAATCTCTCCTCATACGTCATTCCTGCCATCCCAGGTATCAGTCTGATGAATCTTCGCTGCACTCCCCCCATGGCAAGAACATCCTTCCTCAGATAAGGCGACCAAAACTGCACACAATACTCAAGGTGGTCTCACCAAGGTCCTGTACAACTGCAGCAAGACATCCTTGCTCCTGTACTCGAATCCTCTCGCTATGAAGGCTAACATACCATTTGCCTTCTTAACCGCCTGCTGCAGCTGCATGCTTACCTTCAGCGACTGGTGCACAAGGACACCCAGGTTTCGTTGCACTTCCCCGTCTCCCAATCTATTGCCGTTCAGATAATAATCTGCCTTCCGTACGTCTCTTCAACCTTGTTCATCTTCATTGCTTTCTGTTTCCCTTCTCGTGTTTGTTCAGGTATCTGCCAAGACCCGTTTTCACAGCCACATCTCTTTGTTCAGCAACTGTCTCCAGTTCCGACTTATTCCATGTGGATTCCAACTGAAATTCCATCCTTCGTGTTTCGGATCCACCCAGGATTACAAATATCTCCAAGATATTCATCGTTCCTCGAACTACGGCTCTTGTCGCTTCCTGCGATCTACTCTCAACACCATGCGTCTCGACCTCTCTCTTCAGCAGCACCGACTCACTCTATCTCAAAGCTGTCCTGGTCCACAGTTCCATTTCATCCTTCGACTCATCCGACGCTTCAACAAAAAACTTTTCTTATTCCTTTCATATGTCAAGCAAGCTTCATCAACTCTTGGACACCAACGCCCCTCCGGAACCTTCCTCCTCTTCACTCTCCTCTGACCCCATCCCTTCTTCCAATCTCACCCCCTGCCGTGTTTTCACTATCCCCTCTGACCTTCCCCTCTCTGACCCCGAACGATCAGTCCTCAGCAAAGGCCTGAGCTTCATCCCCTTACGCCCCCACCTCAATGAATCTCAGTTCGGCACGATGCTGAGCTCATTTTCCGTCGCCTTCGTCTCCGTGCCCACTTCTTTGGCCAGGAGTCTTCCCCCACACAGCTGACCCTTTCTCCCGCTTTCAGAATTCTCGGTCTACCTGGACCCCTCCCTCTGGCCTCTTACCCTCTCTAGATCTTTTCATTGCAAACTGCCGGTGTGACATCAGCCGTCTCCAGTTCTTTGCTCCCCTCACTCAGTCCAACCTACCTCCCTCTGAACTTGCAGCACTCCGTTCTCTCTGATCCAACCCTAACATTGGCATTAAACCTGCTGACAAGGGTGGCACTGTTGTTGTTTGACGAATCGACCTCTACAGTGCGGAGGCTGAACGGCAACTCTCTGACTCCTCCTACCTCCCCCTGGACCATGACCCCACTACTGAACATCAAGAAATCGTTTCCAAGACTGTCACAGACCTCATCTCCTCTGGAGATCTTCCCTCCATGGCCGCCAACCTCATAGACCCCCAACCCCACACAGCCTGCTTCTACCTCCTTCCCAAAATCCACAAAGAGGACTGCCCTGGTAGACCCATCGTTTCAGCCTGTTCAGAACGGATTTCTTCCTATCTCGACTCTATTTTTTCTCCCCTTGTCCAGTCCCTTCCCACCTACATCCACGACTCTTCTGACGCCCTCCGCCACTTTAACAGTTTCCAGTTTCCCGGCCCCAACCGTCTCCTTTTCACTATGGACGTCCAATCCCTCTACACCTCCATCCCTCACCAGGATGGCCTGAGGGCGCTCCACTTCTTCCTTGAACAGAGGCCCAACCAGTCCCCATTCACCACCACCCTCCTCTGCCTGGCTGAACTTGTTCTCACATTGAACAACTTCTCCTTTGACTCCACTCACTTCCTCCAAATTAAAGGTGTTGCTATGGGCACCCGAATGGGCCCTAGCTATGCCTGCCTTTTCATGGGATATGTGGAACATTCTTTATTCCAGTCCTACTCAGGTCCCCTCCCTCACCTCTTTTTCCGGTACATTGATTACTGTATTGGTGCCGTTTCCTGCTCTCGCCCTGAACTAGATAATTTTACTCACTTTGCTTCCAATTTCCACCCTTCCCTCACCTTCACATGGTCCATCTCCGACTCTTCCCTTGCCTTCCTCGACTTCTCTGTCTCCATTTCTGGGGATAGGTTATTGACAAACATTCACTACAAGCCCACTGACTCCCACAGCTACCTGAACTACACTTCCTCCCACCCTGCTTCCTGTAAGGACTCTATTCCATTCTCCCAGTTTCTTCATCTCCGCCGCATCTGTTCTGACGAGGCCACCTTCTATACCAGTGCTTCCAGTATGTCTTCCTTTTTCCTCAACCAAGGATTCCCCTCTACGATGGTTGACATGGCCCTTGACCGTGTCCGTTCCATTGCCCGCACTTCTGCTTTCACCCCTTCCCCTCCCTCCCAGAACCACGATAGGGTTCTCCTTGTCCTCACCTTTCACCCCATCAGCCTCCACATTCAATGGATCATCCTGCACCATTTCCACCACCTCCAGCATGATCCCACCACCAAACACATCTTCCCCTCCCTCCCCCTTTCAGTATTCCAAAGGGACCGCTCCCTCCGCGACACCCTGGTCCACTCCTCTATCACCCCCAACACCCCTTGCCCTTCGCGCGGCACCTTCCCATGCAATCGCAGGAGATGCAACACCTGCCCTTTTACCTCCTCCCTTCCCACCATCCGGGGCCCCAAACACTCCTTCCAGGTGAAACAGCGATTTACTTGTACTTCTTACAGTTTAGTACACTGTATTCGCTGCTCACGATGCGGTCTTCTCTACATTGGGGAGACCAAACGCAGATTGGGTGACCGCTTTGTGGAACACCTCCGTTCAGTCCGTAAGCGTGATCCTGAGCTTCCGGTCGCCTGTCACTTTAATTCTCCCCTCCACTCCCACTCTGACCTCACCGTCCTCGGCCTCTTACATTGTTCCAACGAAGCTCAACGTAAGCTCGAGGAACAGCTCCTCATCTTTCTATTAGGCACTTTACAACCTTCTGGACTTAACATCGAGTTCAACAATTTCAGACTATAAATTGTCCCCTGTATTTCTTTAATTTTTTTTTCTTTTCTCTCGTTTCCTCACATAGTAGCTGTTAATGTTGCTGCCATCATCATCCACACATCGTCTAGATCCATCTTTTGTTTCTTAACTTGTTCCATTACCTTTTGCCTTACACTATCATCCCTTTTGTCAGTCAATCTCTCCTGCCTTCCATCCCATCACAGACCTTGCTTTGCTCTTTCCTCCCCTCCTCCCTGCCCCTGCTTAAAAATCTCTCCTCCCTAACCTTTTCCAGTTCTGATGAAGGGTTCGACCCGAAACGTTGACTCTGTTTCTCCTCTCCTCGATGCTGCCTGACCTGCTGAGTGTTTCCAGCACTTTCTGTTGTTATTTCAGATTTCCAGCATCCGCAGTATTTTGCTATTGTATTTCCTAGCTCTCTCTGTTGCATTTGAGGGTCTGCATTCCGTCGGGGTCAGTGCTGACATCATCAGGCAGGCAGATGTTCCGACTCTTTCAATCAGGTCCAATCCCGTTCTCACCCAATGTCTACACGTATGCGTTTTCCAATAGAGATCATTGGATAGCAATTAGGAGTGGGAACCACAATAATATTTTCTCCTCTTTAGCTAATGATACTGAAGCCAATTTTAGCATCAAAGTGCTGCCCTGGCTGAGATCAGCTGACTTGGCAAAAAATAGGAATTAAATCTGGGACCTCCTGATCTGTGATGCCTTTCCACATTTAACCATCAGGAAAATTGCGCGCACATTTGCATTAATTGGTATTTTTTATTCTTGTGTCAGATATGACAGACTGAGATGGTCACATCTGTTAATGCTGCTCTTTTGTCACCTAATATCTAATTATACAATGACATAAATGGCATAACCTAGAGATGTAACAATAAGACTCCCCTGTGATCAAAACTGGAAAAATTATCTTTCACATGCCCTTACATGTGCTTTTCCAATCTTTCTGAAGATGGACTGAAACATTTAGTGAAATGAGACCAGAAGTGAATCATTAACCTGCTTTACTTTACAGACAGCAAGTGAACATACAGACTAACAGCCAAAGCAAATTTCACTTACTTCACTCAATCTCACTTTTCTCTCTAAAAAAATAGGAAAATATAAAAATAAATGCATACTTTGGCTGGAATTTTTACCTGCCGATGCGCTGGCAGCGGGGGAGCCCTGGATCACGTGGGGGAGCCGAAGGTTTCAGCAGTGCGTTTGGCAGTGGCTTTTTCATGAAGTCACTGCATTTGCAGCTGACTTCCGGGTTTTCCGACCAATTAATGCAAGGAGGCATCATGACATCACGCATGGGTCCAATTCAGCTCAGATATTCAAAGGAGCAATGCAAAGATGACAGTTGAAGGTCGGTGGAGGTTAGAGACCAAACAATACAGTCGCAACGCACAAAAGCTGCCCCTTGATTCAGTGATGCCTCTCTGGAGCTCCTGCTGCAAGGAGTTAGGGCCCGCAGGGAGGTCCTACTCCCTGCTGACGGGAGGAAGAAGCCAGCTTCAGAGACCAAGAAGGCATGGCTGGAGATTGTGGCAGGTGAGCAGCAGAAGTGTGGTGGTGGGATCCTGGATTCAATGCAGGAAGTGATTTAATGACTTCATGAGGTCAGGAAAGGCGAGTACAATGCCACATTCAACTACATCCTAATGTGCGTGTCACCCCAACCCCCTCACTCTGCCTTCGCAAGCCTACTCCTGCACATCACTCCTCACACCAACGCACCTTGCAGATGCATCCATCCCTCTCTGTCTATGCACCTACTCACATCCCCATCTGACCATCCACCACTGACACTTACCCTCATCTTAATGCAATGTTACGCTTCTCCCTCATAGTCACCCTCTACAGTTGTTGCCCATCCATCTATTTCACTCATACCCTGACTCTCATTTAAAGGTCTCTTGTTTCCCTCCTTGCAGGAGAAGAGAGCACAGAACACCCGTGAGAGGCAGAGAACCGGAGGTGGTCCTCTAGTCATAGCAACGCAGGCTGCTACAGAGGTGGAGGCACTTGAAATAAGTGGAGTTTCAGCGTGCATGGCGGTGGGAGATGGAGAGATGTGGAGCTCCCAGCTACGTGGTGACAGAATTAAATATCATACAGCACATGGCATACTCATGTTGACTTTGATGTCAGCAGCCAGTGAAATATGATCATGTGCACAATGTTCACTTAAAACATTCTTACCATTACAGTTCTAATTTATGCCTTTACTCTCCCACAGGCCCATCAAGTGTCCAACAGCCAGTGGAGCCAGAGGAGGAAGAAGACTTCTCAGAGGAGGTCGCTAACTGTGAGGATGCTCCGTTACAGGACGCATGCACACCAAGCACCAGCGCAGATACACACGTCGGTGGGACCAGTAAATCAGATAGTAGTGTCACCTGGTGTCTCACAAATCACATATTAGCAAGAGTAGATGATGCAGACAGGGACAGCAGTGGAGAGCCCTCGTCGGAGGGCGCAAGATGCTCCAAGCTCTGCTCAGCTGGACGCAGATGTTGAACCTCAGGGGCCATCAACAAAGAGGATGATTCTGGAGCAGCAGCAAAAAAGGTGTGATGCTCTGGCAGGATTTCCAGCCACGATGTGCACGCTTGCAGAGAGAATGGAGGAGTCCGTCTCAAACATGACTGGCATGATGTCGCAGACCATGGCTATGATGTGTTCGTCCATGGAGAGTTTTGCCACCTGCTCAGAGCATCAAACACGGCATTCAAACGAGTGACTGCTGACCCTCACCAACAGCTTGCACACTCTGAATGCCACCTTAACAAGGATGGATAAAAAGCCTAGACTTGGACATTCATTGCCCCACTGCTGTGCAGCAAAGTGCTTTCCAGCTCCTTGCTAGCAGGGAAGTGCGGGTGGGCCGTGAGAGGGCTGATGGTGAGAGGGGACATAGAAGTGGGGACTCTGCTCAAAGCGGTTCCACTTCTCACCTATTGCTCCCCCTCAGTCAGTGCCCCACATGCTGCCTCGTGTTCCGATGGCCGAGTCTGCCCCTGCACAGGTGTAGGTGGAGCAGTCTTTGGTGGGGCCATCATGGGCTCCAAAACCCATAGGACGTCGGCGAAGAGCATCTGAGCAGTCAGAGCAGGGAAGTGAGCAGCCTGCCTCTACCTCTGCTGAAGCCACAGGCATTGCATGACGTAGAAGTGGTAGGAAGAGAAAGATGAAAGAATTCTAGGTGCATAAGGGTTTGCACATGGATCTGTTAGACAATGTTGCACTGTGAAGGTTATGTTGAAATTTGGAGGCACTTAAAATTATTCCTTTGCACCACTCTCCCGTCTTGCCTATTTTTGCCTGCTGCCTGGCAAGTGGCCTTGTCACTTGTAATGAATGATAAGACAAGACTTAACGCTGAGCAATGGATGTCTATGAAAGGAATGGTTTGGTTATTGTAGGACTGCGTTGTGTTTGTGTAGCAGGGAAAGTGGGTTCAGCATCTGGGTGCCAGATGGGTGCACTGGTGCAACCTAACTAAATTGTGCCATTATGAGGCCATCCTGGGCATCCCGAGCAGCAATGTCTGCTGCTGCTGGTGCCATGTCCGCCTCAAGTTCCTCCTTCTGCTCCTCCTGTTCCTCCTCTTCCAAAGAGGCTTTGCGCTCTGCGCCTTGCTCCTCCTGCAACTCCAATCCTCGCTGCTGCACTATGTTATGCAGAGCGCAACATAGCATGAACATTCTGGAGACCCTGGCTGGTGCGTATTGAAGGGCTCCCCCAGATCTGTTCAGCCAAATGAAGTGCATCTTCAGCATCCCGATTGCTTGCTCTATTATATTTTTCATTGTCAATTGGCTTTGATTTTAACGCTCTTTGACCTCATTGCTTGGCCTCCTCAAGGATGTCATTAGCCACGTCTTCAGTGGATACCCCTTGTCTCCAAGCAGCCAGCCAGTAAGTCTGGTCGGAGGTGCGAAGAGCTGAGTGAGGGTGGACTGGCGCAGGATGAATGAATCACGACAGCTCCCTGGGAATCTGGCACACACTTGCATGAGATCCTTTTGTGGTTGCAGACGAGTTGCACATTGATGGAGTGGAAGTCCTAACGGTTCACGAACACACCTGGGTGATCTGGGGGTGCCTTGATCACCACATGTGTGCAGTCAATGATGCCCTGCACCAGTGGGAAGCCAGCCAGAGCCACAAACCCGAGCGTCCGCTCATTCTGACTGGCTTCATCAGTGGAAAAGTGCACATAACTGCTTGCCCTGGCAAACATGGCATCGGTCACCTGGGTGATGCAGTTATGGCTGGCCACTGCGAAATCCTGCAAATATTTCCTGCAGATCCCTGGAAGGAGCCTAAGGCAAAGAGGTTGAGGATGATGGTCACTTTGACAGCACTGGTAACGCGTGTCCACCAGGTCCACTTGGTAGCAGGTCTTCTTCCAGCAGGCTACAAATGTCTGCCACAACCTGATGCGATAGCCTGAGCCTCCTGAGGCACTGGTGTTCAGTCATGTCCAGGAAGCTGATCCTCTGCCTATATACCGTGTTGGGGGTATCGCCTCCTGCAAGGTGCACCCCTGTGCTCATCCCCTCTCTCCTATGGAGCAGCAGGTCGGTGAGAAGAAGGCTGCTGCTGCTCCTGCTGGTGCTGCTGGTGTTGTTGCTGCTGGGGTTCATCTTGGTCCTCATCTGAGGTCCAAGGTGAAACAGCATAAGCAGCACCCATGCTGATCTGATATTTGACAGATGTAAAGTGGAGATCAGAGGCACAACCCTCCAATGTAGTGAGAGTGACCTCCAATGTAGAGAGTGACCTCCAATGTAGAGAGTGACCTCCAATGTAGAGAGTGACCTCCAATGTAGAGAGTGACCTCCAGTCATAGTCATAGAGTCATAGGCCGCGATTTTTCCTATCGATGCGGCCTGGGGGCGGAACAGCTGCTTTCCGGGTTCCAGTCCCGCCCCCAATGACATCAGACGCACAGACGCGATTTTGCGTCAATTGGCCTTGTTAAGCCCGCCCTGTGGGCTTGCCGGCCAGTTAAAAGGAAGCCGGTGTTAGATGACGTCTTAAAGGGGCCACGTACAATTATTTTTGACAGCTGATTTTTCAGTGTTTGACAGCATTGAGGTGCTGCAAACACTGACAATCACTGTACAAAGGTGAGCCCTTGTTTCCAGGCTCTCCAGTGACTCACTCCTTAGGCTAGAACAGATGGCAGCTGCAGGTGAGGTTACAGAAGCGATCTGTCACTGGTGAGAGAGGTTCTCCCAATGAGGTGGGACTACACACACAATCCAAAACTTGTCACTTACAGAAAAGTGTAAATGCATTAAAAATGATTTCCCCAACATTTTCTTACCTCTGAAACTCACCAGTGTACCATTGGATCCTTCACACCACTTCTGCAGCTGTCATCAATGCAGAAACACTACAGTAGACCCACAACAGGCCACATTTACCTGGCTTGGTGTCCGGACGTCAGGAAGCCCGCAGTAGACCTGTCAAAATTGCAAAAAGCCTCTTAACTGCCTGTTAACAACCTGTTAACAAGCAGTTAATTGCCTATAATCCTCTTCCTGCTGCTAGGTGTTGGGTCCATGCGCAAATCGGGGACCCGACACCTGGGAAGATTGTTTGGAGGTGGCTTTCTGCCGGATGTCCCGCCTCCAAACCCGTCCCCTGAGCACCGGCAAAATTCCGGCCATAGATTCATACGGCACAAAAGGAGGCCATTCAGCCCATCAAGTCCATCCCGGCTCTCTGTAGAGCAATCCAGTCAGTCCCATTCCCCCGCTCTATCCCCGTAGCCTTGCAAGTTTATTTCCCCCAAGTGCCTATCCAGTCTCCCCTTGAAAACATTGAGTGTCTCCGCTTCCACCACTTCCGTCGGCAGCGAATTCCAGGTCCTCACCACTCGCTGCATAAAAAAGTTTTCCTCACGTCCCTCCTGTATATCTTGCCCAAAACCTTAAATCTGTGTCCCCTAGTCCTTGTACCATGAACTAGTGGGAACAGCCTTTCCCCATCTAGCCTATCCAAACCCGTCATAATCTTGTACACCTCTATCAAATCACCCCTCAACCTCCTTTGCTCTAATGAAAACAAATCCAGCTTCTCCAACCTGTCCTTGTAGCTAAGATCCCCCATCCCCGGAACTATTCCGGTAAATCTCCTCTGCACCCTCTCAAGGGCCTTCACATCCTTCCTAAAGTGTGGTGACCAGAACTGGACGCAATACTCCAGTTGTGGCCTAACCAGCGCTTTATAAAGGTTCAGCATAACTTCTCTACTTTTGTACTCAATACCTCTATTTATGAAGCCCAAGATCCCATATGCTTTGCTAACCACTCTCTCAATATGTCCTGCCACTTTCAGGGACCTATGCACATCAACTCCCAGGTCCCTCCATCCCTGCACACTCTTTAAAACTGTGCCATTAAGTGTATATTGCCTCTCTCCGTTCCTTCTGCCAAAATGCATCACCTCACACTTCTCTGTATTAAATTCCAGCTGCCACTTGTCTGCCCATTCTGCTAGCCTTTCTATGTCCTGTTGCTGTCAATTGGTATCATCCTCACTGTTTGCCACACCCCCAAGTTTGGGGTCATTGGCAAATTTAGAAATTCTACTCTGTATTCCAATATCCAGGTCATTTATATATATCCAAAAAAGCAGTGGCCCCAGCACTGACCCTTGGTGAACACAACTGTCTACCATCTTCCAGTCTGAAAAACAGCCATTTGCCACGACTCGCTGTTTTCTGTCCTTAAGCCAATTCCTTATCCAAGCTGCCACTGACCCACCTATTCCATGAGCCTCAATTTTGTTATCCAGCCTTCTATGTGGTACTTTGTCAAACGGCTTTGGAAAATCCGTGTAGACAACATTCATTGCATTCCCTTCATCAATCCTCCCTGTTACTTCATCAAAAAATTCAATTAGATTTGTCAAACACGATCTGCCTTTTACAAATCCGTGTTGGCTCTCCTTAATTAGCTTAAACCTCTCCAAGTGCCCATTAATTTTTTCCTTGATTATTGTTTCTAAAACTTTACCCACCACTGATGTTAAACTGACTGGCCTGTAGTTACTAATGGTGTAAGGGCAATCCTTCTTGAACAATGGTGTCACATTTGCCACTTTCCAATCCTCAGGCACCTCCCCCGCATCTAGGGAAGATTGGAAAATTATGGCAAGCCCTTCCGTAACTCCTCCCCTAATTCCCTTAGCAACCTGGGATGCAAGGCATCTGGACCAGGCGACTTATCCACTCTAAGCATACCCAGCCTTTCTAGTACATCCTGTCTATCAATTTTCACCCTTTCCATTGCTTCTACCTTTTCCACTTCTACTGATATTTTGTCAGCATCCACCTCTTTAGTAAACACCAATACAAAGTACTCATTGAGTATTCTAGCCTTGCCCTGCGTCTCTAAGCATATAACACCTTCTTTGCCTCTAATAGGCCCCACCCTGCCTCTTACTACCGGCTTAAAGTTTACATGCTGGTAAAAGATTTTGGGTTCCCTTTTATGTTAACTGCCATTTTACTCTCATATTCTCTCTTTGCCAATCTTATTTTCATCTTCACTTCCCCTCTCAACTTATTGTATTTGGTCTGGTTCTCCCATGAAGAATTCACCTGACATTCATCATACACCCTCTTTTTTTGTTACATCATCTTCTCTCTCTCCCTTGTCATCTAAGGAGCCCTTGCTTTGGTTCCCTTACCCTTCCCTCTTGTTGGAATGTACCTAGCCTGTACTTGGAACATCTCCTCCTTAAAGATCAATCATTGTTTGATTACAGTTTTTCCTGTCAGTCTTTGGTTCCATTTTACCCTGGCTAGATCCTTTCGCATCCCATTGAAGTTAATCCTATTCTAGTTTAGAAGTTCCACTCTAGATTGTTCCTTGCTCCTCTCCATTGCTAATCTAAAACTTATGATACGATGATCACTCGTACCCAAGTGTTCTCCCACAGACACTTGGTCGACCTGGCCCACCTCATTCCCCAGCTAACCTCTTAACTAGCTCTAAATTGCCTTAAATTGCTAACCTGTCTCTCCCGAGGGGTTTCTCGGTTGCAGCCGAACACGCTAGAGTTATATGCAGAAGCCGGTGGGTCAATTTCAGTGCATTTAACCTCCCACCCACTCTCAAACCCACTCACTCTTTCCTGTTAAAATTCCAGCCTTTATTTTGGTATTACCTTTCTTTCTGGGCAACTTCTAACTGCGAAAACTGACTTCCTGCATTTCAGCTTCCAACTCTTGGCTAAGGACTGTAGTTCATAGTCTCTTGTTTAACAAGCTGACCCTAAACATGTTTTCTCCCCTCTTTTTGTTAATTCTGACTCCAGAAAGCAGATGGGCAGTATCCACATGAATGGAATCATCCTCACCACAATGGGAATGAATATTTGTTTAACCATCTGAAATTAGATAGCAAATTGCTTAATGTCCCCAATTATCCTATTCAATGGGCCTGCGTTGAGCCAATAGATCCTCATTGTATCAGCTTGAAATCGACTGTGAGCTGTGACATTTCACAAAATGTCTTATCTGGCATTAATGCACATCTTCAATGCTTGTAGCCTGTGGCTTTTTTAAAACCTGGGTGAATTCATTTTGTTTTGAAACAGAACATGTAAACATAACTCAATCCCCAAATCCTATCTGTGAAGAAAAAAAAGATAAAAAATCTTGAAATAGTCGTCATCAATTTACCGCCCACATTGTCATTCAAACCTAATCCCTAGTTTAATTATGTACTGTGTATAGACCACATTCATATAAAAAAAATTGCCATTATGTATTGTGCTTAAACTTCATTCATTATTATTCTATATTTTCATGACAGATGTTTCCCCTTCATAAATTTAATTAAGTATTATCAATATAGACCAAACCAATTATTAAATGGATAATTATGAATGGATTACCACACAAACTCTCAACCATGCCTTTGTCGTCTCCAGATTTGATTATTCCAATACTTTCTTGGCTGGTTTACCAACCTCGATCTTACATAGAATCATAGAATGGTTACAGCACAGAAGGAGGTAATTCGGCCCGTTGAGCCGTGCTGGCTCTCTGCAGGAGCACTTCAGCTAGTCCCACTCCCCTGCCCTTTCCCCATAGCCCTGCAATTTTTTTTCCTTGAGGTACTTATCCAATTCCCTTTTGAAAGCCACAAGAACTTAGCTCATCCAGAACTCTGCTATCGATATCTTAGCCTGCACCAAGTTCAGATCACCTATCACCCTAGTCCTTGTTGACCTAATTAGCTCTCAGTCCCCCAAATGTAAAATTTAAAATTCTCACCCTTGTTTTTAAATTTTTCTATGACCCTTGCCCCTCCCTATCTCTGTAATCGCTTCCAGTGCCATAACCTAATTTCCTTACAAACACTGGTATGGTAGTGTATTAGTTATGATACTGGACTAGTAATCTAAAGGCCTGGGCTAATAATCCAGATTGAAGGTGAGTTCAAATCCCACCATGGCAGTTTGAGAATTCGTATTCAGTTACAAAAAAAATCTGCAACTTTATTTGTTGAAGCTGATTTACCATGAAGCTGTCGGATTGTTGTAAAAACCCAACTGGGTCATTAATGTCCTTTAGGGAAGGAAACCTGCTGTCCTTGTGTGGCACCGAGATGGTTGACTCTTAACTGCCTTCTGAAGGGGCATAGCAAGCCACTCAGTTGTGTCAAACCACTCTCATTGATTCAAGTAGCAGGCCCACCATCAACTTCTCAGGGCAACTAGGAATAGGCAATATGTGCCTGTCTTTTCAGCAACACTCACATCCCGAGAGTGAATAAAAAGAAAAGAAACTCTCTGTCCCTCTGACTTTGGTCTCTTGTTCATATCCAACACTCTTTGGCCAACATTGCCAGCCATATCATCTGCATAGGCCCCTTGCTCTAGAATTTCTGCCTCTCCACTTCCCGCTCATCCTTTAAAACCCACCTCTTTTCGAACAAGACTTTGGTCACCCCTCTTAATGGCCTAGAAATTCGCGTGGCCGGCTTGCCGCGGGGGTAAGGATCGCGCGCGCTCTTACCCACCGCGCCTGCCGTTGTGTTTTGGGCCCACAGGAACTTCGGGTCCTGGGCCTCTCCCAAGAGCCAGCGCGCAGTGCTTGCGTGTTCCAGGGGCGCAGTTAGTGCGATGCGACCCCTGGGATCACGTGGGCCATGGAGTGCCAATGGCAGCAGACTATCTTTCATTCATAGATTTGACAGGTCTCCTGTGAATTGAAATCGGCCCCAAAAGAACAGCTAAACTTAAAATAAATTAACAAAAAACCCATCACATTTCTAAAATAACTATACTTAAATAAATTAACCACTTTAAACAAAAATTTAAATTTTTGAAAAAATTAAAATACTTTTTAAAAGTTATAAAAATAAACTTACCTTTCTTTAAAGTATCTAAAAAAGATAAACCTGTTGAAAAAAATTTAAAATTATACTTAATTAACCACTTACTTTGTTCAAAAGGGGTCTTACGCCTCCTTTTTATTAGCGTAGAATCTTCAATACTTACCCTCGCGTAGAAACCTGAAAAAAAATCTAAGTGTGCTGCGTGTCCGCAGCCTCTAGCGCGCACGCGGTTCACCTAGGAACTGCCCCCTTCACCATACCAGAAGTTCCGGTTTCCCGCGCATGCGCAGTGCATGCAGGAAACCGGCACTTCGGAAAGCAATATGGGTGAGTACGCACTGAGTACTCACCCGGGAACGGACAAATTCTTGGGCCAATATCTCCTTCTTTGGTACAGTGGCCATTTCCATGAAGCGCCTAAGGTTGTTTTTCTACATTAAAGGCACTATATAAACTTAAATTGTTGTTGCTTGTGGTCCATAAATTGATTTATTGCCACCAATTGCTCAAATTTGGGATCTGATTAATGACTTAGGTGCACCTAATCTTTTACCTATCAATTCTCATTAATATTTTCAAACCAATCTATACAGCATTGCTCAATGAGCTCATTGATCAACTTTTGATTTTAATGGAACCCCAACTTTGAATTACATATTAATGAGAGGATTGAATTATTATGTTCTGATGAAGAAGGAATTAAAATAGAATAGCAATTCTCATCTCAAATATGGTAAGTCTGAATAGACCACCTCTTCCATTGTGACATCCAAAGAGGTGCATCAGATTCTGAGTCCAAAAGCACAAGTCAGCAAATCAAAAAGATCATTGCATGTGAGCAGCTATCTTCTAATGAAGTTCGTAATACTCTGGGATGTTAATTTTAGTAAGGGGCTATTTTTATACTGCACTATATATATATCAGTGTTTCATTTTGGGACAAAAGCCTATCATTATTGCCATAATTAGTGGACAGACAATTAATACATTTGTATGACATTCCGTTGTCTGCTACTTCAGTTGAGGTATTGACCCATTTAAAATAAAAATGGTTAATACCTGCATTAAAATGCGAACAAAGGAATATCATAAGAAAGGTTTAAGGTTTGTCTGCTAATACTGGAAAAGGTCGTTTTTAGGCTGAAAAGAAGTTTAGTAGTACAACGAGAAACAACTTGAAATTAGTGTCAAAACATTAATATTATTTTGCTAATTACCACAATGTACATTATTCATTATACTGAATAATACATCTGTCCAGTTAAGTAGCAAATAGTATGTACATAAGAAAATATTAACATCAATATAATATATTAAAAATCTTATGTCTTCTTTGTGCCAACTTTTTCCACGGAAAAGTCTTCTGTCCACATTTTTAAAGAAAAAAATGCCGCGATTTTACTAACAGGTGCAGGGTGCCATCGACTGCACACATCTGGCCATGAAGGCACGCCCACATCACCTGTGAACCGCAAAGGCTTCCACTCTCTCGTCTGCAAACATAAAAAGATGATTATACATGTGTGCACCAGATTCCCTGGCAGCTGTCATGACTCTTCCATGCTATGCCAATCCACCCTCCCTCAGCTCTTCGCACCTCCCAACAGACTTACCAGCTGGCTGCTTGGAGACAAGGGCTATCCACTGAAGACGTGGCTCATGACACCCTTGAGGAGGCCAAGTACTGAGGCCGAGTAGTGCTATAATGAGAGCCAGATATCCACCAGATGTGACATAGAACAAGCAATAGGCATGCTGAAGATGTGCTTCAGATGCCTTGACAGATCTGGAGGAGCCCTTCAGTATGCACCAGCCAGGGTCTCCAGAATCATCGTCGTCTGCTGTGTGCTTCACAACATAGTGCAGCAGCAAGGATTGGAGCTGCAGGAGGAGCATGGCACACAGCCTCTTCAGAGGAGGAGGAGGACAAGCAGATGGAAGACGAGGAGGAGCAGGAACCTGAGATGCAGATGGCACCAGCAGTGGCGCACATTGCTGCCCGGGAGGCCTGGAATGGCCTCATCATGGCCATTCCGGAATTTACTTAACTTGCTCCAATGCAGCCATATGCCTGCCACATGTTGTACTAAGTACCCCACCCCCAACAACACCATATAGTTTGCCACAATGACCACGACATTACACTCACCCAAAGCCCCAATGTACGAGGTTAAATAATGGGCTGGATTTTCCGGGGGGTCAGCGGGCGCGTTCGGTGGCGAGTCAGGTGGGAAAGTGTTTTTTTTCCCCAGCGGGTTGGGACCTCGCTGTGAACCCGCTGCCATGCACCTTTACCAAATGTCGGGTCTGTCAGCGCTGAGCAGACCCGACACACAGCGGCAGGGGAGGTAATTAAAATCATTAGTGGCTTGTTTGCAGCCACTTATCAATGTTTTTTCCCCAGCTTTTTATAAGAAATAGGAGCAGAAGTAAGCCATTCGACCCCTCGAGCCTGCTTCGCCATTTAATGAGATCATGGCTGATTCGATTTTGGCCTCAACTCCACTTTCCTGCCCGCTCCCCATAACCCTTGACTCCCCTGTTACTCAAAAATCTGTCTATCTCAGCCTTGAATATATTCAATGACTCAGCTTCCACAGCTCTCTGGGGTAAAGAATTCCAAAGATTCACAACCCTCTGAGAGAAGACATTCCTCCTCATCTCCGTCTTAAATGGGCGACCCCTTATTCTGAGACTATGCCCCCCCCCCGTTCTAGATTCCCCCACGAGGGGAAACATCCTCTCAGCATCTACCCTGTCCAACCCCTTCAGAATCTTATATGTTTCAATAAGATCACCTCTCATTCTTCTAAACTCCAATGAATATAGGCACAACCTGCTCAACCTTTCCTCATAAGACAACCCTTCCATCCCAGGAATCAACCTAGTGAACCTTCTCTGAACTGCCTCCAAAGCAAGTATATCCCTCCTTAAATAAGGGGACCAAAACTGTACGCAGTTACTCTAGGTGTGGTCTCACCAGCGCCCTGTACAGTTGTAGCAAGACTTTCCTACTTTTATACTCTATCCCCCTTGAAATAAAGGCCAACATTCCATTTGCCTTCCTAATTACTTGCTGCACCTGCATGTTAACTTTTTGTGTTTCATGTATGAGGACCCCCAGATCCCTCTGTACTGCAGCATTCTGAAGTCTTTCTCCATTTAAATAATATTTTTCTTTTCTATTCTTCCTACCAAAGTGGATAACTTCACATTTTCCCACATTATACTCCATCTGCCAAATTCTTGCCCACTCACTTAACCTATCTACATCCCTTTGTAGACTCTTTATGTTCTCCTCACAACTTGCTTTCCCACCTATCTTTGTATCGGCCGCAAAAATTTGGCTACAATACACTTGCTTCCTTCATCCAAGTCATTAATATAGATTGAAAATAGTTGAGATTTTGGATTAGTACTACTAGTGTGCCTGGTGCTGCTGGTACTGGATTTGACAGGTCACCCACCGGTTTCCCACTGTGCCTAGACCTCGCCTGTGAAGCTGAGGTGGGAGGTCAGTGGCCATTGAATCAGCTGATGAGTTGACAGCTTCAAATGTCAAGTCAAAGCTCCCAGCTGATTGAGACATGTTCTCTTAAACACTAGCTTCTGTAAACTGCATTTCCACTACAGATTCAGGATGCTGCAAGTCTTTACACAAGTCTCCATCCAGTTTGACCTCATTCCCTCTCCCACCATTGACAGATCGCCTGCCATCTATTCCATCAGCATGGGTGCCCTTGAAACTCTCTCACCTTGGACCTCAGAATCCCACCACGATCAGCTCCAACACCAGCATCACCAAGCACACCAACAGCACCAGGCACACCAGCAGCACCAGGCACACTAGCAGCACCAGGCACACCAGCAGTAGTAACAACAACACCAACCTTCTCTGCAATCAACTGATGTTGAACAGGACACAGAGCATCAGTACCCGACCACATTGCTGCCTGGGAGGCCAAGGACGGCCTCACCATGGCCAGATTTACTTCATTTGACGCTGTACACCCTGGCTGCCACATGATGCGCCAGGTTGGCACCACCCCACACCAACACCGTAAAGCATCCCTACAGTGCCCAAGCCATTCCTTTCACACTCATCACCATTGTAGGGGGTACTGTTATGTCTCACCATTCACTGCAACTCACTAAGCCACTTCCAAAGGTGCACACAAATCTGTCCAAGAACACAAAGTGTTGAAAATAAAGGTTTCAATATTTGACACCACATTAACAGAAACTTTACATGAACATTGCATAAAATACCCAAGTGCCTACCCTTGTGTGTTGTTAGTTGGTATGATTGCACTAGAATGAGGGTGAGTGTGAGGGGTGGCTAGTGAGATGGGGATGTGATAATATAGATAGAGAGGAATGGGTGGAGGTGCAAGGTAAGTTGGTGTGAGTAAGGATGTGCAGGAGTAGGGTAGGGAAGGCAGAGTGATGGGGATGTGATGAGAGGCACAGCAGGATGAGTTTGAGTGTGGCTTTGTACTAACGTTTCGTGATCTACTGAGATCATTGAAACGTTTGTGGCACTGCACCCAGGTCCTCCTGACCACATACCTGCTTGTGCCCTCCTCTGCAATGTGCAACCAGGCTGTGTTGATCTCCTCGGAAGGTCTCTTCCGCCCATGGGAAGGGAAGAGGACCTCCCTGTGTGCTGTGACTCCCTCCATAAGTATATGGAGGGAGTCATGGGAGAGCCTGGGTGCAGCCCTGCACCTCTGTGCAGTGCTTGTCAGTGTTTGCAGCACCTCAATGCTGTAGAACACTGTCAACACAAATGTCAAAATAAATTTGGCCATGGTCCCTTTAAGGAAACCAGCTGTAGACGTGTCATCAAATGCGCCACTCACATGAGCACATGCTAGCAGTGGACAACAGATGGTAGATGCCATTATGCTTCCTCTAATTGGCCAGGAAACTCGCTGGGTGGTCTTAACAAGCCCAATCAACGGAAAGTCATTCTACAGAGCGGGCTGGAGTCAGCAGCGAGGTTGGGACCCGCCACCGACATCGTCCGCCATGGACCCGCCGAGGGTTGTAAAATCGAGCCCAATGTGTCACCATTCACTCCAGTGACAAAGCCACTACCAAGGTTTGAGGCAAAAATGGACAAGGCCCAAAAGTGGTGCAAAGAAAAACATTTCTGTGTGCAATCAAAACAACTGAATCTTAGCACTAACATTTTTTGATACACCCATGTGCATAGCCTTGTGCATCTACTTTTGTGTCATTTTTCTTTTGCGAGTACTTCTATGAAGTGCAACCCCTGTGGCTTCAGCAGAGGTAATTGCAAGCTGCTCACTTCTCTGCTGTGACTGCGTAGACACTTTTGGCGGACGTCCTCTGGGTTTTGGAGCCTGTAATGGCCCCGCCAAAGTCTGCTCCTCCTGTGACTGTGCAGGGACAGACTCGACCATCGGGATCTGAGGAAGCATCTGGGGCTCTGACTGAGGCGGGAGGCAACGGGGGGAACGCTTTGAGAAGAGCCCCCACTTCCATGTCCCCTCTCACTATCACCCCTCTCATAGGCCACCCGCACTTGCCTGCTAGGAAGGAGCTGGCGAGCACCTTGCTGCACAGCAGTGGGGCGATGAAAGCACAAGTCAACGTTACATCCCTCTTTGAGAGGAGGTCTATGAGCGCCTGCCATCTGTTGTCCACAGCAAGCATGTGCTCGTGTGGCTGGCGCATTAGCTGCTCCATGCAGGTGGCCATCCTTTCCATGGAACAGCACATCGTCGCCATCGACTGCAAGATGGTGCTGCTCATGTTGGAGATGGACTCTTCCATTCTCTGAACATTTGCAGATATCACGGCTGCAAAAGATGCCAGATCCTCATGCAATTGTTGCTGCCCCTCCAAGATCACCCTCTTTCTCAATGGCCCTTGAGGCTCAGTGCCTGTATGTAGCTGAGCGAGCTTGGAGCATCCTGTGCCCTCTGGCATGGAGTCTCCACTGCTGTCCCTGTCAACACCAGCTGCTCTTGCTCACTTGTGAATTGTGAGACACCAGGTAACAATTCTACTCTATGGCGCAAAGGACCCATCGAGGTCTGCGCTGGTGCTGGGTACGCTTGTGTCTGCTGACGCTGCGCCCTCAGAGGTTGGAGGCTCCTCTGAGGAGTCGTCTTCCCTCTCTGGCTGGACAGTGGTGGGGCAGTTGATGGGCCTGTGGGTGAGTAAAGAGATGAATTAGAAGTGTAATAATAAGAATGGATAACGTTACCATTATGCACATGATGACATTTCACTGGCTGCTGACATCAGTCACCATATGAGTGACTGTTGTATGCCATGTGGCTGTATGAGATGTGATTCTGTCGCCAGGTTGCTGTCCCCCTCTCACTGTCTCCCACCGCCAGCATCTCTCGAGCTCCCAAAATTTCCAGAGCCGCCTTGTCTGCTGCTGTAAGATGTGCAATTACTGCTGGGCCACCTCCGGTTCTCTCCCTCTCTCTGTTGTTATGGGCTCTCTTCTGCTGCAAGGAGGGAAAGAAGAGAAATTTGATTGAGAGTAATGGAATGAGTGTAATAAATGGATGGGTTACATCTGTAGAGGGTGACTATGAGGGAGTGGGCTGCCAATGCCAAATGGCCTCCTTCTGTGGTGTTACTTACTATGATTGCATTAGGATGAAGGTGAGTGTGAGGGGTGGTTAGTCAGATGGGGATGTGAGTATGTACATAGAGAGAGAGGGATGGTTGGACGTGCAAGGTATGTTGGAGTGAGGAATGATGTGCAGGAGTAGGCTTGCAAAGGCAGAGTGATGGGGATGTGTTGACAGGCACATCAGGATGAGAGTGAGTGTGGCATTGTGCTCACCTTTCCTGACCTCATGAGATCATTGAAGTGTTTCCTGTGCTATATCCTCACCACATTCCTGCTGCTGCCCTCCTCAGCTGTATCCAGCCAAGCTCCTTTTGTTTCTTGTGGAGGTCTCCTTTGCCTTTCAGCAGGGAAGAGGACCTCCCCGCGTGCTCTGACAGCCTCACAAGAGCATGCAGTGATGAATCAGAGAAGCATGGTCCAGCCTCTGCCTTTGGCTATCCATCCTTCCAAAGTTATAGCAGTACTGTGGCTTATCTTTGTCACCTTCCACCCTCCTCTGGCAACATTCAAGTGAGTTGAGTGCAAGCTGCTTTAAATAAGGGCGCTGGAAACGAGTCATTGATGACGTCATCAGACCCACACCATTTAATAGGGCTGGAAAACACGCATGAGTCTTTCAATTGGGGCCATTAAGTGAAAGTTGCTCTGAGCAACTCTATCGCGTTCCCGACTCGCTATGTCGCCCGCACGCACCCAACCCAATGCAAAGGTGAAAATTACAGCCTCCATGTGCAATGACATGGGAGAATGACTCGATTATATAAAAAGTCTATTCCAAATTGTTGGAAAATGCAACAAATAAAATGTCAGAAATCAAAATTGTCTTGGGGAAGGGAGTCATGCCTGCACAATTCCCCATGAAAATAAATCCCATAAACAATGTTGTATGCCATGTGGCTTTATGACATGTGATTCTGTCGCCAGGTTGCTGTCCCCCTCTCTCTGTCTCCCACCGCCAGCATCTCTCGAGCTCCCGAAATTTCCAGAGCTGCCTCATCTGCTGCTATAAGCTGTTCAATTACTGCTGGGCCACCTCCGATTCTCTCCACCACTGCACTATGGCTGTGCCTTACAGTTTAGTTAACTCTCAAATCACTATACCAACATAAAACATTTTGGAACATTAATTAGAGCTGTGATAGCCAAAATAAAGATTACATTATGGCCTCCAGTACTATAAAAACGGTTGGTACATCAAGCTAGACTGGACATAAGGACAGGACAATGCATGGGATAAGAAAAGACTATTAGCCTTTCCATTAAGAAACCATGTGCAAATTCCTGGATTATGTATCTCACAAACTCAATTAACCTGCTGGAATATTTAACTAAATTGATATCCTACAAGAGATTGTTTACTTTGGCATGACATTTCCAAAGTCACAACAGCTCAGGAACAACAATGTTCCACACAGCATTCAATTGTCTCTTTCTATATTTATCTGTATTACCCTCAATCCTACTTCTCTCAATCTTTTTTTAACTAAAAAAAGCTCAGCTCTGTGAAATTCTCTTCATAATTTAGGCCCCTCAGTCCCACAATCATCTTTGTTGCTCTTCTCTGAACCTTGCTCAATATATCAATATCCGTAGTACACAAAAAGGTAGATTCGATGATCCCATGCTCCCATCAGGGATCTGCAGTCAAAAAGATCGTGAGTCAGAAAATTGGCACAATTCCAACTAATGTTCTCTTTAGGCTGTGTGGCTGCACAGCAATCTGCAAGGTCCCGCTCAGGCGCTCATCGGCTTTTCCATTGTAAGTACTGCGCATGTGTGGAAATTTAAAGGGACAATGCACTAAAAGAAGGAGTCCGTGTAGAACAGAGTGCAGCTTACAGGGAGCATTGATTCCAACCCATACTGCCTTTGAGTGGTGCCCTCCACTGAGAGCAGCGGAATCACTGTATTTACCCTAATGTTCCAA
This sequence comes from Squalus acanthias, assembly GCA_030390025.1. NCBI lineage: Eukaryota > Metazoa > Chordata > Chondrichthyes > Squaliformes > Squalidae > Squalus > Squalus acanthias. Next base: position 75,526,768 of record CM059431.1, read on the forward strand.
AGGTGGCCTCAACAGTCATCTGCTCAAATGATATGCCATTGCTTGTAGTCAAAAGATTTTGAGATACATTCCTGTTCAAGGTCAGACTTGTTCATAAAGCTTCAGGCTGACTGAATACTTTTGGTGAATGGTTAATAATAACTCCCAAATTCTTTTCTTTTCCATCTTTGATAATAGACACCCTTTATCACATATAAATGTTACATGTTGTAGAAGTGTATTAAAAAATCTCTGCATGTCTTTATATGTGGTTTTATTTTTTCGATGTATTTCAATTGCTTTTAGTGAATTAATTCAATTAATATTAGTACATTGTAAGATTCTCAAAATTCACAGATCCCCCAAAACTCGAAGACAAACCCTAAGGAAAAAGACTTTGGACTCTTTTTCTAACTATTACAGGTGGTGAAATGCATTGGGCTTAACCGAAGGACATTTTAGTGCAAAAACCAAGATTTGGTATTTTAAAAGACATGTCTGGACTTGTAAGGGAAAAAAGGCTGTAAAGGAAGGTGGGTTCAACCTCTGTAAAAGCAGTTTGGGTATTGGAGCTAATGGGAACTGTCTGGGGAACCGCATGATCTCGCTGGGAGTTTAAATCGGCCCCTATCAGACATTAGCATCCGAACAATAAACCCAAGGAAAAACAGTCTCCACCCCAAGTTACAGAGCCCATTAAGACATGCATAAAACAGATTACTTCAGCCTACTCCATAGAAATCATAGGCCCAGCCAAGAAAACCCAAAACATAAGAACAATCAAACTCCGATTAAGTGGCAAATCGACAGGATGGGGGCCATCCCGGAACCACTTCACACCTTAACAAACCAGTTACTGTTAACGAGCCGTCCAAAATCTTACAATGACCGGGATTTGATTTGGCATGCAGATAAGGAGGCTTCAATGGGTATAATTAAGGCCCGTTCTGAACAGTTCAAGTTCGAGTTCTCCAGTACAGGTACACAGTTCAGCAGTTACAACAAGTTCCCTACAAGTTCAAGGGTGGAGCAGTTACACAGTTACAGCAAGCAGCAGGGAGTTCAGCATGCACTCCGGCAGAAGGCAGTTCCACAGTTCTGCAAGAAGGCAGTTCCACAGCTCTGAAGAAAACAGTTCAACAAGGCGAGGGGGCAACAGAAAGAAGTTCAACAAAGAAGTCCAGCAGCTCCAGAAGCAGGCCGACACGCAAGAAGAGACCAGAGCGACTGCCTCAGTGACCATCGGACACCTCGTGGCAACAAGGGCCTTACAAAACGTTTTACTTAAAAGGACTCTAAACCCTACCTCTAACCAAAGAAAAGTGGGTACTCACCCGATAAATCCAATTCAGCGAACCCCGAAACCGCGAACCATCTCAACTGTCAAGGATTCGTTTGGTGAGCATTATCCCTGGTTCTCCAGAGTTCAACTTAGCTAGTGAAGTGGGATTGGGAGGGGTGAAGTATTCTTCTAATGTTATTTCCCTCGTTTGTATCGAAGTGTTCCCCATTTTATTAGAGTGTTAAGATTGTTGTGTTGTATTTTACTTTCTTGAATAAAGATCAAAGTTCTTGCATCAAAACCAGTTGTCTGCTACACTTTTTGTCACAACCCCCAAATAAGTCCAAGGTCTAGAACCAAGAGAGTGGGAGCGATTCGAACCGCTCAGAAGTCAGAGGTGAAGCTAACACAAACCACCACCCCCTACAACATACAGTCATCGTAGCTGGGGACAGTTCCCGGCAATCGGGAATGGGGAAGGACGACAATTGTGAGGGGGGAGGTCAGCAATCAGGATGGCTGGCACAAGGTCGGCACTAGTAAGGAAGCTCCGGTCGACAATCGGGAAGTTGGGGGTTGGAGGCCAACAATATTGACGTCTGGATTGGTGGGGTGGCTGGGGGAGGCCAAAGGCTTCCTTGAGGGACCTGGGAAGCACACCTGCTCCTCCTGGCCCACAAGGAATGCTGAAAGAACCACTTACCCTGGGGAGCCAGCAGCTCCTGCCTCGGTTTCACTGCCGAGTTTTCTGACCCTTGGGAAACCCGAGCAGCACCAGTTAATTTCAAATTGGATTCCCTATTGCACTGTAGGAGCCTGATTTAAATATGTTAATAAGCGTCCCACCTCTCCACAGCGTAACACTCAAATGCCCAAAGTGGCCATTAACTGGTCCAGGCAGCGGGCGGTCCAGGGGGTCGTTCGGCCCGATTGCCTGCCTCTCTTCCTCGGCCACGTTCGTGCCCGAGTGGCCCTGGAGATGGAGCACGCGGTGTCCGCTGGCACGCTCGAGGCCTTCCACGACCGGTGGGCACCGCAGGGACTGGAGTGCATCATCACCCCGGCCTTTGGCCTCCCCCATCGCGCTCATTGATGCCTGCTGCCTGTTCCACTTCTATGAAGTGAACTGAGGGGTTCCCCTGTTGGGTGAGTTTACTCAGGTGGCTTACCATAGCCCTGAGCTGTTGGGTACCGTGGGGAACTATGAACTGGTTTTGGAGGGGTCCCCCATCCCCGTTATCAGCGGGTGGGCCAAACCTTTGCTGCCGGGCCGGGCACATCGGCCCCGGTCCCAGCCTTTCTTGCGGGGGTTTTTCCACCTCAGCTTCTGCCCCTAACTCCACCCCCCTAACTCCACCCCCCTTTCTTGCCAGACTTCGCTAAAGCTTGGCGCTATGGGTGGTGGTCGTGGGCCCTCCTGCTCCTCAACAGGGTCGTCCCTTGGCACTATCTGTGGTGTCTGAACCGTTCTCCCCAGGTTCCCTGTAAAGTCGACCTGGGCTGCACTCGGGCTTATGAGGCACACCATGCCTTTTGCCTTCCTTAGAGCAAGGTTCAGACTCTCTATCTGCTTCTGGCAGGGGCCATGGTCTGCATCCTCAAACCCCTGTGCACTCATTACCTTATAGGCTACCTGTAAGCCTTTTACTGTCTCCTCCTGCTCTCTTACTTGTTTTGCCAGGCGGGCATTCTTTTCCCGCAACCTCAGCTCATTATTCTTGGCCTCTGTGACCTGACACTGTAAATATTCCTGCCGGGTCTTATGCTCCCCCACTAACTGCACCCTTTCCTGGTTTAGCGCCTGCAATGCTAACAGTAACTTCTCCCCTGCTAGGGCCTTTGTTTGGACTTCCAGGGCTGACTCCCGAATCTCAGCTGCCTGTGCTTCAACGAGTCTGTCCAAAAGTTGGATCTGTTTCTTGAAGCACATCAGCCAGACTGCCTTTTCTAAGGATTTTTTATGATCCTTCCCTTCTGTCCATTTAGCTGCAGCATCTACCGGGCGCCCAGCCTTTAACAGATTAGTGACCCACTTCTTTTCCATATTCACCTTGCTGAATACATAATCTGAAATCCTCTCTTCCATTACAGTTCTCTCTTCTGAATCAGTGTCTACTGCTTCACAACCCCTTTGCCAAGTTCGTGCCGCAGTCGCCATTATGTAGGGGGTGGTGTGGAGGGGTCAGCCTCACCTCTGACTCAGTGAGCGGTTCAAATCACTCCCACGCCCCTGGTTCTAGACCTTGGACTTATTTGGGGGTTGTGAACAAAGATGCAGTAGACAACAGGTTTGGATGAAAGAGTTTTGACTTTTATTAAAAGAAAAAGGTAACAAACTTAAAACACACTTAACACTTAAACAGGTTGGGGAACACACGGTACAGGCGAGGGAGAATGACAATATACAAAAAAAACCTTATCCCTCCCAAAAATCCCACTATCTAGCTAAGTTTTGATTTCAGGAGATCAGGGATAATGCTCACCAAACAGGGGTTTTGACAGTTCGAAATCCAGCCAGGTAAGTTGATTGCGTTTTTGGGGTTCTCTCTTTTTGTCCTTTGGGGCCTGCCGTCCCCACGTGGTACCGGTCTGTGGAATCTGCGAGGGCTCCTCAGTCGGGTGGAGTCCGCAGATGCGGTAGGGCGCGGTTGTGGAATTATCAGGTAAGTACCTGATTTCTTTGCTTTTAGCTTTAGGTTTAGAGTTTTTGCATGCAAGTCTTACCCAGGGGTAAGCCAGGAGTAGCTGTAGGGTTGCCGTTTCTTCGGTTTCCCCTGGTTGGCTGATTTAGGTCATGGTTGCCTGGTGGTTGGTCATTGCGCGGGGCCTTGGTCCCCGCGGTACGTTTGAATGGTGGTCTACCTCGTGGAGCCCTTGGTGGCTCTGGCGGTCGATTTGTTGCGTTGGAGGCCTGTCGGGGCGGTACCTTCTGGGGCTGGACCGTGTGCTGAGCGATGCTGACTCGCTCCCAGTGGTCTCAGCTCTAGCCCTTGCCTGGCCTCGTCTGTCCCTGCCTCCGATCTTGCCCCTGGTCTGCCTCGTGGCCTTGCTGCTGCTTCTCCTCCTCCTGCTCGTGTTGTGTGGCCCTCTGTAGCTGTGAGTAGCTTGCTGTGTGTGCTGGGGGAATAGGCCCTCAATTATACTGTTTCAGGCCCATTGTCTTAGGTTTTGGCGGGCTCGTTAAGTTTTGATGACTTCAACTTTATGTTTACTTGTCCTGATGACTTCCGATGTCTTCCGTTTAGGCAGGGCCTTTATCTATGCGCCAAATCTCGCCCCCTTTGTCTCAGGTTTTTGGCGGGCTTGTTAATCTGTCCTGTAGATACTTGGCTAATTGGTTTTTGATGGGGTGATGGGTGTACTGGATGTTTTATTGTTTTCAGGCTTCTAGCATCCTGTTTGGGCCTAGGGATTTTCAAAAGGGGTCTTGGATTATTCATTTTTGGATGTGTTTGTGAGGTTTTGGATGAGGCTCTTCCTCCTTGCTTGGATTGCAGTGCAAACATTTTCCAGACAGCTTGACTGGGCCCCAATATCCAAAAGCTGTCCACTGCCTCACCACCCCCTCCCCGCAGCCTGTATTGTTTCTGTGACTGCAGGGTTTCATTCAAAGTTATTTTTCCTCAGGGCTTTTCTTCCCTGATCCTTAAAAATGTCCAAAACTGAGGTTTTGACCTCAAATTCCTTCACAGCCTTTTCTCCCTTCACAGGCCCAGACAAGTTTTTAAAATGCCAAAACTTGGTTTTTGGTCTTAAATTCCTTATGTTAGGCCCAAATGCATTTTTATCACTCTGGGGTAGTTCCAAAGTCCTTTTTCCTTAGGTTTTGGGGATCTGCAAATTTTGGAAACCTTACAGGACTACCCAGTGATGTCATTCATCAGCTGCATTGAGTGGGTGTGGGCTGTAACTGATTTTGCAATAGTGGTGAGCAATGATAATGAATTACATTAATCTTTGAACCCACAAGAAACACTCTGTCGTGCTGTGCTGAATGTGACTATTAGTAATCAGGATGTTTTAAAATGAAGATTAAAGTCCGGTATATACAGAGCTATATATATCCTCTATAGGTCATTATCACGCAGAGAAAGCAAGGAAAACTAGAAAACAGAATAGATTTACACGTGCAGAAAGGCAGAAACTGTTTCATCTTATGAATGAAAGATTTCTTTCTCGAGTTTGGAAGAAGATAATGAATAGCTCTGTTGAAACACAATCGATGTTTTTGTGTTTTGCAAGAAGTGCAGGTGTGTTGTGTTACACAACCAAAAATACCCTGACCAGCTTTGTGATGATTCACTTGTTTCCGTCACGAAGTGTCAATAACAGGGCAATGCTAGTTATGAGTTTTATAATCCAAAAGAGTGATGATTTCCTCTGTTTTAAACATAATACAATTTTTCCATGGTAAAATAGTTCTCTGTAATCAAGATGTGTGCAGCAACATGAGATAAAGAAGGGGAAATCTTCACATATTTCCACATTTTCCAGCACTGAATTGGGGCAGGTAACTTTATTGGCAGCAAATTGGCACGGAAGCCGCTTCCGCTAGTTTTTCACCCCAAAATCGATCCCCCAAATTCCTACATGTTTTTTGGTCCTTCTCTGCAATTTGCTTGCTGAGTCCTGAGTGACCTTATTTAAATATATACTAATGAGGGGCAATGAAGTGGTAGCTCGGAGTTTCCTGCATTTACACTCGCACTGCCCTCGGGGTAAGTTAGACTGAGATTTTCACAGGGGATCTCTGTAGTATCAGCCAAGCCGCAGTATGGGTGTGAATTCATCAGTTGACTAACACACTGTACAGGAGGGCTGAGCAATTCATCACCTTTGGCATCACAGCAAGGCAGATTGGTCATTGAGAGGACCCCATCTAGGTCTTAAAGGGATAGTTCAGTGTTTAAACTGGCCGGGAGAGGCTCTGCAGTATGCTCCAGCCTGTCACGCATAATTGTCTGGAAGCCGGTATATAGGGTGCTGACTATTTTCTCCTCTACTACCACCAAAGCTGGAGATGGAGGCATCGACTAGTCCTGAGTCAACATCTTAGTTGGGGTTTATGACAGATTCCACTCACTTCATTGGCGCCTGCAACAAAGAAAAACTTCCCCGATGTTGCAAATGAGAGCTGTAAACTCAAGAGTCACACCTGTCAGTTGCTGCACATTCTCAGAAACTGACCTCAGAGCATGCACATAGTTATGATGTTCAGCAAACATCCTTCTTTTCAGATCAGTATCCAACATTTTGGGGTCCCACAATGCTGAAGTCATGTGCAGCCTTCTCCTCAGCCTCCACTGGGAAGCTGGCACATCCTCACCTACTCCTCCAGCTCCTTTGTGTACCATGAATCACCTGGTGCCACACCCTCACACTTAAATTACAGCTTCTGTCAGTGGTAGCAATGTAGTGCCTCCACTACAGCCTGACAAGTTTACATAGGCAGTTTCCATTATAAATATAGACAGCAATTTATAAAGGAAAATTGACAGGAGATATGCATGGGTGTAAGAATTTTAATATATTATAGTCACCAAGGTGTCTGGGATACACAGGGACATCAATGATGATTTAGGGAAAGAAACTGCAGAATAACAACTAAGTTAGAAAGCAGACAGAGGAAGTCAAATTAGCAGATTGTAAAAATGATGTAAACTTAATAGGCATTTCCTGTCTGTTTGGTGGTGTTTATTGTGCAGCTGGTGTTCGGTGCCCTTGACTTGTTCTATAATGGTCTGTGGGGGAGTGCGACGTGTCTATGAGTGTATTGATGATCTCATGCTATATCTTTGGTGTAGATGTTATCACACGTCTCCAAATAATGGGTCATATTCTGTTACAAACCTTTTTACTGAAATGACTCAATTATGGATTCTGGCCCAGACTCAACATGGCAAACACAAACTGTCACATATTAATTTTACAGTTACAGGTTGGTTACTTGTGTGATACCGGTGTCAGAAATGTGGAAGCTGGAGCTGGGTATAAAATTATAGGGAGCCTGAATTCCCAGTGTGTCTCCAGACAGCACAGGCTGCCAGGGTGTTGACTTGAAGACAATGTACTAACAATATGTTTTATGCCTGTCATGGATTTCACAGGCCTGTGCTCTGCTATGGTGCAGACCCCACCATAATCTAGAGTGAAAATGCTCTAGTCTTTCCAGGTACTGATGTTCGCACAGTGAAAGTCAAGTCAACAACATAAGCTATGCCTGTGTGTCACATGTAAAAGAGATTGCATTGCACAGAATCAAACAACAATTGTCAGTAATGCATGTCTCATTCTAGTGATCTTAATGTGTACACAAAGGATTTAGGGGGAAAAATTCGGTATATTAGCGCCTCCCGTTAGCACCCTAAGAGGGCGCTAACGGGGTGCAAAGCAACTAGTGCCCGGGCGCGGCAATGTTTGCGGCGCTTGCAAAATTGACCAGACATTTTGCGGCGGCGCTAAACACTACTGCCACGATCTCCTGCGCCCACAGATCGTGGCGTCAGTCGAGTGTGCAACGCCCCGGTAGCACCCCGGACCGGATATTGAGTGGCGCCCCCTGCCTTTCCGCCTGCCGCTAGCAACGACAGGTAGAGGGGAACATTTTGCAGTCGGGAATAGACTGGGGGAGCACTATTTAAAGGCGGCCACTTCCTGCCTTTTTTATTCGGCGACATTTTTGCACCACGCATTCTGAGAGAGAGAGAGAGACTTCTGGAGAGATTCAACGTTGTGTGAAGGATTTTTGGGTACTGAGCAGCACTTTGCAGGTTCATTTTGATTTGACCTTCCTTGCATCGATTTAGAAGAGACTGTGGGGGTTGCACTCTGAGCTCGTCCCCTGGGCCTCTCCATTGTTCTTTCCAGCAGAATTGATGTACAGGTCTCTCCAGGCCGAGATTCAAGGCTGCAATGAGCAGGGTGTGGCTGGAGAGCAAGATCGATTCTCCCCTTTAAGAACTGGCCGGCGCCAGTGTGTCTGTGTTCCATTGCTAACTGACATCACCTGAGCTTCGCCAGCGCTCTGAGGTAGTGCCTCGCTCCTTAGCGTTAGCGCCTTAAGAGAGGTGTGTAGCGCCTGATTTAGTGCTCCAATCACCTCCAGGGGTGATAGAGGCCAAGTTTGCAGTCAGAGGCGATAATTAGCGCCAGGTGCTAAACTTTGCGCCCGGCCAATAACTGCGCAGGGTGATACCGAATTTCTCCTCCTTAGGCTTTTAGCAATATTTAATATGTCTTCCTGTTGGGTCATCGTTTTTAATTGTTATAATTTTGTGTTAAAAGAAGTTATAAATACATACCTGATTGCTACAGAATTTAAATGTCCCAGTCAACCTCCCTTTCATTCTTCTTTTTCAGGATTCCTGATCCCAGTAAAATATTGAAAATGAAAATCCTAGTCTAAGCATAAAATTGTGCCCATCTATTGGAGTTTTAATGCTGAATATGATTGTTCCAATGGTAAATTCCACCTAAAATGGCAGTCCATTTTTGAAGACTGATCATATTTTGTGATAAATGAATGGCTAAATTTGTAAGTGAGCCATGCAAACCATTTACTTTTAGCAGGAGTTTATAGATATCTTGACTGAAGCATGGCAAGCTGTTAGGATTTAATGTACTGAAAGCACATGGTCCCTGTTTCAAACGCTAACTCTGGTAGTTCATTCCACAGCCTCACAACCCTCTGTGTAAAAAGGTTTTCCCTGTTAATTGCCCTAAATCTCTTACATTTAATCTTATATCTATGTCACCTTGTTCTAGACCTCTCAACCACTGGAAACAGTCATTTTCTATCTACTTAGTCCCATCCCTTCATAATTTTAAACACCTCTATCAAATTATCCATAATCACCTCTGTTTTAATGTAAACAGCCACAAATGCCTCTGCCGCCTGCTGACCCAGTTCCAAGAGGTTTGGACCAAAGAACAAAGCAGGTTATAATTTGGTTCAAATTGGCAGTAAATTGTTCATTTCACTCAGAAAGACCAAAAAAGTGTCTGCTGGAGGAAAATCTTATAGTGTGGTACAGTATGGGGTGCTCGCCTGAGGTGGATTGATTAAAATGGAAAGATGTTCCACTTGCCAGCATTGACCCTTACTTGGTGAAGATTTAAAAAAACATTAAAACATATGTTTAGCCCAAACTATCCATTTTACTTCCTGAGGTTGTGATAATTTCTCTGGCAGTAAGTGAAGCATAAATATAGCAGCAGCTGTTAGCTTCAGGCTGCTGTTTCTGTCCTTATTTCATAATATATGGAAGTTGACTCGAATATGCTCAAGCGGAATCTCTTCTGATGTCATTTAGACATTGCTCTAGGCATCAATATTTAAAGTATCTATTAACATAGTTATAAAATGTAGATTCTTATAAATGAAAAAATAGTTGTATATACATTTTAATTTGTCTATTAAAATATTTTTAGTATTTTATAATATATATTAAAATGAGTGCTTCAAATATTGGGATGTGGGAGGGTGGTTGGAGTGGGCAATGGGGGGATTGATCGCCAGGACAGTGGAGTTGGGGGGAGTACTCCTGCTCCTCCTGGCCCACAAGGAGTGCCAAAAGAGTCACTTACCCTGAGGAGCCAGCAGCTCCCGCCTCCGTTTCACTGCCAAGTTTCCTGTTCCTTGGGAAACCCGTGCAGCACCAATTAATTTCAAATCCGACACCCAATTGCACTGTAGAAGCCTGATTTAAATATGTTAATAAACATCCCGCCTCTCCATGGCAGGACACTCAAATGCCCCAATATCTGCCGCCGTAAAAATGATGGTAGGCACTCAAGGCATTTTGGGACAGGTTACACGGATTTCACTTTTTAACCTCCCCGACCCTCTCCTGCCTGTTGTGAGTGGGTTAATATCGAAGCCTAAACATTTCAAAGTATTTGTGAGCTAGAAACAATATAGACTGGAACCATGGTTCAGTTAGACCACTCCCTAATACACTACCACTTTGTGTAATTCCCAGTACGAGGTTTAAGGACGCTCCTGTTCCTCCTGGCTCCACAGAAAGATGTTTTTTTAAAAGTAAATTAACACTTACTTTTTGTTGGCAGCCACGGGGGCCACTGAAAAATCCTGAGTGGGGCAGGACTGATGCCTTCCCCGCTCATCGGTAACTCATTTTGTAAAGAGGTCCTTCAAAAGGTGTTGATCCCCTCATTAACATATTCAAAGCGTCTAAAAAATGAGCTCTATAAATTTAACAGTGGGATAGATGCCTGCACAAATTAGGCAGAGGTCGCCCCACTGCTAAATTAATATGCTTTGTGCCCATTTTATGCACAAAAAAACAGGTGCAATGCATACCAATTTCTACCTCCCTGGTGTTCAATCTTGCTCCAAATTTTGGAAATGACACTTAATTCCAATGTTATTACCATCGTATAAATATTTATAACATTGTCATTTCCTTGGCTGATGTACTGGAACCTGTGTGACATTACCTCTGTTCATTCAAAAAACTGGTTGAAGACTCAAACATGGAACAAGTCATGCCTCATGACTCAAGACACATTCTGAATGATGTAAGGGAAATTCCATTAAATTTTGCAACACTCTCAGTTCCAAATGAGTAATAGCTACAAGATAGTTAAGCCACCCCCACTGATACTGTAAGTGATGATGGGGCAGCAGGAAGAGGAACAGGAGGTGGGGAAGGAGGAGGAATGAAACAAGTCTGCATAAACAGCCCAGATATGGGATTCCGGTTCAGAATTACACTAGAAAAGAGGTAACCGCAGGCTCCTAAATACCCTGCAAAATTAAACTCCATATTTTTGACCTCACATCTTGCAAAGATGTCATGCTCGAACCAATTTTTCATGAAAAAAATATTTGGTTTTTTCAAGGCAGCTACCATCTGTTCACTAGCTGCTGGTACTGGACATTCCAGTGCCTGACCCAAAATTTCAGCCCAGTTAGCTTCATGCACTAAGTGCTGGGAGTGCCACCCAAATATTTAAATGATCTCATCTTATAATGTTCTGCAGTGAGGCACAGGTCCATGCAGTGCCTGAGAAGTAACCGTCCTGGTGGCACTGCAACAAGGAGTGCATTATTCATCCTGACCTATCATGAAATTTTAAACAACAACACCTTGCATTTATAAAGCACTTTTATAGATGAAAAATGTTCCAAGGTGCTTTACAGTGGGGAAAATAAAAAAGGAATAGATACTGAGCCATGGTGGGAGAGGTGCAGAGGAAAGCTTGGTCAAAATGATGGATTTTAAGAAGGTGTTAAAGTTGAGCAAGAAGAAGAGAGGAGGAAGAGTTCAGGAAGGGAATTCCACAGATTAGGGCTGAAGCAGATGAATGTTCTGCCACCAATGGTAAAATGAATAAAGGATGTATGCACAGAAGGCCAGAGTCAGAGGACGAAGAGGGGAAACAAGGCTGCAAAAATTAGAGTGAGGCAAATTCATGGTAGGATTTGAAGATACGAACAAGTATTTAAAATTAAATAGGGAACAGGAAGCCAATGCAGATCAGCGAGGATGGCAATGTTGGCCGAGCAGGGCATAATGCAGACAGGACATGGGCAGCTGAGTTTTGAATGAGATAGACTTTATGGAAAGAGCAGAATGGAGAATTGGAAAAGTGGATGTTGGAAAAATGAGTCTAGAGCTGATAAAAGTGTAGAAGAGGGTTCTGGTGGCAGTGGGAATGCATGGGTTCACATGTGAGCAATACTGAGGATGTTTCTTGGTGATGGATAAGAGTTGGGAATTAAGGCTCAGCTTTGGGTTGAATAAGATGCCAAGGTTTTGCATAATCTAGTTCAGCCTGAGCAGCTAGTCAGGGAGAGCAATGGCGTCAGTGACAAAAAATAGAGTTGATGATGAGGCCAAATATGATCTAATTGGTCTACCCGACATTTAATTCAAGAAATATCCACATTCATGCTTTAGCATCAACCAGGCAGCCTGACAGCAGGGAAATGGTTGTGCATTCAAGGGAAGTGGTGGAAAGGTAGAGCTGGATGTTGTTAGCATGGACCCCATGCCTGTAAATCATGCCACTGAGGGGCAGTATGTACATGAGGAAGAGGAGGGGGGCCAAGAATGGATCCTTGGGGACCTCCAGAGGTGACTATATGGAGGTGAGAAGAGAAGCCATTGCTGAAGATATGCTGCTGCATTAGGACAGGTACCACACAAGGGTAGCCCTATAGAGTTGGACTACAGAAGAGGGGTGATGGAAGAGGATGGTGTGGTCGATCATGTTGAATGCCAGAGAGCCTGAGGCATGCAAGGAGAGATAAAGCATTGTGGTTGTAGTCACAGAAGATGTCATTCATGATCTTAGCCAGGGTGGTCTCAGTACTATCAGCAGGGTGGAAGCTGGACTGAAGAAATTCAAGCATGGAATTTTGGATGAGATGGGCACAGAGCTAGGAGGCAGTGATCTTAGACAGAAATTGTAGGTTAGAGGTAGGGCAGTAGTTGGAGAGGATGGGTCAAGGGTTTCTGAACAAAGGTTGATGGCAGCGATTTTGAAAAGGAAAGGAATGGTGCCTCTATACTGTTGGCAAGCATGGAGGAAAGTAATTGAATGTTTAGGAGTTTGGTTGGGTTAGAAGGCCATCAAGGGAGTAGGGGATGAGCCTTATGATGAACTCGGAAAGGGTGGTGGAATGTTGGAGAGAAACCACATAATAACATGGATTGGGGGCAGGATGAGTGTAGGGCTGCGGGATGGTGGTTAGGAACAGGGAGTGAGAAGGGAGATGGTGGAAAAGATAGCTGCATGAAGCTCTTAATTTTAGAGATGAAAAATCCATGAGCTCTTTCAATTTGATGTTGGAGGTGAGGATGGAAGGGCAGGGAAAGAGGTTTGAGGACATGGTTCATTATAGAGAAAAGGATTCATCAGTTGTCCTTACTCTCCAGAATAAACCTGGAGTAAGAGCAGGATTTGACTGAAAAGAGTGAGATGCAATAGAGCTTAACATGGAGGAAGGCAGGGAGCTATGCCCGGTAAAGGGGATGAGCAAGCTGTCAGATATCGCCTTATTGGTGATGGAGACCTTGGAGGTGAAGAGGCGATGTGGAATGATGAAGTTGAGGGGGTGGTCATGGATGTGTATGAAAGAAGTTATGTGAAGAGTGAAGACAGAAGGATGGAGAAATTGGAGAAAGAAAGAAAGAAAGAAAGAAAGACTTGCATTTCTATAGCGCATTTCACGACCATCGGACGTCTCAAAGCGCTTTACAGCCAATGAAGTACTTTATGAAGTGTAGTCACTGTTGTAATGTGGGAAACGCAGCAGCCAATTTGCTCACAGCAAGCTCCCACAAACAGCAATGTGATAATGACCAGATAATCTGTTTTTAGTGATGTTGATTGAGGAATAAATATTGGCCAGGATACCGAGGATAACTCCCCTGCTCTTCTTCGAAATAGTGCCATGGGATCTTTTACGTCCACCTGGGAGAGCAGACGAGGCCTCGGTTTAACGCCTCATCTGAAAGACAGCACCTCCGACAGTGCAGCACTCCCTCAGCACTGTACTGGAGTGTCAGCCTAGATTTATGTGCTCAATTCCCTGGAGAAGAGTCGACTAGGGGAGTTTAGTTGTAGGTTGCAATCACTGAGGATGAAGAGTCACTCAGTGCAGAGGATAAGGAAGGACAAAAAGGAAATCTTGCTGATGAAGTCACCTCTGGGCTTGGCCAGGTGTAGATGATGAAGATTTTAAGTGTGAGGCGGGAGAGATGGATGAGGGTGAGGTGCTTGAACGAGGAGAAGGAGCCAGAGGAGTAACTGAAGAGGCTAAGGTGTGACTTGATGATAAGAGCTAGACAATGCAAGTGACTTAGGGTATAAGCATACAGGGAGGTTTTGATGAGGGGGAAGGCCATATTTCTGTCACAACAGAATGTTAGAAGATTCATCCCTGGTGAGGCTGTGAATGTTCACATTCTGAAACATAATATAGAGTGGGACAGTTGGTTGATAACTAGTAGAAGAGATATGAGGGAGGTTAGAAATGTTGACTCCAGAGGAGCAAGCTGGGTGGGATGGTACCTGGGAGTGGAGGATGAGACAGTTGGGGTTGGTGCTCTAGAAAAGCCAGTGATGGGTGCTGTGATGGGTATGGCAGAAAATACCAAGGGAGGCCATGGCATGTTTTCTACCAACTCATTATATGGCCCCAAAACTATTTGCATGCTGTCTTCTCATCCTTTCACATAAAATGTGTCTCAGTTGGTAGCACTCTCGCCTGAATCAGAAGGTTGTGGGCTCAAGTCTCACACCAGGACAGTACTGAGGGAGTGCTGCACTGTCGGAGGTGCCGTCTTTCAGATGAGTCTCTTTCTTCTCCTTTCAAAGAAGTAGGTTTCATATAGCCATTAGCAGAAAACCTGTTGGAGGACTAGCCAACTTGCAACCCTTGAACCACTGAGGAGTGGGCCCTCCAAATAATTGGGGTGGAGGTCAGTGAGGAAGTGGAAAAGGGAGAACTTTGTGACTTCACGTGAAATCAACAAGTTAACCCGAGGCCCTGTCTGCTCCCTCAGGTGGCCATAACAGATCCCATGGCACTATTTTGAAGAAAAGCAGGGCAGTTGTCCTGGTGTCCTGGCCACTATTTATCCCTCAATCAACATCACTAAAAACAGATTGTCTGGTCATTAACACTTGCTGTTTGTTAGATCTTGCTGTGCGCAAATTGGCTGTATTACAACAGTGACTACACTTCAATAGTACTTCATTGTCTGTAAAGTGCTTTGGGACATCCTGAGATCATGAAAGGTGCTATATAAATGCAAGTCTTTCTTTTTTTTCAAAATGAAATACAGGCTGCTTGTTGAGATGACCCTCATGTTACCTGCTAATGGTCAAAGTGCCTCTTTCTTCTCTTTTCTAAGAAGTAGGCTTCATATAGCCATTGGCAGAAAACCTGTTGGAGGACTAGCCAAATTGCAACCCCTGAACCACTGAGGAGTGGGACCTCCAAATAATTGAGGTGGAGGTCAGTGAGGAAGTGGAAAAGGGAGAACTTCATGACTTCACGTGAAATCAACAAGGTAAACATTTGCTTCAATTTTGTCTTCACGCTAGCACCTAACACTCGATCAGTGACTAACGGGTAGCCACAACTGATCCTTTGCATGCCACCATAATGGCCTTGTTAATGTGGTCACAGCCATTCCCACATAACTTAGGTCAGCTGACTCAGAGCCCCGACTGGCCGGCTGTCTCAGTGCCCAGACTGGCCGGCTGTCTCAGAGCCCCGACTGGCCGGCTGTCTCAGTGCCCAGACTGGCCGGCTGTCTCAGAGCCCAGACTGGCCGGCTGTCTCAGAGCCCCGACTGGCCGGCTGTCTCAGAGCCCCGACTGACTGGCTGTCTCAGTGCCCAGACTGGCCGGCTGTCTCAGAGCCCCGACTGGCCGGCTGTCTCAGAGCCCCGACTGGCCGGCTGTCTCAGAGCCCCGACTGGCCGGCTGTCTCAGTGCCCAGACTGGCTGGCTGTCTCAGAGCCCCGACTGGCCGGCTGACTCAGTGCCCCGATTGGTCGGCTGTCTCAGTGCTCCGATTGGTCGGCTGTCTCAGTGCCCCGATTGGTCGGCTGTCTCAGTGCCCCGATTGGTCGGCTGTCTCAGTGCCCCGATTGGTCGGCTGTCTCAGTGCCCTGATTGGTCGGCTGTCTCAGTGTCCCGATTGGTCGGCTGTCTCAGTGCCCAGACTGGCTGGCTGCCTCAGTGTCCCGATTGGTCGGCTGTCTCAGTGCCCCGATTGGTCGGCTGTCTCAGTGCCCCGATTGGTCGGCTGTCTCAGTGCCCCGATTGGTCGGCTGTCTCAGTGCCCCGATTGGTCGGCTGTCTCAGTGTCCCGATTGGTCGGCTGTCTCAGTGCCCAGACTGGCTGGCTGACTCAGTGTCCCGATTGGTCGGCTGTCTCAGTGCCCCAATTGGTCGGCTGTCTCAGTGCCCTGACATCCCAGTGACAAATAGGTGGCTGTGATTTTGAGGCCGATGCAGCTCATCAAATTAAGGCTGACCAATATTGAAACGCCCCGGCTGGCAGCAAGGCAAGATCAAGGAGGACTCACATCGCAGGGTGGTATCATAGGGTGGCAGCAGCCCAGATTAGTTTTGTGGGGCCTGGAAGAACAGTACTGCTCTTCTTGCCCCTATTAAAATAATTTCAAGCTTACTTTTGCTGGGCCTCTTTGCTTCTATCTCCTGTGGCACTGATCAGAAAGTGCATAACACAACAAGTCTCTCCTAATATGAGAGTCAGGATCCTCTATACATCATAGGAACCCGAGTTGCATATTTCAAAGGATCTACCTCCGGAAACAGGGAGGCGATTCGGGCTCCCAGCAGTAGTTCCCTTTCAAAATGGCAGCAGCTGCAACGGAGGCGCGAGCTGGGCTGTAAGTACTGCACCGCCATTTTAACTGTCTCACCTCATTTGCACCAGTCAGGACAAGTTAAAATCAGCCCTCATAGAGTAAGCAAATAAACTGGTTGCATCTTCTTTGGTTTGATTGCTGATGATTTGTAAAAAGAACAATTAAAACAAAAACTGAAACAAATCAATTTAAGAAATATTTGCTTGCATTTATCTGGAAATTGGACTGCTCAGACGATCTACCCACTTTTCAGTGTTTGGAATGCAGCAGTTTTTTTTTATCTAAGTTGAAATTCATGTGGGAAGTGTTTGATTTTGTATTCTCTTCTGAGGCTAAAGGGCTCGGCTTTCCGCTTGATCAATGAAACGGATATGAATCATTGAAACTATTCAATTTCCTTACAAGCTTTCTGCTAAAAATGAGAATGTTGGATACCAAAATATCTACCAACATTTCACCAAGTCGGTCATGTTATGCTCGATTGCTGAGTTCTTGTTTTTTGTTTGTTTTTTTGTCTAAGAGAATATAACAGGATCAGAAAAATGACTCATTATTGAAATAATTAGCTTTAATAATATTATTTTTAATGGCACTATGTCTCAGAAAGAGTGGAACTGTTTGCCACAGAAACTTGTACAGTACCCCGCAACCTAAAACATAGCAAAGTCTGCTTCCATTAACCTTTGATTATCCCGATTACCAATATAAAGGTATTATAATGAAAATTGGAATAAGGTAAGAGTGTTGTACTGTTATGTTTACCCAGCTAGTCTGACTGAGGTGTATTAATGTAGGAATCAATAAAATTATGCATTACAAATTATTTTGGCACCTATAAGTTTGGGGATAAATCAGTCCTGATTTCCACTTTTGGTGTAATTTGCACCAGAATGACAATTGGGGATCTGGATGGACTAAAATGGAAGTTGGCTGCTTGCATTCAATTTTCTATGGTCAGCTCATTATTGGCCAGCATACATTCCCATTTTTGATGACTACTTAGAAACATAGAAACATAGAAAATAGGTACAGGAGTAGACCATTCGGTCCTTCGAGCCTGCACCGCCATTCAATGCGTTCATGGCTGAACATGCTACCTCAGTACCCCATTCCTGCTTTCTCGCCATACCCCTTGATCCCCTTAGTTGTGAGTGTTATATCTAACTCCCTTTTGAATATATTTAGCGAACTGGCCTCAACAACCTTCTATGGAAGAGAATTCCATAGATTCACCACTCTCTGGGTGAAGAAGTTCCTCCTCAGCTCAGTCCTAAATGGCTTCCCCTTAATCCTTAGACTGTGACCCCTGGTTCTAGTTTTCCCTACCATTGGGAACATTCTGCCCGCATCTAATTTGTCTAAACCAGTCAGGATTTTAAATGTCTCTATAAGATCCCCCCTCATTCTTCTGAACTCCAGAGGATACAAGTTCAGTTGACCCAATCTTTCTTGATATGTCAGTCCGGCCATCCCAGGAATCAATCTAGTGAACCTTCGCTGCACTCCCTCAATAGCAAGAATGTCCTTCCTTAAGTTAGGAGACCAAAACTGCGCACAATACTCCAGGTGTGGCCTCACCAAGGCCCTGTACAACTGTAGCATCACCTCCCTACTCCTGTACTCAAATCCCCTTGCTATGAAGGCCATCATTCCGTTTGCTTTCTTGACTGCCTGCTGCACTTGCATTCCCACCTTCAGTGACTGATGTACCATGACGCCCAGGTCTCGTTGCACGTCCCCTTTCCCTAATCTGCCACCATTCAGGTAATAGTCCGCCTCTCTATTTTTACCACCAAAGTGGATAACCTCACATTTATCCACATTGTACTTCATCTGCCATACATTTGCCCATTCACCCAACCTGTCCAAGTCACTCTGTAGCCTCCTAGCATCCTCCTCATTGTTCACACTGCCTCCCAATTTAGTGTCATCCGCAAATTTGGAGATATTACATTTAATCCCTTCGTCCAAATCATTAATATATAATGTAAACAGCTGGGGTCCTAGCACCGAACCCTGCGGTACCCCGCTGGTCACTGCCTGCCATTCTGAAAAGTACCCATTTACTCCTACTCTTTGTTTCCTGTGTGCCAACCAGTTCTCAATCCACGTCAACACATTACCCCCAATCCCATGTGCTTTAACTTTGCTCACCAATCTCTTGTGTGGGACCTTGTCGAAGGCCTTCTGAAAGTCCAAATACACCACATCTACTGGTTCCCCCCTGTCCACCCTATTGGAAACATCCTCAAAAAATTCCAGAAGATTTGTCAAGCATGATTTCCCTTTCACAAATCCATGCTGACTTGGACCTATCATGTCGCCACTTTCCAAATGGTCTGTTATGACATCTTTAATAATTGCTTCCATCATTTTACCCACCACCGATGTCAGGCTGACCGGTCTATAATTCCCTGCTTTCTCCCTCCCTCCTTTTTTAAAAAGAGGGGTTACATTGGCCACCCTCCACTCCATCGGAACTGATCCAGAGTCTAAGGAATGTTGGAAAATGATCGTCAATGCATCCACTATTTCCAAGGCCACCTCCTTAAGTACTCTGGGATGCAGACCATCAGGCCCCGGGGATTTTTCAGCCTTCAGTCCCATCAATTTCCCCAATACCTTTTCCCGACTAATAAGGATTTCCCTCAGCTCCTCCCTCTTACCAGATCCTCTGACCCCTTTTATTTCCGGCAGGTTGTGTGTGTCCTCCACAGTAAACACCGAACCAAAGTACTTGTTCAATTGATCCGCCATTTCCTTGTTCCCCATTACGACTTCCCCTGTTTCCGACTGCAGGGGACCTACGTTTGTTTTTACTAACCTCTTTCTTTTTACATATTTATAGAAGCTTTTTCAGTCCATTTTAATGTTCTCTGCAAGCTTCCTTTCATATTTTATTTTCCCTGCCCTAATCAAACCCTTCGTCCTCCTCTGCTGAGTTTTGAAGTTCTCCCAGTCCCCGGGTTTGCTGCTACTTCTGGCCAATTTGTATGCAACTTCCTTGGTTTTAATACTATCCCTGATTTCCCTTGTTAGCCATGGTTGAGCCACCTTCCCTTTTTTATTTTTATGCCAGACCGGGATGTACAATTGTTGTAGTTCATCCATGCGATCTCTAAATGTCTGCCATTGCCCTTCCACTGATAGCCCCTTAAATATCGCTTGCCAATTTAACCTCACCAATTCACGCCTCATACCCTCAAAGTTGCCCTTATTTAAGTTCTGGACCATGGTCTCTGACTTAACTGTTTCCTTCTCCATCCTAATGTAGAACTCCACCATACTATGGTCACTCTTCCCCAGGGGGCCTCGTACCACAAGATTGCTGATTAGTCCCTCCTCATTACACAACACCCAGTCCAGGATGGCCTCCCCTCGAGTTGGTTCCTCAACATATTGGTTTAGGAAACCATCCCTTAAACACTCCAGGAAATCCTCCTCCACCGTATTGCTTCCAGTTTGAGTAGCCCAATCTATATGCATATTAAAGTTACCCATGATAACTGCCGTGCCTTTTTTGCACGCACCTCTGATTTCCTGTTTCATACCCTCCCCCACCTCACTACTGCTGTTTGGAGGTCTGTACACAACTCCCACTAACGTTTTCTGCCCTTTGGTGTTCTGCAGCTCAACCCATATTGATTCCACATCCTCCAAGCTGATGTCCTTCCTAGCTATTGCATTAATCTCCTCTTTAACCAGCAATGCTACCCCACCCCCTTTTCCTTTTATTCTATCCTTTCTGAATGTTGAATACCCCTGGATGTTCAGTTCCCAGCCTTGATTGTTCTGGAGCCACGTCTCTGTAATCCCAATCACATCGTATCCGTTAACATCTATTTGCACAGTCAATTCATCCACCTTATTACGGATACTCCTTGCATTAAGACACAGAGCCTTTAGGCTTGTTTTATTAACATCCTTTGTCCTTTTAGACTTATGATTTAGTATGGCCCTTTGTGTTTCTTGCCTTTGTTTACTCGGCCTTCCCCTATTGTTTCTCACCCTTCTAACATTTGTTTCTGACTGCATATTACTTCCCCTGTTTCGCTACATAGGTTCCCATTCCCCTGCCATATTAGTTTAAATCCTCCCGAACTGCTTTAGCAAATATTACCCCGAGGACATCGGTTCCAGTCCTGCCCAAGTGCAGACCGTCCCTTTTGTACAGGTCCCACTTCCCCCAGAACTGGTTCCAATGCCTCAGGAATTTGAATCCCTCCCTCCTGCACCACTGCTCAAGCCACGTATTCAATCTCACTATCCTGTTCTCTCTATTCTGATTAGCACGTGGCCCTGGTAGCAATCCAGAGATTACTACCTTAGAGGTCCTACTTTTTAATTTAGCTCCTAGCTCCCTAAATTCTGCTTGTAGGACCTCTTCCCGCTTTTTACCTATATCGTTGGTACCTACATGCACCACGACAGCTGGCTGTTCACCCTCCCTCTTCAGAATGTTCTGCAGCCGCTCCGAGACATCCTTGACCCTTGCACCAGGGAGGCAACATACCATCCTGGAATCTCGGTTGCGGCCACAGAAACTCCTGTCTATTCCCCTTACAATTGAGTCCCCTATCACTGTAGCCCTACCACTCTTTTTCCCGCCCTGCTGTGCAGCAGAGCCAGCCATGGTGCCATGAACCTGGCTGCTAGTGCCTTCCCCTGGTAGGCCATCTCCCCCAACAGTATCCAAAGCGGCATACCTGTTTTGAAGGGAGATGACCACAGGGGACTCCTGCACTACCTTCCTGATATTGCCCTGCTTCTTGGTCACCCATTCACTGTCTGTCCTAGCCTTTACCTGCGGTGTGGACAACTCACTAAATGAGCGATTCACCGAGTTCTCGGCATCGTGCATGCTCCAGAGTGAGTCCACCCGCAGCTCCAGCACCGCCATGCGGGCTGTCAGGAGCTGCAGCTGGACACACTTCCCGCACACGTAGTTGTCAGGGACACTGGAAGTGTCCCTGGTTTCCCACATGGCACAGGAGGAGCATGAAACGGGTCCGAGACTTCCTGTCATGACTTAACCCTTATGTTACTTTATTACTAAAATTTAAACTTATTTATCTTAGGTCCAGGAGTTAAGTCCCTGAAAACAAAATATAAAATCGAACCTACCTTTTAAATTCCCTCTACCCCTAAAGGTTAGAGGAGGTGGGAGGGTGGGAGTCACTACTAGTGTAGTGTCTCGGGTTTAGCAACCGCTCCACCTATATACGGGTACCAATGAATTGGCCCCGCCCCCTGCCTTTGAAAAAGCCCGCGAAGCTCTTTCCCCGCTGGGGAAAAAGGCCACGTAGGCGAGTTTAATGACTCACCTCAGGCCTCTGCCGCTCCAACCAGGTCCGCCCCTCCTTCCCCGCTGCCGACCGCTCTGTGGGAGAGAGAAAGAAAGAAAGGCTCCTCCTCCCCCGCTGTCGACGCTGGTCTGAGGCCTACCTGAGCCTCGGGCCTCCCTTTAATGACTCACCTCAGGCCTCTGCCGCTCCAACCAGGTCCGCCCCTCCTTCCCCGCTGCCGACCGCTCTGTGGGAGAGAGAAAGAAAGAAAGGCTCTCCTCCCCCGCTGTCGACGCTGGTCTGAGGCCTACCTGAGCCTCGGGCCTCCCTTTAATGACTCACCTCAGGCCTCTGCCGCTCCAACCAGGTCCGCCCCTCCTTCCCCGCTGCCGACCGCGACTACTTAAGTTGAGGTTGTGCTGTATGAGGTGATTGTGAGGCAGGGCCCTCTGAACTTCATTTCAGCACCACCCCTGTAGGCCAGCATTGCAAGATGTATATATTTGTATATGCATGTTATCTTTTCACTTTGCAGGTACTTAATATATAGACCTATAATATACAGGACAGCATCTATAGGGCAACTCAGACAGTAACTTCCTGATTTCCGCATGTGCGGTCGCCAGATGTTGCTGTCCAATTTACTCTTTAATAATGGTGAGTGCTGATAGCTTCATCATTATTTTTACCGCAAAATCTGGGCCAATATTCCTCTCAGCGGCGAATGAACAGCTTTTGCTGTTTACCTCGTGTATAGTTACCACAAAGACTTTTTGGGGCTTGTCAGCGGAGATTTCTACTAATCCACCATCTGGTTCAATGCAATGCCCTCTACAGGGGATTTGTGACATCTGTGAGCAGAGAAAGCAACAACAAGGCTCTTCAACCAATCAAATTGAAGAATCCTCACGGAGACACGCAGAGACTAAACCAGGAAGTAAAAAACAGGAAATATAAATTACATTTAAATCATGTACAGGAAGCAAAATAAAGATTAGGAAATACAGATGGGATTAAGGGAGAAAGATGAAAGAGACAGACAGAAAAACTTAAAAAAATTATTTACATTTTTTTAAATATCCAACATTAATTTTCTTCTGAGGGAATGAGACTCCACACTTGTCAAATTAATTTTTCAGGGCAGAGATTGTAAGGGATTCCTGACCCTGCGTGTCTCGTAGCCTGTGAGATTCACGCGGCTCTGTGCAGCCTGTATGTCAGTGCGGGTCTAGGCCTGGTTGCCTGTTCTGGTCTCCAGCCAGTCTGGGAACACTAGACACACCTGTGAGTGGTTCGAATCACTCTCCCTTACGGTTCTAGACACTGGACTTAGATGCGAGAGCAGTAATGGAGATAAAACTCATGTAGACTTGGTTTGAATGGTACGAAATGGAAAATCTTTATTGCATGATACTTAAAATTATGAAATACATGTCATACGCACAGATTAATGACAGTACAATCTTACAAACGGTTATATAGTCAATCTTAGGGAAACGAGGAACGAACGGCACAACGTAAATAGGGGCACACATTACAAATATCCTTACTCTTTAAACCCTCCCCTATCAATATCTATCCTAAACTAGCTTCGTAGGATCTCGAGGCTCATGCTCACCACTCGTAATAACTCGGAGAAATTCCGAATAGCTGATCGGATGTTTTTCACCGCAGCACCCACGTGTCGGTCAGGAGATCTCCTGGTCCCACTTGTTTACTGGCTTCTGCTGCTCCGGCTAGTAGGCTGGACCGTCCGCTGTGGTGAAGACCTCTGTTGGTGGGCTTCACAGTTTAGTCTTGGAGCACCGTTGTCAATATCATTGATACGATATGTTTGCACGTTCCAGTTGCTTTGGGCACAGTCCAGTTATCATTGATGCAATATGTTTTGTTAGAAGTTTAAAGAAGAAAACTTCCTGGCGAGAAAACTTGGCTGATCGACCTACAGGCGCGGTCGGGATTTACTGACCGTGGCGATGGATATGGTCTTCTTCTCTTCTCCTCTCATCTCATCTCATCTCATCTCGGGCCTTTGGTTCCGCTGCCAGTTACCAACATAGGTCTTCGTTACGCGACACGAGGTAGATCCGTACGGATCAGAAAGTTCAACAGTCTTTTCAGAAGAGGCAACAGGCACGCAGAAGCCCAACTACGAGCACACAGGAGCAGCCACGAGGTTACGAATCGACCGGATGAAACACAGGAGCAGCCACGATGATAAGAGCAGCAAGCGAGCAAGAGCACGAGGCAAGAGGCAAGCGACAAGAGAGAGAGAATGGACGGTTTGGGGCCTGCAATTATAGTGCAAAAATCTTCCGTTTCCCGCCCAACTATAATGTCCATTCTTTTGTTTAGGGTTTGGCGCCCAAATGTCTTGTATGGGTGATCTCCGTCCTTAATGGGTTTCGGGGCTACTCATGAATGTTTGAGTACCTGTTAATACTTCTCCCATTGTTAAATCGGTCGGTGTTCTCCCTGGAGGGGTTTGGGGCTTCCAAGTGTCCTGTATAACTACCTGCTAACGGCTCTCTCATCGTAGAGTCGTTGGGAGTTTACATATTAATGTCCTTTGGATGGGCCCTTGATTACTCGGTACAATGGCTTTCCTTTGTACCTGGGAGACCGATTCCAGTATCTATGTTTATACTGCAAACCCATAATGTCTCGTGTATTATCTTCACTGTGCTGAATCGTTATCGATCTTGCAAAAATGTTTAATGGAACGCCATCTTGTCTGCCTGTTGAAAAGTCTAGAATGTTCTGTCACGAGGTGCGGCGGCCATTTTACAGGCTGCTTGTGTCCAATTTAAACCTGTCAGCATTCTGCTGAAATAAAAGCTGTTTGAACGAAACTTTGTGTTTTCTCCTTATTAATCAAATCGCGATAAATTGCGAATTCTACAGTCCCTCCTGTTGATGCGAATAACTCCGCTTATCGTATCAAAAATCACAGTGGTGAGCAATCTTATCTCGATTTCACTCCGAATCCAGTAAATTAATCCCATAAATTTTTTTAACTTAACTAGGGTCTCTGTGTCGTCCTTATTTCCCAAGAAAATCACATTTTATATCACCGTAGGCATCATTTGCCCTTAAACTTACACCACTTGTTTTCCTTCCCGGCGTAACCAGGCCGATACCTCACGCATCACCTGTATATTTGTCTTTTATTCAGGGAAAGGAAAAACAAAACCCAAAACCAAACAATCAACACCATCACCAAAATAAACAAATCCCAACTCTTAAACATGTCGAGTTTCCAACGTATTTACAATGAGTACAAACTTCCGCGGCGCCCGTGGCGAGCGGGAGTGACGCCATTTTCCTATTACACGGTGCTCTCATCGTGCACGCGCACGTAACGTTCTCGCCACTCTCCCGTGTTTTCATGCTTGGTGAGGCGCTTGTCTCTTTTACAATGTATGAACAATAGGTACACTACAATAAACACTTGACAGACGACTAAAATGTGGGAGGCTATTCTGATCCATGAAGGCACTTCAATATTGGTGAACAGATTCCACCACGGTGGAACCACTATGTCCAAAATGTCTGTTCCTATTTCGACAGTTTTCTGCTCTAATGTATAAAAATGCTTCTGTGATACCGCGACGGCTTTCAGAAGTTCGGTTAAATGCTCAGGGAGAGGGGGAATGAGGTATCCAAAATGCGCGACAAATCGCTGCAAGTCGGTGAAATTCTCTTTTACTGTGAGATGAACAGTGGATGGTTCAGGGATTGGGATAATTCGCTGTTGTGCTACTTGAACTTCAGCCCTGGGTTTAAAACAGAAACTGCTGTCACTCACCGGACACCGGCTACGGTTTCCATGCTGGTAGTGTTGCGCTGCAGTGGTAACACAATATGTTCCACCCCCGATGTATGCTACCTGCGGAGGCACATGATCTTGTGCCATTGCCTCCATGGTGCAATTCATGGACTTGGCGCCAGCCGTTCTGAACCCGCACTGTGGTGTTAAAAAGGCATTCAAGTGCTGGGGGCACAGTATTATGTGTGCTCCCCTGCCACGACAACCAGAGAGATCTGTACCTGTCATCGTTTGCTCCCAGCGGATGACGTAAGGTGGAACCGCTGCATAACGAATGTGGGCTCCCCCCTGAATGACACCAATGTTCTCTACCCGATACACCGGGGCGGGCTTTGCTGTGTTGCCCAAAACCGGCATGCGTAATACTATTCCCATAATAGTATGGTTTGAACGTCCGCAGTCCACGGGGACTGGGTAAGCTTCTGAAGCTAGCCTGAGCTGGCACGGACTTAATGCATTCTGAAAAGGGTGGAGCGCCCGCAGGTGTTTGTTACTTATCCAGGACGGAACCAAACCTTGTTTTAAATCCTCCAAATTACTGCGGCCCTCGCCCAGTAACCACGCCCCGTAAAGCACGCACACCTCGTTCTGCGCAGCTTGATCGGATGCATTCCGATCTTCCCTGATCAGGGCATTTACCGTACGCGCATGTTTCTCCAGCTCTGCTATAATTTCCTTTAAATGGAGAGTCATGGCTTGGTCCTCGTGCAGACCTGACCCTACCACTTTATTCTCATCTGTTAGAATGTCTTTTAACTGTGTTTTTAAACCATTAATCTGGGTCTGCAGCTCCACACTGTCTAGAGCGTTGACCACAGATGTCCCTGTGTTAAAAGCGGTGAACATGTCGTTCACAACACCCCTTCTTTGTCTCCCCACCTGACCCAAAACTTCGTGTGGTGCGGTGTACAAGCTTGTCTTGTCAATTTCTGCAAAATCAAACTCGTAAAATTGTCTGAACATCTTGGTCAACAGGACCTGATACAACTGTTCCGTCTTTTTGGGGCACCACTCTGGTAACCGTACCTCAGTGAGATTTAAAATCACCGAGGCCACCGCGTAATGTACCCCCTGAAATAGTATCTGGTCTGTGGGGACCAGTACCAAACCGTTCCCGGGTCCCTTACTAGTTTTAGGGCACCCTTCTTCCTCAGCTAGAACCACCGGAATCGTGGGCGGGGCTTTGCGTGGGCGCGTAATGAGTTCAGTGGCATTTACTGGGATCGGGGAGAATGGGGCTCCGCACCCCCTGGTGCTCGCATCCCACCTCATCCCCTGTCCGTTATCCTGCCACTGATTAATAAAAAATATGGAGATGCCTTTGGGGCAAACGTACTTTGACCCCCACATACATACATAAATCCCCTCATCCGGTTCCCACCATTTGTCCCAACAGACTTTCACTTGTCCGTCTGTCCCCGTAATTGTCCGATGGGTATTATTACCCAGTCGTTCCCACTCGACCGAAGAGTTTCTCATAGTTTTGCTCAGCTTTCGCAGCCACCACCATCGGCTCAATGGGACATTCCCACTACAGGTCAAACAAATCCGTTTGCCGACGGTGATGCTGATCCTGGGTGCGATGATCCTTACTTTGGGGCACATTAAAGAAGTCTCTTTGTAGGCGAACCCCGATGTGCTGGAATACTCCGTTGAGTTCGTTCCCAGCCATCCTGGCCACCTTCCCTTGTGGAAATAGGTGCTGGTCCCCTCTGCCTTCCGTCTTCCGGTCCCATCCACCGCGATGGGGGCCGTGTCCCCGGAACATCCAAACACCACGACATCCTTGGTGTGGCCTCGATAGGCCAATCCACATCCGATTGCCACGAGCAATACTAGAATTCGTTCCATCCTTCCTTGGTTCCTGTGATCAGATAGAATGAGGTAGCCAGCCTCGCAAAAGTCTCTGGCTTTTGTGAAGGGTGAGCGGGTCCCCTGACCTCGCCTCACGTAAACTTCAACGTTTGCTGAATAGACTTCCTCTAAACCTAGCCTTAAAACTCCCATCATTTTATCGTTTTTTTTTTTGTTAAAAACACTACCAACTTAAACTTAACCTTGAACTATAAACTTAAAACTTAAAACTAATAACTTTACAGTGCCGCCCGTTCTCAGGGCGGCCCCTTTAAATTCTGAGAAGGCTGCTGCGAGCTCTTCCCGACGGTGGGAGGGCACTGACCCTTCCCTCTGATCTGCCGCAGCCTGTTGCTGCGCTGACCCTTTCCTCTGATCTGCCGCAGCCTGTTGCTGCGCTGACCCTTTCCTCTGATCTGCCGCAGCCTGTTACTGCTGCGATGTGGCCTGTCTGTACCCGGGTTATCTTAACCTGAAGTCTACGCCTTGGGGCAGTCTGGGGACATGACCACATCCTCCTGGGCTGGGGTTCTCTACTTGACCTACGGGGAGTTGCTATGGGCGGGGGTTCCGTGACGGACGGACCGGGTTCCGAGACCTCCAACGGGATGACCTGGGGTTCCATCACAGTCGCCGGCTCCGCCTCCGCTGACTCCGCCTCCCTAACCTCGGGGCTGGCAGTTCGTGGCTCCGCCCTGCTCGGCCCAGCAGGCGGCCCTTCACTCGTGATCTCTGCCTCCCCTGAGGACTGGACGTTCAAAGCGGGCGGCCACATCTCTGGGAGCCACATCGGTACTCTCTGTGCTCCTATAGCGGCTGGCCCTGCCTCCTCTAGCTCCTCCCTCCTGTCCTCGGGACCTGCAGCTTGTGTGTCCACCCTGTGTGGATCTCTACCTATAGGCCCCATTCCCTCCAGACCGTTCCTCAGGAACCACCCGTCATCATCACTATGCTCATCTGCACTATCCTCATCTGACCAGGGTACCCTGGGTTCTTCCTCATCTAACCCCCAACTCCAGAAAAACGCTGCATGATCGTCCGGGATGTCCCTTCCCCTGATGCAAGCTGCTATGCCTGCCTGTGTGCCTTGTGGTCCTACCTGGGGCTGTGCTTCCCCACTCGCAGGTCTGGCCCCTCCCTTAAGACAGGCCACCGCCCCTGCTTGTTTCTGTGAAATCTCACCTGCTGGAGGCTGCAGATTTCTATCCTGTTTTAAATCCTCATACTCCCGGCTTTTGGCTACCCTGTAGGCTGCTTTCATCTCACTAAGCTGCGCTTCTAGCCTGAGCACGTCTAACTTTCCCATTGCTCGGGCGTTCTCCTCCCGCAGGGTCTGCTCTCTAAGCTGCCCTTCCAGCCCATCTATTTTCCCTATTAAGCGGGCGTTCTCCTCCCGCAAGGCCTGCTCTTTTAACCTGGCCTCCTCACCGCAGACCCCCTCCTGTGCGTGTCTTTTAAAAGGACACAGGTGGGCAGGCTGCGTGGGCTCTAGTCATTGGGTACTATTAGACGGTCCTGCGGCACCTACGGGGCCGGTTGCGACCGCCACCTGTCCACGCGCATTCAAAACCAGCTTGCGCATGGCTCCTAACACTGCTTCGAGGTCGTCGGGAGGGGTGGGTGCCTTGGCTTCCTTAGCCGGGACAGGCGCCTGGGCTCGGACCGCGGGATTTTTATCCTTGGAATCCTTCCAAGGGTTCCTGCAGTGCTTGCGCCAGTGCCCTGTCTTCCCACACCCGTAACAAGCATTACTGGCTTGTGGGACGCGATTTCCCTCCTGATGCCACTCCTTTTGAGCCGGGGCTGCGGGTCGTACCTCATGTACTCTTCCCTTAAAGGGACGTGTCGTCATACCCCTTATATTACGATAACCTAACGTGAGTCGATTCAAGACCGACTCTTCCGTAAGGTTGAGGTCATTGGGATCGAACCAGGCTTTTGCCTGCTCTCTAACGGCTGGTAAACTGTTGGCTATTATGCACCTAAGCCAATGAGTCAAAGCGGCGCCTTCCACATCTTCGCGCTCGGGCGCACCTAGACAGCTGCGCTCATATACTGGCCACAGCCTGTCGGCAAAAACCTTCGGGGGTTCTCCCTCCATCTGCACTGTCTGTCCCACTCTAGCAAACGGACCTCCGTCGTTCGCCCCCAACACTTCTAGGACCTCATTTTTTAATTCCTCATAACTTTTGTTTCCCCTCTTGCTCTCGCCTGAGAGACACTGAAGGACCGAGCTGTCTAATGAGAACAGCAGCATTTTTGCTGTCTCCCCATCATCGCAGCCGTTAATGGCTGCGGCTTGCTCAACTTCCCTGAAATGTACGGAAGGGTCGTCTATCTCGGTCAGCTTCCGTACGTGGTTTATCATAGCTCTCAGCTGATGTGAACTGTGAGGCAACACCAGCTGTCCGAGGAGATCCCCCGGTTCTTCCCCACCGTTTCTGCTTGGGCCCCTTTTAATACCCGTTACTGGATACAACGATCCCTTTTCTTCTTCCTTTTCAATGGGCTTTTTCGTTTCTTCCATTGCTTCCTCCCTAACCCAGGTTTCTGAATAGCTGGGTGGCGCGGAGGGCGCAGTGGCTACTACTTCTTCTGCTTTACTTGGTGGGGATTTTCTAAATCTCTCACTTACTAGCGGCTGGTGCGCCGACGGATTGATAAGGCACACCATGCCGTTCGCATTATTCACGGCCTTTTTGAGGCTCTCTATCTCCCTTTGGCAGGCGCTATGGTCGGCTCCCTGAAACTTATCCTCAAGGGCCAACTTATACGCCGACCTAACCCCCATTAAGCTCTCTTCTTGAGTTCTTATCTGGGCAGCTTGGCGGTTACATCTTTCCTTTAACCTACTCTCATTCAATTTTGCTTCAGTGACCTGGCACTCGAGATACTCTATCCTTGTTTTAAGGTGACTGGAGACTTCCTGGCTTTCCTGGTGTAACTCATTTAAATTCTTAATGAGCACCTCCCCTCCAGAAACCTTCTCCTCCATTTCTCCCTCTAAATGGCTGATTCGAGCTGTTAGCGCTGTAATGGTCTGGTTTGAAATCTGAACCTGCCTTTTGTAGCACATAAGCCAGACTGCTTTCTCAACTGTCTTTTTATGTTCCTTACTATCTGTCCACCTTTCAGCTGCCTCTAGTGGGCTCTTATCCGCTAACAATTCACTTATCCACTTCTTAGTTAGATTAACCTTTCCAAACACATAATCCGCTATCTTTTCCTGCATAACATTTCGTACAGTCATTCCAAAATCTAACACACTACCCTCTCGCTGCCAGTGTCCTGCCGCGGTCGCCATTTTCTGTAAGGGATTCCTGACCCTGCGTGTCTCGTAGCCTGTGAGATTCACGCGGCTCTGTGCAGCCTGTATGTCAGTGCGGGTCTAGGCCTGGTTGCCTGTTCTGGTCTCCAGCCAGTCTGGGAACACTAGACACACCTGTGAGTGGTTCGAATCACTCTCCCTTACGGTTCTAGACACTGGACTTAGATGCGAGAGCAGTAATGGAGATAAAACTCATGTAGACTTGGTTTGAATGGTACGAAATGGAAAATCTTTATTGCATGATACTTAAAATTATGAAATACATGTCATACGCACAGATTAATGACAGTACAATCTTACAAACGGTTATATAGTCAATCTTAGGGAAACGAGGAACGAACGGCACAACGTAAATAGGGGCACACATTACAAATATCCTTACTCTTTAAACCCTCCCCTATCAATATCTATCCTAAACTAGCTTCGTAGGATCTCGAGGCTCATGCTCACCACTCGTAATAACTCGGAGAAATTCCGAATAGCTGATCGGATGTTTTTCACCGCAGCACCCACGTGTCGGTCAGGAGATCTCCTGGTCCCACTTGTTTACTGGCTTCTGCTGCTCCGGCTAGTAGGCTGGACCGTCCGCTGTGGTGAAGACCTCTGTTGGTGGGCTTCACAGTTTAGTCTTGGAGCACCGTTGTCAATATCATTGATACGATATGTTTGCACGTTCCAGTTGCTTTGGGCACAGTCCAGTTATCATTGATGCAATATGTTTTGTTAGAAGTTTAAAGAAGAAAACTTCCTGGCGAGAAAACTTGGCTGATCGACCTACAGGCGCGGTCGGGATTTACTGACCGTGGCGATGGATATGGTCTTCTTCTCTTCTCCTCTCATCTCATCTCATCTCATCTCATCTCATCTCGGGCCTTTGGTTCCGCTGCCAGTTACCAACATAGGTCTTCGTTACGCGACACGAGGTAGATCCGTACGGATCAGAAAGTTCAACAGTCTTTTCAGAAGAGGCAACAGGCACGCAGAAGCCCAACTACGAGCACACAGGAGCAGCCACGAGGTTACGAATCGACCGGATGAAACACAGGAGCAGCCACGATGATAAGAGCAGCAAGCGAGCAAGAGCACGAGGCAAGAGGCAAGCGACAAGAGAGAGAGAATGGACGGTTTGGGGCCTGCAATTATAGTGCAAAAATCTTCCGTTTCCCGCCCAACTATAATGTCCATTCTTTTGTTTAGGGTTTGGCGCCCAAATGTCTTGTATGGGTGATCTCCGTCCTTAATGGGTTTCGGGGCTACTCATGAATGTTTGAGTACCTGTTAATACTTCTCCCATTGTTAAATCGGTCGGTGTTCTCCCTGGAGGGGTTTGGGGCTTCCAAGTGTCCTGTATAACTACCTGCTAACGGCTCTCTCATCGTAGAGTCGTTGGGAGTTTACATATTAATGTCCTTTGGATGGGCCCTTGATTACTCGGTACAATGGCTTTCCTTTGTACCTGGGAGACCGATTCCAGTATCTATGTTTATACTGCAAACCCATAATGTCTCGTGTATTATCTTCACTGTGCTGAATCGTTATCGATCTTGCAAAAATGTTTAATGGAACGCCATCTTGTCTGCCTGTTGAAAAGTCTAGAATGTTCTGTCACGAGGTGCGGCGGCCATTTTACAGGCTGCTTGTGTCCAATTTAAACCTGTCAGCATTCTGCTGAAATAAAAGCTGTTTGAACGAAACTTTGTGTTTTCTCCTTATTAATCAAATCGCGATAAATTGCGAATTCTACAAGATTGTTCAGCAGTAATTATCACTTATTACGCCGTTAAAAATTCACTTACTCCTGAATGTACCCGCCCTAACTTTTTCTGCTGTCTTTAGAGCGAGAATAGTGGGCAAGTACCCCAAGTTCACACAGTGATTTCAGTGCTGAGTCTATTAACGAGGACTGCAACAGCGCACCCTGTGGAGGAGCAGGGTACTTCTGATAGCGACTTCCGGATTTCCACATTTAACTGCGCATGTGTGGACACCAGAAGTTGCTGTCAGATTTACCCTGTAATAACGATGAGCGCTGATAGCCTCACCATTATTATGGCAGCAAATTATGTTTAAGAATATAATTTGAAAATGCTCACTTCATTTGTTCCACGACAAGCTATTCTGTATGTAGCATCTACGCAGAATATTGACTAAAATGAAACTCAACTAACTTTTGTAGATATATAGGTAAGTTTCAAGTGTTTGTGAGCAAAGGCAAACTTCTGCCAAAAGCTCTAAATCAAAGTGCAAAATAATCAAACTTGTATCATTGCATTCTAAGAGCTCTATTTCTTTTCTTTCTCACAAAGCAATCCGCGGAGGCAAGGTGGCACTCCTGACAACAAACTCCTTTTATATTGCAGCTATGCAATGTAATTTTTCACAGAATCATTGGGCCGGATTTTTCTGTGAGCGGCACCGTTTGTTACACTTGCAGTTGCTCATAGACTTTCCATGTGGTTTTGCACTGCAAATTGCTGTCAACTAAGCATCCAAAAAGCACAGGACTTGCTGCAGGGCATCTGGGACCACTCATTATCCATAACCGTGACGAATTCATCGCATTTTCTCACCCTCTCTGTTAGAAAGCACCTCGGGTACACTTGTTGCCTCTCCATGGGGCCATACCTGAGATTGGGAAATCAGAATATAAAGGATCATGGACGTGAACCATTCCATGGCAGTAAAACTTTATAAAAACACATCTTAAACCAACATAGTTCAGTGCTTAGATACTGTTATGTCAATGCAGTATGGTGGCTCTGAAAGCCACTGAGGTATAATCAATGGGTCGGATTTTGTTGTGAGCGGTGAACGAATGGCGCCAGCTGTTTGTTAGACTTGCACCTGCCCATAGACTTTCTATGGTGTTTTGCACAGCAAGTTTCTGTCAAGCAAACATCCAAACAGTGTCCACTACAGGGTATCTTGGACCTGTGTGAACAGGGAAAGCAACTGTGTATCGCCTTAACCAATCAGATTGAAGAATCACTAATGAGGAGCGCAGAGTCTGATCCATGAAGTGTAAGTTAGAATATTGAATTAAATGGCAAATCAAGTACAGAAAGTGAAATAAAGAGAGAGAAAGAAAGATTGGATTAAGAGAGAGAGATAAAAGAGATTGAAAGAAAAAGTTTAAAAAAAATTTTTTTTTTAAATCTCCAACAATTATTAAGAGCTGAAGGAATGAAACTCCACACTTGTAAAAGTTAACTTTCAGTGCCAGAGTGGTTTTTTGGCAGTAATTAAGACTTATGCTGTTAAAAGGGTACTTACACTGGAATGGACAAGCCCTAACTTTTTATGGCGTACTTAGTCCGCATCTATGAGGTAAGTATAGGAATTTTCCGCCGTTAAATACATTTGAATGGTGAGTCAGACAGTGAGATGCCATTTTCAGGAAGCTTACATAGGAACAGCTAATGCTATTCCTATATTTAAAGAGGGAGATAGAACAAGTTCAAAGAATTATAGATCAGTTAGCTTAACATCGGTGGTAGGAAAGATAATGGAATATTTACTCAAAGATGTAATAGAAAAAATCTAGAAACTGAAAACATAATAAAGAGTAGTCAGCACAGATTTCAAAAGGGAAGGTCATGCTTGACCAACCTTATTGAATTCTTTGAAGAAGTAACAGAAAGAGTAGATAAGGGTAATGTAGTAGATGTAACATATTTAGATTTCAAAAGGCCTTTCATAAGTTACTACATAGTAGACTCATGACTAAGGTCAGAGCATGTGGAATCAGGTGACAGGTAACAGAATGGATAGCAAACTGGCTACAAAACAGAAAACAGAGAGTAGGGGTTAAAGGTAGCTACTCAGACTGGCAAAAGTTGGGAGTGGTGTTCCACAGGGACAACTGTTGGGACAACTGTTGCTCACAATATACATTAATGATTTGGACTTGGGAATCAGAAGTACAATTTCAAAATTTGCAGATGACATCAAATTGGTGGTGGGGGGCGGGGGGGGGGGGTGGTGGTGTAGTTAATATGAAGGAAGTATGCGACAAAATCAAGAAGACATGAATAAACTTGCAAAATGGGTGTGTAATTGGCAAATAAATTTCTATACAGATAAGTGTGGTGGTGCATTTTGGTAGGAAGAATAAGGAGGCCACATACTGCTTGGATAATAAGAGTCTAAATGGGGTAGAGGAGCAAAGGGATCTAGGGGTACAGATACACTAAACACTAAAAGAAGAGGTGCAGGTTAATAAGGCCATAAAAAGGCAAACCAAGCACTGGGGCTCATTTCGAGAGGGATAGAATTGAAAAGCAGAGAAATAATGTTAAACTTTTATACAACCTTGGTTAGACCACACTCTGAGTACTGTGCACAGTTGTGGTCTCCATATTATGAAAAGGATATAGAGGCATTGGAAGAAGGTGCAAAAAAGATTCACAAGGATGATACCAGAACTGAGAGGTTATAACTATCAGGAAAGACTGAACAGGCTGGGGCTCTTTTCTCTAAAAAGTGAAGATTGAGGGGTAACCTAATAGAGGTCTTTAAGATGTTGAACGGGTTTGATTGGGTAGAAGTGGAGAAAATGTTTCCACTTGTGGGGGGAGCCCAAAACTAGAGGTCATAAATATAAGATAGTCACTAATCAATCCAATAGGGAATTTAGGAGAAAGTTATATACCCAAAGAGTGTTAAGAATGTAGAACTCGCTACCACAAGGAGTAGTTGAGGCGAGTAAATAGATGCATTTAATGGAGAGCTAGATAAGCACACGAGAGAGAAAGGAATAGAAGAATATGTTGATGGGGCTAGATGAAGTAGAGTGGAGCATAAACTTAGATCAGTTTCTGTACTGTAGATTCGATGTAACATCGCATCTTGGACAGCAACTTCCAGATTTCTGCGTTTAACTGCACATGTGTGATCGCCGGACATTGCTGTCCGATTTGCACATAAATAACAGTGAGCGTGGTTAGCCTTACTATTATTTTCACAGAACAAATGTGGCCCATTGTGTTTTTTTCTATACTTTGTAATAAGGACTTTATAATGTAATTCAATCTATGATAAACACTAAGGCCGGGAAATTGTACCCGTTTGCGCCGACCGTTAAGGCTGGTTTGAAAGAAAAAATGCCGGCCGCCTCACTTCCGCCCGCTCCCGGTGTGGAACTTGGTGGCCGCCATTTTGGGCAGGTCGGCAGCGTGGCCAATGGCCGTGCTCGCTTCAGATATTTAGATCAGCCAGATCGTGACATCAATCGGCATGCAACACTGAATTAACACGTTCTGGTATTTTGGACGTCGCCACTCTTATTAATGCTCTCTCCAACACGCACAGCAGAACGTGCGTGCAGCAGTACGATGGACCCACTGCCAGCACTTCTGAAAGAAACACATGCAACTTTCAAGTAAGTTTAGATTTTTGCATTTGTACTGGTTTCTTTACATTTTATTGGAGTAGTAGCTTGGTGCAATACATTTAAAAAGTTGTTAAGGTGTACAGGGAGTGCAGTGAGTGCTGCTGGACATTTGCAAAGGCTTTGGCTCTTCATAGAATCATAGAAAGTTACAGCACGGAAGGAGGTCATTTCAGCCCATCGTGTCTGCGCCGGCCAACAAAGAGCTATCCAGCCTAATCCCACTTCCCAGCTCTTGGTCCATAGCCCTGCATGTTAGAGCATCCCAAGTGCACATCCAAGTAATTTTTAAATGTGGTTAGGGTTCCTGCCTCTACCACCCTTTCAGGCAGTGATCTTAAAGGAAAGCCTCTGAGAACACCACATGCTCACAGTTCTGGGGGCTCTAGTTGCAGTCCCCCTTGGGGGAGATGGACCAGAGGCAGCAAAGGGGAAAAGCTGCTCACAGAGGGAGGAGGAGGAGGAAAAGGAAGAAGCCGAAGAGGAGGAAGCAGAAGAGGAAAAAGCAAAAGAAGAAAAAACAGAAGAGGAGGAAGCGGAAGGAAGGAGGCAACCCAGACAGCCCATTTTCTGGCCAGGATATCCGGGATCGAATCATCCGCCAGTGAGCACAACCCCAATTCCCCTTTCAACATTTGTCCCACACCTTACCTTCCCTCTGTAACTGATCATCAC
The DNA here is from genome assembly GCA_030390025.1 of Squalus acanthias. Classification (NCBI taxonomy): domain Eukaryota; kingdom Metazoa; phylum Chordata; class Chondrichthyes; order Squaliformes; family Squalidae; genus Squalus; species Squalus acanthias. The sequence goes on from CM059431.1 coordinate 75,563,769, forward strand.
AGCGCCCTCTTGGAAAAGAATGCTGAAATAAAAGTTACCACAAAACAAACTTTCCAATCCAACTTTATCCATATATGCATCCAATATTATGTCAAAAGATCAACTAATCACCCGTGTGCATTCCCTTAATGAATGTCTTGTGTATGCTTTAGCCTATCCTAGTGATGTCACGCAGTGCTACCCCAGTGGCTGCTCCATGGATGGTGGAAGGCTGCTGACTTTCAGTGGGGGAGACTGCAGATGGCCTTGCAGGATGACCTTAAGGAGCTGGTGGCTGGGAGTGTGAAATCAAGTGGCGGTGTTTCTTCTTCTTCACTCTCCTCTCCCTCTTCTTGGTCAACCACTGGCTGAACAGGCTGGATTTCTTGAATGTCTGCAATGAGGGAAGCACAAGGGTAGGGTTGTGGTGAAGGGAGGGGGCTAAAGCAAGAGGTGAATGCATACACCATGTGCAGCTTGTAAATCAGAAGATATTGTGGGATGAGGAGGAAATGGGATGCGAGAAAGAGCATGACATATGAGGATACCGGCATCTTGTATTCTTTCAGCCCCGCAACTGGCTAAGGGCTCAGCCATGCCCCTGCCAAAAATGGCCAGTACAATCTCCTCCAAGGGGATCAGGAGAAGCTTGGAATGTAAGGTATGCCTTGTGCTTGGTAGAGATTGTTAGTAGGTGAGTGATCAGAGTGGGGGGGGGGGGGGGGGTTAGTGCATTGAGCAGTGCGTGAGGCTAGTGGTGCAGTTGGTAGGGGACGGCTTTTGAAGATGCATCCACTGACCTTGATTACTCATCTGAGGTCATGAAACTTCTTTGGGCACTGGAGCCAGGTCCTGCAAGCGACACTGCTAGCAGTGATGACCTCGGTGATCTGCTCCCACATCCTTCTTTCTGGTGGGCCTCATAGCCTCCGTGGATAGAGGACCTCTCTTCCATTGTTGACACTCTGCACAAAGCTGGAGTGCTGCGTCCGAGGCCCTAGGTGCCCTTTCCCTGGCCAGTTGAGCCATTTGTGTTGGTGCTGAAGCACTTTACCATTTTTGATCAGCAGAAGGCAGCTCACCTTTAAGGTGATGTGTAAATGGGAACACAGTGAAAGGTGTCACTCATTATCCACAACCTAGACAATTTTATTTGTGTCAGTGTCTTTGCAGTTCATGTAAGTTTTGTAATAATCAAGAATTTTTGAGAAACTCTAGAAAATATAAAATGTTTGTTGTGCAGGAACATTCAAACTGTGTATAATAGACACCTGCTGAAAACATTTTGTTTTTGTTTTTGATCCATCCCCAATTATCAGTGAGATTTTTAACCTGTGTCAACATGGCTGTATGAGTACCTGCATCTGGAAAATATGTACTTAAACAGAGTGTTTTATTTGGAAATTTGGAAAGAGTGGGAATTTCTGGTAAGTATTGGGTAAGTAGTAGATGTAAAAAGTGAAATTTAATTTAACATTTTGATTTTAACCTAGGACTTTAAAAACTGTAGTTAACAGAAGCTGCCTGCCAGTGGCAGTTAACAGTCAGTCAGCTGTAAGTGTTTGTCTTAAATAGGTGCTAATCACCAGGAGCAGGGGAGCTGAGTCAACACTTGTAAATTGGGTGAGGCTCCTAGAGTATTAGAATAAATAGGTCTGCAGAGCACAGAGTGGGATTAAAACAGAGTGTACTTAAACAGAGTGTTTTACTTGGGAATTTGTAGAAGAGGGGGAAGGAGTTGCTGCTTTTTGCCTACACTACTTGTAGTGCTTTGTATTACAAGTAGATATTTAATTTCAGTACCCATAACTTAATCTAGATCAAGTAAGTAGTCAAGAAACTAAACTGTAAACTAAGTTACCTAATTACAAATTTAATTAAATAAAACAACGTCATATAGGGATGGCAGTGCGGGTGGTATGCCCCAAGTGCAGCATGTGGGAGTTTGTGGAGAGCATTGTGATCCCGGACAACCACATTTGCAGTAAGTGCCTGCATCTTGAGGAACTTCAGCTCAGAGTTTTTGAGCTGGAGTCTGAGGCGCAGACATTGTGGGGCATCAGGGATGGGGAGTTACCTGGACACTTTGATGAAGGAGGCAGTCAAACCCCTTAAGTTAGGTAGTGGTACAGGTCTAGTTAGTGGTCAGGGACAGGAGGGTGTGACTGCAACTCAGGCAGGTAAGGGGACCCCAGGTGCAGTGCTGGAGGAGCCTCAGCCTTTGCCCTTGTCCAACAGGTATGAGGTTCTTGCTGCCTGTGTGGATGAGGGAAAAGCCTGCAGGATGGATGAGCAAGCTGACCATGGCACCATGGTGCAGGAGGCCATTCAAGTGAGGGGAGTGAAAGGGAATGTAGTTGTGATAGGGGACAGTATAGTCAGGGGGATAGATACTGTTCTCTGCAGCAGCGACCGAGAGTTCTGAAGGTTGTGTTGCCTGCCCGGTGCCAGAATTAAAGACATCTCCTCATGGCTGGAGGAGAACTTGAAGTGGGAGTGGGAGTGGGAGGGGGAGGGGGAGGAGAACTTGAAGTGGGAGGGGGAGGATCCAGTTGTCGTGGTCCATGTAGGAACCAATGACATAGGTAGAACTAGAAATTAGGTTCTGCTGAGGGAGTTTGAGGAGCTAGGGGAGGATCCACATGTCGTGGTCCATGTAGGAACCAATGACATAGGTAGAACTAGGAATGAGGTTCTGCTGAGGGAGTTTGAGGAGCTAGGATCCAAATTAAAAAGCAGAACCTCAAAGGTAATAATCTCTGGATTGTTACCTGAGCCACACGCAAATTGGCATTGGGACAAATAGATTAGAGGTTTAAATGCATGGCTCAAAGAGTGGTGTTGGAGGAAGGGGTTTTAGTTCATAGGGCACTGGCACCAGTACTGGGGAAAGAGGGAGCTGTTCCGTTGGGACGGGCTCCACTTAAACTGGGCTGGGACCAGTGTCATGGTGAACCGAATAACTCGGGCAGTAGCCAGGGCTTTAAACTAATGAAGGGGGGCTGGGAGGATTCAGGAAAGAGTAAATTTAAAAGCAGAAGGAGAAATGTCAAGGCTCTAGAGCAGAGTTTTGAGTTAAAATAAGCAAAGTGGGTCAGGAAGGGACAGAAAGAGTAACAAAGGTAATAAAGCATCAGAGACTAAAGTTATCCACTTTGGTAGGAAAAATAGAAAAGCAGAGTATTTTTTAAATGGTGAGAGATTGGGAAATGTTGGTGTTCAGAGGGACCTGGGTGTCCTTGTACACTGAAAGTTAACATGCAGGTACAGCAAGCAATTAGGACAGCAAATGGTATGTTGGCCTTTATTACAAGATGATTTGAGTAAAAGAGTAAAGACGTCTTCCTGCAATTATATGGGGCCCTGGTGAGACCACACCTGGAGGATATACTTGCCATAGAGGGAGTGCAATGAATGTTCACCAGACTGATTCCTGGGATGTGGGGGGGGGGGGGTGATTGTCCTATGAGGAGAGATTGAGTAGACTAGGCCTATATTCTCTAGAGTTTAGAAGAATGAGGGGTGATCTCATTGAAACATACAACATTTTTACAGGGGTTGACAGGGTAGATGCAGGGAGAATGTTTCCCCTGGCTGGGGAGACTAGAACCAGGGGTCACAGTCTCAGAATAAAGGGTCGACCATTTAGGACTGAGATGAGGAGAAATTTCTTCACTCAGAGGGTGGTGAATCTTTGGAATTCTCTACCCCAGAGGGCTGTGGAGGCTCAGTCGTTGAGTATTTTCAAGACAGAGATCGATAGATTTTTGGATGTTAAGGGAATCAAAGGATATGGGGATAGTGCAGGAAAGTGGAGATGAGGTAGAAGATCAGCCATGATCTTATTGAATGGCGGAGCAGGCTCAAGGGGCCAAATGGCCTACTCCTGCTCCGATTTCTTATGTTCTTATAGAAATATCTTGGTCTCGTGTAAACAGATGACTAACGTGTGGTGATGTAGAAGATTGAAAACTAAAGTACATTAAGTTCAGTTCAAGACTTTTATTTCCTATCTCTGTTAGTATGATTTAAAGAATTATGATTTAATTACAAATGATTATACATTAAAGTGATTCAACAGTGTTAAGATATGAAACATACCAGCAATCTGAATCTCACAATTTGGTAAAAGTTCAGAGATTATACTAAACCACAGTCATTTACTTTTCAAATGATCATAGCACTGGTTGTGTCAACTACAGAAAATGAATGATTACTCTCCAAATTAATGACTAAATACCAAATGACATTATTAAGCATGCTCTATAACAGTAACAAATTATTTGAAAAACAGAGGAAGTCAATCTTAATAACACTTCAGTAACATACAATCTAAACAAAGATTCAATCTATATTTTGGTATGAATTAAAATTATAATTGGCAATTATGCATTATATATAACTTACATCAAAAATAGATTAATGAATGGTTATTTTCTATTATGTAAAACATTTATCAACTAAAAAAGTATTATTTATTTTAAACAATACTAAAATCATACAGATATGGACTGCACAAACACAAAAATGTTAACTGTGCATTAATCTTGTCTCTGTCCTTTCATTGTGCCTGTATATTTTAATTACATATTAAGATCTCGATAAATTTTAGCAAAATTATATATTTTATGAATCATCGTGAAAGAATATTCAGCAGTTATTTAAAGATAAATGTATGAAAATATGATACATTTATGTGCTACGAATTTTGAATTATTAAAAACTACTGCCTTTTTCACACCACAATATAATGAAATGTAAAACTTGCCATGAAGCACCCCTGCTTTCAAAGAGTACAGTACTCTGAGAGAAATGCGTTAGACAGCTGCTAAGGTAAATTACTTATTCTTAACTAATAATAATTTAGCCAGCTACATGGTTTCAAAACACGGATAACTCGTTTGTTCCTGTAGTCATATTCATACTGTGTTGCTCCATTAGATAAGTAGAGGTAGCCTAGAGAAAAAAATGAAAACAAAACTTCAAACTATTATACAAATAAAATAATGTAGCACAAAATATAAATAAAAAAGAATAGACATTTTTTATAAACTTTGAATATTTCATGCTTCCACTCTATTTCAATCCTCACCAGAGTTTTGAAATGCTGACTCTACTTTATTCCCAATTCCAGGAAAGCGATCTTCTATTTTTCTTGGATAGCCTCTGTTCATTCGCTTTTTCATCACATTGTAACTAAACAAAAGTAAATATATTTTAAATTATCTGTATCCTCTTCAGGAGTCAGGGGAACCTATTAATGTTACTTATTTCCAATAGATTTAATTTAAAGCTTTAAAGTGTTCTTAGTAATACTAATTTGATTCTGAAATAATTTTGCTTTATTGATGAGGAGGGGGGAAACGTTGCTTAATAATATTACTACATACCTCCAGTACTCATCTCCCACAAAGAATAGTGTTTTTTTTCTCTCCTTGATAAATAGGGCAGCATCTATGTGTGTAACAGATCTTGGAAATCCAAAGGACCTGATGCTCCTAGGATAGCCTTTCAAAGTCCTGAATCCCACAGTTAGCCAGTACTGTGATCCTGTGTGATTTTAGCAGTGATTTTAGTGAACAGTGAACAGATGGGATATGACTGAAAAATGTTTCAAAGATATTCACTAAATCAACATAGAGTACAGGAATGGAAAATAAAAAATGGATCTTTCAATTTTTCATTCCCCATCCTATATTCATTACCAGAAAAATAAAAGAGGAAACTAAATTCATCTTATTGGCTTATCTTGCAAATTTTAATGAAAGTGCAAGCTTATATTTTGTCCGTAATTAGTATTGATTGTGCAGCACTGTAGAACAATGTGCGAATTGTGTGAAAGAAGTAGTAAAAGCTCTAGAACCTTTGAAAAGAGCAACCATATATTTGTTAAATTCAACTGCAGCATCAACTGACTGGATGGTTGGGAAAATATTCTTGATTGGAACCGATGTCACATCTGGGCGTCGAGAATGTTTTCGCCAAAAGATTCTAAAAAATTAGAAGATTTATTTCATCATTTAGGGCAATATTCTTAATCCAGAATAAAGAATGATAGAATGTAAGGTAGTCTCTGTCAATCAAAAAAGTAAAGAAATACCAGCTCTGAGGTTGGATGTCATCCAAGATTTGAATAAAAAGGCTGCAGTGCAATTTTTCAGTATAAATATAATTATCAATCTCAAATTCTTGAAAAAAAATCCGACGTATACTATAGGCTTTGTATTATACAAATTAATGTAGTTTTGCTATGCGATTTTTACTGATACATCTCTGAAAATCAAACCCATAATGTTTGCAATAATAGAAAGAGATTGCATAGTACCCCCATGGTTTCACAATTCCGCTTTCCTATAAAATCCTATTGCACCACTCTGCTGAGAGCTCACCAATTGCATATTTAAATGAATGATTGAAAAATATCTGTAGTGATGACTTTAGTGTAATAAGTAGCATAAAACAGAACCAAAAATGCAGTTCATACCCATTCTTAAAGAACCAAACTTCTCCACGCAGACTAGTAACTGCATCAAATGACAATTGAGGATTACATTTGTCCAGGGTTTTTGTCGGTTGAGGTGGTTTTGGCTGTGGTTGTGTTGGTCTTGGCTGGGGTCTTGGATCTTGACGAGCTCCTAAAATACAGAAGAAAAATTGTTAGTTTTAAAGTGACTGATAAATCAGAAGTAAACATAGGTTTTAAAATGATTGAGGTCATCTGACTATTGAAGCAAACAAACTATTCTAAACTCTACAGATGTCTATTACGAAGAAGTATTTGTAGAAATTTAAACAGATATGAGGAAAGAACAAGGGAATGGAACTAAGCAGATAGCTCTGTAAAAGAGCCAGCACATGCATGATGGGCTGAATGGACTCTTTCTGTGATGTACAATTCTATGATTGTACGAATAAGCTGCAAAGTACCCTTTAAAATTTAAGGTTCACTGGAGCATTTAATGTAAAATAAATGCAATATAAATCCTATTAATCTCATGAAATAGTTCCTACAGGGGGATGTTCTTTGACAGCTTATTTAGCAATAAATCTACATATATATAATTATATATATTGCTTACAGTGAGTAGATGGGGGTGGTTGAGAAACGGAGTTTGTGAGAGATGTGCTCACAGACACTTAACTAATTGTTTTAAATGATTGGCTCATATTTCCCAGCAACTAATTGTGATTTTGTGTGGCAGACACTTTCCATGAAGGATGGATATGTGTTAATAGATTCACGCACTAGTAAACTTTGTGTGGTGTGGCTCATGGTACGACAAAGGATGTGCCGTTTTATAAGGACAGGGACATTATACCCGCAGCCCAATGCTAACGAGGCTTGACCCTCAAATGTACTGGGCCTCCCGTCGGAATTATTAAACGGCTGGTTGCCCAAACACCTGGGGAAGGGGAAGTCTACCTCAATGTATTATTCTGCTGTTGAAGTATGTGTGTCCCTTTACGCTTCCCGTCTAATTGCTGTTAAGTAAACTCCGGGTGAATTCATTGGGAGGTCAATTAACAAACTGCAATCTATAACTGATATTTTGTGTTCCTGGAGAGTACCTTTGTTTCTTTATACTTTCCCCCACAGAGTGTAACACAGAAACCTGCGTTATACAGTGTTTTATATCGGAAGGATGATGGACAGGAACTGCACACAAACATTTAAGTTTTTATATTAATATATTGCCTGATGATCACAATGTTCAACATACCATATATAGCCTGAATCCCTCTTACATCGTCGGCTGGGAGACGAAACCCGTTCGTATTGACATATGAATAGATGGGAAACATCAAAGCAGATCCATCCTTTGAGTGACCCAGTCCGAGAGCATGTCCAAATTCATGGGCCGCAACAAGGAACAAATTGACTCCTGTGAAGATGGTTATGTAACGCAAATTGTTCAAACTTTGAAGAAACCATAGGTAAGAAACAGTTTGATAAAATAAAAGAATCAGGTATATCCGTCTAATAAATGCTACACGTGCTGATTTAAATTCTTTTGCATTTGACATTTCATGCTTGAATTAAAATTGTAAAAACGTTTACATCTTGTGACTTCTTTACCGTACATTTTGTAGATTGAGATTGACTGAAACAATAGGACATCCACAGAAAACGTGCCATCAGTTAAATCTTTTCACATTTCCATTTGGTGACTACAGTATTTGGAAGTTCCTTACCATCTCTTGACAACGTCCACCTTTCATCGTCATCGAAGTGAGTATCGCCACCGATGTTCACTCCAGGACCAAAAGCGTGAGCCAAAACTCCACCCTGTCCATCAAATGGGCTAAAGTCGCCGTGACCTAGCAATACAGAGCATCAGAACAGCAAACAGGACATAAAAAATAAAACAAACATCAAATCATTCCACCAGGACATAAACAGAATTGTTGAACTTACTGGCCCTTGCAAACATTATCATGATATCGGCTTCTCCAGAGTAGAGTCTGACAAAGTTCAGAGGAGTGACATCGCTCCAGACTTTAAAGGCCAAAGGAATAGTAGTGTCCACCTCTCGTTTCTTCAGGTCCGGCGTGTAGTTTACAATTCTGTTGGGGAAGAAGGAAGTGAATAAATAGGTTATTTTTGATTTGATTCCTCTTTATATAAAGATTAATGCCCAACCAGCCAGCATCTGTACCTGTAAGTGATTCTGTTGCGGCGCCACCGAGGTTGTCCTGGAGATAACGAGTACTGTTCAAGGTCAGGGACCCCGCAGCGGTCCTTATTGACCATTGCCAGGGTTTCACGGTTTAGGGTCCCAGTCACTCGCAGACCAAAGAATTCTTGCATTTCTCCAATCTTTTTTGTTAGTTCGTTACCGCTCTTTTTGAAAGTTACTTCCGTCATGTTGTAAAATTTCTTCAGGTATTTCTAGTTAGAAGAAGGAAAGAAAGCAACGTTTACTTCAGGGCAAAACGGTCCCTAAGTTCTTCCAATGTTAACTGCATTTCAAATTTAACGAATGAAGGGAATTAAGTTTCTAGTTTTACTGGTTTTTATATGTACATTTACTGGTTTTATATATTATACCCGGCATTGGTTCCAGTCGTTTTCGCTGAATCGATTGGTTTCAGAGCTGAGTGGTAGAGCTAAACACAATGCTAGATTAGCCAATGCAAAAAGAACGGGGATCTTGAAGTAGCTCATTTTATGGGTGGACGAGTCTTGTAATGAACTATATCTTTCTGCACTGGCTGGGTTTTATAGAGCTGGCCAGGTGTCTTACACAATCCTATAGTGCCTAATATGGGGAAATGACCAACACTTGTTTCGCTGGTTGCAGTGATATGGCCAACATCTCCTGCTATCTCGGAGCCGGAGGCGTTATAAATAAGCACGTTAGTTTCGGTTTCGGAATAGTGCACTCCATATCGGCAGTAATTATAAACTACTATAACTTTATGTCTCTTAATCTCTCCTGCTTTCTATCCCACCACTGACCTTGCCTTTTGTTCTTTCATCCCCTCCCCCTTTTCCCAGCATTATCCTTGCTTTAAATCTATTTCATTTCCTGCTTTTTTCCAGTTCTGACGAAAGGTCTTCCACCTGAAACGTTAACTCTGTTTCTCTCTCCATGGATGCTGCCTGGCTTGCTGAGATTTTCCAACGTTTTCTGTTGTTATTTTGGATTTCCAGCATCCACAGTATTTTGCTATCATAATTATAAACATGTCGGGTCTGAGGAATAACAAAAAATGCGAAGTATGGGAAGGGAGGGTTTTCCCCTCTGCATTCATAGAATCATACAAAAATTACGACACAGAAGGAGGCCATTCGGCCCATCGTGTCTGTGCCGGTAGGAAAAGAATTGGAAGGAGCATTTATTTACAGATCCTGATGGCAGATAGCTGCCCCAGGGAGAGAGCCCCGAAGATTTCCCATGAAGCTTTGGAGGTATTGATTTTAGCGGTGGAGGCGGTCCTGTACCCACCAACTGGCAGGAGGCCCTCGCCACAAGTCTGCCAGACTATGTGGAGGGAGGTGGCACACCACATCACGGGCAGCACTGTGCTCCCCAGGACCCACACCCAGTGCAGGAGGAAGTTTAATGAGCTCACACGGGTGGTCAGGGTGAGTGAAGGTTTCAGCAAATGCTGCATACCACCATCTGTACCACAAGTTTCACACACAGCTCAATGCACCACACCCCCAGCACTCACCCACCATCAATCTCTACCAATCAACACTCACACCCAGATCTCACACCTTGTACACAATGACAGCTATTCTATTATGGCAGGCACAAGGGTCATTAGTTATTAGAATTCATGTGATATGTGTGATATGTTTACAGATAAATTTATTTAGTGTGTTTGGAATATTTTGTGGTCTCTCTCATTTCACCTTTGTGCCCAGGTGGATGCTGTGATATGGCGTGAGACAGGGATTGTATGATGGTGATGTGGTGAGCTACAGGGATCTGGGGTTCAATTCATGCAAATTGGAGTATGTCGAGCCGGTCATGGACAGTCCGTCCGGAAGGTCGATTGTCTCGCTGCCTCCGCTCTCCTTCCTGTTCCTCCTCCTCGTCATCCTCCTTCTTTTCCTCCTCCTCCTCTGCCTCATCGTCCTCCTGAGGTAATTCCGCAATCCTCAGCCCCGTGACCATGAGGAAGTGTTGTGAGCAGAAGCCTTTAACAAATAATGAATGACTTCTGCACTTGAATCAACATTTCCTGTCACCAAAAAAACTTGAAATAATTAAAGAAAGCTGTTTCAGTTGCAGGACGTAGCAAACAAGCACTGAAACTGCAAAACCCTGTCAGGTACAACTGATTGGGGATGATGCCTTTAAATATCGCTGCTGCAGCCTGCTTTCTGCTGGTAGACGCCAGCTCTCCCTGTCGTTCTGCATTGCCATTAAGGTAAGTAGCTAAATCCAATGTTGGAGATCGGATCTCCGTGATGGCGAGGTCCCCGGCGATCCACTTCAGCAGCAACACCAATATGGTGTGCAGTGCTGGAACTGACATCAGCTGTCGTTACAGCTGTCAATGGCGTTTTAGCACCATCTTGTGGCGCTAATGTGTGGCGCAAACCACACGAATTTCTCCCCCCAAGTTTTCTTCAGTTTCACTTCAATTTCACTAGTTTCACTGATTTCACAGATGGCTATGGGGTGGGAGGTGAGGGTGGCGGGGTGTCCACTGCACAGCCAGTATTGGAGCCGTGAATGACTGAATGCAACTTCAGTACTTCCACGGTTAGATGCGCATGCGCTAAATCCTGAAGTTGCGGTCAGTTTCAGAGAGATAATGACAGCGGACTCTGACATTTCAGTGTCATTTCCCACTGCAAAATCCGGGCCAATGCCTTATCCTTGTTGGTAATTGGAGGACATTTTTGGGGAGGATCATTTTTCATGAAGGATGGGGTTCATCTGAATAGTCTGAGGGCTACAAGGCTAGCTCAAAGTGTAGAACGTGCCAGTGAGAAATATCTAAATTGGTTAGGACAGAAGATACCACAACTCAAAGTGTATGTAGTTTCACTAGGGCTGGGGAACCATGGGGCAGCTGATGGTGGTAGTATTAATACAATAAATTTGAATTACAGTACTAGGATAGTTTACAGGGATGAACCATGTGAAGCATACACAGAATTCCTTGAAATGTTTTTATCTTAAATCTACACATTTTCAAAATAAAATATTAGAATTACAGGCATATGCTTCCAATGACAATTGCTACAACAGGCATCTCTGAAATATTTGGTGGATAAAATTGATGGATCTGAAGTGCAGTTAAAAGGGTTCAAGGGATTCTGAAAAAATAGGTTGACTCACAAAGGAGGTGCTGTAGCTTTAGTTGTAGAAGAGGATATAACTGTGATAGAGAAGGAGGATATTGGTCAGCAGGAGGGAGTTGAACTGGTTTGAGTGCAGCTAGATCATGAAGCTAGTCCAAAGTTGATCCTTAACACATATTATAGGCCTCTGGGATAACGGGCTGAATTTTGCCGGCACTCAGAGGGCGCGTTTGGAGGCGGGTCAGGTGGTAAAATAGCAAATAATGACAGCGGGTTCCGATCCCGCCGTCAACCCGCCTCCGTGCAACTTTGCCAAAGGCGGGCTCCCAGACTCCCGTTCGGTCCTGCCACCAAGCAGCGGGATAGGCCCTTAAGGCAGTTAACTGCTTGTTATAATAATGCCATTTTGACAGCGGTTTTACATTTTGCCACTTTTTCTGCGTGTTCCACGCCGTTCCCAAACCATGCCAGCTGATTGTGCTAGGTTCACAAGTGGCTGCCTTCTTCACAGCTGCAGCTCCAGCATAAAAACTGAGATCAGTTGCAGGTGGCAGAACTTTGTTTTTTCAGGTCTTGGAAAAGTTTTTGCAGGTCTACTGATCTTGGAAGTGCTGAAGCTGAGATCCATCTCCACTGTGACCTCCTGGGAAAACCCTCTCACCACATTGACTGAGCACTTCATCAACGGAGATATCTGCCAGCAGCATGGGAACCATTTAATTCCTTTCATCCTGGTCCTCAGATCCAGGGGAAGAGCAGCCGCGGCAGCAGCAGAACCAGGCACAACAGCAGCAGCAACAACAGGAGCGCCAACCTTCTCCTCAGGCACCTGATGCTGCACAGGGCAGAAGGCGTCAGCGCAGGGATGCACGTCACCGCAGGAGATACCCCCAACACAGGGTTTACAGGCCGAGGATGAGCTTCCTCAACATGACTGAGCAGCAGTGCCAAAGGAGGCTGAGACTTTCGCGAGAGGTAGTCGGTGACATCTGCACAATGCTGCACCAACACCTGGAGCCCAGAGGAGCGGGTGGACACCCCTTACCAGTGGCTGTCAAAGTCACCACCTCCATCAATTTTTTTTGCTTCAGGGTCCTTCCAGGGATCATCAGCAGACATCAACGGCATCTCCCAGTTGGCCGCACACACTTGCATTGGGTTCCTATCACTCTGAGCACCATCATTACAAATGCAAGTCACCCTGAGCCCTCAATGTGAAACTTCCATTTCCGAGATCACATAGGCCAGAACTTCAACTGTTTGCCATTACTTCTGTTTAATCCATTCACAAAAGGATGACTGTGTCAAAAATTATACACAACAGAACAGAACACAACACCCAAGTGACTACCCTTGTGACTAATTATGCTTATGTATGTTGTGCTTACGTATGCTTCTACGTGGTGCTTCCTCTGTGGCTTTAGCAGATGTGGAGGCACCTTGCTCACTTTCATGCTGCTCCTGTCTCGACACCTTTGGTGGGCGTCCTCTGGGGTTGCGAGCCTGTGAAGGCTCGGCAACAGTCTGCTCCTCCTGCGTCTGTGCAGGCGCTGAGTTGCCCATCTCAGTTGGGTGAGGACTCTGGTGGGCCTCTGACTGAGGGCTGCTCAGTGGTATGGGAGTGCGAGCACTTGGAGAGGAGCCCCCACTTTCTTGTTGCCTGCCATCAACATCCCTCTCATCGGTCAGCCTCACTTCAGTGCTAGCAAGTGGATTGACAGCACCTTGCTGCACATCAGGGGGGCCATGAGGACCTATATCTGCACTGGCAGTCCTACTCAAAAGACCTCCATGAAGCTCTGGTTTCGCTGCCCAATAGCTGCCCATCGCTCCTCCAAAGATGTCAGTCTATTCAGAACATTCACCATGGAGTGAGTGTAGAGAATCCATAGGACGTCAGCAGAGGCGAGTTCCAGACCCAAAACAGTAATTGGCCAGGGGAGCGCCCATGCAGGGACTCAATTGCCCAATTAGGGCAAAATCACAAATTTTTACCGGCTGAAAGTGATGGCGGGACCGGGACCCACCGACCATCTGACCCGCGCCCAACCCGCCACCAATGGGAAAATCGCGGGCAACATGTTGAGCAAAATGTGGAGATTTATAGAGAGGTGGGCTATGTTACGGAAATGATAGGAAGTTATTTTGGTATAGATATGTGAAGCGAAAAAGATTGGTGAAGTCAAGCGTAGGTCCCTTGCAGTCAGAATCAGGGGAATTTATAATGGGGAACAAAGAAATGGCAGACCAATTAAATACATACTTAGGTTCTGTCTTCACAAAGGAGGACACAAATAACCTCCCAGAGATGTCGGGGAACATAGGGTCTAATGAGAGGGATGAATTGAATAAAATCAGTATTTGTAGGGAAATGGTGTTAGGGAACTTGATGGGATTGAAGGCCGATAAATCCCCAGGGCCTGATAATCTACATCCTAGGGTACTTAAGGAAGTGGCCCTAAAAATAGTAGATGCATTGCTGGTCATCTTCCAAAATTCTATAGACTCTGGAACAGTTCCCATGGATTGGAGGGTAGCTAATGTAACCCCACTATTTAAAAAAGGTGGTAGAGAGAAAACAGAGAATTATAGACCGGTAAGCCTGACATCGGTAGTGGGGAAAATGCTAGAGTCCATTATAAAAGATGTTATAGCAGAGCACTTGGAAAACAGTGACAGGATCGGACAAAGTCAACATGGATTTCCAAAAGGTAAAGCATACTTGACTAATCTACTGGAATTTTTTGAGGATGTAACTGGCAGAATAGATAAGGGAGAACCAGTGGATGTGGTGTATTTGGACTTTCAGAAGGCTTTCGATAAGGTCCCGCATAAGAGATTAGCGTGCAAAGTTAAAGCACATGGGATTGGGGGTAAGGTACTGACTTGGATAGACAACTGGTTGGCAGACAGGAAGCAAAGAGTTGGAATAAACGGGTCTTTTTCCGAGTGGCAGGCAGTGACTAGTGGGGTACCGCAGGGATCGGTGCTAGGACCCCAGCTATTCACCATATATATTAATGATCTAGACGAGTTAACTAGATGTAATATCTCCAAGTTTGCAGATGACACAAAGCTGGGTGGGCGTGTGTGCTGTGAGGAGGATGCAGAGAAACTCCAGTATGATTTGGACAGGTTGGGTGATTGGGCAGATGCATGGCAGATGCAGTATAATGTGGATAAATGCAAGGTTATCCACTTTGGTGGCAAAAACAGGAAGACAGATTATTATCTGAATGGCAATAGATTGGGAAAAGGGCAAGTGCAATGAGACCTGGGTGTCCTTGTGCACCTGTCGCTGAAGGTAAGCATGTAGGTGCAGCAGGCGGTTAAGAAGGCAAATGGTATGTTGGCCTTCATAGCGAGAGGATTTGAGTACAGGAGCAAGGATGTCTTGCTGCAGTTGTACAGGGCCTTGGTGAGACCACACCTTGAGTATTGTGTGCAGTTTTGGTCACCTTATCTGAGGAAGGATGTTCTTGCCATGGAGGGAGTGCAGCGAAGATTCACCAGACTGATACCTGGGATGGCAGGAATGACGTATGAAGAGAGATTGGGTCGATTAGGCTTATATTCGCTAGAGTTCAGAAGAATGAGAGGGAATCTCATTGAAACTTTAAAATTCTAACAGGACTAGACAGACTAGATGCAGGAAGGATGTCCCCGATGGCGGGGGATTCCAGAACCAGGGGTCACAGTCTAAGGATAAGGGGTAAGCCATTTAGGACTGAGATGAGGAGGAATTTCTTCACCCAGAGAGTGGTGAACCTGTGGAATTCTCTACCACAGAATGCAGTTGAGGCTAATTTATTAAATATATTCAAGAAGGAGTTAGATATATTTCTTAAGGCTAAAGTGATCAAGGGATATGGGGAGAAAGCAGGGACAGGGTACTGAATTTGGATGATCAGCATGATCTCATTAAATGGCGGAACAGGCTCGAGGGGCCGAATGGCCTACTCCTGCTCCTATCTTCTATGTTTCTATGTTACTTGAGCGGATGTGGAGGTCAGAAGCTGAGCACAGCAGAGCACATCTCGTGCCTCCAGCTCCACAGCAATGTGGTTGACTCTTAACTGCCCTCTGAAATGGCCTAGCAAGTCACTCAGCTGTAACTAACCGCTACGAAATGAAATAATAAGAATGAAACCGGACGACCACCCGGCATCGACCTCGGCACCAGCTACGGACACGGCAACGGCACACCCAGCCCAGTCAACCCTGCAAAGTCCTCCTCACCAACATCTGGGGACTTGTCCCAAAATTGGGAGAGCTGTCCCACAGACTAGTCAATCAACAGCCTGACATAGTCATACTCACAGAATCATACCTTTCAGCCAATGTCCCGAACTCTTCCATCACCATCCCTGGGTATGTCCTGTCCCACCGTCAGGACAGACCCACCAGGGGTGGCGGCACAGTGGTATACAGTTGGGAAAGAGTGGCCCTGGAAGTCCTCAACATTGACTCCAGACCCCATAAGAACATAAGAACATAAGAAATAGGAGCAGGAGTAGGCCAATCGGCCCCTCGAGCCTGCTCCGCCATTCAATAAGATCATGGCTGATCTGATCCTAACCGCCAATCTACTATCTATCACAGAACCATCTCCTGCATCTAACAGAATTGCACACACGAAATAGGAGCAGAATCAGGCTACACAGTCCCTGGGCCCGCTCCACTACCCACAGGGCCATGACCGATCCGAACCTAGACTCATGTCCAAATTCCTGCCCGCTCCCTGTAACCCTTAATGCCCTTTACTTCTAGGAAACTGTCTATTTCTGTTTTAAATTTAATTAATGTTGTAGCTTCTACAGCTTTTTGTGGCAGCATATTCCATGGACCTACCACCCTCTGAGTGAAGTAGTTCCTCCTCATCTCAGTTTTGAAAGAGCAGCCCCTTATTCTAAGACTATGTCCCCTAGTTCTCGTCTCACCCGTCATCGGGAACATCCTCCCCGCATCCACCCGATCCAACCCCTTCACAATCTTATATGTTTCAATAAGATCGCCTCTCATTCTTCTGAACTCCAATGAGTAGAGTCCCAATCTACCCAACCTCTCCTCATATGACCACCCCCTCATCCCCGGGATTAACCGAGTGAACCTTTTTTGCACTGCCTCGAGAGCAAGGATGTCTTTCCTTAAGTAAGGACACCAAAACTGTATGCAGTATTGCAGGTGCGGTCTCACCAATACCTTGTACAACTGAAGCAATACCTCCCTATTTTTATATTCTATCCCCCTAGCAATGAAAGCCAACATTCCATTTGCCTTCTTAATCACTTGCTGCACCTGCATACTAACCTTTTGAGTTTCGTGCACCAGGACCCCCAGATCCCTTTGCACTTCAGTACTCTCCAGTTTCTTGCCATTAAGATAATAAATTGCTCTAGGATTTTTCCTGCCAAAGTGCATCACCTCACACTTTCCAGTGTTGTATTCCATCTGCCAAATCTCTGCCCACTTACTTAGCCTGTCTATGTCCCCTTGCAGGTTTTTTATGTCCTCCTCACTCACTACTTTCCCTCCCATCTTTGTATCATCTGCAAATTTTGATATGTTACACTTGGTCCCTTCCTCCAAATCGTTAATATAGATTGTGAAGAGTTGGGGACCCAGCACTGACCCCTGTGGAACACCACTAGTTACTGATTGCCAGTCTGAGAATGAACCATTTATCCCAACTCTTTGCTTTCTGTTAGATAGCCAATCCTCTATCCATGCCAGAATATTACCCCCAATCCCGTGATTTTTTACCTTAAGCAATAATCTTTTGTGTGGCACCTTGTCAAATGCCTTTTGGAAGTCTAAATACACTACGTCCACTGGTTCCCCTTTATCCACTCTATATGTTACTTCCTCAAAGAACTCCAGCAAATTTGTCAAACATGACTTCCCCTTCGTAAAACCATGCTGACTTTGTCCTATTAAATTATGATTATCCAAATGTCCTGTTACTGTTTCCTTAATAATGGCTCATGGCTTCAGGTCAAACATGGGCAAGGAAGCCTCCTGCTGATTACCACCTACCGCCCTCCCTCAGCTGATGAATCAGTACTCCTCCATGTTGAACACCACTTGGAAGAAGCATTAAGAGTAGCAAGGGCACAGAATGTACTCTGGGTGGGGGACTTCAATGTCCATCACCAAGAGTGGCTCGGTAGCACCACTACTGACCGAAGTGGCCGAGTCCTGAAGGACATAACTGCCAGTCTGGGCCTGCGACAGGTGGTGAGTGAACCAACACAAGGGAAAACCCTACTTGACCTCGTCCTCACCAATCTACCTGTCGCAGATGCATCTGTCCATGACAGCATTGGCAGCAATGACCACCGCACAGTCATTGTGGAGACGAAGTCCCGTCTTCACACTGAGAACACCCTCCATCGTGTTGTGTGGCACTACCACCGTGCTAAATGGGATAGATTCAGAACAGATCTAGCAGCTCAAAACTGGGCAACCATGAGGCGCTGTGGGCTGTCGAAGTTTCGACTCCCGAGTAAGACTCTTGAAACATAAAGTATCGTCAAAGACAGGCTTTATTATTTACTTGCGCGCAAGGAGAATGCATGTAGTCAAAGGCTATGATGACACTCTGAAGTACACAAGAAAAAGCAGCATTTTTATACACAGAAAGGAACAGGCTTTTCTATATCAAATAACATGTTAATTAAGGTAAGCTAAGTTAAAAGTTAAAAGAACAGAAATGCCTTAAGATAAGACTAGCTAATCTCTACAGTCATGGAGTCTGTCTGTTCTTCTTCTCCCACCAAGGCACCTGGAGTCAAAGGCTAAGGGCTAAAAATTCAGTTGCGCCCCGTTTGGGGCGCACATATCGTCCGGGCGCAAAAATTAGCGCCTGGCGCTAATTATCGCCACTGACTGGAAACTTCACTTTTAACACCCCTGGAGGTGATTGGAGCGCTAAATTAGGCGCTGCACACCTGTCTTAAGGCGCAAAGGCCGAGGAGTGAGGCGCTAACTCAGAGCGCGAGCGCAGCGCAGGTGCTGCCAGTTAGCGAGGGAACACAGACACACTGGCGCCGGCCAGTTCTTAAAGGGGGGGGTCGATCTAGCTCCCCAGCCACACCCTGCTCATTGCAGCCTTGAATCTCGGCCTGGAGAGACCTGTGAATCCATTTTCCAGCCAAGGATGGAGAGGGTGAGAGAACGAGCTCAGCGCTTCACCGAGCGGGCCTTGGATGCTCTGGTTGGCGCGGTGGAGCGCCGAAGAGCAATACTGTACCCAGAGAGTGGCAGGAGGCCTTTGCCGCGCGACTACAGAAGAGTGTGGAGGGAGGTGGCTCAGCGCGTCTCCTCCAGGAGCATGGTGCCCAGGACCCATGTCCAATGCCGGAAAAAGTTCAACGACCTCACTCGGGTCGTCAGGGTGAGTGGCTTTTTTGCAATACCTCTCCATCCCTCCATCTCAACCTCACTCTATGGCCAGAGGGTCTTAAAACCACAATTAACAACACTCATCCAACACCTATGGCCCTTTCATGAAGCACACACACACATTCCATACTTTGCATACAGTAAGGGCTATTCACCTATCGGAGGCACATCAGGCAAGACCATGGCTGTATACAGTAAGGGCTATTCACCTATGGGAGGCACATCAGGCAAGACCATGGCTGTATACAGTAAGGGCTATTCACCTATGGGAGGCACATCAGGCAAGACCATGGCTGTATATTTACTCAGACGCCGTCCTTTTTCTTGCAGGCCAAGCTGGCGCATAATAGGAGACAGCAGCAACGGATGGGTGGAGGGCGGCCTCAGCTGCAACCCCTCAGTGATCTGGAGGAGCGCATCCACAGGATTGTGGCAAGCCGGGTGATCGGTCCCGTCGCCACTGGAGACGCCGACCCCGTTCTGGACAGCAATGGTAAGGTCATCACCTTTTTGTCCTCTGTCCTTCCACTTGTCCCTCACAACACCAGCCTTTGACACTTTCAATCCAACTTACTAACTCGCTGCACTTTTTCCTCCCTTACTGCCACCCTGTCCTCAAGCTAAAGCCACTCTTGTACCTCCCTGCTTTCAGATGGTGATTCACCAGCTGAGGAGACGGGCCCTGAAGCTGCCAGTGGGAGTGAAGCTGCAGCCGAGGAGGAAGAGGAAGCCGGAGCATCAGTGCCACCCTCTCCCGAGGAAGCCCATGCCGACACTGGGAACACGCCTTCCCTGGAGGGGAGCAGGGGGGAAGGGTCTGATGAGGGTGAAGCTCCAGGACCCAGCGGGCTGCAGCAACGCGATGGGGGTAGGGAAGCTCGGGGGCCTTCTCCCCGGAGGGAGAGTATGCCAGCGAGTCCTGCTGCACTGGACGCAGAGGAGGAGCGGCTGATCGCGGAAATGAACACCCAGGCGGTGGGCATGCACACTGAGCTCATGGCTGCAGTGGGTAGGGTGCCCGAATGCATTGAAGCACTGGCAAGGAGTGTGGAGCACTTCGCTGCAGCGCAGGCGGATGCGACACTGAAGCTCAGTGCTGCAATTCAATCTCAGACTGCTCTCATGCAGACTCAGATTGAGGCCACGCGAGTACTGTCTGCTGCCATCCTCGCTGGTTCGTTCACATTTCCCCGGGGCTCTCACCGCGCCGCAGCAGGCCAGCAATCTGTGCTCCAGCAGATTGCTCCGGATGCTGAGGTGCTGCCCCGTGGGAGTGCCAGTGTGCCGGTCGAGCAGGGAGTTGCTGTCCTCGCTCAAGATGACAGCATTCCTGCTGCCACCACTGTCACTTCTCCACTGCAGTTGCCACCGCCTGTAGGACAGACTGCTGCCGCCCATGCAGAGTTGGTGCTGTCTGCAGCCAGGCCCTCCAGGCCCAGAGCTGGTCGAGGCCGTCCCTCAAGGGCATCTGCTTTGTCAGGGCCTGACAGTCAGCAGCCTTCCACCAGCCTTGCTGCAGCCACTGAGGTCCCATTGCAGAGGAGCAGTAGGGTAAGAAGGGGGGAAGGGCGCACGGGAAGGAGTTCACCCTCGATGTAGGAGGTGTGACAAAATGCTGGTCATTTTTTTATTAAAGGCCGAGGTTCGTGGTCAAACTTTTGTTGAGTGTTTTGCACATGATCTCCAGGTTGTGAGAACCAGTTATGGTAATGACTGTTTTTTTGTGTTTATTTGTATGAGTTTGTCATGAAGAAATGACACACACAGAGTTTGTAAAATAAATAAGTTTTGGTACTCAAAATATACATGTTTGGTGTTTGGAATCAGTGGTGCCTTGGCCGGCTTAGGGGTTGCGTGTTGGGTTCATTCATGCTGTTCTCAATGGCAGAAGCCATTTCCACAGCAGGGGCCTAGAAGCGGCTTGCTATCAGCCGCTGACGGACGGCCCTTGCAGTTTCACCATTGTGGGCCGCCCTCACGCCTTGGTGCTGCTGCTGATCATCCTCCTCCTCCTCTTCCTCCTCTTCCTCCTCCTCCTCTGGTGGTGCTCCAAGGCCTGGTGGCATTGGCTGGGTCCTGAGGATTGCCATGTTATGCAGCATGCAGCACACAACTACGATGCTGGAAACTCGCTCAGGCGAGTACTGCAGGGCTCCTCCAGAATGGTCGAGACAGCGGAACCGTTGCTTGAGCACGCCGATTGTGTGCTCCACGATGTTCCTGGTAGCTTGATGGCTCTCGTTGTACCGCAGCTCAGCAGGGGTGTTGGGCGTACGGAGCGGTGTCATCAGCCAGGTGCACAGTGGATACCCCTTGTCCCCGAGAAGCCAACCAACTGGCTGATGCGGTGCCTCGAAAAGTTCTGCCACAGTAGTCTGGCGCAGGATGAAAGCATCGTGGCAGCTGCCAGGATAGTGGGCATTGACAGCGAGTATCAGCTGTCTGTGGTCACAGACCAACTGAACATTCAAGGAATGGAACCCCTTTCTGTTCCGGAAATCCTCGGCATTCTCATGCGGAGCACGCAAAGCCACATGCGTGCAGTCAATGGCGTCCTGCACCATGGGGAAGCCCGCTATCCTCGCAAAGCCCAGAGCGCGTTCTTGCTGCTTGTCTGGGGTCATGGGGAAAGAGATGAACTCTCGTCTCCTTTTAAAGAGGGCATTTGTGACCTTCCTGATGCAGCAGTGCACCGCAAACTGGGAGATATTGGCGATGTCCACAACAGCAGATTGAAATGAGCCAGTAGCATAAAAGTTCAGAGCCACTGTGACCTTCACTGCCACCGACAGAGATGTCCTGGACCTCAGCTGAGGCTGCAGATCTGGCTGCAGCAGGTGGCAGAGCTCAGTGACCACCTCCTTGCTGAAGCGCAGCCTTCGCAGACACTGCTCCTCAGACATATGAATGTAGGAGAGCTGTTCACGATATACCCTGGGAGGGTAAGCTCTCCTGTACAGACGCCTGTTGGCCCTCCTCCGTCTGGCCATCATTGCCACTCTCTCTCTGCGTCTCTGTGTCCTCTGATTCAGCTGGCGCAGGACGACGCCCCCCATCAGTGCAGCCCCCATATCTCTAAGCAAGCAAAGTTATGAAGGCCAGAAACCAAAGTACCAGCGAAGTTAGGATGAGTAGCCAAAACTACCTGACACAGCGTTGACTCAATGCAGAAGTCTCTCTTTCTCTCTCTCCGAATCTCTCTCTCTCTCTCAGAACGAGTGGTGCAAAAATGTCCACCACAGAGAAAGACAGGAAGAGGCCCCCTTTAAATAGCGCCCCCCCCAGCCCCACAGCGAATGATAGCGTTCCACTCTACCGGTCGTTGGATGCGCCAGGCGGTAAGGATGGGGGCGCCACTGAAATTCTGCTCCGGGGCGCCACAAGGGCGTTGCACTCTCGTATGACGTCACAATCTGCGCGCGCAAGAGATCGCGGCGATAAAGTTTAGCGCCGCCGCTAAATGTCTAGTTAAGTTCCCGAGAGGCGCAAACATCGCTGCGCCGGGGCGCTAGCTGCTTTGCGCCCCATTAGCGCCCTCTTAAGGCGCTAACGGGAGGCACAACCAACTGAATTTTTCCCCCTAAATGTTTACTTCAGTAGTCCTTGGTTATCTCAAGTTGATTAGAAGAAGACTCTTTGTTCTGTACCAGTTGCTGAGAAAACAGCATAGTCTGCAAAGTTTAAATTCATCATCATGAGAAGTCATAAACAACTACTATCTTTTCCTAGGCAAGTCATAGAGTCGGCCATTTTGTATCTCTTATTCTGTGTCTAGGAAGCCATTTTGTGTCCATGTAGGAAATACACTTCCACATTCCCCCCTTTTTGTCCTTCTAGGACAAAATAGCTCAATTTAACCCTTTCGGTCTCTCCTGTTGGATCCTGTACCAAATTTGAATTTTGGCCAGGGATGCCAACTTCTTTTCTGTTTTAACCATCCTCGGGATTATACCTGTATTGATGGCTGACCTTATTTAAGATCGTCTCTCCTCTCTATCTATCCTTAGTGTCGGGCATGCATGAAGGAAAAGAGCTTTACATATAGATATCCTGTAGCAGCTGTTCATTGCTTGGTTCAATATTGACTACAGCGACCGACATCATTTTGGGCCATAGCTGCCTTACAACATGCATTTAAAATCATCAGTATAACACAGAATGCTATTCCAATTACGAGAACAATTATCAATCCATGCATCAAATACGCCCTCGTAAGAACGGGATATGACGCTCGACTCATCGATCGACAGTTCCGACGGGCCACAGCGAAAAATCGCATAGACCTCCTCAGAAGGCAAACACGGGACACAACCAACAGGGTACCCTACGTCGTCCAGTACTTCCCCGGAGCGGAGAAACTACGACATGTTCTTCGCAGCCTTCAACATGTCATCGATGACGACAAACACCTCGCTAAGGCCATCCCCACGCCTCCACTACTTGCCTTCAAACAGCCGCCTAACCTCAGAAGTACCATCGTTCGCAGCAAATTACCCAGCTTTCAGGATAACAGCGACCACGACACCACACAACCCTGCCATGGCAAACTCTGCAAGACATGCCAGATCATCAACACAGATACCACCATCACACGTGAGGACACTACCCACCAGGTACATGGTACATACTCATGTGACTCGGCCAACGTTGTCTACCTCATACGTTGCAGGAAAGAATGCACCGCGGCATGGTACATCGGCGAGACCATGCAGACACTGAGACAACGTATGAACGAGCACCGCGCAACAATCGCCAGGCAGGATTGTTACCTCCCAGTCGGGGAACACTTCAGCAGTCAAGGACATTCAGCCTCGGATCTGCGGGTAAGCGTTCTCCAAGGCAACCTTAGAAACACACGACAACGCAAAATCATCGAGCAGAAACTGATAGCCAAGTTCCGCACTCATGAAGACGGTCTCAATCGGGATCTTGGGTGTATGTCACGATACATGACGTGATCCGGACTCGAGTCGTCGTTAGCTTGTTCACAGATGTGATTCCCAGTAAAAAAGTAAAAATTTTCCCAGTAAAAAAGTAATTTTTTTTTAAAGCTTTTCGTTTTACATACAGACGGCAGCTTTTGACACGTTGGAACCCCTGCGACTACACCTCATTGTCTCAGTTGTATCTTGCTATGTCTTTTGATGTGGTACCTTCCTGGCTGACTTAATTAACTTTATCACACCTCGGCAGATAGTCAGGATGATTTAATTTATTGGTCTGCAATTGTAAAGTACACATGCTTTTTTTTCCATCTATATATGCTCTGGCGATTCTGTATCC
Source organism: Squalus acanthias (assembly GCA_030390025.1). Taxonomy (NCBI): domain Eukaryota; kingdom Metazoa; phylum Chordata; class Chondrichthyes; order Squaliformes; family Squalidae; genus Squalus; species Squalus acanthias. The sequence goes on from CM059431.1 coordinate 75,588,202, forward strand.
AATTTACTTCACCTGAGGAAGGAGCGATAGCTCCGAAAGCTTGTGATTTCAAATAAAACTGTTGGACTATAACCTGGTGTTGTGCGACCTCTCAAATATGAACCCCATGATCCCCCAACCTATTGTCCAATTGTGAAGCGGGAAGGCATCCCTCGCTGTCCCTTTCTGCATGACTGACAAGGCCTCCCTCTTATCTTTCTGAGGAATGTTTTGTTATGTTTCTTTAAGGACATTTTATGACTTTTTGACTCCATTTTTTCCCCCCACCCTGTGTTGTTTTGCATTTTACGATTCCCTTATCACTTCTATTTGTCTTTTGATGCTTGATATTCAACCTTGCTGGCATTTCTGCTATCTGTTCCTGGCTGCATGTTGTCAGTTTCTGTATTAAGAATTAAAACCCATCTTTGAATCTAACAGCTATTTCTTACAATTCCCTTCTTTGAGAAGGAAATATCCTTATTGACTTCTCACAATCGGCTCTTGACTAATCTAGCTGGTTCTTATTGCTCTCTCAATTTGGGCGTTAGTTAGTAGGGAGTCTTGAAGATTTCTCCCTTCTAATAGTCCATTCCTTGGAGGAGAAGGAGCAACCTCTGACCCCTTACTCAAATTCAATTCACTGTTCCGGTGTTCCAATTCTGCCCCGCCTGGGGTATCCTCTGTTTCTTCTATCTTTCCTGATGTAACCCAACCTGGGGTCTCCTCTACATTGCTTCGGATCTTCTCTTTTGGTGTGCTCAATTAATTTGTTAGTGCTGGTTAGTCATGGGCATGAGTACCCAATTGGCTTATGTATCAAAGTCTTACTCCACACATTACATATATCAAATACACTATCATTACAAGTTGGATAACTACCAGAGCGTGTGAAATAATACGGGTGCAACACGGTGGCATAGTGGTTAGCACTGGTGCTTCACAGCGCCAGAGACCTGGGTTCGAATCTGACCTCGGGTGACTGTCTGTGTGGAGTTTGCACATTCTCCCCGTGTCTGCGTGGGTTTCCTCCGGGTGCTCCGGTTTCCTCCCACAGTCCAAAAATGTGCAGGGTAGGTTGATTTGGCTATGATAAATTGACCCTTAATGTTAGGGGGGGATTAAATATGTGGGGTTATGGGGATAGGATGGGATATGTTAGGGGGAATTAAATATGTGGGGTTACGGGGGTAGGGTGGGATATGTGTACTGTGGGGATTAAAGCAGGGACAGGGTACTGGATTTGGATGATCAGCCATGATCGTATTGAATGGTGGGGCAGGCTCGACGGGCCGAATGGCCTACTCCTGCACCTAGATTCTATGTTTCTATGTTTCTAATACGAACGTAAGGGTGTGCTGATGTATTAAGCCCAATATCCCACCAGTGTGAGTTGTCCTCTATGCTGTCAATTTCAATATCTATTCCCGAGTTGTCTTGCTCCAAAAAAATGTTTTAGAGAGGAGTTCAGTTGCATCACGAGCTCACTGAAGCCCTCAGACAACAGGGGAATGTAGTATCCAAATTGTGCCACATAATTGTGCAGCTCATACTTAAGTACCTCATTTACTGTCAATTTCACTTGAGCATAGGTTTCGATATTATGTAAAACGTGTTGATTGATGGGACAGGTCCTGTTAGACCCGTAAAGCATGGTAGTTGCGGTAGTAGTGACACAGGAGGCACCACCAAAACCACCTCATACTGGATTCGCACTGGTTTTTCCCACGCTCTGTTACCTACAAAACACAATTATTACAGTCACAGTTAAATTCAGTCTTACAATCATTTCAAGCAACATTACAGTTTAACATCTAATCAACAAATCATGGACTTAAAAGATTCTCCAGATTGCTTTTTTTTAACTCGTATCCATATTGTGGATAATTCTTACTAAACATGATTTCTCCTTAGCCCTCAATTGTCCCAATCCAAATTCCAGGTAACTCTCCACTTCAACTTTAATTTCAATCCCTCTAACAGGTACCAGTGTGTTTAACTCTATTCTGATTGTTTCATTAATTAGATAGTTTCTCGATGGAGTATGTGTCAATGCTTTAAAAGTTGTCTCACTCTCCTGAGCCACATTAACTATTTCATGTCTTGCTGTTGTCAAGTAACTGAGCATGTCTGAGACCCGTTCTTCAGTGCAGATTCACCATGCATTTCCAGATGGTAATTGCTTCATACGTAACAAATCACATTTGCATACTCATACCGGTATCTCAATATCGTGCCACACGTGCCATCCGATACAAGCCTTTCTCGGGCTTTCAGGTATCTTATCAAAAGATTGTAGTCATCTGGAGATCTTTGCTCATCTTCCTCTGCATGGTTCTGATGTCTTGGGTAGTGGTTGGACTATCAAATTCAGTTTTCTTAAAAGTTCATTAAAGGCAGGGACACAAATGTCTCCAAGAGAAAGCTATCAATTTACTATTCTTAGCTACTCTTTCCTGACTTTCACCAGAAAGTTGTTTTTTTAAAAATTCCCATTCAGTAGTGTAATTCTCCTGTTTCAATCTTACACCCTCAATCATTTTCCTTTAATTACCATTCATATCTCATTCATGAGTCCTGGAGAAACTTTACTGTCTAGTACAATATTTAAGATTGAAAACATAGATCAAACATTCTCACTAGGTCCAAGTTATTAACACTTTTTATTTATCATTATTTTAGAGGATCTTTATTTTCCCAAAAGTAACCCAATATATAGTGCCTGAGTCCATTTTGTCATTTCAAAATTATCCCGAAATCCAAACAGCAGTATTATTGAACTGACAGGTTTTGTCAATGTTCAATTTCATTTCTATCAATTTATCTTATCAATTCCAATTTCAGAAACAAATGATTTCCAGGCTAGGTGGCTTACACAGTGTTTTAACTTTAGAGTCAGAAGTGCTGCAATTAGTTTACAAGGTAACTTCCATATAACAAAAGAAAGAAGCGAATCCATTGTGACTCTGCTTAAAGCCCAAGGGGTTAATTTATCAAATCATAATTTTCCTTCTGGGAAATGTTAAATTAAAATTAAGAAACTTAAATTTAATAATGTCCAATATCTTTAAATTTCATACTAAAGTTGTTGCTTGGTGAACTTAAACAGCTGTCAGTGGAAAGGGTTAACTCCTTTGCAGGTCTTTAAGAAGGTGAAGCGAAACATTGTCAGGCGCACGCAATTGCGTCACTTTACGTAAATTAAAAAACTTTCCCGATCCAAAAAGGCAGTTGTTCTTTTTTCACACTTTAACTGAACACGAACAGAACAGATAAAACAAAACAAACTAGTACATGCTTGTAGAAAACCATAAATCACATCATATTTCTTATAACTGGAGAAAAATTAGTTTTTCACATTTAAGCAAATCAAATCAAACTGCTTTGGAAGATTTCACCATAGCAACTGCGACTCCAAGGTTAAATCTTAGACCGAAACTTAATCTTTTGTTAAACAAACTTTTTGTTGTTCTTCTCAGTTTTTACACACCAGCTTAACTTAAATTGTAGTTCAAAGTTTTTTTTTCAATTCTTGGGGCACAATCTATTGCAGCCACACATCGTGGCATTGCCTTCGCTACTGGATCCCTCTTTAACTAACCGTTGAATCGGCTCTGCTTTCCCTGCAAAGTCTGATATAAAAATTCCTGCAGTAGTTAAATAGTCCCAACACTTTCCTCACTCCCCGGATGGTCACTGGCCTTGGCATGTCTTTTATGGCTGCCTTTGTTTCTGCAGGAGTGCCTTATACCCCTGGTTAATTTCGTGTCCTAGATACTTTACTTTGGACAGTCCAACTTGTGCCTTTTTGGTCCCATTTAAAGCCAGCTTTCTTAAGTGTCTGGAGGGTGGCTAGTAATGCCCCCATGTGTCCTTTGGCATCCTCTGATGCAATCATTATGTCATCGACATATTGGAGTAGGGCACTCTGATACTTTGATAGGTCTAACTCGTCTAAGGCTTGACTCCGTACATAGTGGAATATATTTGAACTATTGTGGAACCCCTGCGGGACCCTGATCCATGTATCCTGTCTATCCCTGACAGTAAAGGCGAATTTCCCTTGTGATTCCTCTGCCAATGGTATGGACCAGAACCCGTTCTGTATCCAAGACTGTAAATATTTTAAAGTCTGGTTTCAGACCATTAAATATCTTATTCAATGCGGTCTACACAAATTTACACCAACCAGAATTTCACCGTGCACAATAAAAGTCTGGTTTTAATAGGTTAATTAACCTCAATAACTCCAATTCAATCCAGATCAATTTTTTTAAACTAACCAGTATCACTTGGAAAAGAAAGAAACCATAGTCACATTAACAAAGAAACAATTATCCATGCCTTGTAAACATTCAAATTCATTTTCTTCCAGGCACATTGGTAACTGTGACTTCAAGGCTGAAGCTTATCTTTTGTAAAACAATTAACAAACTTAAAACAACACATGCTTGACTGTCATTCAAGGCAAGTCTTCAAAGGGTTAAACAGCTTTTAGCTCTCTGTACAAAAGAGTGGGTGGAGCTAAAACAAAAATGACAGACACTTTTTTTTAAAGACAGACTTTCAGACAAAATAAATACTGTAACTTCTTAAACATTCACAGTCAGGGAAATTTGCAGCATTGAACACACACTTTCACACAAATTGAGATCTCAGCATTCCCTTTAAGATTCCTTTCACTCAGCAAATCCTGGATTTTATTTGTCTCGGCACAGACATTAATAACTTCCATGTCGGTAAAACTTAAAATTTCTCTCTTTTTTTTACATTGGTGTCTCAGCAGCTTTTCCTGGCTTTCCAAATCCTTCTTTTTTTTTTCTTTGCTGAGTTTCAGATTTCAATGTTGGTAAATTAGATCTTTTTTTCCTTCTTTTTTTTTTGGTTTGTCTTAAAGCCATTTGTCTGACTTCATCTTGTTTAGCCAATTTACTCACTGGGTCTTTTCTCTTATTTTTAATGTCAGAGCTACTGGCTTGTATACTATGGTCCTTACGCCTTTCTGCTTCCTTTTTCCAGTCTGAAAAGGCTGACCAATTTACTGACTTTTTTCCTTTCCTTTGTGGGTCTCTATTTGTGAGACAGTCCTCTAGACATGTAATTCTGTCTAGGTTAAAGGTTCCATCAATGGGAAATGGGTGTTTGTCATTCTTGGTCCATTTAGACCAATCAGACAAATCCCTTGTGGACATCTGACCACAGTTCTGGAAGATGTAAAAAGCTGGAGTTCCTTTTTCTGGGATCTTGCTCTGTGAAGCTCCCATCTTAGTAAAGTTTTAGTTATACTAGGCACTCTTCTTCTAAATCGCAAGTTTCACCCTTTACCCCTTTACGATTATTATTGACCGTCCAAAGTTCCACAAGTGATGAACAATAACAAGAACTAACAACAATCAAGACAATGATAAGTAATGCAAAAGCCCAAACAGGCAAACAAATCAAGTAATCAAACATTTAACCTTATACTTTAAACTAAACAAATAGTCAATTCTCAGTTTGCGTTGTACTCCACTACAGACTGAGTCCTTAACATTTAACTTATATTCTATTATCATTCAACTTATACTCTATACAAAGGTTTCTTATCTAAACCTTTCTGCCGCGAGACTCTTTTCTCCGGCTCAAGGGACCCACCCTTGATACTGCAGTTTTAACCTTTTAGCGCTTTCTCACAACCTGGTACCTTTATCAGTCCGGGACGCAACCCTGCCGACTTTTCCCTTGCCTCCTTTGCCCAATAGTTTTGAAACTTTAGCCGTCAGAATCCTCCTCCGAAAGGTAGCAAGCGATCTCAGTGGAACCTCCAAGAAATACTGTCGAAGTTTCAACTCCCGAGTAAGACTCTTGAAACATAAAGTATCGTCAAAGACAGGCTTTATTATTTACTTGCTCGCAAGGAGAATGCATGTAGTCAAAGGCTACGATGACACTCTGAAGTACACAAGAAAAAGCAGCATTTTTATACACAGAAAGCAACAGGCTTTTCTATATCACATAACATTTTATTTAAGGTAAGCTAAGTTAAAAGTTAAAAGAACAGAAATGCCTTAAGATAAGACTAGCTAATCTCTACAGTCATGGAGTCTGTCTGTTCTTCTTCTCCCACCAAGGCACCTGGAGTCAAAGGCTAAATGTTTACTTCAGTAGTCCTTGGTTATCTCAAGTTGATTAGAAGAAGACTCTTTGTTCTGTACCAGTTGCTGAGAAAACAGCATAGTCTGCAAAGTTTAAATTCATCACCATGAGAAGTCATAAACAACTACTATCTTTTCCTAGGCAAGTCATAGAGTCGGCCATTTTGTATCTCTTATTCTGTGTCTAGGAAGCCATTTTGTGTCCATGTAGGAAATACACTTCCACAGGGCCATCAGCAGCAGAGAATTGTATTCCACCAAAATCTGTAACCTCATGGCCCGGCACATCCCTCACTCTACCATTACCACCAAGCCAGGGGACCAACCCTGGTTCAACAACGAGTGTAGAAGAGCATGCCAGGAGCAGCACCAGGCTTACCTAAAAATTAGGTGCCAAACTGGGGAAGCTGCAACACAGGAATACATGCATGCTAAAAAGTGGAAGCAGCATGCTATAGACAGGGCTATGCAATCCCACAATCAAGGGATCAGATCAAAGCTCTGCGGTCCTGCCACATCCAGTCATGAATGGTGGTGAACCATTAAACAATTAATGGGAGGAGGAGGCTCCAAGAATATCCCCATCCTCAATGATGGTGGAGCCCAGCACGTGAGTGCAAAGGACAAGGCTGAAGCGTTTGCAACCAACTTCAGCCAGAAGTGCCGAGTGGATGATTCATATCGGCCTATTCCCGAGGTCCCCACCATCACAGAAGCCAGTCTTCAGCCAATTTGATTCACTCTACGTGATATCAGGAAATGGCTGAGCGCACTGGATACAGCAAAGGCTGTGGGCCCTGACAACATCCCGGCTATCGTGCTGAAGACTTGTGCTCCAAAACTAGCCATGCATCTAGCCAAGCTGTTCCAGTACAGCTACAACACTGGCATCTATCCGACAATGTGAAAAACTGCCCAGGTATGTCCTGTCCACAAAAAGCAGGACAAATCCAACCCGGCCAATTACCGCCCCATCAGTCTACTCTCAATCATCAGAAAAGTGATGGAAGGTGTTATCGATAGTGCTATCAAGCGGCACTTACTCACCAATAACCTGCTCACTGATGCCCAGTTTGGGTTCTGCCAAGACCACTTGGCTCCCAAATGTGGACAAAGGAGCTGAATTCCAGAGGTGAGGTGAGAGTGACTGCCCTTGACATCACGGCAGCATTTGACCGAGTGTGGCATCAAGGAGCCCTAGTAAAACTGAAGTCAATGGGAATCGGGGAAAATGTTCCACTGGCTGGAGTCATACCGAGCACAAAGGAAGATGGTTGTGGTGGTTGAAGGTCAATCATCACAGCCCCAGGACATCACTGCAGGAGTTCCTCAGGGAAGTGTCCTAGGCCCAACCAACTTCAGCTGCTTCATCAATGACCTTCCCTCCAACATAAGGTCAGAAATGGGGATGTTCGCTGATGACTGCACAGTGTTCAGCGCCATTCGCAACTCCACAGATAATGATGCAGTCCATGCCCGCACGCAACAAGACCTGGACGACGTTCAGGCTTGGGCTGATAAGTGGCAGGTAACATTCGCGCCACAGAAGTGCCAGGCAATGACTATCTCCAACAAAAATGAGAAGTCGCACAACACCAGGTTATAGTCCAACAGATTTATTTAAAATTACAAGCTTTCGGAGCTGTCGCCCCTTCGTCAGGCAAAGTTACTGTGAGAGAATCTATCAGAATTCACAGAATATAAAAACACAGAGAAAATGCATAGATTAAATCTTTCCCTACATCAAAGACACACTAAGAGCAAAGCCAAGACAATGAGATGTGTCCCAGGGGGTCCAACGCGTCAGAACACCTGCTGGCTGCATATCCTCTCCATTTTTTGTGTTTGTTTCTTGTGTTTTTCTAAGGCCATCCCCACGCCTCCACTACTCGCCTTCAAGCAGCCGCCTAACCTCAAAAGTACCATCGTTCGCAGCAAATTACCCAGCTGTCAGGAGAACAGCAACCACGACACCACACAACCCTGCCACGGCAACCTCTGCAAGACATGCCAGATCATGAACACAGATACCGTCATCACACGTGAGGACACTACCCACCAGGTACATGGTACATACTCATGTGACTCGGCCAACGTTGTCTACCTGATACGTTGCAGTAAAGGATGCCCCAGAGCATGGTACATCGGCGAGACCATGCAGACACTGAGACAACGTATGAACGGACACAGCGCAACAATCGCCAAGAAGGAGGGTTGCCTCCCAGTCGGGGAACACTTCAGCAGTCAAGGGCATTCAGCCTCGGATCTGCGGGTTAGCGTTCTCCAAGGCGGCCTTCGTGATAAACGACAACGCAAAATCATCGAGCAGAAACTGATAGCCCAGTTCCGCACTCATGAGGACGGCCTCAATCGGGATATCGGGTTCATGTCACGCTATAGAACGTGACTTGACATCGTTGCCGGTCTTTCCAGTTTTTAAAAAAAACCACAAGAAACAAACACAAAAAATGGAGAGGATATGCAACCAGCAGGTGTTCTGACGCGTTGGACCCCCTGGGACACATCTCATTGTCTTGGCTGTGCTCTTAGTGTGTCTTTGATGTAGGGAAAGATTTAATCTATGCATTTTCTCTGTGTTTTTATATTCTGTGAATTCTGATAGATTCTCTCACAGTAACTTTGCCTGACGAAGGGGCGACAGCTCCGAAAGCTTGTAATTTTAAATAAATCTGTTGGAGTATAACCTGGTGTTGTGTGACTTCTCATTTTTGTCCACCCCAGTCCAACGCCGGCATCTCCGCATCATATCTCCAACAAGCGAGAGTCTAACCACCTCCCCTTGACATTCAATGGCATTACCATCGCCGAATCCCCCACTATCAACATCCTGGGGGTCACCATTAACCAGAAACTTAACTGGACAAGCCACATAAATACTGTGGCAACAAGAGCAGGTCAGAGGCTAGGTATTCTGCGGCGAGTGTCTCACCTCCTGACTCCCCAAAGCCTTTCCACCATCTACAAGGCCCAAGTAAGGAGTGTGATGGAATACTCTCCACTTGCCTGGATGAGTGCAGCTCCAACAACACTCAAGAAGCTCAACACCATCCAGGACAAAGCAGCCCGCTTGATTGGCACCCCATCCACCACCTTAAACATTCACTCCCTCCACCACCAGCGTACCGTGGCTGCAGTGTGTACCATCTACAAGATGCACTGCAGCAACTCGCCAAGGCTTCTTCAGCAGCACCTCCCAAACCCGCGACCTCTTCCACCTAGAAGGACAATGGCAGCAGGCGCATGGGAACACCACCACCTCAAAGTTCCCCTCCAAGTCACACACCATCCTGGCTTAGAAGTATATTGCCGATCCTTCATCGTCGCTGGGTCAAAATCCTGGAACTCCCTACCTAACAGCACTGTGGGAGTACCTTCACCACACGGACTGCAGCAGTTCAAGAAGGCGGCTCACCACCACTTTCTCAAGGGCAACTAGGGTTGGGCAATAAATGCTGGCCTTGTCAGCGATGCCTTGATCCCATAAACAAATAAAAAAAAAGATGGCAGCTGCGAGATTGAAGGAATCAATTTTAGAGGCTCGGCCATGTTAACTCAATGCCTTCAGGCTCAGCTTTTCGCACATATTCATGTTTTTAATAATTAGTTTCTTCTCCCACTGTACCTCTCTTCCTGGATCCCCAAACCCAATCCCCTTCCAGCAAACAAATTCTTGCTCTTCAACCCAACAAATTCTTTCTCATTAGCCCAGAAGGGCTTATTGTTTAGTCCAGATTAGACTAATTTATATTAGGTAATCTTTATTAAGAATATATATTTAAAATCATTAAATATAGGAACATATGAACAGTAGTAGGCCATCCAGCCCTTCAAGCCTGTACCGCCATTCATCGAGATCATGGCTGATCTGTATCCTAGCTCCATCCACCCGCCTTCGCTCTATATCCCTTAATACCCTTGGCTAGCAAGAAACTATTGATTTGAAATTATTAATTGAGTTAGCATCTACTGCTTTTTGTGGGAGAGAGTTCCACACTTCTACTACCCTTTGTGTGACGAGGTGTTTCCTAACTTCTCTCCTGTGGTTATAGTGGTAAAGATCACTGTCAATTCAGATTTAATTTAGCGCTGATACACAGTACAATGACAACCTCAGTTTCTATTGATGTTCTTTATTTATTTTCAATAGTATATATTGGAATCATGATTTATGACATGAATGCATTGAATTTATGGATTAGCAGAAAGAAACATTTTGCTTAAAATACCATTAATGTTCTTATAAGCTTTCAATGTAAATATGTAAGCAATGGCCTGCAAACATTTACTGCACAACTAAGTACATACATAGTCCAATAAATGCTAAAAGTTATTTTTAAAGCTTAAATGTTCTATTAACATTACCTTATTGCAATTTATGCAGTAGATTGAGCGATTAAAGCAACTGATTGATCAATTTCATATTAAAATGCAGCAACAGTATTGTGAAAAAGTCAATAAATAAGCTTGAGTTGAATAGCCAATTTTGCCTTATACCTAAGATAACATTTCCATCTTCCCCAGCAATATTCTCCACAAAATGGAGTACACAGTGGTGAGGTAGCAAAGCATTTATTAGTCACAATTCATCCACCCCTCTGGTTCGAAAGTTGCTCTGAAAGAAAGTCGACGGCTGTATCTGTACACCAAAGGTCCACTTGTGAGGTAATAATGCCCTGTTCATAAAAAAAAAGTTTAGTTATTATTTTCTAAAATCATGGGACCCACATTTCCTTGTGCGTTCCACCAGATTCATGTTGTAACTCTGGCAGAACATCTTGGAAACAGGCAGGTACCAGGTTCCTGCCAATTCTGGGAGTTTCCAGTTGGCCGTATAATGGGCAGAACCTCTGGCTGCCTCTTAAAAGATCAATGATGCCAAGAGGGTGGAGCCGGAAGAGGGGGAAGGGACTCCTTGGGCTCTATTTTGCCAGCACTCAGGGGGTGGGTTTGGATGTGGGTCAGGTGGTAAAATGGCAAAAAATGATGGCGGGTTCTGATCCCGCCGTCAACCCGCCTCCGTACAACTTTGCCAGAGGCTGGCTTGCAGACTCCTGTTCGGTCCCCCCACCAAGCGGGGGGACAGGCCCTTAAGGCAGTTTACTGGTTGTTAACTGCCCGTATAATCCTATTTTGCCTGACCTTTTAAGTTTTACCACATTTTCGTTCCCAAACCACGCCAGCTAATTGTGTCGGGTTCACAAGTGGCTGCCTTCTTCACAGCTCCAGCTCCAGCATAAAAACAGAGCTTTCAACAAGGAATAGTTGCAGGTGGCAGAACTTTGTTTTTTCAGGTCTTGGAAAACTTTTTGCAGGTTTAATGATTTTGGAAGTGGTGAAGCTGAGATCCATCTCCAGTGAGACCTCCTGGGAAAACCCTCTCCCCACATTGACTGAGCGCTTCCTCAACTGAGATATTTACCAGCAGCGGGAACAATTTATTTCCTTTCATCATGGTCCTCAGATTCGGAGGAAGAGCAGCCACGGCAGCAGCAGAACCAGGAACAACAGCAGCAGCAACAACAGGAGCGCCAACCTGCTGCTCACCCACCTGATGGTGCACAGGGCAGAAGGCGTCAGCGCAGGGAAGCACGTCACCGCCGGAGATACCCCCAACACTGGGTTTACAGGTGAGGAGGAGCTTCCTCAACATGAGTGAGCAGCAGTGCCAAAGGAGGCTGAGACTTTCGCGAGAGGTAGTCAGTGACATCTGCGCAATGCTGTACCACACCTGGAGCCCAGAGGAGCGGGTGGACACTCCTTACCAGTGGCTGTCAAAGTCACCACTGCACTCAATTTTTTTGCTTCAGGCTCCTTCCAGGGATCATCAGCAGACATCAGCGGCATCTCCCAGTTGGCCGCACACACTTACATCACGCAGGTTACCGATGCCCTCTTTGCAAAGGCGCACAATTACATCCACTTCTCCACGGATCAAGCAAGTATAACCGCGCGTGCGGTTGGCTTTGCAAATATGGCAGGGTGCAGGGCGTCATAGACTGCACACGTGGCCCTTAGGACACCCCATCACAACCGAGCTGTTTTTGTCAACCGCAAGGGCTTTCACTCCCTCAACGTCCAGCGGGTGTGTAACCACAAGAAGGACATCTTGCATGTTTGCGCGTTGTACAGTGGCAGTTGCCATGACTCGTTCATCCTGCGGCAGTCTAGTGTGCTTCTGCTCTTCAATCTGCCAAACCAACTTTCCGGATGGCTACTTGGAGACAAGGGCTATCCCCTGAAGACGTGGCTAATGATGCTATTGAGGAGGCCAGCGAACGAAGCCAAGGAGCGCTACAATGCCAGCCACATTTCGACCCGATCCATCATCAAGCAAACCATCGGCTTGCTGAAGCTGCGATTCAGATGCCTTGACAGATCAAGTGGAGCCCTACAGTACTCAGCTGCCAGGGTCTCCAGAATCATTGTGGTCTGCTGCGCACTGCACAACATCACATAGCATCGTGGCTTGCAGCTGCCTGAGGAACAAATGGCTCAGTGCATAGCTTCCTCAGATGTGGAGGAGGAGGAGGAGGAAGGAGACCTTGTGGAGGCGGATCAGCCAGCTGCAACAGCACGTGAGCACATTGCTGCCCGGGATGCAGGGGATGCACTAATCTTTGCCAGATTCGCTTAGGTAGACAAATCAAACACATGTGGCTGGCACCTTCTTACCACACCATAGACAATGGACAAGAACCTGTGGCTTCCTATCACTCTGACCACCATCATGACAAATGCAAGTCACCCTGAGCCCTCAATGTGGAACTTCCATTTCCGAAATCACATAGGTCAGAGCTTCAATAGTTTGCCATCACTTCTGTTTAATGCATTCACAAAATGATGGCAGTTTAAAAACTTTAACACAACACAACACCCAAGTGACTACCCTTGTGACTAATTGTGCTTTATCTTCCTCTTACGCATGCTTCTACGTGGTGCTTCCCCTGCGGCTTCAGCAGATTAGGAGGCACCTTGCTCACTTTCATGCTGCTCCTGCTTCGACACCTTTGGCGGGTGTCCTCTGGGTTTGTGAGCCTGTGAGGGCTCAGCAACAGTCTGCTCCTCCTGCGTCTGTGCAGGAGCTGAGCTGCCCATCTCAGTTGGGTGAGGACTCTGGTGGGGCTCTGACCGAGGGCTGCTCAGTGGTATGGGAGTGTGAGCACTTGGAGAGGAGCCCTCACTTCCTTGTTGCCTGCTACCAAGATCCCTCTCATGGGTCAGCCCCACTTCAGTGCTAGCAAGTGGCTGGACAGCACCTTGCTGCCACATCAGGGGGGCCATGAGGACCCGTATCTGCACTGGCAGTCCTACTCAAAAGGACTTCATGAAGCTCTGGTTTCTCTGCTCAATAGCTGTCCATCGTTCCTCCAGAGATGCCAATCTATTCTGAACATTCACCATCTTTTCCTGACTCTGACGACTTATTTCCTCCATGGCCATAGCCATCCTCTCCTCTACCGTAGCCATCATTTCCACGGAGGTTGCCATCCTTTCCGTGGTGGTGTGTTCATGCGCCATTGACTCCACAAGGGCACTGCTCATGTTAGAGATGGACTCCTCCATCCTCTTCATACTTGCAGTAACCCTGGAGACAACACTTGCCAGAGACTCCTGCACCTATTCCTGGAATTCCAGCACCGCTCTCTTTCTGGATGGACCCGGAGGCACAGGGTCCATATGCAGCTGAGCAGAGCTGGGAGCGCCCTGTGGCCTCCGACGATGACTCTCCACTGCTATCCCTGTCTCTACCATCTGCTGATGCTCGCTTGTGAGCTGCGATACACCAGGTGACAACACTACTCTATCTTGCGAAGGTCCCACCGAGGTGTGCGTTTCTGCGCTGGTGATGGGTGCGCTTAATTCTGCTGATGCTACACCCTCAGAGGTTGCAGCTTCCTCTGAGGAGTCTTCTGGCTCCGCTTCTTCCTTGTGGACAGTGAGGAGGGGGGCTGTCAATGGTCCTGTGGAGGAGTAAAGGTATGAGTTAGACATGAGATATTAATGTAGCATGCACTTGGAATTGTGCAGATGATCATAAGTCAATCTGTATGAGCTTCAGAAGCCATATCAGTCACTCATGCAATGTTCATGAGAGAGATGCTAAACTATTCTGTCACCAGCTTGCTCTGATGCGCTCGTCTGTCCGTCCCCCACTTCCACATCCTCTTCGGCTTCAACGATCTCTAGGGCCGCCTCCTCAGCACTGGTGAGATGGGCTATTGAGGGTGGCCCTCCTCCTGTCTTCGCCCTTTCTCTCTTATTGTGAGCTCTCTTCTCCCACAACGAGGGACACAAGTGGAGTTTGAGTGAGAATGATGGGAGTGAGTGTAGAGAATCCATAGCATAGATGCTTAGAAGGAGACAAAGATGGAGTGAGGTCCAAATACCAAGGGCCCTCCCTGTGTGTTGTTGGTTGTTGTCATAGCATAACAGTGATAGGGAGTGTGAGGGCATCATAGTCAAATAGTTAAGTGATTGTGTAGAGAGAGAGGGATGGTTAAGGGTGCAAGGGATGGAAGGGTAAAGTGGGATGTGTAGGAGTAGGTTGACAATGCAGAGTGCTAGTGCTGAGAGGAGATGGGGAGCAGAATGAGGGTAAAGGTGATGGTCTACTCACTTTTCCTGTGTGGACAAGGTCATTGAAACTCTTTCAGCACTGCAGCCAGGTTCTGCTGCACATCGATCTGGAGCTTACCTCCTGTGCCAGTTGCAGCCACACAGCTTTGGTCTGCTGGGGAGACTTTTTCCTCCCAGAGGAAGGAAAGAGCACCTCCTTTTGAACTCTGGCTCCCTCCACCAGAGCATGGAGGGAGCCATCATCGAAGCAAGGTGAGGCCTTGGGCCTTGAGCTAGACATCTCAGGAGTTGCAAAGACTTAGGACAGTAGTAACTCTGGAAGTACAAAGGCAGAAAATGAACCAAGGCTGCTTGGAGCCCGTAAATGCAGCTGGATAAATGATGTCATCAGAGGCGAGTTTCAGAGCCAAAAGAGTAATTGGGCCAGGGGAGCGCACACGCAGGGAATCAATTGCCCAATTAGGGCAAAATCGCAAAATTATCTCGCCTGACAGCGGAGGCGGGATCGGGACCTGCCGACCACCTGACCCGCACCCAACCAACCACCAATGGCAAAATCGAGCCCATTATATTTGAGTTCCTGCATTCCTAGCCCAGAAGGGCTTTGTGTAAGACTTGAAGCTGATATGCTAAGAGAGATGATATGCATGTTCAACAAAATGACACAAGTGATGCCACCTGTATTGTCAGGCCAGGGAAGCAACGTAGACCCCAGAAGACAAAATAAATTGATTTTAAAGTTCTGGATTGGCTTCCTTACACAGGAGGACTGAGGGAGGGAGTCCATTGAGCTTCTGGGGGTTCCTGG
The DNA here is from genome assembly GCA_030390025.1 of Squalus acanthias. NCBI lineage: Eukaryota > Metazoa > Chordata > Chondrichthyes > Squaliformes > Squalidae > Squalus > Squalus acanthias. The sequence continues at coordinate 75,603,721 of CM059431.1, forward strand.
GAATTCACCCCGACTCCCCCCCCCCCCACAAAGGTGGCCAGGCATCAGATGTCCCGACAGGATGGGGCAGGTGGGCACCAGAGATGTGCCTATAGTGGCATGGATGGCAACGTGCCCCAAGTTAAATCGGTAGCTTTTCCAGGAACCCTGCAAAATTCAGCAGGGTCAGTGCTGGAGAGCACCAGTGAGCACAATCACAGATTAATTGGCCAATTGAGCCTTGTGAATTTTTGGAGTCGTATTTTCTTGAATTGAAAAGTTGGACAGATAATTTTGTGGTCCTGGGTAACTGTGTTACTGTTCTTAGCTTTGGCCCAAAAATTAGACCTAATACGCGAGAGTACGCACTGTGTACTCTCGCGTTTTAGGTCTCCAATTGCCGGTTTCCTGCATGCACTGCGCATGCGCGGCAAACCGGCACTTCGTGAATTCAAAAGGGGGCGGTTCCTAAGTGAACCGCGTGCGCGCTACAGGCTGCGCGCACGCAGTGCACTTAGTGCTTTGAACGCGCAGGTAAGCATGGAAGATTTTACACATAAAGAAAGGAGGTAAAAGACCCTCTTTTAACAAGGTAAGTAGTTAATTAAGTATTATTTTAAATTTTTTTCAACAGGTTTATCTTTTTTAGAGACTTTAAAGAAAGGTAAGTTTATTTTTATAACTTTTAAAAAGATTTTAAATTTTTTCAAAAATTTAATTTTTTGTTTAAAGTGGTTAATTTATTTAACTATACTTATTTTATTAATGTGATGGCTTTTTAAAAAAATTTAATTGAGGTTTAGCTGTTCTTTTGGCGGTGTGTAGGATTCATAGCTTTGACAGCCCTTGCTGTTAAAACTATGAATGAAAGATGGTGTGCTGCCATTGGCTCTAACTGAATCATGTGATCCCAGAGCTCGCATGAACTAATTGCGTCTCTGGGTCACGCAAGCACTGCACAGCTGCAGCCTTGAAACTAAAGTTCGTGTGGGCCCGGAGGAAAAAGGTAGGCGCGGAGTGAGATATTGCGGGGAAGCCTTACCCCCGCGTGAACACTCAGGGGTAGAAATTAGGTCGCGCCCCATTTGGGGCGCAAATATCGTCTGGACGCAAATATTAGCGCCTGGCGCTAATTATCGGCACTGACTGGAAACTTCACTTTTACCGCCCCGGGAGGTGAGTGGAGCGCTAAAGCAGGCGCTGCACACCTGTCTTAAGGCGCAAAGGCCAAGGAGTGAGGTGCTACCTCAGAGCGCTGGCGAAGCTCATGTAATGTCAGTCAGCAATGGAACACACACACAATGGCACGGGCCAGTTCTTAAAGGGGATGGTTAATCTTGCTTTCCATCCACATCCTGTTCATTGCAGCCATGAATCTCGGCCTGGAGAGACTTGCACATCAAATGTGCTGGAAAGAACAATGGAGAGTACCAGGCAAAGAGCTCAGAGTGCAGCTCCCACAGTCTCTGCTAAATCGATACAAGGAATGGCAAATCAAAATGAACCTGCAAAGTGCTGCTCAGTACCCAAAACTCCTTCACACAACGTTGAATCTCTCCAGAAGTCTCTCCCTCTCTCTCTCAGAATGCGTAGTTCAAAAATGCCACCAACAATAAAAGACAGGAAGAGGCCCCCTTTAAATAGCACCCCCCCCCAGCCCCACAGCGATTGATAGCGTTCCAGTCTTCCGGTCGTTGGATGCGCCAGGCGGTAAGGCAGGGGGCGCCACTCAATTTCTGCTCCGGGGCGCCACAAGGGCGTTGCACCATGGAATGACGTCACAATCTGCGCGCGCAGGTGGTCGCAGCGGTAAGTTTTAACGCCGCCGCACAATCTCAAGTTAAGTTCTCGAGCGGCGCAAACATCGCTGCGCCCGGGCGTTAGCGGCTTTGCGCCCCATTAGCGCCCTCTTAAGGCGCTAACGGGAGGCGCAACCAACTGAATTTTTACCAGTGTTTAATTTCTGGGCCATTATGTGTAATCAGGATCAGAGAGATAGAGACTTTTTTCTCTCCAAACAGATTACTCCTTTCTGATATAGTCATGTTGAAAGAAAACTAAAGAAATTGCACAAAAATTCCTAAAAAGTATCTATGTAAGCAAGTGTCAGTCTTGGCTCAGTGGTAGCACTCCCACCTCACAATCAAATGGTTGGGTCCAAGCTCCACTCAGGGACTTGAGCTTCAGAGCATCACTGAGGGAATTCTACACTGTCAGAGTTGCCATTTTACAGATGTTATGTTCAACTAATTTACTTGCTCCCAAATTAGTCAGCAAATTGGGAACAATACAAATTGGGCACGGCAGGAGCGGAGTCTTACAATTTTGGGGCTTATATATGAATACAGTCTGTTCATGCAGAGCACGCATAGATGGGCAGATAATTAAAAACAAATCAGGACAATGTACTTTAGTTTTTAGCTTTAGCCGAAGGAACACTGCCGGAAAGAGACAAAACAAAAGCAGTGAACGATGCTGTCACCATTTTGATGGTTTTTCAAGGAGTTTCCCGTCAATATCATTTTAACATTGAGTCCAGATTATGGCTCCTCGACTCAACCAGCAACAGGACAAAAAATGTGATCAAGATCAATCCCATGGCAAGACCTAATTAACAGTTATAGTTATACTCTTAGACCTGAATCTCTCTTCTTCATCAAACCTGCAGACTGATAGACAGAGTCCTGCAGGTTTTATTGTCTCCACTTGTTAACCACTCTTGTATATATTCAAATTACAGACAATTAAATTCTACATTTCGCTGCTAAACAAAAACATTTAGGGCTGGATTTTGTCAGTGTGGGCGGCCTGGGACGTGTCAGGTGGAAATCGTGTCAGGATCCCGACTCCTAAGTGATGTGTTGAAAAAGTGGGATTTTCCCCTAATTGGGCAATTGATTTCCTGCGTTTGGGAACCACTGGCCCAATGAGTCTTTTCATACAGAAAGTCGCTTCCGATGACATCATCAATGCTGTTGGATTTAAGGCCTGCAAGCAGCCTTGATTCTTCTGGAGACTGCAAAGGCTCTGCAATTTATATGAAGAGTTGAATTGTGGAAAATGTCAATGATCAAGCAAAAGTGTGCTCCTCGATTTGATGAGCCCTCCCTCTAAGCTCTGGTGCACGGAGCCAGCTATAATAAGGAGGTGCTGTTCCCTTCCTCAGGGAGAGAAAAAAAACACCCCAGCAGACAAAAGCTGTGTGGCTACAAGTGGCCCAGGAGGTCAACTCCATTTCGCTGAGCTGCAGAACCTGGCTGCAATGCAGGAAGAGGTTTCATGACCTTCTCCGCAGAGGAAAAGTGAGTATTCCATCCACATGACCCTTAATCTGATCCCCATTGCCTCTCCTCACCAGCACTCTGCTTTGCCAACCTCTTCCTCCAAATGCCACTTGACACTTACATCCCTGCACCCTTACCCATTCCCTCTCTCTCTCTCTATGGTCACATTCACCTAACTATTCGACCATGCAGCCCTCACACTCCCTATCACTGTGATGCCATGACAACAACAACTTTCAACACACAGGGAGGGTCCTTTGTATCCTTCTAAGCATCTATGCGATGAATTCTCTACACTCACTCCTTCATTCTGACTCAAACTCCACTTGTGTCCCTCATTGCAGGAAAAGAGAGCCCACAATAAGAGGGAAAGAGCCATGACAGGAGGAGGACCACCCTCAGTAGCCCAGCTCACCCCCTGGGAGGAGGTGGCCCTGGAAATTGCTGGGATCGAGGAGGATACCCAAGTGGGGGACGGACAGACGGGCGCATCACAGCAAGCTGGTGACAGAATACTTTAGAATCGCTCTCATTGACATAGCATGAGTCACTGATAATGAATCTGATGCCCTAACAGATTGACTTATGACCATCTGCAATATTCAATGTGCAAGTAACCTTGGCCTCACATCTCTAACTCTTTCCTTTACTCCCCGACAGGACCATCGAAAGCCCCCGTCCCCACTATCCAGAAGGAACAGCCTGAGCCTCCAGATTCCTCAGAGGAAGTTGCAACCTCTGAGGGCGCAGCGTCACCAGAGTTCAACGCACCCAGCACCAGCGCAGACACTCACACCTCGGTGGGACCTTCGCGAGATAGAGTAGTGTTGTCACCTGCTGTATCACAGCTCACAAGTGAGCATCAGCAGATGGTGGAGACAGGGACAGCAGTGGAGAGTTCTCGTCGGAGGTCGCAGGACTCTCCCAGCTTGGCTCAGCTGCATGTCGACCCTGTGCCTCCGGATCCATCCAGATGGAGAGCGGTGCTGGAACTCCAGGAACAGGTGCAGGAGTCTCTGGCAGGTTTTGTCTCCAGGGTCGCTGCGAGTGTGGAGCGAATGGAGGAGTCCATCGCGAACATGAGCAGAGACTTTCTGGAGGCATTGGCGCATGAATGCATCACCGCGGAAAGGATGGCAAACTACGTGGAAAGGATGGCTACCTCCATGGTAAGGCTGGCTACCTTAGAGGAGAGGATGGCTACGGTAGAAGAGAGGATGGCTACGTCCATGGAGGAGCTTAGCCGCCAGGGTATTTAAAACATGGTCATTGTTCAGAATAGAATGACATCTCTTGAGGAGCGATGGTCAGCTATTGAGCAACAAACTAGACCTTCATGCAAGTCCTCTGGAGTAGGACTTCCAGTGCAGAAACGGGTCCTCACGGCCCCCCTGCAGTGCAGCAAGGTGCTGTCAAGCCACTTGCTAGCTCTGAAGTGGGGCTGACCCATGAGTGGGATGTTGGTGGCAGACAACAAGGAAGTGGGGGCTCCTCTCCAAGCGCTCACACGACTATGCCACAGCAAAGCCCTCAGTCAGAGCCCCACCAGAGACCTCACCCAACTGAGATGGGCGTCTCAGCCCTTGCACAGCCGCAGGAGCAGCAGACTGTTGGCGAGCCCTCACAGGTTCGCCACCCCAGAGGACGCCCGCCAAAGGCGTCGAGACAGGAGCAGCAAGAGAGTGAACAAGGGGCCTCCACATCTGCTGAAGCCACAGGGGAAGCACCACGTAGGAGCACGCGTAAGAGGAAGATAAAGCACAAGTAGTCACAAGGGTAGTCACTTGGATGCTGTTGTTTTGTTTTTGGACCAGCCATCATTGTGATTGTATTATAAAGTGTTTTGATGGCAAACTGTTGAAGTTGTGGCCTCTGTCATTTCGCAAATGGGACTTTCACATTGAAGGCTTAGGGCACCTTGCGATTGTCAGAATGGTGGTCAGAGTGATAGGATTCCGCAAGTTCTTGTCCATTGTCGATGCTCTGGTAAGAAGGAGCGAGACTAAAATGTTTGATTCTGCAGGTTAAGCAAATCTGGCCAGGATGAGTGCGTCCCTTGCATCCCGGGCAGCAATATTGTTGCGTGCTGGCGCCTTCTGGCCTGTGCATCTTCAGGTGGGTGACTAGCAGCTTGGTGCTCCTGTTGAAGCTCCTGCTGTTGGTGCTGCTGTTGCTCATGGTTCTGCTGCTGCCGTGGCTGGTCTGCGTCTGAATCTGATGTCCAGGAGGAAAGGAATTAAATGGTCGCCATGCTTCTGGTATATGCCTCAGTTGAGGAAGCGCTTAGTCAAGGTGGGGAGAGGGGCTTCCCAGGAGGTCACACTGGAGATGAGTGTCAGGCTCCAAACTTCCACAACACTGAGTATGCCTGCTAAAAGTTCCCCCAGACCTGAAACAACAAAGTTCTACCACCTGCAAATGATCATTGGTGAAAACTCCTTTGTAATGGTGGAGCTGCAGCTGTGAGTAAGCAATCCACTAGTGAGGCAGCCAGCATTACCTGGCTTGTTCCAGAGTAGGCGTGTAGGATCGTGGGAATGTCTAAAAATCGGAAAGGCCTCTCAAAATGGGATTATAGAGGCAATTAAGTGGTTGTTAAGGGCCTTAAAGGCCTATCCTGCCTCTTGGAGGCGGGATGGAAAGGGGGTCAGAAAACATGCATTTGGGAAAATTGCTCAGAGGCGGGATGGAGGCGGGATCGGGCCCACCCGACATTTTTGGTGATTTTAACAACTCGCACGCCTCCAATCCCGCCTCCTCGGGCCTGGCAAAATCGAGCCCGTAGTATAATAGATACTTTGAAGCAGAAGTGTTCAGACAATGTTATAAACTCTGACAGCGATGCCATTAAAGGCTTGAGCTGCGATATACATTTCTTTCTCTCTTTCTATCAGTGGGGGTATTTTAACCTCGACAAATGGTTGGGTTGGGGGAATGGGGGTAGTTAAAGCGCTAAACATCAGAATCACGACCTGAACCCGCCTCCAACCCACCCACTTCCGGTTTTAACGTAGGAAGGCCGGGGAGGTGGGGTGGGGCAGCCAGTCCGCTGCCAGGAGTCGGGCCGCCTATTTAAATATTATAATGAGGCTGGAAGCCTCTTCTTTAAGGTCCACTTTGTTTAACTGTAGCTGGTTGGGTTTTGCACACTTTGTAAAACCCACCAGCTACAGCAAGGCGAGGTCTGCTGGATCTCGGATGTAAGTGCCTTTACAACGACCTCTTCGATCCAGGGTCCCTGCCGAACCCATCCCCCGCAATTGGAGACCCCCCCACAAAGCCTCCGATTGCCCACACCAGGCCTCTACCCCCCACGAGGCCTCCGAACCCCCCACAATGCCTCCGATCCCCCCAAGAGGCATCCCGCCCCTCCAGGTCTCCGATTCCGCCCCCCCCCACCCCCACCTCCGGCCCTTCCCATGCTGCTCCTCTCGGCCACCCCCATCTTTCTCCGGCCCCTGATCTTCTTGTCACTCATGGCCCGACCCCTCGATCTTCTCCCGGGCCCGGAACCCCGACCCCTCGATCTTCTCCCGGCCCCCGACCCCTCGATCTTCTCCCGGCCCCCGACCCCTCGATCTTCTCCCGGCCCCCGACCCCCTGATCTTCTCCCGGCCCGGCTCCCGACCACTCGATCCTCTCATGGCCCGACACCTTCATCTTGTCCCAGCCCGGCCCCCCCCATGCGATCTTCTCCTGGGCCCTCGATCTTCTCCCGGCCCGATCCCCAGAGGCTTCCAATTCAAATCAGGCCCTGCCGTTAAAGTTGGCAGGTCCTGCGGGAAACCCGTTCTCCCGGGTTTCCTGACCGCATCGGAGACCCACCCCCTCCCCCCCCCAACCCACCTTCCCCATTAAAATTCAGCCCATTGTGTCTGGTGCTTTTTGCACCTTTTCACCCTTTCTGCAGCACATCTCTACCCCCCTCACTTGAACACTAGGAATGTCATAGGTGTGCAACTTACCCTACTGTGTCTCTGACTATCTATCTATCTCTCTCTGCAATCTCTCTTTCTTTGCCTCTCTTCCTCTCATAGTATCTCTCTCACTGCTCTTCATGTTTTATCTGTCTGTCTGTCCATTTGTTTGTCTCTGTAAAATGAGCTTGTGAAAATAGTTTTCCTGTACAAACTTACCCAAAAAGGATTCCAATGTTTAGTTTATTGTTTGTTTTTCCTATAGACTTCAAAACAAACTCTGTTTTAGCCTGTCTGTCCTTTCACTTTGATTACTGCTCGCATTTCCCACAGAAAATCACACTTATGTATGTTGGGAGTTTCTCCATTTAAATTGCCTCGTGCTTGGAATTATCGGCACAGCAGCTTGCTAAGAGTTATTGTTGGTGTCACTTCAGCTGCCATTGGTCGCTCTGGGAAGATCGTGGTTTCAAGTTCTAGACTTCTCAGAGAGGCACAGGCCTCCAATGAAAAATGTTACTATGTTTTTTTTGGACACAAGAAAATGCTCGTGGAAAGGTACATTTAATCATTTGTTTGTAAATGTTGTAATTTGTGTGATATTGTTATTTTACAAACCTTATTTGAAGAAACTGTTTCTCAGTTAGTGAGAATTCAAAGTGGTGGCCAAAGGGATTTTCACAAATATTTTGAGCAATCCAGTTGCTTTATCTTCTCCCTCATTTTATTGAATGAGTTTATTGACTGTTCGTGCTTAATTTGTTGTTTCATATCGCAGTTTATTCATAGTTTTTCTGTCCGATTTACTTTTTTAATTTATATGTTCCCTACCAGTTCAGATTTTAATGACTGTTTTATGAAATTTGAGTTGATAAGCTCCAGAAAAATTGCATTTATACAACTGATGCTCTGAAGTACAACACAGGAAGTGTTGTAATAATGTGATGAATAAAATGTGTGCCAGATGCAAAACTTTTAATTATTATACTAGCAAATCTCCCGGGTTTCCTGGCCGCCTCGGAGACCCACCCCCCTCCCCCGCCCCCAACCCACCTTCCCCATTACAGCTCACAGTAAGTGAAAAATACAGTTTTATCAGGACAAGGACATTATACCTGGTGAAACATAGAGGGCTGGATTTTCAATGACCCGTGGAGTAGGGTTTGGAGGCAATGTGGGGGGTTAAAATAGCGAAAAGTGGAGGGTGGACCTGATCCCTGACTCCATTCCACCTCCACGCAATTTTGACAAAATCGGTCGCGGTGTTCCCGACTCCGTCCCGCCTCCAAGAGGCCGGAGAGGCCATTAAAGCCCTTAACAAGCCCTAAATTGGCACTGTAATGCCATTTTGAAACGTTTTAGCTAGTTTCACCCTTTTCCGACGTGAAGCACTCCTGATGTGAAACACGCCAGTGAAACCTGGCGGGAGCACAAGTGGATAGCTGACTATCAGCTGCAGGTCCACTATTACAACGGAGATATGATGAAGGTAGTAGTAGTATTAGGTCTGAAAGTCGCCTCTGATGCTGTAGCATTGAATGCTTCAGAGACTGCCTGGCCTTGCTGTGAGAGGACCTGGATGCAAAAAAAATTCTCTCTCTCTCTCTCTCTCTCTCTCACTCTCTCTCTCTCTCTCTCTCTCTCTCTGATGCTGCTCATTTTGCATCCAGGTCCTCTCACAGCAAAGGTCAGCCAGTCTCTGAGACCAGGCAGACTCTGACCTGCAATGCAGCAGCAATGATGACATCATCAGAGGTGACTTTCAGACTGAAACCACTAATTGGTTCATGGGTTCCCACATGCTCGAACTCAATTGCCCAATTAGGTGAAAATTGCATCAATCTCCCACATCCAATTCCAGTTGGGTGGATAACACGAAATGTGGATGACACGACCCCAACCCGCCCCAGTATCAAAATTCAGCCCCATGTATTATTCTTCTGCTAAAGTATGGATGTGTTTTTCTTTAGCCTGTAAAATCTAGTTGCTGTTAAGTCAACAGTGGGTGTTTTCATTTATTCAGAGACTGCAGACATTCTGGGACAATTTTAACCTGAGCAGCCTGGTGGGAAACTGGCGGGATCAGATCGGCCGTCCGTTTTACACCCCGCCCGATTTTACCCGCTACTAAAGTCAATGGAGAGTAAAATCGGACAGGAGGTGAAAGCGGTGTGGAACTCACTCCTATCAGTTTCCCACCAGGCGGGTGAGTTTAAAATGATTCCCTCTGTCTCTAGTATTTTGTATTTTTGAAGATTTCCTTTGTTTCTTTGTACCTTTTTGAAGTGTGACACAAAGATTTGAGTGAGACACTTGAATTGTGACAGACAGGAAATCCATGCTAAATGCACAACTTTTATATTACGGATATGTACCAGATAGTCCCCAGTATTCTAAAAAATATAAATTCTTAAAGACAAGAGAGAAAATGATGTCCTCATAAGGTGACTTGATGGGGCTGATTTTGTGAGGTTCAGCTGCTGGAATGGAGCCTTGCTTTATCGGAGCACAGATCAGAGAAATGGCGGTCGGATCCTCTGATTTGTGACACTCCTGATGTTCCAGTGATAAATATTCAATCTGATCTCTACGCCCGATTTTGTGACCCATTTTCCTATAGATAGGGTTTTGCACAACAAAACTGCATTTATATTCTTAATGTAAAGAGATCCATTTAATTTAAAACTACTGAATTGAAAAAAATCCTTTTAAATCTCACAGCTGCATCTCACTTACATCTTCCACACTGATTTTATTATTTTAATTTTACCACTGTTATTAAACTATAAGTTACCTTTCTCTACCAAGTGCACACTTACTTTGATATACATAAGCTGCATCCACACGATTAGAAATTTCTGGAAAGAACTCGCTTATTGATCTTGGGTATCCACTGTACATTTGATTTCTACGTTGATTGTAACTAAATAAGAAAGTACATGGGACAGTATGTTATAATCTCTGGGGAAACAAACAACAACAAAAGCATCAGAAAATGGGTCAAAGATAGAAAAAGTTATGAAAGCACTTACAGCCAGAGTTGATCTCCCACAAAGAACACTATCCGTCTACGACTTATATACATTGCGGCATCTATTTTATTAACACTGCTTGGAAAACCAAGGTCAGAGATGGGCTTTGGGTAACCTGATCTCAGAACAGTCCCACTGAAACGCCAGTATTGAGATCCTGCAAGGTGAAGAGCAATTTATTGTAAAAATAATCGCAAAATGATTGGCCAATCCTCTCACTCAGTTTTATATTAAACAGACCTTATCATACTGTGTATAATTGTGATACTCACAGACGCAGATTGATTGGCCTCCAGTGATGCCACACAAACAGAGACTTCCGTTGTGCTAACAATATTTGGAGTAACCCATATTATTAACAACGATAAGGAGGAGCATCCTCGAATAACTTGAAAATCATTACTGGAAGGATGATCATGAGAATGTTGCAAATACTAAGGTCTAAAGGGTATTTTCTGCAACAGTCTACTCAAAGTCATTTTGCGTGCTAAAAAATTAATTATCCAAAAATTTGAATTAAGCAATGTAGATAGTACAGGAAAGTGGGAATTTAGTGTTTAAAAATGTGAATTATCAGATAATTTGAACTAAACAACTTTGAATTAGGAAGAGTAAACTCTATGGGCCGAATCGTCCTGGAAAAATAACAGCGAGTTCAAGATGCCGTTGTCATTAATGCACAAATCAGCCAGTAAGTTCAGAGGATTAAGAGATATTCTGAGTGTTGCGAATCTCCAGAACTTGCTGGTCGATTCAAGCCGCTCCGCCATTTGCTTCACACAAAAGGCATCTCGACCTCAGCTTCCCATTATTTTTAAGAACTTGCTGGATTGCACATTAATTGCCCATTAAACTCGCCGCAGAAAGTTAGGGCTCAGAATTAACAGCCTAAGTACCCTTTTAACAACGTGATCATTGTTAATGCAATGCCAATCAATCTCTCCAGCCCAGAAAGAGAACAATTTAAACTGTTGAGTCTCATTTCTGCATGCAGTAAATTCTTCTTACAGAATTTAAAATTTCACTAAAGTTCCAGATGCTGTGTTGCCCTTGTCACACTGTTATCAGCTCTCACTTCCAGCAAGTTACAGCACAAATTATATTCAATTTGAACGGTGAAGGCAAAAGTCTAAACAATGGTGCTTGCTCCAGCAGGATTTGGCCCATGCATTATGCTTGATTTAAAAAAAATTAGAGAAAAATCCAAATCAACTATAATTGGTGTATGACTTTTATGCATCGTAGACAATAGACTATTACTAACATACTAATCGATTTATTACTAAAAATAAATAAATAGGCAATGTCTAACCAGTAAAAAAATAAATATTTGTCCTTCGGCGTCTCCTCCCGATTGCATAGGCAGCATCGATATTTGATGAGAGACTTGGCCAAGTGACTTCAACTGGGATTACCTCTGAAGAACGTGCATTCTTATAGAACCTATATAACAATGGACAAAATTGCATCAATGGTGATCCTGGTGCAGAACTTGAGGGGATCATTTTCTATGTATGTGTTCATGGCTGGAAACCACATCAGCTGTCAGTAAATACTCAGAAATAGCCTCAATATTCTATAATTTGTCTTTATGGGGGAAGACTTGCTATGTCTTGCTACTTGCTATAGGCACTTGAGGGAAATAAACTTGCAGGGCTATGGGGATAGAGCGGGGAATGGGACTGACTGGATTGCTCTACAGAGAGCCGGCATGGACTCGATGGGCCGAATGATCTCCTTCTGTGCCGTTATGACTCTATGGGGGAGAAATTCAGGACCGCCCCGTTTGGGGCGCAATTATCGGCCAGGCGCAAAGTTTAGCGCCTAGCATTAATTATCACCTCCGACTGCAAACATGGCTTCTATCGCCCCTGGAGGTGATTGGAGCGCTAAATCAGGCGCTACATGCCTCGCTTAAGGCACTAACATCAAGGAGCGAGGCGCTACCTAAGAGCGCTGGCGAAGCTCATGTGATGTCAGTCAGCAATGGAACACAGACACACTAGTGCCGGCCAGTTGTTAAAGGGGATGGTTGAACTTGCTCTCCATCCACACCCTGCTCATTGCAGCCATGAATCTCGGACTGGAGAGACCTGTACGTCAATTCTGCTGAAAAGAACAACGGAGAGGCCCAGGGAAAGAGCTCAGAGTGCAGCCCCCATAGTCTCTTCTAAATCGATGCAAGGAAGGTCAAATCAAAATGAACCTGCAAAGTGCTGCTCAGTACCCAAAACTCCTTCACACAGCGTTGAATCTCTCCAGAATTCTCTCTCTCTCTCAGAATGCGTGGTGCAAAAATGTCACCGACAAAAAAGGCAGGAAGCAGTCGCCTTTAAATAGCACTTTTCCAGTCCCTTCCCGATTGCAAAACGTTCCCCTCAACCTGTCGTTATTAGCGGCAGGGGGTGCCACTCAATATCTGGTCCGGGGTGTTACCGGGGCGTTGCACGCTCAACTGACATCACGATCTGCGGGCGCAGGAGATCGTGGCGGTAGTGTTTAGCGCCACCACAAAATGTCTGATCAATTTTGCGAGAGGCGCAAACATCGCCGCACCCGTGCGCAAGTTGCTTTGTGCCCCATAATGGGAGGCGCAAAGCAATCAAATTTTTCCCCGATGACTCTATGGTTGCTTTGTGCAGCAAAGTTGTAAACATCTTGGCCTGGAGTTTCCGCTATGTTTCGCTGTTTTTTCAGCGCAATTCATCTGAAATCAGCCAAACCTGTGCAAAAGATCGAGGAATTTCAAGCACAAATTACGTTCAGCGCAAATCGAGTTTCTGCGATCTTTTGCGTTAGTTATTTATGAGGCTGCTACACATACAAATGTTCCCCGTATAAATGACCCTATTGCAGATAACAAAAACGGATTAAATTATTAATAGCCTCATTTAAAGAAAGCAGTCGCGGAAAAGATATTATACATAAAATCCTGAAATCAGACCACGGCACTTCTCATCCCATTCCCGCTCCGATCCTGCCCACTGCCTGGTCCTTCACAAGGGCAGCCCAAGTGCTACCTGAATCAGGTGGCGACTCATTAAATTATTCAAATCGGGGTCCTATGCTGTAGATAGGTCACCAATTGCAATTTCGGTACAAATGGGTGGAGCATAAGCCGCGCACACTCTGTCCATTGGTACCAGGCAGTGAGCGGTCTAACCAGCAGTCCTTAAAGGGACAGCTGGCAGCCGCTCACAAACTGGACCAGGAAATATCTAACTCTTTTTGGTGGAGCCAGGAGTAGCAGGAGCTTCCGCTCCCCCTCCCACAGGGTCCGACTATTGGCCATCTCAGCAAGAAAGCGTAGGTGGCAAGGTTCGCTGCCGGTAGTTAAAATCGGCGCATCTGAATTTTTTTTCAGTTGAGCTATGGAAAATATACATAATTTAAAACTAACACAAAGGAGGACACAAGTAACCTCCCAGAGATGTCGGGGAACATAGGGTCTAATGAGAGGGATGAATTGAATTTGTAGGGAAATGGTGTTAGGGAAATTGATGGGATTGAAGGCCGATAAATCCCCAGGGCCTGATAATCTACATCCTAGGGTACTTAAGGAAGTGGCCCTAGAAATAGTAGATGCATTGCTGGTCATCTTCCAAAATTCTATAGACTCTGGAGCAGTTCCCATGGATTGGAGGATAGCTAATGTAACCCCACTATTTAAAAAAGGTGGTAGAGAGAAAACGGGGAATTATAGACCGGTAAGTCTGACATCGGTAGTGGGGAAAATGCTAGAGTCCATTATAAAAGATGTAATAGCAGAGCACTTGGAAAACAGTGACAGGATCGGACAAAGTCAACATGGATTTACAAAAGATAAATCATACTTGACTAATCTACTGGAATTTTTTGAGGATGTAACTGGTAGAATAGATAAAGGAGAACCAGTGGATGTGATGTATTTGGACTTTCAGAAGGCATTCGATAAGGTCCGGCATAAGAGATTACCGTGCAAAGTTAAAGCACATGGGATTGGGGGTAAGGTACTGTCTTAGATAGAGAACTGGTTGGCAGACAGGAAGCAAAGAGTTGGATTAAACGGGTCTTTTTCCGAGTGGCAGGTAGTGACTAGTGGGGTACCGCAGGGATCGGTGCTAGGACCCCAGCTATTCACAATATATATAAATGATCTAGACGAGGGAAATAGATGTAAGATCTCCAAGTTTGCAGACGACACAAAGCTGGGTGGGCGTGTGTGCTGTGAGGAGGATGCAGAGAAACTCCAGTATGATTTGGACAGGTTGAGTGATTGGGCAGATGCATGGCAAATGCAGTATAATGTGGATAAATTCGAGATTATCCACTTCGGTGGCAAAAACAGGAAGGCAGATTATTATCTGAACGGCAATAGATTGGGAAAAGGGGAAGTGCAACGAGACCTGGGTGTCCTTGTGCACCAGTCGCTGAAGGTAAGCATGCAGGTGCAGCAGGTGGTTAAGAAGGCAAATGGTATGTTGGCCTTGATAGCGAGAGGATTCGAGTACAGGAGCAAGGATGTCTTGCTGCAGTTGTACAGGGCCTTGGTGAGACCACACCTTGAGTATTGTGTGCAGTTTTGGTCACCTTATCTGAGGAAGGATGTTCTTGCCATGGAGAGAGTGCAGCGAAGATTCACGAGACTGATACCTGGGATGGCAGGAATGACGTATGAGGAGAGATTGGGTCGATTAGGCTTATATTCGCTAGAGTTTAGAAGAATGAGAGGGGATCTCATTGAAACTTATAAAATTCTAACAGGTCTAGACAGACTAGATGCAGGAAGGCTGTTCCTGATGGTGGGGGAGTCCAGAACCAGGGGTCACAGTCTAAGGATAAGGGGTAAGCCATTTAGGACTGAGATGAGGAGGAATTTCTTCACCCAGAGAGTGGTGAACCTGTGGAATTCTCTACCACAGAAGGCAGTTGAGTCCAATTCATTAAATATATTCAAGAAGGAGTTAGGGATATTTCTTAAGGTTAAACGGATCAAGGGATATGGGGAGAAAGCAGGGACAGGGTACTGAATTTGGATGATCAGCCATGATCTCATTAAATGGCGGAACAGGCTCGAGGGGCCGAATGGCCTACTCCTGCTCCTATCTTCTATGTTTCTATGTTTCTAACATGAGATTTAAAAAACACATTATTTACCCATTCTTAAAAATATAAATATTTCTTCGTATTCTTAATGCAGCATCCGTGAACAGGTTTGGGTCACAGGTTGGTTGTTCGGCTGTTGGAGTCTGGCTTGGTGTTTGTGTTGGAGGCTGGCTTGGTGCTTGTGTTGGAGGCTGGCTTGGTGTTTGTGTTGATAGTTGGCTTGGTGTTTGTGTTGGAGGTTGGCTTGGTGTTTGTGTTGGAGGTTGGCTTGGTGTTTGTGTTGGAGACTGGCTTGTTGTTTGTGTTGGAGGCTGGCTTGGTGCTTGTGTTGGAGGCTGGCTTGGTGTTTGTGTTGGAGGCTGGCTTGTTGTTTGTGTTGGAGACTGGCTTGTTGTTTGTGTTGGAGGCTGGCTTGGTGCTTGTGTTGGAGACTGGCTTGTTGTTTGTGTTGGAGACTGGCTTGTTGTTTGTGTTGGAGGCTGGCTTGGTGTTTGTGTTGGAGGCTGGCTTGTTGTTTGTGTTGGAGGCTGGCTTGGTGTTTGTGTTGGAGGCTGGCTTGGTGTTTGTGTTGGAGGCTGGCTTGGTGTTTGTGTTGGAGGCTGGCTTGTTGTTTGTGTTGGAGGCTGGCTTGGTGTTTGTGTTGGAGGCTGGCTTGGTGTTTGTGTTGGAGACTGGCTTGTTGTTTGTGTTGGAGGCTGGCTTGGTGCTTGTGTTGGAGGCTGGCTTGTTGTTTGTGTTGGAGGCTGGCTTGGTGTTTGTGTTGGAGACTGGCTTGTTGTTTGTGCTGGAGGCTGGCTTGTTTGTGTTGGAGACTGGCTTGTTGTTTGTGTTGGAGGTTGGATTGTTGTTTGTGTTGGAGACTGGCTTGTTGTTTGTGTTGGAGGCTGGCTTGGTGTTTGTGTTGGAGGCTGGCTTGGTGTTTGTGCTGGAGGCTGGCTTGTTTGTGTTGGAGACTGGCTTGTTTGTGTTGGAGACTGGCTTGTTGTTTGTGTTGGAGACTGGCTTGTTGTTTGTGTTGGAGGCTGGCTTGGTGTTTGTGTTGGAGTTTGGCTTGTTGTTTGTGTTGGAGGCTGGCTTGGTGCTTGTGTTGGAGGCTGGCTTGTTGTTTGTGTTGCAGGCTGGCTTGGCGTTTGTGTTGGAGGCTGGCTTGGTGTTTGTGTTGGAGGCTGGCTTGGTGTTTGTGTTGGAGGCTGGCTTGGTGCTTGTGTTGGAGACTGGCTTGGTGTTTGTGTTGGAGACTGGCTTGTTGTTTGTGTTGCAGGCTGGCTTGGTGTTTGTGTTGGAGGCTGGCTTGGTGTTTGTGTTGGAGGCTGGCTTGGTGTTTGTGTTGGAGGCTGGCTTGGTGCTTGTGTTGGAGACTGGCTTGTTGTTTGTGTTGGAGACTGGCTTGGTGTTTGTGTTGGAGGCTGGCTTGGTGTTTGTGTTGGAGGCTGGCTTGGTGTTTGTGTTGCAGGCTGGCTTGGTGCTTGTGTTGCAGGCTGGCTTGTTGCTTGTGTTGGAGGCTGGCTTGTTGCTTGTGTTGGAGGCTGGCTTGGTGTTTGTGTTGGAGGCTGGCTTGGTGTTTGTGTTGGAGGCTGGCTTGGTGTTTGTGTTGGAGGCTGGCTTGGTGTTTGTGTTGGAGTTTGGCTTGTTGTTTGTGTTGGAGGCTGGCTTGGTGTTTGTGTTGGAGACTGGCTTGTTGTTTGTGTTGGAGGCTGGCTTGGTGTTTGTGTTGGAGGCTGGCTTGGTGTTTGTGTTGGAGGCTGGCTTGGTGCTTGTGTTGGAGACTGGCTTGTTGTTTGTGTTGGAGACTGGCTTGTTGTTTGTGTTGGAGGCTGGCTTGGTGTTTGTGTTGGAGGCTGGCTTGTTGTTTGTGTTGGAGGCTGGCTTGGTGTTTGTGTTGGAGGCTGGCTTGGTGTTTGTGTTGGAGGCTGGCTTGGTGTTTGTGTTGGAGGCTGGCTTGTTGTTTGTGTTGGAGGCTGGCTTGGTGTTTGTGTTGGAGGCTGGCTTGGTGTTTGTGTTGGAGACTGGCTTGTTGTTTGTGTTGGAGGCTGGCTTGGTGCTTGTGTTGGAGGCTGGCTTGTTGTTTGTGTTGGAGGCTGGCTTGGTGTTTGTGTTGGAGACTGGCTTGTTGTTTGTGCTGGAGGCTGGCTTGTTTGTGTTGGAGACTGGCTTGTTGTTTGTGTTGGAGGTTGGATTGTTGTTTGTGTTGGAGACTGGCTTGTTGTTTGTGTTGGAGGCTGGCTTGGTGTTTGTGTTGGAGGCTGGCTTGGTGTTTGTGCTGGAGGGTGGCTTGTTTGTGTTGGAGACTGGCTTGTTTGTGTTGGAGACTGGCTTGTTGTTTGTGTTGGAGACTGGCTTGTTGTTTGTGTTGGAGGCTGGCTTGGTGTTTGTGTTGGAGTTTGGCTTGTTGTTTGTGTTGGAGGCTGGCTTGGTGCTTGTGTTGGAGGCTGGCTTGTTGTTTGTGTTGCAGGCTGGCTTGGTGTTTGTGTTGGAGGCTGGCTTGGTGTTTGTGTTGGAGGCTGGCTTGGTGCTTGTGTTGGAGACTGGCTTGTTGTTTGTGTTGGAGACTGGCTTGTTGTTTGTGTTGCAGGCTGGCTTGGTGTTTGTGTTGGAGGCTGGCTTGGTGTTTGTGTTGGAGGCTGGCTTGGTGTTTGTGTTGGAGGCTGGCTTGGTGTTTGTGTTGCAGGCTGGCTTGGTGCTTGTGTTGCAGGCTGGCTTGTTGCTTGTGTTGGAGGCTGGCTTGTTGCTTGTGTTGGAGGCTGGCTTGGTGTTTGTGTTGGAGGCTGGCTTGGTGTTTGTGTTGGAGGCTGGCTTGGTGTTTGTGTTGGAGGCTGGCTTGGTGTTTGTGTTGGAGGCTGGCTTGTTGTTTGTGTTGGAGGCTGGCTTGGTGTTTGTGTTGGAGGCTGGCTTGTTGTTTGTGTTGGAGGCTGGCTTGGTGTTTGTGTTGGAGGCTGGCTTGGTGTTTGTGTTGGAGGCTGGCTTGGTGCTTGTGTTGGAGGCTGGCTTGGTGTTTGTGTTGGAGGCTGGCTTGGTGTTTGTGTTGGAGGCTGGCTTGGTGTTTGTGTTGGAGGCTGGCTTGGTGTTTGTGTTGGAGGCTGGCTTGGTGTTTGTGTTGGAGGCTGGCTTGGTGTTTGTGTTGGAGGCTGGCTTGGTGTTTGTGTTGGAGGCTGGCTTGGTGTTTGTGTTGGAGGCTGGCTTGGTGTTTGTGTTGGAGGCTGGCTTGGTGTTTGTGTTGGAGGCTGGCTTGTTGTTTGTGTTGGAGGCTGGCTTGGTGCTTGTGTTGGAGGCTGGCTTGTTGTTTGTGTTGGAGGCTGGCTTGGTGTTTGTGTTGGAGACTGGCTTGTTGTTTGTGCTGGAGGCTGGCTTGTTTGTGTTGGAGACTGGCTTGTTGTTTGTGTTGGAGGTTGGATTGTTGTTTGTGTTGGAGACTGGCTTGTTGTTTGTGTTGGAGGCTGGCTTGGTGTTTGTGTTGGAGGCTGGCTTGGTGTTTGTGCTGGAGGCTGGCTTGTTTGTGTTGGAGACTGGCTTGTTTGTGTTGGAAACTGGCTTGTTGTTTGTGTTGGAGACTGGCTTGTTGTTTGTGTTGGAGGCTGGCTTGGTGTTTGTGTTGGAGTTTGGCTTGTTGTTTGTGTTGGAGGCTGGCTTGGTGCTTGTGTTGGAGGCTGGCTTGTTGTTTGTGTTGCAGGCTGGCTTGGTGTTTGTGTTGGAGGCTGGCTTGGTGTTTGTGTTGGAGGCTGGCTTGGTGTTTGTGTTGGAGGCTGGCTTGGTGCTTGTGTTGGAGACTGGCTTGTTGTTTGTGTTGGAGACTGGCTTGTTGTTTGTGTTGCAGGCTGGCTTGGTGTTTGTGTTGGAGTTTGGCTTGTTGTTTGTGTTGGAGGCTGGCTTGGTGTTTGTGTTGGAGGCTGGCTTGGTGTTTGTGTTGCAGGCTGGCTTGGTGCTTGTGTTGCAGGCTGGCTTGTTGCTTGTGTTGGAGGCTGGCTTGTTGCTTGTGTTGGAGGCTGGCTTGGTGTTTGTGTTGGAGGCTGGCTTGGTGTTTGTGTTGGAGGCTGGCTTGGTGTTTGTGTTGGAGGCTGGCTTGGTGTTTGTGTTGGAGTTTGGCTTGTTGTTTGTGTTGGAGGCTGGCTTGGTGTTTGTGTTGGAGACTGGCTTGTTGTTTGTGTTGGAGGCTGGCTTGGTGTTTGTGTTGGAGGCTGGCTTGTTGCTTGTGTTGGAGGCTGGCTTGGTGTTTGTGTTGCAGGCTGGCTTGGTGTTTGTGTTGGAGGCTGGCTTGGTGTTTGTGTTGGAGTTTGGCTTGTTGCTTGTGTTGGAGGCTGGCTTGGTGTTTGTGTTGGAGGCTGGCTTGGTGTTTGTGTTGGAGGTTGACTTGTCGTTTGTGTTGGAGGCTGGCTTGGTGTTTGTGTTGGAGGCTTGCTTGTAGTTTGTGTTGGAGGCTGGCTTGTAGTTTGTGTTGGAGGCTGGCTTGTAGTTTGTGTTGGAGGCTTGCTTGTAGTTTGTGTCGGAGGCTGGCTTGGTGTTTGTGTTGGAGGCTGGCTTGGTGTTTGTGTTGGAGGCTGGCTTGGTGTTTGTGTTGGAGTTTGGCTTGTTGTTTGTGTTGGAGGCTGGCTTGGTGTTTGTGTTGGAGGCTGGCTTGGTGTTTGTGTTGGAGGCTGGCTTGGTGCTTGTGTTGGAGGCTGGCTTGGTGTTTGTGTTGGAGTTTGGCTTGTTGTTTGTGTTGGAGTTTGGCTTGGTGTTTGTGTTGGAGGCTGGCTTGGTGTTTGTGTTGGAGGCTGGCTTGGTGCTTGTGTTGGAGGCTGGCTTGGTGCTTGTGTTGGAGGCTGGCTTGTTGTTTGTGTTGGAGGCTGGCTTGGTGCTTGTGTTGGAGGCTGGCTTGGTGCTTGTGTTGGAGACTGGCTTGTTGTTTGTGTTGGACGCTGGCTTGTTGTTTGTGTTGGAGGCTGGCTTGGTGCTTGTGTTGTTGCAACTGCGGTTCCTGAATTTAAAGAGATATGTTTTTAATATCATGGAATTAAAGGATAAAGTTATTACAATGTAAATACAGTTATTTGGCATACAGAAGGAAAGTCCTATTGTCACTTAAAATTAATTTTCTTCCTCATGAGTATTAACTATTGGGCTATAAATGTTGCTGGAAAATTCTACCTTTGTTCAAGTCACTTGAGTTGAATATATTTTGCAACATTGGTGTATTATAACATTTATTTTCATATCATGAAACTTGAAGAAATAATTCACAAATTAATCTGTCATACTTTGTCTTGCATGGACAGAAATGCACTGCAAAAGCATGAGCAGAACTTGCATTTATATAGTACTTTTAACATAGATAATATACTAAGGTGCTTGTAAGAGCTGGAATTTCTGTGGGGGTTCTTCAGAACTCCTGCTTAACTTCAGTGGAAAATTGGCAGAAACCCCAGAAAAACAGCATAAAGAACTGTTTCCACTGAAGTTTCCACTGATCATCTGCTGAGGTTATGGCAAGAGATCGAGAGAACACCTGCGGGAATTTTACCCCAAAATTGATAAAAGGGAGAAGGAAACAAACACCAAACCAGGTGGAAGAATTAGGAGCGGTGACAAACGCTTGGTTGACAATAGTTTTGAGGCAGTTTGAAAGGTGGAGAGAAAAGTGGAAAGGAGGAGGGTCTTGAGGAGGGAATTCCAGAGGATAAAGCAAGGCAGGTAAAAGGCTCTGCAACCAATGGTGGGACAAAGGGAAGTTGGGATGCACAAGTTTTGGGTGTACCGTATAAAGTCTGGATTCCTTGAACATCATCATTTGGAAGAGTATACCCATCTGTGTTCACAAATCTATAGAAGGGATACATCAAAGCGTTTTCATCCTCAGAGTGACCGAGTCCCAGAGAATGTCCAAACTCATGGCCAGCAACAAGGAACAAGTTGATTCCTAGAAAAACAATGTTAAAGTATTGTGCTCAAACCTGCTTAAACTAAAGCTTATGCAAAGCTTTTCATTATTTATATGCATGATATCTTAGTTCTTTTGTCAATTATCTATGTTGCTGCTGAAATTGATTCTAAAAATACAGATCAACAAATTTACAGTGATGATACTGAGACTACTGCCTCTCATCAATATGTATCAGGTAGGTTACATCACAAATAACAACAGAAAACGCTGGAAAAACTCAGCAGGCCAGGCAGCATCCGTGGAGAGAGAAAGAGAGTTAACGTTTCAGGTCGATGACCTTTCGTCAGAACTGTGAAGAGCCGAAAATCAAATAGATTTAAGGCCAGAGTAAAGCTGGGAAAAGGGGGAGGGGATAAAAGAACAAAGGGGGAGATGAAGAGACATTAAGAGACATTAAGAGATATGCAAGGCTAGAGGTGGTGTTAATGTGACAGATTAAGGCTGAAAGAAGTGTGAAATCCACTGGCAGAATGAAGGACAGCTGCCAGCTTCTAGGAGGAAAAAAAAGGTGGGGGGGGGGCAAATAAAAGGGTGGAAAAAATAAAATATAAATGTGATTGGAGCTGAGGTTATGATCTAAAATTGTTGAACTCGATATTGAGTCCAGAGGGCTGTAGCGTGCCTAAACGAAAGATGAGGTGCTGTTCCTCGAGCTTACGCTGCGCTTCCGTGGAACAGTGTAATAGGCCGAGGACGGTGAGGTCAGAGTGGGAGTGAAGCGGTGAATTAAAGTGACAGGCCACCGGGAGCTCGGGGTCCCCCTTACGGACTGAACGGAGGTGTTCCGCAAAGCGGTCACCCAATCTGCGTTTGGTCTCCCCAATGTAGAGGAGACCACATCGTGAGCAGCGAATGCAGTATACTAAATTGCAGGAAGTACAAGTAAATCGCTGTTTCACCTGGAAGGGGTGTTTGGGGCCCTGGACAGTGGGAAGAGGGGAGGTGTAAGGGCATGTGTTGCATCTCCTGCGCGTGCACGGGAAGGTGCCGGGCGAAGGGGAAGGGGTGCTGGGGGTGGTAGAGGAGTGGACTAGGGTGTCGCGGAGGGAGCGGTCCCTGCGGAATGCTGAAAGGGGAGGTGAGGGGAAGATGTGTTTGGTGGTGGGATCACGCTGGAGGTGGCGGAAATGGCGGAGGCTGATCCGTTGAATGTGGAGGCTGGTGAGGTGAAAGGTGAGGACAAGGGGAACCCTATCGTGGTTCCGGGAGGGAGGGGCAGGGGTGAGGGCAGAAGTGCGGGAGATAGAACGGACACGGTCGAGGGCCGTGTCGACCACGGTAGAGGGGAATCCTCGGTTGAGGAAAAAGGAAGACATGTCGGAAGCACTGGTATGGAAGGTGGCATCATCAGAGCAGATGCGGCGGAGACGGAGAAACTGGGAGAATTTGTTGTGATCCAGGTTCAAATGGATCAGAAAGTGATCACAGGAATGAAAACAAGCCTATTACCAGTTGAACTTACTATACGCCGGCAATTCAATCTGTAAACAATAAGGTAAATTTTCAGATCCTAAACTTCTGACACCGAGATCAGAGCACTTGATTCATGGCACTCTTCATTTTCCAGATGTTACAGGCAGAGGGAGTTGCCAACGCCTCCAGCGTGGTCACAGTGATTACTGAAATGAAGGTAAATGATGTTGTGGGAAGTTATGCTGCATGTCAGGTATGCAGTCTGACAGTAGGTAGAGTGCATAACCTGCATTAACCTCAATAAGTGATGCATCAATGCCATTTGCCTCACCTCCCACTAGAAAAAAGCAGAATAATTCTTCGCAGTATGTCTGACCATTACTTTCAAATATGTACAGCTAAGGAAAGCTTTCATTTTGACCAGTTATCAGCCGTGGTTCAGTGGTAGCACTCTGGTCTTTGAATCAGAAATGTGCGGGTTCAAGCCCCAGTACTGAGGGAGTGCTGCACTGTTGGAGGTGTAGTCTTTTGGATGAGACATTAAATCAAGGCCCCATTTCCATTAGAAGAAGAGCAGAAGTTCTCCTGACCATCATTTAAGGCTCAACCAACACCACCAGAACAGATGATCTGGTCATTTACCTCAATGCTGTTTGTGGGACCTTGTTGGCAAATTTTCCTAAATTACAACAGTAACTACACCTCAAAAAAAGTAATTAATTGCCTGTCAGGTTCTTAGGACGTCCGCTATTCTGATACAAGTTCTTCCTGCTTTCTCTTTCGTTTTGGTAGTGGTGGTGAAGTGGTAGTGAAGCATATAGAAATATCCCTGTAACCCTGTTATAGAATTTGGATCTCAGTCCCACAAGTTGCTGCAGAGGGCAAGATATGGATCCAAACCATCTGATCTGGTCACAGACATGAATGGCAAGGTCTACTGGGAAATTGGAACACATTGGCTGGAACTTTCTTGGGTCCATGCGGGCGCAATTGGAGGTGGGTCAGGTTGGAAATTTGAAATAAGTTAGAGCGGGTCGGGAACCCGTTAACATCCCGCCCTCACGCGCCTTTCCCTCGGACACGTTTGCCGGTGCCACAGTGACTCGAACAGCAGAGGCAGGCAACTTAATTCTAATCATTATCAGCTTGTTGTCAGACCCTTAAGTGCTTTTTTAGCCTACCTTTCAAAATTCCCTGGATGACCACGGGATTCTCGTAGCTTGGGAACCATGTCTGTCAACCTGAGGCAGGAGTTGAGTGCCCATTGCTCCAGCTGATTAGTTGACAGCATGAAATGTAAAAGCTCCCACCTGACAGCTGGTCACTTTCCTCAGGCAGAAGCTGTTGCTGACTGCATTCCCAGCACAGATTTAGCTTTCTACAGGCTGCAAGTGTTTCCAACAAAGTTGCCATCCAGTCTCATCTCATTGGTAGAACCTATGACACCATTGACAGATTGCTTCTCTCATCTTTACTTGACCTGCCATCTATTCCATCAGCATGGGTGCTATTTATACTGTCTCACCTTGGTCCTCAGAATTGGACCACGATGAGCCCCAACACCAGCAGCACCAGGCACTCCAGCAGCAACACCACCAACCTTCTCCTCAACCACCTGATGCCGCACAGTACAGAGCGCATCAGCGCCGGGGTGCACCAGTGCCAAAGGAGGCTCAGGCTATCATGCCAGGTCGTCGCAGACATTTTCATATTGCTGGAGCAAGAACTGCAGCCCAGAGGAGCGAGTGAACACGCCTTACTAGTGGCTGTCAAAGTCACGAGCACCAATTATATCAACTTTGCCACTGATGAAGCTCGTGTTACTGAGCGGGCGCTCGGCTTTGCCACTCTGGCTGGCTTCCCATGGGTGCAGGGCGTCATCGACTGCACAAATGTGGCCATCAGGGCATCCCATCGTAACCCAGGAGTCTTTGTCAACGGCAAGGGCTTCCACTCCCTCAATGTGCAGCTGGTCTGCAACCATAGGAAGATCATCATGCATGTGTGTGCCAAATTCCCTGGCAGCTGCCATGACTCTTTCATCCTGCGCCAGTCCACCCTCCCTCAGCTCTTCGCTCCTCCAAACAGACTTTCCGGCTGCCTGCTTGGAGACAAAGGCTATCCACTGAAGACATGGCTCATGACACCCTTGAAGAGGCCAAGTACTGAGGCTGAGGAGAGATATAATGAAAGCCACATTTCCACCAGATGTGTTATAGAGCAGACAATAGGCATAGTGAAAATGCGCTTCTGAGATGTCCCCCTCTCTCTGTCTCCCACCTCCAGCTGCTCGGGGACTCCAGATACTTCTAATGCAGCCTCCTCTGCTGTTGTGAGGGTGGCAAATGATGATGGGCCACCTCCCGTTCTCTCCCTCTCCCTCTTATTGTGCGCTCTCTTCTGCAAGGATGGAAAGAAGAGAAGGTTGAATGAGAGTGATGGAATGAGTGTAAGGAATGGATGGGTTACATCTTTAGAGGGAGACTATGATGGATTGTGGTGGTAATACCAAGTGACCTCATTGTGTTGTTAGTTGGTATGATTGCACTAGGATGAGGGTGAGTGTGAGGGGTGGCTAGTGAGATGGGGATGTGAAAATGTAGATAGAGAGAGGGATGGGTGGGTGTGCAAGGTATGCTGGTGTGAGTAAGGATGTGCAGGAGTAGGATTGGGAAGGCAGAGTGATGGGGATGTGATGAGAGGCACAGCAGGATGAAGTTGAGTGTGGTTTTGTACTCACCTTTCCTGATCTAATGAGATCATTAAAACATTTCCGGCACTGCACCCAGGTCCTCCTGACCACATCCTTGCTGTTCACCTCCTCTGCTATTTGGAGCCAGGCTTTTTTTGTCTTCAGGGGAGGTCTCTTCCACCCATTGGAAGGGAAGAGGACCTCCCTGCGTGCTCTGACTCCCTCCACAAGCATATGGAGGGAGTCATCGGTGGATCCTGGGTGCAGCCCTCTGCCTCTGTGCAGTCATGTTTCCAAGTGTTTGGAACAATCAAAACCTCCAGTGCAGTGATTACACACTCCTAGATGAACCTTCAAGTTCAATGTGGCCATGGCTCTTTAAATATCCTGGCTAAAAACACGTCACAGATGATGTCATCAGGCCTGCACCATTTAATAGGGCTGGGTAACGTGCAGGGCGGGCTTAATAGGCCTGATTAGCGTAAAGTCCATTTCTGCAGCAGGATGGAAGCAAGAATGGGGTCGCGACCCGCCACGGTGACCCCCGGCACCAGACCCACCCAGGTAAAGAAAATTCCAGACATCGATTGTAAAGTTTACATTACACTTAACAAGTCCTGTAACCTTTAGTTGGTGTGGCAGTTTTTGACAATGCTGATGTAATAGCTATTTGCCGATCATTCTTCTGGAGCAGGTAGTGAATGAGGTTATATCTAATCTTACTTAGGATCCTTTTCCATTAAATGGTATTGAGGTTGGCTCACGTTCTAAGCCTGGATTGGCAACTTCCTGCAGTAAGGACAGTCTGGGCAAGGGGAGGAATTTGGGGCATAACTCTTATGCCTGGTATCCATTCTTTTCGGCCCAGGTACAAAAATTCGGACGGCAGGGCTGGCGCTACCTCCACCTCTGTTGTGACATCACAGTGTGAGGTGGGACTGGCAGGGTGACAGACCTCACCAGTTCCGCCTAACGTCGAGTATGTCTGAATGAAGCAGGTGGTATTTGCCATACAACAGCCATAAGTGGGACCCACAATGCCACAAAAAAAGTGGCAAATTATCAAAGGAGCACATCTGGAGGCAATTTTCTTTTTCAGCTACTTCAGCCAGCCCAGCCCAGAAATTCTCTGTGTCTAGTATAAAGTTACTGCTGTAACAGTCAACATTTTTATTCCTCACACCCGGCCCGCACTCCACCACCTCATGTTCGCCTACCCCCGTCCCCCAGGATTTACATCTGGGACACTGCTGGCCTCACGGCCAATGTAAATCGCTCCAGAGGAAACTGGTGAGCTGCCTCAGGAGGCCCAGAAGATGTTGCAGCTCGCCGGAATTATTCAGATGAGGCCTGAGGCCCAAAAAGATTTAAAAGAATGGTTCCAGGGATGAGGGACTTCAGTTATGTGGACAGACTGGAGAAGCTGGGCTTGTTCTCTTTAGAGCTGAGAAGATTGAGAGCAGATTTGATAGAGATGTTCAAAATCATGAGGGGTCTAGACACAGTAGATAGAGAGAAACTGTTCCCATTGGCGGAAAGGTCGAGAACCATTCTATGATTCAATTTCGGACATACCTCGGGTCTCCACCTTCTGGTGCATGCTAGGAGCGCAACGACCATTTTGGGTTTAAAATCGGGCCTGAACAAATTTACCCCAAATCTCACTTTCATTAATGACATGCGCAGGTACCTCAGTTCCCTACACCATGCACACAATATACGCTAAACCTAACACACGATGATGCGTTTCAGCTAAGAATTAAATGTATCAAGAAAGAGCAGAGATTTTATTTAACATTAATCTCATGAATTTAAATATCATCATCTGCACCATTATTTTTCAGTCTAAGTGGTGCGGTGAGAAAAATTGTGTAAATCCAGGAAATTGATGTTTGCCATTGACTTGTTGGGGAGGAGGGACTATGATAATCAACTGTTCACAGTTTTGGCGAGGGTATTGGCAGAGCGAGGCAAAAGTCCCAGGAAATTGTGGCGAGGCATGAATATTGGCGTAACTCACCTACACCATAATTTCCTGGGAGTTTTGCATTGGGAAACAAACCCAGCACCGCAGATGCTCAGATTACACTGGCGCAAGTCTCCTGGAAATTGAGGGCCTCTATGTTGGTGAACCCAGTAAAACTATTTTTATATGCTGCAATATATTTAGATATGTTGTTGCAAGTTCAGATTCCTAAGGGACAAATTCAAAGTTCCAAAATTGCCTGAGCATACTTCCAGCGCAGAGTCTTGCCTAGAGAGGTCAGTGCCGAATTCTCCACTTTGGCCAGAAATTCAGCATTGGTGCAATCTAAGCATGCTGAGCTCCATGCCCAGTTCTCTGATCTGTGCTCCTGTCAAGTTAGACTCTACAGGCTCATCTGTAACACATTTTCTGTTAAATACACTAGCCTGGTAATTGTGCTGTGCAAAATTGGGGTTAATTTCCGAAATGTGCGCTCCCACTGCAGAGCCTGGCCAATGGGAGCACAGATTGTGAAATCTGACCAGGTGAAACATCATGGGCTACACATGTGATTTCCTGATACACACTCCTGGGTTATGGCTCTGTGCCAGGAGTGTGTTATCACAATATGTTCCATTTATTGTCCAAATACTTAATGGCCCGGAATTTGCGGTCAGCGGTGAAACAAATGCGCTCGCCGGTGGCAACGGAAAAAGCTGCCCACAGAGATCTTGCGATATCTGTCACGGGAGCTTTGCTTTTTTGACGCATAAGTGATTTCAGTGCAGTGTAATGGGGATTCCCTAATGCCATCTGACTTTACAACAACAATCTGTCTAAACAGCCAATCACATTGCAGAATTCTCACAGACAAAGAAGCAGGAAATGAGAACCTGATTTTATCCTGACTTTTTAAAAATGTTACAGAGAGTAAAACAAAGATTGGGGCTCTCACATGGGGTTAAGGAAGAACCTGAAATATCATGAACAAACTTTTAATTTTTTTTAAGTTTCTTAAAAATTGTAGTTCTTATCATAATGGAGAAATTTGACAAAATTAAAATTAGCTTTTTAGGGCCATATCGTTTGTTTAGCAGTCAATATGCTGTTAAACCCCCAGTTACACCTAACACAACAAGGTCTGACATTTAATGTGATATTTAACAACGATATTATCGCAGAAAAGCCCAAGTGTTCGTCAGTTTCACTGATTACACTGATGGCTATGGGGGGATTGGGGGGGCGGGGGGGTGGCCCACAGCTCAGCCAGTATCAGAGCAGTGAATGACTGACCGCAACTTCAGGATTTCCGTGTTTAGATGCGCATGCGCTACATCCTAAAGTTGTGGTCAGTTTCAAAGGAGTAGTATTGGAGAACGCTGTTAATGTGCCGTTATTATCCACTGCAAATTGCGGTCCATTATGTTTGGGTCAAATTGCTCTGTGCTATTTTAAAGAAGACTTTGTTTTAAACAGGCTAATGCCTGTGTTAGAATAGAGAACATAGGATTTGATGCAAATGTATTAAGCACTAATATGAAATAAGAACACAGTGTAATTTCAAGGTTATGCAAGCTTAGATTCCTTTGCATTCCAGGGTGGTTCTTGCCAAGGAATAATTCCAAGTTAGAGAGCAATACATCACCTTTCAGTATGTTTATCCATTCATCTAAATTTTCAAATCCACCCTGGTGGCAAGCAACCTGCCCATGAATTTCGAAGATGCACTAGTGGCAGCAGAGGGTGCTTTCCATCAGCAAGGACTCGAGAAATTTAGCTTATTGAGTTTTAATTAATAGTGAAAAACATTTACCATTAGATCCTGTTGTCCAAGTTTCGGCCTCATCGAAATGAGCATCACCTCCAATGCCTGATCCAGGAGCAAAGGCATGGGCCAGAACACCAGAGGGTCCATCAAATGGAGAACCATCGCCATGCGCTAGCAAGAAGTATTGAACAAATATGTCAGTAAAGAATAATTGGCAGGTAAGGATGGAAACATCATAAGAGTTTGTTTGAACATATGAAACAAAATAAAAGATGCTGGAAATACACAATCGACCAATCAGCAGCTGTAAAAAGACAATGTTCGTTTTTCAGGTGTACCGTTCATCAGAGTGAAGGCCTGTTTTATCTCTTAGCCTTCAGACTGATGACGGGTATGCACCTGAAGCATCACAACCTGTCTTTTCTATTTACAGATGCTGACTGGTCTCCTGTGTATTTCCAGCATTTGCAGTTTTTACTGATAATTTTCTTGTTTGAACCTACCTCCAGCAACAAAGGTAATTTCAATGTCTGCCGCGGATGTTGATTTTTTAAATGTCAATGGAGTAACATCACTCCAAATTTTGAAAGCCTGCATCAAAACATCATCCACAACGTCCTGCGCTAAGTCACTTGTATATTGATTTACTCTGTGTAGAGACAAAGTCAAACACATCACTGTTCTAAAACCATAAGTGATAATTATGCTGATCGTACACAGTTGTGTCTGAGATCAATGTCTGTCCTTCAGAAAACACCTCACAGCACCTGCACCAGTCACTTCTACAGAATCATAGAATCATAAAATCGTAGAATGGTTACAGCACAGAAGGAGGCCATTCGGCCCATCGAGCCCGTGCCGGCTCTCTGCAAGAGCACTTCAGCTAGTCCCACTCCACCGCCCTTTCCCCATAGCCCTGCAAATTCTTTTCCTTCAGGTACTTATCCAATTCCCTTTTGAAAGCCGTGATTGAATCTGCCTCCACCACCCTTTCAGGCAGTGCATTCCAGATCACAACCACTCGCTGCGTAAAACGGTTTTTCCTCATGTCGCCTTTGGTTCTTCTGCCAATCACCTTAAATCTGTCTCCTCTGGTTCTCGACCCTTCCGCCAATGGGAACAGTTTCTCTACTCTGTCTAGGCCCCTCATGATTTTGAACACCTCTATCAAATCTCCTCTCAACCTTCTCTGCTCTAAGGAGAACAAGCCCAGCTTCTCCAGTCTATCCACGTAACCAAAGTCCCTCATCCCTGGAACCATACTTATAAATCTTTTCTGTATCCTCTCCAAGGCCTTCACATCCTTTCTAAAGTGCAGTGCTCAGAATTGGACACAATGGGGCAGAAATTAGGCTCGCCACGGGTGAGTACGCACTATGTACTCACCCGTGGACGGAACGAAAGTGCTGGTTTCTTGCATGCACTGCGCATGCGCGGGAAACCGGCACTTCCGTTCCCCTGAAGGAAGGGGTTCAGAGGTCGAACGCGCACGCCGGAGGGCCAGCGCGTTCGCCTCGCACTTCGGTTTTTTTTTACAGGTTCCTCCGTAAGGGTAAGCACGGAAAAGATGCACATTGAAAAAGGAGGCGCAAGGCCTTCTTTTAACAAGGTAAGTGTTGATTTTATTAAAATTTAAACATTTTTTTCACAGATTTATCTTTTATAATTTCTTTAAAGAAAGGTAAGTTTAGTTTTAGCCCCGTTAAAAGGTGTAATTAATTTTTTCAAACATTTAAATTTTTGTTTAAAATAGTTAATTAATGTAATTTATAGTTATTTTAAAAATGTGATGTTTTTTTAAAAATTTATTTGTAGTTTTAGGGATGTTTTGACAGGTCTTCCTGTCAAATCTATGAATGAAAGATGGTCTGCTGCCATTGGCTCTCCATGGCCCACGTGATCCCAGGGGACGCATTGCACTAACTACGCCCCTGGGATACGCAAACACTGCGCGCCGGCAGTTGGAGGAGGCCCAGGACCGGAATCCCCCGCGGGCCCAGCGGTCAACGGCAGGTGCGGTAGGTAGGTGCACGCGCGATCCTTGCACCCGCGGGAAGCCAGGGAGCCAAATTTCTGGCCCAATACTCCCGTTGAGGCCGAACTAGTGTTTTAAAACTGTTCAACATAACTTCCTTGCTTTTGCACTCTATGCCTCTATTTATGAAGCTCAGTATCCTGTATGCTTTTTTAACCGCTTTCTCAACTTGCCCTGCCACCTTCAACGATTTGTGCACATATACCCCAGGTCTCTCTGTTCATGCACCCACTTTAGAATTGTACCCTTTAGTTTATTTTGCATCTCCTCGTTCTTCCTACCAAAATGTATCACTTCGCATTTTTCTGCGTTAAATTTCATCTGCCACGTGTCCGCCCATTGCACCAGCCTGTCTATGTCCACTTGAAGTCTATCACTATCCTCACTGTTCACTATACTTCCAAGTTTTGTGTCATCTGCAAACATTAGTGCTAACTACAGTGGCAAATATTAGCATCCAATCAGGGGGCTCAGCTGGCGAGTTGCGGGGCGGGGGGGGCACTGTGTGAGTCACTGAGCAAGAATGAGGAAGAATGTTGACAGGAGAATGAGCCCCAAGTTTCCTTCAAATGCTGAGCCTGGGGATTTCGATCTCAAAGGACCTGCCTACAAATTCAGTTTGGAAGCTCAGCACAAGCACTTTATAAATTCATTTGAGTGTGTGCCAAGCAGCGTGAAAGGTTTGGGGGCATCTATGGAGGAAACCACAGTCTGCATCCGTACAGTGCAGCACGACTGTCTGACTGAGCTGCAGACCATGGTCTTCTACGGCAGACCCTCTCGGCCAAGGTCCTAAACACAGACAAAGCTTCCTTCAGTGGTATGGTAGCCCAGTGGTTATGGTACTACTTGTAACCCAGAGGTTATGAGTTCAAATCACTCCATGGCAAGTTGTGAAATTGATTTCAATAAATCTGATAATTTTTGGGCTAGCATCAGAAAATGACAATGAAAGCTACTGGATTGCAGTAAAATCCCAATAGGTTCACTAATGTTCTTCACCACTACCCACAATGGCCTACATGTGATTGCAATCTCACACTATATGATAGACTCTTATTGCCCTGTGGCAACTAGGGATGGGCAACAAATATTGCCTTTTCAATGTCACCCACCAAGAATCAAAGATTATACATATCTCCTTGGACATGTTTGGGTACAATTATCTTGGACTGTATATTGAGGGGAGGGAGGCAGGGATAGGACGGCTAAATCTTGAGCGCCTAAGGTGGAAATGAACTTGGTGTGTATGTCTTTTCTGATCCTCCACTTCCTCCTCCAGAACCAGTGGAAAGAGTGGTTTGCCTGGTGAGATAGACATGCATACCACTGTGGTTCTGGACATTTAGAGTGCCTTTGTCAAACACTCTCAGATTGGAGATAAGGTGCAGCTTCAAAAAATTTATATCCCATAAAAAAGCACAAAAGCTGTAAATTTGCTATATTACTTTGTAGAAACTTTATTCCAACATCTACCAAGAAGACTGATGCTTAGAGGACACAAATGGCTATATTGCCATATAGACCAGTGGCCTTTTATAAGGGCGATGAGCAACTGGAATACAGTTTTCAAGGCTTTGGTTGCATTGAAGCCATCGGTTATTTTACATAATTTTCTGGGTCTTAACGAGCCTGCCCATGCCAAGTGTGCAGGCACTCAGTGCCACATGTTCTACCCAGCTGCAGAAGAGTGCGCTAAGTGGAACGGACACAGAGTAAGCCTAGTGCCTAAGTGCCTGATGTACTTGCTACTGAGACCGATCCTCGCAAAATCGACCAGCATTACTGAATGAACAGGGCATGTCACAGAACAAGAACCATACCTGTAGGTGAGATCATTCTTTCCAAACTTAGGTTGACCTGGAAAAAAACTGAAGTCTTTGGGATAAACTACTCCACATCGAGGAGGATTAGCGGATTCCACTGTTCCATTGACCAGGCTTGCAGTTATTTTCATGTTATAGACTTTCTGCGTTCCCTAGATGCAAGAAAAGGGTTTATTTTCCAGAGTGATTATTTGCACGGCGTTTTCTGCCTCCCTCTGCACAAGCTCGCCTGTTTGTACCGCGCGTGCGCACTCGGACAGTCGAGGAAGCCGGAAGTGGGGCCGACCTGAGCCTGAGGCCTTTGGGTCACCTTTCAAAAATCAGTGACTATACCCAAGGAGCCTTCAGGACTTTTGTCTAGAATGTTGCTCTGATTATCTTCACGAACATTTTTGTGGCCTTCAGAGAGAGAGAGAGAGACTGGGAGAGAGAGAGAGAGAGAGCCTGGGGGAGAGAGAGAGAGAGAGAGAGAGAGAGCCTGGGGGAGAGAGAGAGAGAGAGAGACTAGGGGTGGGGGGGGGGGAGAGAGAGAGAGAGAGAGCCTGGGGGAGAGAGAGAGAGAGAGAGACTAGGGGTGGGGGGGGGGGGGGGGAGAGAGAGAGAGAGAGAGACTAGGGGTGGGGGGGGGAGAGAGAGAGAGACTGGGAGGAGAGAGAGAGAGACTGGGAGAGAGAGAGAGAGAGAGAGAGAGAGAGACTGGGAGAGAGAGAGAGAGAGAGAGAGACTGGGAGAGAGAGAGAGAGACTGGGAGAGAGAGAGAGAGAGAGAGAGACTGGGGGGGAGAGAGAGAGAGAGAGCCAGGGGGAGAGAGAGAGAGACTGGGAGAGAGAGAGAGAGAGCCTGGGGGAGAGAGAGAGATAGAGAGACTAGGGGTGGGGGGGTGGGGGAGAGAGAGAGAGACTGGGAGGAGAGAGAGAGAGACTGGGAGGAGAGAGGGAGAGACTGGGAGGAGAGAGAGAGAGACTGGGGGAGAGAGAGAGAGAGAGACTGGAGGTTGGGGGGTGGGGGGGAGAGAGAGACTGGGGGAGAGAGAGAGAGAGAGAGAGACAGGGGGTGAGAGAGAGAGAGAGGGAGAGATGGGGAGAGAAAGAGAGGGAGAGATGGAGAGAGACTGGGGGAGAGAGAGAGAGAGAGGGAGAGACGGGGAGAGAGAGAGACAGGGGGAGAGCGAGAGAGAGGGAGAGATGGAGAGAGACTGGGGGAGAGAGAGAGAGACTGGGGAGAGAGAGAGAGCCTGGGTGGGAGAGAGAGAGACAGGGGGAAGAGAGAGAGACTGGGGAGAGAGAGAGACTGGGGGGAGAGAGAGGGAGAGACGGGGGAGAGAGAGAGAGCCTGGGTGGGAGAGAGAGAGACAGGGGGAAAAGAGAGAGACTGGGGAGAGAGAGAGGGAGAGACGGGGGTTGAGAGAGAGACTGGGAGGAGAGAGAGAGAGACTGGGGAGAGAGAGAGAGACGGGGGAGTGAGAGAGAGAAGGAGAGATGGGGAGAGAGAGAGACAGGGGGATAGAGAGAGAGAGAGAGAGAGGTAGAGACGGAGAGAGACTGGGGGAGAGAGAGATTGACTGGGGAGAGAGAGAGAAAGAGAGACTGGGGGCGAGAGAGAGAAAGAGAGAGAGAGACTGGGGAAGAAAGAGAGAGACTGGGTGAAGAGAGAGAGACTGGGGAGGGTAGAGAGAGAGACTGGGGGGAGAGAGAGAGAGACGGGGAGAGAGAGAGAGACTGGGAGCAGAGAGAGTGACGGAGAGAGAGAGAGAAGGAGAGACGGGGAGAGAGAGAGACAGGTGGAGAGATAGAGAGTGAGGTAGAGACGGAGAGAGACTGGGGGAGAGAGGGATTGACTGGGGAGAGAGAGAGAGAGAGAGAGAGACTGGGGGCGAGAGAGAGAGAGAGAGAGAGACAGGGGAAGAGAGAGAGAGAGTCTGGGTGGGAGAGAGATGGAAGGGGAAAGAGAGAGAGACTGGGGGAAGAGAGAGAGAGAGAGACTGAAGGTCGGGGGGGGAGAGAGAGACTGGGAGGAGAGAGAGAGAGACTGGGGGAGAGAGAGAGAGAGAGACAGGGGGTGAGAGAGAGAGAGAGAGGGAGAGACGGGGAGAGAGAGAGACAGGGGGAGAGAGAGAGCGAGAGAGAGGGAGAGATGGAGAGAGACTGGGGAGAGAGAGAGAGACTGGGGAGAGAGAGAGAGCCTGGGTGGGAGAGAGAGAGACAGGGGGAAGAGAGAGAGACTGAGGAGAGAGAGAGAGAGAGACACGGGGGAGAGAGAGAGAGACTGGGAGGAGAGAGAGAGAGACTGGGAGAGAGAGAGAGACGGGGGAGTGAGAGAGAGAAGGAGAGACGGGGAGAGAGAGAGACAGGGGGATAGAGAGAGAGAGAGAGAGAGAGAGGTAGAACCGGAGAGAGACGGGGGAGAGAGAGATTGACTGGGGAGAGAGAGAGAAAGAGAGACTGGGGGCGAGAGAGAGACTGGGGAAGAGAGAGAGAGACTGGGTGGGAGAGAGAGAGACTGGGTGAAGAGAGAGAGACTTGGGAGGGTAGTGAGAGAGACTGGGGGGAGAGAGAGAGAGAGAGACAGGGAGAGAGAGAGAGACTGGGAGGAGAGAGAGTGACTGGGAGAGAGAGAGAGAGACGGAGAGACGGGGAGAGAGAGAGACAGGGGGATAGAGAGAGAGAGAGGTAGAGACGGAGAGAGACTGGGGGAGAGAGGGATTGACTGGGGGGAGAGAGAGAGAGAGAGAGACTGGGGGCGAGAGAGAGAGACAGGGGAAGAGAGAGAGAGACTGGGTGGGAGAGAGATGGAAGGGGGAAGAGAGAGAGACTGGGGGAAGAGAGAGAGAGAGAGACTGGGGGAGAGAGAGAGAGAGAGAGAGATGGGGAGAGAGAGAAAGACTGGGAGGAGAGAGAGAGAG
Source organism: Squalus acanthias (assembly GCA_030390025.1). Taxonomy (NCBI): domain Eukaryota; kingdom Metazoa; phylum Chordata; class Chondrichthyes; order Squaliformes; family Squalidae; genus Squalus; species Squalus acanthias. Next base: position 75,639,534 of record CM059431.1, read on the forward strand.
ACTGGGAGAGAGAGAGAGAGACGGGGAAAGAGAGAGAGACAGGGGACAGAATGAGAGAGGGAGAGGCGGAGAGAGAGAGAGACTGGGGGAGAGAGAGAAAGAGAGAGACTGGGGGGGATAGAGAGAGAGATGGGGGAGAGAGAGAAAGAGAGAGACTGGGGGAGAGAGAGAGAGAGAGAGAGACGGGGGTGGAGAGAGAGAGACTGGGGAGAGAGAGAGAGTGTGGGGGGCGAGAGACACTGGGGGAGAGAGAGAGAGAGAGAAAGAGAGACTGGGTGACAGAGAGAGAGAAAGCAGGGAGAGAGAGTGGGGGAGAAAGAGAGAGTGGAGGAGAGAGAGAGAGTGGGGGAGAGAGGGGGAAGAAACAGAGAAAGACTGGGGGCGGAGAGAGAGATTGAAGGGGGAGAGAGACTGAGGGGGAGGGGGAGAGAAAGACTGAGGGGGAGGTAGAGAGAGACAGATTGAGGGGAGAGAGAGAGAGACTGAGGGGGGAGAGAGAGAGAAAGACTGAGGGGGGAGAGAGAGAGAGACTGAGGGGATGAGAGAGAGGGAGACTGATGCGCGGGAGAGAGAGAGACTGAGGGGGGAGAGAGATAGAGACTGGGGGAGAGAGGAAGAGAGACTGGGAAGAGAGCAGGGGGAGAGACTGGGAAGAGAGAGAGGGAGAGACTGGGAAGCGATAGAGGGAGAGACTGGGAAGAGAGAGGGAGAGACTTGGGATAGAGAGAGAGACTGGGGGAGAGAGAGAGAGGGGGAGAGAGAGAGACGGGGGAGAGAGAGAGACTGGGGGAGAGAGAGAGCGAGAGAGACTGGGGAGAGCGGGAGAGAGACAGTGGAAGAGAGAGAGGGAGAGACTGGGGAAGAGAAAGAGGGAGAGACTGGGGAAGAGAGAGAGGGAGAGACTGAGGAAGAGAGAGAGGGAGAGACTGGGGAAGAGAGAGGGAGAGACTGGTGAAGAGAGGGAGGGAAAGACTGGGGAAGAGAGAGAGGGAGAGACTGTGGAAGACAGAGAGGGAGAGACTGGGGTCTGAGAGAGAGAGAGTGGAGGTGAGAGAGAGAGAGTGGGAAGAGAGAGTGGGTAGAGAGAGAGTGAGGGAGAGAGACAGAGTTGGGAAGAGAGAGAGAGTGGGGGAGAGAGAGAGAGTGGGGAGAGAGAGAGAGTGGGGGAGAGAGAGAGTGGGGAGAGAGAGAGACTGTGGGGGGCGAGAGACACTGGGGGAGAGAGAGAGAGAAAGTGAGACTGGGTGACAGAGAGAGAGAGAGAAAGCAGGGAGAGAGAGTGGGGGAGAAAGAGAGAGTGGGGGAGAGAGAGAGAGAGTGGGGGAGAGAGGGGGAAGAAACAGAGAAAGACTGGGGGCGGAGAGAGAGATTGAAGGGGGAGAGAGACTGAGGGGGAGGGGGAGAGAAAGACTGAGGGGGAGGTAGAGAGAGACAGATTTAGGGGGAGAGAGAGAGACTGAGGGGGGAGATAGAGACTGAGGGGGAGGGGGAGAGAAAGACTGAGGGGGAGGTAGAGAGAGACAGATTGAGGGGAGAGAGAGAGAGACTGAGGGGGGAGATAGAGAGACTGAGGGAGGAGAGAGAGAAAAAGACTGAGGGGGGGAGAGAGAGAGAGACTAGGGGAGAGAGGAAGAGAGACTGGGAAGAGAGAGAGGGAGAGACAGGGAAGAGAGAGAGGGAGAGACTGGGAAGAGAGAGAGGGAGAGACTGGGGAAGAGAGAAAGAGAGAGACTGGCGAAAGAGAAAGAGAGAGACTGGGGATAGAGAGAGAGACTGGGGGAGAGAGAAAGAGAGAGACTGGGGAGAGAGGGAGAGACTGGGGAAGAGAGAAAGAGAGAGACTGGGGATAGAGAGAGAGACTGGGGGAGAGAGAAAGAGAGAGACTGGGGAAGAGAGAGAGACATGGGGGTGCGAGAGAGAGAGAGTGGGGAGAGAGAGAGAGTGGTGGGGGGCGTGGGAGAGAGAGAGAGTGGTGGGGGGCGTGGGAGAGAGAGAGACTGGGGAGAGAGACTGGGTGAGAGAGACTGGGGAAGAAAGAGAGGGAAAGACTGGGGAAGAGAGAGAGACTGGGGGGGAGAGAGAGAGAGAGAGAGACTGGGGAAGAGAGCGAGAGACATGGGGTGAGAGAGAGAGAGTGGGGTTGAAAGAGAGTTGGGAGAGAGAGAGAGACTGGGGAAGAGAGAAAGAGACGGGAAAGAGTTACTGGGGGAGAGAGAGAGACTGGGGGAGATAGACTGGGGAGAGAGAGAGAGAGAATTGGGAGAGAGAGAGTGGGGAGAGAGAAAGAGAGAGAGGGAATGGGGGCGAGAGAGACTGAGGGGGAGAGAGAGAGAGAGTGGGGAGAGAGATTGGGGAGAGAGAGAGAGAGTGGGGGAGAGAGAGAGATAGAGTGCGGGAGAGAGAGAGATGGGAGAGAGTAAATGGGTGGGAGAGAGAGAGAGACTGGGGAGAGAGAGTGGGGAGAGAGAGTGGGGGAGAGAGCGAGAGAGTGGGGTTGAGAGAGAGTGGGGGGTGAGAGAGAGTGACGGGGAAGAGAGAGAGAGAGAGACTGGGGAAGAGAGAGAGAGAGAGACTGGGGAAGAGAGAGAGTGGGGAGAGAGAGAGAGTGGTGGGGGGCGTGGGAGAGAGAGAGAGTGGTGGGGGGCGTGGGAGAGACAGAGACTGGGGAGAGAGACTGGGTGAGAGAGACTGGGGAAGAAAGAGAGGGAAAGACTGGGGAAGAGAGAGAGACTGGGGGGGAGAGAGAGAGAGAGAGACTGGGGAAGAGAGCGAGAGACATGGGGTGAGAGAGAGAGAGTGGGGTTGAAAGAGAGTTGGGAGAGAGAGAGAGACTGGGGAAGAGAGAAAGAGACGGGAAAGAGTTACTGGGGGAGAGAGAGAGACTGGGGGAGATAGACTGGGGAGAGAGAGAGAGAGAATTGGGAGAGAGAGAGTGGGGAGAGAGAAAGAGAGAGAGGGAATGGGGGCGAGAGAGACTGAGGGGGAGAGACAGAGAGAGTGGGGAGAGAGATTGGGGAGAGAGAGAGAGAGTGGGGGAGAGAGAGAGATAGAGTGCGGGAGAGAGAGAGATGGGAGAGAGTAAATGGGTGGGAGAGAGAGAGAGACTGGGGAGAGAGAGTGGGGAGAGAGAGTGGGGGAGAGAGCGAGAGAGTGGGGTTGAGAGAGAGTGGGGGGTGAGAGAGAGTGACGGGGAAGAGAGAGAGAGAGAGACTGGGGAAGAGAGAGAGAGAGAGACTGGGGAAGAGAGAGAGTGGGGAGAGAGAGAGAGTGGGGGGGAGAGAGAGAGAGAGAGAGACTGGGAAGAGAGAGAGAGAGACGTGGGGTGAGACAGAGAGAGAGACTGGGAAGAAAGAGAGAGACGTGGGGTGAGAGAGAGAGAGAGAGAGTGGGGGGAGAGAGAGAGAGTGGGGGGAGAGAGAGAGAGTGGGGGGAGAGAGAGAGAGTGGGGAGAGGAAGACTGGGGAAGAGAGAGAGAGAGACTGGGAAGAGAGAGGGAGAGACTGGGAAGAGAGAGAGGGAGAGACTGGGAAGAGAGAGAGGGAGAGACTGGGAAGAGAGAGAGGGAGAGACTGGGAAGAGAGAGAGGGAGAGACTGGGAAGAGAGAGAGAGAGACTGGGGAAGAGAGAAAGAGAGAGACTGTGGGAGAGAGAAAGAGAGAGATTGGGGAAGAGAGAGAGAGACATGGGTGTGAGAGAGAGAGAGAGTGGGGAGAGAGAGAGAGTGGTGGGGGCGTGGGAGAGAGAGAGACAGGGAGAGAGACTGGGTGAGAGAGACTGGGGAAGAGAGAGAGGGAAAGACTGGGGAAGAGAGAGAGGGAGAGACTGGCGAAGAGAGAGAGGGAAAGACTGGGGAAGAGAGAGAGGGAGAGACTGGCGAAGAGAGAGAGAGCGCGACTGGGGAAGAGAGAGAGACTGGGGGAGAGAGAGAGAGAGAGAGACTGGGGAAGAGAGAGAGAGACAAGGGGTGAGAGAGAGAGAGTGGGGTTGAGAGAGAGTTGGGAGAGAGAGAGAGACTGGGGAAGAGAGAAAGAGACGGGAAAGAGTTACTGGGGGAGAGAGAGAGAGACTGGGTGAGATAGACTGGGGAGAGAGAGAGAGACTCGGGAGAGAGAGAGTGGGGAGAGAGAAAGAGAGAGAGGGAATGGGGGCGAGAGAGACTGAGGGGGAGAGGGAGAGTGAGAGACTGAGAGGGAGAGAGAGAGACTGGAGAGAGAGAGAGAGTGGGGAGAGAGAGAGAGAGTGCGGAGAGAGACAGAGAGAGTGGGGAGAGAGACAGAGATGTGGGGAGAGAGATTGGGGAGAGAGATTGGGGAGAGAGAGAGAGAGTGGGGGAGAGAGAGAGAGATGGGTAGAGAGAGAGAGAGACTGGGGGAGAGAGAGAGAGATGGGTGAGAGTAAATGGGTGGGAGAGAGATAGAGACTGGGGAGAGAGAGAGTGGGGAGAGAGAGTGGGTGAGAGAGAGAGTGGGGTTGAGAGAGAGTGGGGGGTGAGAGAGAGTGACGGGGAAGAGAGAGAGAGACTGGGGGAGAGAGAGAAAGAGAGAGAGACGGGGAAGAGAGAGAGAGAGAGAGAGACTGGGGAAGAGAGAGAGAGAGAGACTGGGGAAGAGAGAGAGAGAGAGACTGGGGAAGAGAGAGAGAGAGACGGGGAAAAGAGAGAGAGAGAGAGACGGGGAAGAGAGAGAGAGAGACGGAGAAGAGAGAGAGAGAGAGAGAGACGGAGAAGAGAGAGAGAGAGAGAGAGAGACTGGGAAGAGAGAGAGAGAGACTGGGAAGAGAGAGAGAGACGTGGGGTGAGAGAGAGAGAGAGTGGGGTTGAGAGAGTGTGGGGGGAGAGAGAGAGAGTGGGGAGAGGAAGACTGGGGAAGAGAGAGAGAGACTGGGGAAGAGAGAGTGGTGAGAGAGAGTGGGGAGTGAGAAAGAGAGAGAGAGAGAATCGGGGTGAGAGAGCCTGAGGGGGAGAGAGAGAGAGTGAGAGAGACTGAGGGGGAGGGAGAGAGAGAGAGAGAGAGAGAGACTGGGGAGAGGGAGACTGGGGGAGAGAGGGAGAGATAGACTGGGGTAGACAGAGCGGAAGAGAATGGGGAAGAGAGAGAGGGAAAGACTGGGGAAGAGAGAGAGGGAGAGACTGGGGGGTGAGAGAGTGGGGGTTGAGAGAGAGAGAGTGGAGAGTGGGGAGAGAGAGAGAGTGGGGAGAGAGAGAGAGAGGGGGAGAGAGAGAGAGAGGGGGAGAGAGAGAGAGAGTGGGGAGAGAGAGAGAGAGTGGGGAGAGAGAGAGAGAGTGGGGAGAGAGAGAGACTGGGGGGAAGAGAGAGAGAGAAAGCGAGGAGAGAGAGAGAGAAAGCAGGGGGATAGAGAGAGGGTGGGGGTGAGTGAGAGTGGAGAGAGAGAGAGTGGGGAGAGAGAGAGGGTGACTGGGGGAGAGAGAAAGACTGGGGAGAGAGCGAGAGAGAAACGGGGAGAGGGAGACTGGGGGAGCGAGAGAGAGTCTGGGGGAGAGAGGGAGAGATAGACTGGGGAAGAGAGAGAGAGGGAGAGACTGGCGAACAGAGAGAGAGAGAGAGACTGGGGAAGAGAGAGAGAGACGGGAAAGAGTTACTGGGGGAGAGAGAGAGACTGGGGGAGAGAGACTGGAGAGAGAGAGAGAGGCTGGGGAGAGAGAGAGTGGGGAGAGAGAAAGAGAGAGAGGGAATGGGGGTGAGAGACTGGGGGAGAGAGAGTGTGAGAGACTGAGAGGGAGAGAGAGAGGGACTGGGGAGAGAGATAGAGAGAGTGGAGAGAGAGAGAGAGAGAGAGTGGGAAGAGAGAGAGAGAGAGTGGGGAGAGCGAGAGAGTGGGGAGAGAGAAAGAGAGAGTGGGGAGACAGATTGGGGAGAGAGAGAGTGGGGGTGAGAGAGACGGGGAGAGAGAGAGAGACGGGGAGAGAGAGAGACGGGGAGAGAGAGAGAGAGACTGAGCGAGAGAGAGAGAGAGACTGGGGGAGAGAGAGAGAGAGAGACGGGAGAGAGTTACTGGGTGGGAGTGAGAGAGAGACTGGGGAGAGAGAGAGTGGGGGAGAGAGAGAGAGAGAGACTGGGGAAGAGAGAAAGAGTGGGGTTGAGAGAGAATGGGGGGTGAGAGGGAGAGACGGGGAAGAGAGAGAGAGACAGGGGGAGAGAGAGAGAGAGAGAGAGTGTGACTGGGGAAGTGAGAGAGAGACGTGGGGGTGAGAGAGAGTGGGGAGAGAGAGAGAGAGACTGGGGAAGAGATTGAGATGGACGAGGAAGAGAGATGGGGAGAGGGAGACTGGGGGAGAGAGAGTGAGAGACGGGGAAGAGAGAGAGAGAGAGAGAGAGACTGGGGAAGTGAGAGAGAGACGTGGGGATGAGAGAGAGAGAGTGGGGTTGAGAGAGAGCGGGGAGAGAGAGAGAGAGAGACTGGGGAAGAGAGAGAGAGATGAGGAAGAGAGATGGGGAGAGGGAGACTGGGGGAGAGAGAGAGAGAGACTGGGGAAGAGTGTGGGGAGAGAGAGAGAGAGAATGAGGGTGAGAGAGCCTGAGGGGGAGAGAGAGAGAGTGAGAGAGACCGAGGGGGAGAGAGAGAGAGACTGAGGGGGAAAGAGCAAGAGAGACAGAGGGGAAGAGAGACACTGGGGAGAGAGAGAGAGGGAGACTGGGGGGAGAGTGTGAAGGAATAGCCAGAATTCAGAAAAATATACGATACTAAGAACAGATTTCTGAAATTATTAATAAATGACATACTGGGTTTAAAAGTCTGAAAGCCTCGGCAACACAGGCTGAAGGCACAATACAGGCTTATGAGATAAGATGGTTTGTTAACACAAAGCTGTGAACACAAGCTTTGATATGGGAATGGATTATTAGCTAAGAAACAAGCCCTATCGATAAAGCAAAGGTTTGCTTCCAGAGCGTCTAAACATTGGAATCAAAACAATGGAATGACCCAAGTAAAGTGTTATAATCTAACACGTCGAACAGGTGCACAGAACATTAAAAAAAACAAGTGCCTTCGAAAGAATGACATCAAGTAAGAAATACCTGTCGTAAAATAGTTTTATGTTAAACTTAGAAACAGGAAACACGATTAAATATGCAACCAATTGAGCTAGCTAGAAAACAAGTAAACACTGAGAGAAGTGTTTTCAATTTACATATTGTTAATACAATACCTACAGAAGGCTTTGAAGATATGACATCAAGTAAAAGAAATGCCTGCTGAACAAATAGTTTTAATGTTAAGCTTGAAAGATGGAGTCCCAAGGTCTGATAAAAACCAATTGAAGTAAATTAGAAATGCTTGAAGATACTAGAGAAGTGGTTTTAATTTACAAGTTGTAAAAAGTACACAAACAAGACGACTTTGAAAATATTACTTCAATGGATACACCAAGCAATCACATTGTTCTTGTATTGAACTTGGAATATCACGGAGTCACAACGCCTGAAAATAACCAGTTAAAGTAGTATTAGAAATTCAATAGAAAGACTTCCTAAGAATTGCATCAAACAGAAACCATTGCTGTCATTGTGTTTATGATGGTTTTGGAAACACCTAAACAGGACACAAGTCTAAAAGCATTCAACAGAGATATCACTAAAGAATAGAACAAAGTCAGCAAAGAATGACTTGATACAATTACCTTACACAGACACGAAAACTTCAAATAATAAACCACCCAAAAAAGATATAAAACATAGACCTTTTCAGACAGAAAAGTTAGAAGTCGCTGAGAAGGCAAGCGTTTCTCAACTTAACAGACATTCTCTGTAAGTTTACAACTTTTGAGTATCGGGTAATCAAGGTATTTGATTTTGGTGGATATTCTGGATTAAGAAATAAGTAGAAGTGTGGAAATGTAACAAAGTTAAGATTTGAGAATAAGGATCTCTGATAAGATAATGTAAGCTATTTGTATTTTGAACGACTAAAGTTGCGATTGCCATAATAAATGTTATCTGAATGTCGGTTCTGTAATAAATTTATATATTTTTAGAATAGTCTCAAAGAGCATTTCTGTATCATCTTGCGAGCTCAATTTCTGTACACTCAAAGGAGTTGCAGAATTCTGGGGGGTATTCCGGACCCTTGTAATATCCGGAAGGTTACAGTCTAGTTAAACTTATTAAAAGTACTATCTGGAGCACGGTAACATCTTTAGACCGTTTCTTTCCTATAGGGAGAGGTAGTCTGACCTTTAGACCCAATTAAGCATCTTATGGGATCCGGCTACTGTTAACTTTAGTTGAGGGTAAACGTCTGGGGAATACGCCTGATCTGGGGTAGTCCGAAAGGGCTAGGACTTGTAATTATCCCTTCAAGAGAAAGACTGGGGAGAGAGCAAGAGAGAAATGGGGAGAGGGAGACTGGGGGAGAGAGAGAGAGTCGAAGGAGAGAGGGAGAGATAGACTGGGGTAGAGAGAGAGGGAGAGACTGGGGAAGAGAGGGAAAGACTGGGAATGAGAGAGAGGGAGAGACTGGGAATGAGAGAGAGGGAGAGACTCCGGTTGAGAGAGAGAGAGTGGGAGTGAGAGTGAGAGAGAGAGAGGGACCGGGGGGGAGGGGGGGCGGTGGGGGGTGGCTGTGATGGGTGGAGAGGGAGGGAGAGGGACTGGGGGAGTAAGAGCTAGACTAGGGGAGAGAGAGAGCAGGGAGGGGGAAGAGAGAGTTGGAGAAAAAGAGAGGTGTTGAGGGGGAGTGCGAGGGGGGAGGGAAAGAGGGGGGAAGACAGTATCATAGGGGGGAGAGAGGGTGGGGTTTGGAGGGGGGAGAGGAAACCGGAGGGGTTAGAGAGAGAGGGGATCGGAGGAGGGAGAGAGGGGATCGGTGGAGGGAGAGAGGGGTTCGGATGGGGGAGAGAGAGAGAGGGAATAAGAGCAGGAGGGAGGAGGATAGAGAGGTGATCTGAGGGGGAGACAGAGACAGACAGAAGTGGGAGAGAGAAGAGGGGGGATGGGAGAGGTCAGGAACTCAGGGTGGAGGGATGAGCGATGGGTAAAGAGCACGGAGGGCGCAGTGGGGATGGTGGATGAATGTGATCCAGGTCTAAAGGGGGGCAGAATGAGAGCGAGAACGTGATCCAGATGGTAAGACAGATCATGTTCTTCCAACCCCATCCCCTTTAAACCCCCACCACGTCCTCCCTCTCCTCCCCCTAGAACTGGTTGATTTCTCAGAAAGCTGTCACTATTCACTTCATACGCAAGTTAACAATCCCGTTAACAATCCGTGGCCCGCACACAATGCCCCATCTATGGGGGGGGGGGGGGGCGGCGGTGGGGGGGGGGATGTCAGGAAGTTGTTGCGGGGGGAAGAGGTCGGGAACCCAGGGGGGCGAGGAACTTGGGCTGGGGGAGGTCAGGTACTTGGGTGGGGGGGGAGGGGGGTCAGAAATTGGGCCAGGGGGAGGTCAGGAACTCGGTGGGGTTGGGGGGGAAGGTCAGGCACTTGGGCTGGGGGAGGGGGGTCAGAAATTGGGCCAGGAGGAGGTCAGGAACTCGGTGGGATTGGGGGGGAAGGTCAGGCACTTGGACAGTGGGAGAATGTCAGAAACTTGGGGGGTGGGAGAAGGTCTTAACCCACGAGGGTGAGCCCTGCCCTATGTGAGCTCTGTTTCGATTATTTCACTCAGAATGGCTCGAATTACACTTTGCAAGGTAATTGATTACGTAGGCAGGGAGGAGATAATTACACATTCTAGAGAAACTGCTGGGTGTGTCTTGCCCTCCAAGGGGAACAATCAGCAATCAGCGCTTGTCATCCAAGGGGACCAATCAGAACTTTGGTATTGCGAATAGACACGTCCTTTATTTTCATGTGAAACTATTTCATTCTTTTTCTTTTTTTGTCATTAGGGGTTGAAATTCCATTTTAATGAAAAGCAAATGATGCCTGTTTTATCCATAATTAGCAACCCACAAAATCACAAAAACACACAACTTTGAAAAGTGAGATTTTTGAGATCGCAATTTTGTTCGTGGATTGTGATTTATGGGAATACAGGCATTGTCCCACTTTTCATTAAAGGAGAAACTTCTTCCCAATCTTTAGGTTATCGAAATGAATATTTTCGCTAGTTTGAGGTGGTTTCTGAAAAGTTAAACATTTTAGAATCTTCTTAGTAGCAATTCATGTTCAAACCCTTTTATACAGGGAAATTAAATAACTCAATGAAAGACTTACAGTGTAACTGCCTATTGCTTTATATCACTGCAAGTTGCTCTTTTGCTGCAATTGATGATTAATTCTCTGACCCTTTTTCAATGAACTCCAAGGCTTGCCAGAGCTCTCCCATTCTGTTTTCTCATCATATCATTGTTGTCTTCTACTCATCCTTTATGCACTGTTCTTTAGATAATTTCACTCCACATTCATCAGCTTCCTTTAGATTGCAAACCCTTAGAGCTCACAACCTCTGGACCTTTCACAGTGCAGTGGCTAAATCACTACTTCTTCATCTACTCCAAGCCCTTAAATGAGGCAACAAAAATCTTAAGGCCAATGCTGCTTCTCCCCCTTTGCCTGGGCACTGTGTTAGGGTCACTCCTGATATGACCTGAATCCGCCTATATTTCTGGGTTCAAGTCAGTAGCCTGGACCAGACATTCCCCTGGCGCAGGCCTGCTCCAATCACCCATACAGATTAGGAGTGCCCTGGAAATTAATACATATCCCTCACCAATTCCTCCGGGCTCTTAGCCAGCCCACCACTTTTGAAATGGAAGACCAAAATTGATCCCATTGGTAAGAACTCCTCTGGTTGCTATGTTTAGGAAAACTATAGACCCAATTTTAACTTGGGGTGTAAGTATGGCTTGCAGAGGCCGATGCTGGTGGCAAACCGTCCAGCCCCGCAGCCTGAGGCCTGGGAGATTGTAACTCTCAGGCCTGATTTAAATGATGGAACTCAGAATCCTGCCCAAACCCGGCAGGAATCCCTACCTGACAGTGGCAGAATTTTAGTTGGTCTCTGGGGACCTGAAGGAACGGTCGCTCATGTAAGGTAAGTAGTCAAGGGGCAGTCCTGAGGCAGTCGCGGTCGGGGGAGAGGAAGCAAACCCTGCCCAGAAGGATACGTTAAAAAAAATTAATAATTACTTTTGTTGGCCTCTGCTGGCTCCACTCCAGCTTGATGCAAGTTTTCACTGGGCATCACTGCCACGATTGGCAGTTAAGATTAAGTTGAGGTCTGAATGACACCATCGGACCCTGATATTTAAACATTAATGAGTCCCTTGCCTGCCTGCACTGGGCTGCTCCAACGCTGCTGAAAACCCAGCAGTTAAAATGGCGGATGGCACAAATGCATTGGCAATGCAGTGGGCAGCGTCTGACCGCCATTTTTATTATCCATCTACTCCAATCCCACGGGAAGGGCAGGGTAAAAATCAGGACTTACAAATGTGTTTTTTTGGAATGTATTTATAATTCACTACACACAGCAATCGGAGCAATTCGTCCCGAGTCTATTCAATTTACCGTGCATCTGTACTATGCAGATGAAAAGCTAAATTAATATTAATCCTATACAATGTATAGTTTCTAAATGTATTTAAATTGTGTTTTGTACCTGCATTTAAACGATTGAACATTTTTAATGAATGATGAATTTCAAATGCACTGCCAGTAACACCAAAGACTAGAAATTACTTTTGGTGACAATATGAACAAAGAATTCTGATGAAGGGTCATTGACCTGAAACGTTAACTCTGTTTCTCTCTCCACAGATGCTGCCTGACCTGCTGAGTATTTCCAGCATTTTCTGTTTTTATTTCAGATTTCCAGCATCCGCAGTATTTTGCTTTTGAACAAAGAATTATTGCTTTCAGGTGATATTCCCCTCTCCACAATTTAAATGGAGGAGCTTACCCACTTAAAATAAACTGGCTAATGCCTGCATTGAAATAGCAGACACTGTTATCACCAGCAGTAATTTCTAGCTTTACAATATTGAGACAAAGGGACCAAAATTTCTCTTTTCACAAAAATAGTGTGAAAGAGTTGCTTTTCCTCTTTAATGGTGACCACTCTCATGGAAGATGGGAACCTACAATATTTAGTTGTGTGATTCCGGCAAAAAGTTTCATTTAATGGGAACTGTCATCAGCCAATCATATAGCATCTGCAGTAATAAGAATGTAACACTTTTCAAGCAGCTCACAAGCACTTAACGGTATAAGTTTCCCGTAGGTTGTAATATGGGTGCAGCATGTGCAATGGGCAAGAGCCAAGACCGAGAGACAAAGCTGCAAAGCTAGACTTTCTGAGGAGGCACAGGGAGTGTTGGTACTCGTTGTGAAGCAGTCCTATAGTCCTATAGTGTAGCACAGCAGCAGCTTGGTTCAATGACTGACTTAACTCTAGCTTTATCAGTCTCAGTACTTCAAATTCTTTAATGTTATTACCAGCAATGTTGAATCAAAAACATAAAAAGGAAACAAATAGAACAAAACATGCATGTGTTCAGGTTAATCATAATCCTTTGTTACTCTTACAAATCTAAAAGAAAGGACATTAGTAGAGATTCCTTCTGTAATATTAAATTACTTAGTTTGAGTTCTTCACGTACCTCAGCGTGTCTTGTAACTGTCTCCTCTGATTGTGATAGAGTTGCAACTGAAGAAAAGGCTAGAAAGCCTAGTTCAAGTGCAACGGTAAGATAAAAGTGCATTGTCTTCATTTTGGTGTTTGCTGTTTGGTAAACAGCCTTAGATAAAAGACAGTGTCCGATGTCTATCTTTATATAGAGCTGAAGTATTAATCAACCCAGTGACTCAGACCAGAAATTCATGCACCAGAGCAATTATTGCTGAGACATTGGAAGAGTATTTTCTTGCGTGGTGATTGCATAGTTGCTTGACATAATTTCAGTAAATCGTTTCTTGTTTAATCGGAAATCACGGAAGCAGAAAAGTCTAAAAATGTGAGAAAGTAAGTGAGATTTTATATCACAAAGCATTAGAGAAACAATAGGCTAATTTAGGGAATAGTTGTGTACGGATAGATATTTTACCTGGAATGTTCTACAAACCTGCACAGTGATGGCATTTTCCAGCCCTGTACTCTTACACTTGATTCAGTATAAACACATATTTTCAAGTAAATTGGATGAGGATTGCCAGAGTTCACCCTTTCTGACATCAAGAAGTACATACCCAACAATACATTGCCAGGGACTCAGTTAAATACCCACCAATAAACCACCAGGGACAACAAGAACTTGTATTTATATAGCGCCTTTAACACAGTAAAGCGTCCCAAGGCGTTTCATAGGAGCATTATCAAACAAAATTTGACACCGAGCCACATAAGGAAATACTAGGACACATGATATGATCAAAAGCTTGGTCAAAGAGGTAGGTTTTAAATAGCATCTTGAAGGAGGATGGAGAGGTAGAAAGGCGGAGAGGTTTAGGGAAAAAATTCCAGAGATTAGGGCCGAAGCAACTGAGGGCACGTCCGCCAATGATGGAGCACTGATATTCGGGAATGTACAAGAGGCCAGAATTGGAAGAGTGCAGAGATCTTGGAGGATTGTAGTGCTGGAGGAGATTACAGAGATAGGGAGGGATGAGGCCATGGAGGGATTTGAAAACAAGGACGTGAATTTTAAAATCGAGACCTTGCCAGACCGGGAGCCAATGTAGCTCAACGAGCATAGGGATGATGGGTGAACAGGACTTGGTGTGAGTTAGGATATGGGCAGCAGAGTTTTGGATGTGCTCAAGTTTATGGAAGGTGCAAGGTGAGAGGCTTGGCAGGAGAATATTGGAATAGTCGAGTCTAGAGGTAACAAAGGCATGGATGAGGGTTTCAGCAGCAGATGAGCTAAGGCAGGGGCAAAGACAAACAATGCTACGAAACTGGAAGTAGGCGGTTGTGGTAATGGAGAGGATTTAAGGTCCACAGCTCAGCTCAGGGTCAAGTAGGACGCCAAGTTTGCAATCAGTCTGGTTTAACCTCAGACAGTGGCCAAGGACAGGGATAGAGACTCGGATACAAACCCAAATAAAGGGCTTAGATTAATAGGGCTGGATTTTATGGAGGAGGCTGGGTTTCCCGCAGTATCTGCTGACTTTAGCGGCAGGACCTGATTTGCATGCGGGGCCTCGGTTTCCCGCCTGCAGCCAGCCAGATTGAGTGGCTGGCTGGCTCCGGGCGGGTAGGCCTGTGACATTAGGCTGTACAGAGGAGGTAGGAAGGGATTGCGGGGGAGGGGGGTGGGTGAGGCGGCTGGAGGAGCACGGGTGGGCCGGGATCAGCATTGGGGGGTTGGTGGGGGTTGCTACGAAAATCAGGTGGCAGCCGGTGAAGGATAGGGTGGCAGCCGGTGAAGGATAGGGTGGCAGCCGCGAGGAAGAGCGGGGGCTGGGTGGATCTTCAGAAGATCACGGGCTGGCAGGTGCATGGGTTGGGTGGGGGCAGGGGATCTTCAGAGGATCGTGGGCCGGTAAGAGCTGGAGGGAGGGGGGCGGGGGCGATCTTCAGATGAACGCAGGCTGGGAGGTGCATGGGGAGGGATCCACAGACAGATGTTCGTGGGCTGGGAGTAGCCCGGAGAAGGCCGCAGGAGCAGTGGGGGAGGCTTCATGGAGGCATCGAAGGCCTGTGGGGGGCTGGTAATTGGAGGCCTCGTGGAGTGATTTGGGGCCTGGGACAGTTCTCCAATCGTGGATTGTGGGTTAGGCAGAGACCCTGGATCCAGGAGGTAGGTATAAAGGCACTTGCCTCCTGGATCCAGCAGTCCCCACCTTGCTGTAAATGCTGGGTTTCACAAATTGTGTAAAACCCGTCCACATGCAGTTAAAAACAAAATGTATGTTAAAAAAGAGGCTTCCAGTCTCATTATAATATTTAAATTGAAATCCCGCCCCCTGGGAGCGGGTTGGTTGCCCGCCCCCATCCCTGCCTCCTTCCCGCCTCTGTTAAAACTGGAAGTGGGCGGGTTGGAGTTTTGATCAGGGCGAGAATCCCATTTTTTACAATTGAACTGCCCCCACGCTCCACCCCACCCATGCATTTTAGGTTAAAAATCCCCCCATAACGACCAATATACCACCGGGATACATCCTAGCAATAAACCACCAGGGACTGAGTTCTGACAAAATGCCTACCCTGGACGTATCAAATCCTCTGTTCTCTCTGCAGTTGCTGCCGGACCTGCTGAGTGTTTCCAGCAGTTTCTGTCTTTGTTCCACAGTAAGACCACTAGGTACTGAGACATACACATCTCTGGAATGCAGGGTATTAAAATCAACACGCTAACAATTGGAAAGTACTAGTAAGAAAAGAAATGTGAGCAATTGGCCCTTTCTCACCTGCAACACCTGCTATGATAAAGACATAAATATATGATGACTCTGTCTGCTACAGCTGCACTGACCCTATGTGTTCCTATACTAAAACCATTGGGGTAAATCTATGAATTTGTGCTCTGATTGTGCAGTTTGCCACGAGGAGCACAGTTTTTTTTATTCATTCATGGGACGTGGGCATCGCTGGCAACACCAGCATTTATTGCCCATCCCTAATTGCCCTTGAGAAGGTGGCGGTGAGCCGCCTTCTTGAACTGCTGCAGTCCGTGTGGTGAGATAATCCCACAGTGCTGTTAGGGACGGAGTTCCAGGATTTTGACCCAGCGATGATGAAAGAACGACGATATATTTATATATTTCTTAGTCAAGTTGGAGTGTGACTTGGAGGGGAACTGGTGGTGTTCCCCTGTGCCTGCTGCCCTTGACCTTTCTTTGTGGTAGAGGTCCTGGGTTTGGGAGATGCTGTTGAAGAGGCCATGGCGAGTTGCTGCTGTGCATCTTGTAGATGGAAAACACTGCAGCCACAGTGCGCCGGTGGTGGAGGGAGTGAATTTTTAAGGTGGTGGGTGGGCTGCCAGTCAAGTGGGCTACTTTGTCCTGGATCATATCAGGCTTCTTAAGTGTTGCTAGAGCTGTACTCATCCAGGCAAGTGGAGAGTATTCCATCACACTCCTGACTTGTGCCTTATAGATGGTGGAAAGGCTTTGGGGAGTCAGGAGGTGAGTCAAATATCAGAAATACATGCTCATGACTCTTCACGCTTTTTCCAGATAGAAAATCCTGTGACTAGTAATCCAAGGGTTGGAAGTTCAAATCCACCATGGTAAGTTTATTAATCTGTAATTTGTAGGCTAGCACCAGAAAAGGTTCTCAATTGCTATAAAATGCCTATTGGTTCGCAGATCACCCCTCCCTGATCTGGCCTACATCTCACTCCAGTCCCACAATATGTTGTTGAATCTTAATTCTCACCTGACAGCTTTGGACGGGTAATTGATATTGCCTTGCCTGTGTTACCTGCATCCCAGAATAAATAAAAACAGAGAGACAGAATTACTTTGAAAAATTGAATTAAAATGTAAAACCTTAAAATTGAAGAAGGATGAAAGAGATAAATTCAACATTCTTGGAGGTGGTAACTTTAGAATTGACAAAAATGCAATGGAGGTGGGCTGTTAAATAAAAGCAAAAGAGCTGAGTTGTTAAACTGTCTCTAAGATGTCACCTGCAAGAATGGTGAAACGTCCTTTTTCAAAATTATTTTTCTAGCTTTTGACTTTTAACCTTAATGTCTGCTGAGGAACCTTTAAGAATTATCATTGAGTATAAAAATTAGAAAGTGTAGATTCAATTTTGTCAGCTTTGTACGGAACACGTGACTGTAACATAAAATGATGCTCGAGGGAAAAGTTTGCCTTTACGCAAAGATAACTGAACATTTTTTTCACTTGTATTGGCACAAGTTTGCAGTGGACTAAGTGCTGACCTTAAACAGGTACCTTGAGGATGGTTTCTAAAAAATTATTCTTTTAAGAAATTATGAATACTTTTTGCTTCTATTTACTTTTGCATAAAAAGTGGGTTGAAATCACAGTGTAGGATATTAGTAAATGAGTGTAGTAATATATTTTAGCAAGATCTTTGGTCTCATATTTTAGCAACACAAAGGTATTTATTTTAAATGGGTAACGCCTTCACTAAAATAGTTTACAGAGGAGATTCATACTATTGCAGATGAATACTTTTGACAACATGTGGCAACTTTCCTGAAGTAGTAATGAGTTGAACAGTGCGAGGGAGTTTAATTGCAATAATTGTCATACTTTCAATTGGTATCTTTATTCATGCCCCTTGTCACGTTAGGTTTAAGAAAAATATTTTAAAAAATCAATACAATTAAAAGCATAAAAGAAATTGATGTCAAAGTTGGTTATAGTTTTTGTAATAAATAGCAGTTGGAAATAAACAGCAAATTAGTCAGTTTGTGAAGGAGGAAAGGCCGATTAACAATCACGGGGGAAATTTGAACAGAAGTCATTTTTTTTCCTGAAGTCTGATTTTTAAAAGGATATTAATTATGGTCTGCATAACTTTAGAGTAGTAACTGGTCTTTACAGTTTTCAAAAGGCATTTCTTTAGGTTTTTACTTTTGAATTACATCGCAAAAGATATAACAGGAGGAACAGAACAAGTAAAATGTAAGTAAATAAAGAAATATAAAATTATAAGTAAAAGAGGTTAGAAGCTCATTTCATTCTGTGAGCCTCTGAAGCTCCGTTAAGTGAGGAGACCTGACAATTTGCATATAAGTACTTTACATTGATTTCAGGAGACTTTGGAGGAAAAATTCAGTTGGTTGCGCCTCCCGTTAGCGCCTTACGAGGGCGCTGATGGGACGCAAAGCAACTAGCGCCCGGGCGCAGCGATGTTTGCGCCGCTCGCGAAATTTACTGGACATTTTGCGGCGGCGCTAAACTTTACCGCCGCGATCTCCTGCGCACGCAGATCTTGACGTCATACGAGGGTGCAACGCCCTTGTGGCACCCCGGAGCGGAAATTGAGTGGCGCCCCCATCCTTTCCGCCTGGCGCAACCAACGACCGGAAGTCTGTAATGCTCCCCAGTCGCTGTGGGGCTGGGGGGGCGCTATTTAAAGGGGGCCTCTTCCTGTCTTTCTCTGTGGTTGACATTTTTGCACCACTCGTTCTGAGAGAGAGAGAGAGAGATTTGGAGAGAGAGAAAGAGAGACTTTTGTATTGAGTCAACGCTGTGTGAGGTAGTTTTGGCTACTGATCATAACTTTGCAGGTACTTTGGTTTTTGACCTTCAAAACTTTGATTGCCAAGAGACTTTGGGGGCTGCACTGATTGGGGGCGTCGTCCTGCGCCACCAGAATCGGAGGACACAGAGACGCAGAGAGAGAGTGGCAATCATGGCCAGATGGAGGAGGGCCAACAGGCCTCTGTACAGGAGACCGTACCCTCCCAGGGTATATCGCCAACAATTCACATATATTAATATGTCTGAGGAGCAGTGTTTGCGAAGGCTGCGCTTCAGCAAGGAGGTAGTCACTGAGCTCTGCCACCTGCTGCAGCCAGATCTGCAGCCTCAAATGAGGTCCAGGACGTCTCTGTCGGTGGCAGTGAAGATCACAGTGGCTCTGAACTTTTATGCCACTGGCTCATTTCAATCAGCTACTGGGGACATCGCCAATATCTCCCAGTTCGCGGTGCATTGCTGCATCCGTCAGGTCACAAATGCCCTCTATAAAAGGAGATGAGAGTACATCTCTGTCCCCATGACCCCAGCCAAGCAGCAAGAACGCACAATGGGCTTTGCTAGGATAGCGGGCTTCCCCATAGTGCATGATGCCATTGACTGCACGCATGTGGCTTTGCGTGCTCCGCATGAGAATGCCGAGGATTTCCGCAAGAGAAAGGGGTTCCATTCCTTAAGCTGAGCTGCGGTAGAACGAGAGCCATCAAGCTACCAGGAACATCATTGAGCACACAATCGGCGTGCTCAAGCAACGGTTCCGTTGTCTGGACCATTCTGGAGGAGCCCTGCAGTACTCGCCTGAGCGAGTTTCCCACTTCGTAGTTGTGTGCTGCATGCTGCATAACCTGGCATTCCTCAGGACCCAGCCAATGCCACCAGGCCTTGGAGCACCACCAGAGGAGGAGGAGGAAGAGGAGGAGGAAGAGGAGGAGGATGATCATCAGCAGCACCAAGGCAGGAGGGAGGACCACGATGTTGAAACTGGAAGGGCCGTCCGTCAACGACTGATAGCGAGCCGCTTCTAGGCTCCTGCTGAGGAAATGGCTTCTGCCATTGAGAACAACATGAATGAAACCAACCCGCAACCCCTAAGCCGGCCAAGGCAGCAATGATTCCAAAGACCAAACATGTACATTTTGAATACAAAAACTTATTTATTTCACAAACTCTGTGTGTGTCATTTCCTCATGACTAACTAATAGAAAGAAACACAAAAACACAGTCATTAACATAACTGGTTCTCATAACCTGGAGATAATGTTCAAAAGTTTGACCACGAACCTCGGCCTTTAATAAAAAAATGATCAACATTTTGTCACACCTCCTACTTTTTGCCCTTCGAGGGTGATCTCCTTCCCTTGCGCACTTCCCCGCTTCCCACCCTACTGCGCCTCCGTAATGGGACCTCAGTGGCTGCAGCAAGGCTGGTGGAAGGCTGCTGATTGTCAGAACCTGAGACTGCAGATGCCCTTGAAGGACGGCCTCGACCAGTTCTGGGCTTGGAGGGCCCGGCTGCAGACTGCACCAACTCTGCATGGGCGGCAGCAGTCTGTCCTACAGGTGGTGGCAAGTGCAGTGGAGACAATGGTGGCAGCAGGAATGCTGTCATCTTGAGAGAGGACAGCAACTCCCTGCTCGACCGACACACTGGCACACCCACGGGGCAGCACTTCAACATCCGGAGCAATCTGCTGGAGCACAGATTGCTGGCCTGCTGCGGCGCGGTGGGAGCCCCGGGGAAATGTGTACGTACCATCGAGGATGGCAGCAGTCAGTGCTCGCGTGGCCTCAATCTGAGTCTGCAGGAGAGCAGTCAGAGATGGGTTCATGGCAGCCATTGACTGAATTGCAGCACTAAACATTTGCGTGGCATCCGCCTGTGCTACAGCGAAGTGCTCCACACTCCTTGCCAGTGATTCAATGCATTCGGGCACCCTTCCCACTGCACCCATGAGCTCAATGTGCATGTCCACCGCCTGGGTGTTCATTTCAGCGATGAGCCGCTCCTCCTCTGCGTCCAGTGCAGTATGACTCGCTGGCGTACTCTCCCTCCGGGGAGAAGGCCCCCGAGCTTCCCTACCCCCATGGCGTTGCTGCAGCCCGCTGGGTCCTGGAGCTTCACCCTCATCAGACCCTTCCCCCTGCTCCCCTCCAGGGAAGGCGTGTTCCCAGTGTGGGCATGGGCTTCCTCGGGAGAGGGTGGCGCTGATGCTCCGCCTTCATCTTCCTCCTCGGCTGCAGCTTCACTCCCACTGGCAGCTTGAGGGTCCGTCTCCTCAGCTGGTGAATCACCATGTGAAAGCAGGGAGGTACAAGAGTGGCTTTAGCGTGAGGACAGGGGGGCAGTAAGGGAGGAATGAGTGCAGCAATTTAGTAAGTTGGATTGAAAGTGTCAAAGGCTGGTGTTGTGAGGGACAAGTGGAAGGACAGAGGACAAAAAGGTGATGACCTTACCATTGCTGTCCAGAACGGGGTCGGCGTCTCCAGTGGCGATGGGACCGATCACCCGGCTTGCCACAATCCTGTGGACGCGCGCCTCAAGATTGCTGAGGGGTTGCAGCTGAGGCCGCCCTCCACCCGTCCGTTGCTGCTGTCTCCTATTATGAAGAAAAAGGATGGCGTCTGAGTAAATATACAGCCATGGACTTGCCTGATGTGCCTCCCATAGGTGAATAGCCTTTACTGTATGCAGCCATGGTCTTGCCTGATGTGCCTCCCATAGGTGAATAGCCCTTACTGTATGCAGCCATGGTCTTGCCTGATGTGCCTCCCATAGGTGAATAGCCCTTACTGTATACAGCCATGGTCTTTCCTGATGTGCCTCCCATAGGTGAATAGCCCTTACTGTATACAGCCATGGTCTTGCCTGATGTGCCTCCCATAGGTGAATAGCCCTTACTGTATGCAAAGTGTGGAATGTGCATGTGTGTTTCATGAGAGGGCCATTGGTGTTGGATGAGTGTTGTGCATTGGGGTTTTAAGACCCTCTGGCCATAGAGTGAGGTTGAGATGGAGGGATGGAGAGGTATTGAAAAAAAGCCACTCACCCTGACGATCCGAGTGAGGTCGTTGAACTTTTTTCGACATTGTATATGGGTCCTGGGCACCATGATCCTGGAGGAGACGCTCTGAGCCACCTCCCTCCACACTCTTCTGTACTCGCGCGGCAATGGCCTCCTGCCACTCTCAGGGAAGAGTATAGATCTTCTGCGCTCCACCGCGCCAACCAGAGCATCCAAGGCCCGCTCGCTGAAGCGCTGAGCTCGTTCTCTCACCCTCTCCATAGTCCTTGGCTGGAAGATTTAGGCACTGGCCGAGATTCAAGGCTCCAATGAGCAGGGTGTGGCTGGAGTGCAAGATCGACCCTCCCCTTTAAGAACTGTCCGGCGCCAGTGTGTCTGTGTTCCATCGCTAACTGACAGCACCTGCGCTGCGCCCGCGCTCTGAGTTAGCGCCTCGATCCTCGGCCTTTGCGCCTTAAGATAGGTGTGTAGCACCTGATTTAGCGCTCCAATCACCTCCAGGGGCGATAAAAGTCAAGTTTGCAGTCGGAGGCGATAATTAGCGCCAGGCGCCAATCTTTGTGCCCGGCCGATAATTGCGCCCCAAATGGGGCGATACTGAATTTCTCCCCCTTTTACTCTAATTATTGAGTCACCTGGCTTTGCACAGCTTCAAGAACTGTGTGGAAAAATTGAACTCTGATAAAAATGCACTGCCTATAAACTTTACAGAAGAAATGCAATATTGCAACAATAACAGCTTAAGTACCAGTTTATGACAATCAAATACCTGAGGCAAGATTAAACTAATAAACATTAAAGTAGTACGATCATATAAACTAAGACAAGGGGTGAGAGTATTGACAGCAACTAAGGAGACACAAGCTATAAGAACAGTAACAATACCATCTCTATAGTGCTCTTTGTGTACAAGAAACAGGGAGCATCATAGAGGACTTTACAAAGAAACAAAAGAAAACTAGATATCTAGCAGAAGAGAATGAGAAATAGAATTGGTGGGCGGGGAAGAGAGCCCTGTTGACCAGAAAGGTGTTTAGAAGTTTTAAGAAAGCAGGCAGATAGTTGATAAAGCAGAGGAAGTTAGGGAAGGGACTCCACAGGTAAGGGATGTAGCTAAAAGAATGGCTACCAATGGTGGAACACAGAAAGTAGGGAACAAGAAGTAATCTGTAGAAGCAGAGGGTACTGTTGAGGGAAGGTGGGATGAGGGAGGAAGTGTAGCTTGTTAAGAAAGGGGGTGAGGAGACTTCTGGATATTTGTCTGTGAGGGAAAGTCAATGGAATTCTGCATAATTTCGAGTTTGTTAACTTAAATGTTGTGTCTTAAAACATATAGGGTGAGATTTTGCTGAAAATATAGCGGTGTCTGAATGACGCATGGATTTATTAATGCGCAAATCGGCCAGCAACTCGTGGTGAAAAAGAGATACCCCGTGAATTGCGAATCGCCACACGTTGCTGAACGATTTGCACTGCCCCGCTGTTAGATTTGCGAAAATGACATTTTAACCTCCCTAATATAAAAGCAAAATACTGCAGATACTGGAATGTGAAGTGAAGTTGAGGCCAAGATCAGCTCAGCCTTGATCTTATTGAATGGCGGAGCAGGCTCGAGGGGCCAAATGACCTACTTCTGCTCCTATGGCTTATGTTCTTATGTTCACTTCCTGTTTTGACGGAGGCGGCAAAGTTAAAGTCAGCAGGGTCTGCAGGAAACCTGGCCTCCCGAGTTTCCCACCCGCCTCAGAGGCCCCACCCCCCCAACCCGCCTCCCTTGAGGAAATTCTGGCCATATGACTCTAGCAGCTCTTAATGTCATTCTGGCAGTTCCAAAGCATAGCAACAGCCTTGGAAATGAATCTGGACCAAATGAGATAAAGTTCAGTCCTTTCAGCATGTACATCTGAAATCTGACCCCATACTTACAGATGCTATCACTGAATTGTAACATATAATTGATGAAGAAGCAAGAATTGAGGATAAAGGTTTGGGGTTCATCAGAGATGACCATTCTGGATTCTCCACCAGAGCAAATATATTCTCTGTATCTACTCTAGCGAATCCTTTAACACCTCAATTAGATCACCCCTAAATCTTGTAAACTCAAGGGAATACAAGCTAAGTTTATGCAACCTCTCCTCATAATTTAACCCTTTAACCCCAAGTATCATTCTGGGTGGAACAGAAGCAAGACTGGAGGACCTCGGACAGTGAATGATGGGAATGATGGAACTGGTGGGAGAGAGGAGAGACTGCAGCTCTGGTCCAATTTTTTTTTAATTCGCTTATGGGATCTGGGCGTCACTGGCAAGGCCAGCATTTATTGCCCATCTCTAATTGCTCTTGAGAAGGAGGTGGCGAGCCACCTTCTTGAACTGCTGCAGTCTGTGTGGTGAAGGTACTCCCACAGTGCTGTTATATGGGGAGTTCCAGGATTTTGACCCAGCGACGATGAAGGAACGGCGATATACTTCTAAGTCAGAATGGTGTGTGACTTGGAGGGGAACTTGG
The DNA here is from genome assembly GCA_030390025.1 of Squalus acanthias. NCBI lineage: Eukaryota > Metazoa > Chordata > Chondrichthyes > Squaliformes > Squalidae > Squalus > Squalus acanthias. The sequence goes on from CM059431.1 coordinate 75,663,158, forward strand.
AGGTGGTAGTGTTCCCATGCGCCTGCAGCCCTTGTCCTTCACGGTGGAAGAGGTCGTGGGTTTTGGAGGTGCTGCCGAAGAAGCCTTGGCAGTGCATCTTATAGATGGTACACACTGCAGCCACAGTACGCCGGTGGTGGAGGGAGTGAATGATTAAGTTGGTAGATGGGGTGCTTTGTCCTGGATGGTGTCGAGCTTCTTGAGTGTTGGAGCTGCACTCATCCAGGCAAGAGGAGAGTATTCCATCACACTCCTTACTTGTGCCTTGTAGATGATGGATGTGAGACACTTGCCGCAGAATACCTAGCCTCTGACTTGCTCTTGTTGCCACAGTATTTATGGGTGTAGACCTGTTGCAAATGGAATCTAATGATGACACAAAAGCAAACTGCGAATGGCATTTTTAAATTGTTTTTCCTTTTACGGTACTCTATTAAGTCACCTAAATTTATGAAACAAACATTAACATTTTCATTATAAGAATGAAGCATCATACTAATAGTTTTCAGAATTGATATGCATCCAACATCTCTAAATTATTGTGACAATTGCTTAACTGCTACTCAATCCTGCTAGACCACACCCTGAGATTTGGTGTAGTGTGAAAATAGGATTAGGACACTTAAATGTAGTGTTGATTCAAAACTTCTGCAATGTTAAGATCTGACTAAGCTCTTAAGAAGTCCTCTTTATTCCTTGATCTTAGTTTATTTATGCTTCTTGTTCAAATTTATGCTATTATTATACTATGATATACATATGACCCCTATTGCCATATTAGGAGAGTACTGGGGGGGAGTGTGCACTGTGCATATTCCACAGTTTCATCTTGTGGTCCAGTCAAGGAGGAGTCCACAGGTAAGTTTTATTTTATTTTTGCAGGGTAGCCCTTTGGCCCCATGGTAACAAGGCCGAGCCTTCAAAATGGACTTGGCCTCCCATCAGGACTGTTGAGCTCGGGGAGAAATTGACCCCTGAAGTTACCTGAAGAAAAATGTTTTACTGCAGAAAACATTGTTTTATTATGATATAGCTACAGAAAATGCATCATGGTCAGTCAACAATAAACAATCAGAAAGATAATGACAGAAAAGCCCCAGTAGTTTTTTTGTTTGTTCCTGGGATGTGGGCGACGCTGGTAAGGCCAGCATTTATTGCCCATCCCTAATTTCCTTTGGGAAGGTGGTGGTGAGCCGACTTCTTGAACTACTGCAGTCTGTGAGGTGAAGGTACTCCCATAATGCTGCTAGGGAGGGAGTTCCAGGATTTTGATCCAGTGACGATGAAGGAACGCCGATATATTTCCAAGTCAGGATGGTGTGTGAATTGGAGGGGAGCTTGGAGGTGATGGTGTTCCCATGCGCCTGCTGCCCTTGCCCTTCTAGGTGGTAGTGGTTGTGGGTTTGGGAGGTGCTATCAAAGAAGCCTTGGCGAGTTGCTGCAGTGCATCTTGTAGATGGTGCACACTGCAGCCACGGTGTGCCGGTGGTGGAGGGAGTGAATGTTTAAGGTGATGGATGGGGTGCCAATCAAGCAGGCTGCTTTGTCCTGGATGGTGTCGAGCTTCTTGAGTGTTGTTGGAGCTGCACTCATCCAGGCAAGTGGAGAGTATTCCATCACACTACTGACTTGTGCCTTGTAGATGATGGAAAATTTTTGGGGAGTCAGGAGGTGAGACACTCACCGCAGAATACCTAGCCTCTGACCTGCTCATGTGGCCATGACTCCTACATCCTGCGCCACTCCACCATTCCTCAGCTCTTCATACCTCCAAACAGTCTTTCCAGCTGGCTGCTTAGAGACCAGGGCTATCCATTAAGGATGTGGCTCATGACACCTAAGCATATGGAGGGAGTCATGGGAGAGCCTGGGTGCAGCCGTGCACCTCTGTGCAATGCTTGTCAGTGTTTGCAGCACCTCAATGCTGTGGAACACTGACAGCACAACTGTCAAAATGAATGTGGGCATGGTCCCTTTTAAGGAAACCAGCTGATGACATGTCATCAAATGATGTCATTAGACCCGCTTCCATTTAATTGTCCGGGAAATGCGCAGGGCGGGCTTAACAAGCCCAATCCACGTAAAATCCCTTTGACAGCGGGCTGGCGCCGGGAGCGGGACCAAGACCCGCCAACCACCTCTCCATAATCTGGACTCAATGTTAAATTTATATTGTAGGGAAACGTCTCTAACCATCATAACTTCCTGGCAGTGTTCCTTCGGCTAAAGCTAAAAGCTAAAGTACGTTGTCCTGATTTGTTTTTAATTATCTGCACATCTATGCGTGCTCTGCATGAACAGACTGTATTCATATATAAACCCCAAAATTGTAAGACTCCGCTCCTGCCATGCCCAAATTGCATTGTTCCCAATTTGCTGACTAATTTGGGAGCAAGTGAATTATTTGATCATAACATCTGTAAAATGGCAACTGTGACAGTGTAGAATTCCCTCAGTGATGCTCTGACGCTCAAATCCCTGAGTGGAGTTTGGACCCAACCATTTGATTGTGAGGTGGGAGTGCTACCACTGAGCCAAGACTGACACTTGCTTACATAGATACTTTTTAGGAATTTTTGTCCAATTTGTTTAGTTTTCTTTCAACATGACTATATCAGAAAGGAGTAATCTGTTTGGAGAGAAAAAAGTCTCGATCTCTCTAATCCTGATTACACATAATGCTAAGAACAGTAACAGTTACCCAGGACCACAAAATTATCTGTCCAACTTTTCAATTCAAGAAAATATGACTCCCAAAATCCACAAGGCTCAATTGGCCAATTAATCTGTGATTGTGCTCACTGGTGCTCTCCAGCACTGACCCTGCTGAATTTTGCAGGGTTCCTGGAAAAGCTACCGATTTAACTTGGGGCACGTTGCCATCCATGCCACTATAGGCACATCTCTGGTGCCCACCTGCCCCATCCTGTTGGGTCATCTGATGCCTGGCCACCTTTGGGGGGGGAGTGGGGGTGAATTCCCAGGAACCCCCAGAAGCTCAATGGACTCCCTCCCTCAATCCTCCTGTGTAAGGAAGCCAATCCAGAACTTTAAAATCAATGTATTTTGTCTTCTGGGGTCTACGCTGCTTCCCTGGCCTAACAATACAGGTGGCACTCACTTGTGTCATTTTGATGAACATGCATATCATCTCTCTTAGCATACCAGCTCCAAGTCTTACACAAAGCCCTTCTGGGCTAGGAATGCAGGAACTCAAACATAAAGGGCTCAAAAGTGAGTAGCGCCCCGGAAAAATTAGCCACTAACCTCCCGCGGAATTTCACGGGAGGCGTTGGTGGCGCCGCGCCCAGGCGCTAGTTGCTTTGGGTGGCGCAAAGCAACTGAATTTTCCCCCCAATGTCCCTTCCCCTCTTCCGGCTCCACCCTCTTGGCATCATTGATCTTTTAAGAGGCAGCCAGAGGTTCTGCCCATTATACGGCCAACTGGAAACTCCCAAAATCGGCGGGACCTGGTAACTGCCTGTTTCCAAGATGTTCTGCCAGAGTTACAACATGAATCTGGTGGAACGCACAAGGAAATGTGGGTCTCATGTTTCTAGCAAATAATAACTAAACTTTTTTTAATGAACAGGGAATTATTACCTCACAAGTGGACCTTTGGTGTACAAATACAGCCGTCAACTTTCTTTCAGAGCAACTTTCGAACCAGAGGAGTGGATGAATTGTGACTAAATAAATGCTTTGCTACCTCACCGCTGTGTACTCCATTTTGTGGAGAATATTGCTGGGGAAGATGGAAATGTTATCTTAGGTATAAGGCAAAATTGGCTATTAAACTCAAGCTTAATTATTGACTTTTTCACAATACTGTTGCTGCATTTTAACATGAAATTGATCAATCAAGATGCTTTAATCACTCAATCTATTGCATAATTTGCAATAAGGTAATGTTAATAGAACATTTAGGGGTAAAAATTAGGTCGCGCCCCATTTGGGGCGCAAATATCGTCTGGACGCAAATATTAGCGCCTGGCGCTAATTATCGGCACTGACTGGAAACTTCACTTTTACCGCCCCGGGAGGTGAGTGGAGCGCTAAATCAGGCAGTGCACAACTGTCTTAAGGCGCAAAGGCCAAGGAGTGAGGTGCTAACTCAGAGCGCTGGCGAAGCTCATGTAATGTCAGTCAGCAATGGAACACACACACAATGGCACGGGCCAGTTCTTAAAGGGGATGGTTACTCTTGCTTTCCATCCACATCCTGTTCATTGCAGCCTTGAATCTCGGCCTGGAGAGACTTGCACATCAAATGTGCTGGAAAGAACAATGGAGAGTACCAGGCAAAGAGCTCAGAGTGCAGCTCCCACAGTCTCTGCTAAATCGATACAAGGAATGGCAAATCAAAATGAACCTGCAAAGTGCTGCTCAGTACCCAAAACTCCTTCACACAACGTTGAATCTCTCCAGAAGTCTCTCCCTCTCTCTCTCAGAATGCGTCGTTCAAAAATGCCACCAACAATAAAAGACAGGAAGAGGCCCCCTTTAAATAGCGCCCCCCCCAGCCCCACAGCGATTGATAGCGTTCCAGTCTTCTGGTCGTTGGATGCGCCAGGCGGTAAGGCAGGGGGCGCCACTCAATTTCCGCTCCGGGGCGCCACAAGGGCGTTGCACCATGGAATGACGTCACAATCTGCGCGCGCAGGTGGTCGCAGCGGTAAAGTTTAGCGCCGCCGCACAATGTCAAGTTAAGTTCCCGAGCGGCGCAAACATCGCTGCGCCCGGGCGTTAGCGGCTTTGCGCCCCATTAGCGCCCTCTTAAGGCGCTAACGGGAGGCGCAACCAACTGAATTTTTACCCCTAAAGATTTAAAAATAACTGTCAGCATTTATTGGACTATGTATGTACTTCGTTGTGCAGTAAATGTTTGCAGGCCATTGCTTACATATTTACATTGAAAGCTTATAAGAACATTAATGGTATTTTAAGCAAAATGTTTCTTTCTACTAATCCATAAATTCAATGCATTCATGTCATAAATCATGATTCCAATATATACTATTGTAAATAAATAAATAACTTCAATAGAAACTGAGGTCGTCATTGTACTGTGTATCAGTGCTAAATTAAATCTGAATTGACAGTGATCTTTACCACTATAACCACAGGAGAGAAGTTAGGAAACACCTTGTCACACAAAGGGTAGTAGAAATGTGGAACTCTCTCCCACAAAAAGCAGTAGATGCTAACTCAATTAATAATTTCAAATCAATAGCAGATCTTCTGCCTGTCCCATGAATGCTCGCTTGACTTCATCTCAGGGACGTGCATCAGCATATTTTTGGGCAGGGGCCAGCAGGCGGATAACAGTATCAACAAATAACTCAGTCTTGCCTCCCTGAACTTGACAGGTCACCTAATGGATGGATAGTTAAATTCTCCATAACAATACAATATTCTGCTATTTTTATAACTTGATCACAAATTTCCCAGTTTTGCTCAACATGTTATCCCAGAGGCCTATAATATATGTCAAGGATGTAAAGTTTCGCAATTATCGCGATTCAAAATAACAATAGAGAAGCAGATTCGTTTGATCAGTTTTATCAAACGAAATGCTGTCCTGATAATAAAGGACACAGAAGCCTGTAAAATGGCTGCCACGCATCGTGGCAGAAGCTTCCAGAAACACAGTGGGCAGACAAAATGGCATTGAATATACATTCAGTATAAGATTGGATCATACTCGGTAAACACTGATAAAGACAGGATGCAACCCGTTTGCATTTGGAACAATAGCAAAGATATAAGTGCTGGGTTCGTTTTCCTATGCACAGTAAGGATCATTGTACTGGGCAATCGAAGGCCCATCCAGACACATCAATACACAAATACCCCCCCGGCTCTACAATGAGAGAGACATTGACAGGTGATTAAGTCGGTATTTGGGGGGCCCCAAAACCAGTCGAGGAGACGATTCAAACACATCCTGGCTGGGTCAACAATGGGGAAAACATTAACGGATAGTTGGACAGTTTCAGGTGCTACCGAAACCCGTTAAAGAAGATAATCGCCCCATGCTGGGAGTTTTGAGCGCCAAATATTACACAAAGGACAAACATTAAGATTTGAGCGGGAGATAAGTGGACACAGCACTATAACTATAGAGAACAAATGTCCATCGCTCTCTTGACTCGGGCTGAACTCTTAGTCTCTTATCTCTCTGCGGACCCTTGCTGAAGCTCTTCCTTGGGGCTGGACTTTTGTGTTTCTCTGGACTTTGTTGACTCTTGACTTTTAGCCGTACTGGTCAGTTATTCGAGTGTTGGGTGGAGCTCAATCGGTACGAGCCGCCCCGACAAGGGCAAGTAACAGGGTACACCATCCCAAGTGTCGGTAAACGGTGTCTGGACCCGGAGGCCCGAAGAGACGAGAGGAGAAGAAGACGAGAAGAAATTCCACGTGCCGCCACGGTCAGTAAACCCCGACCGCGCCCGAAAATATAAATACAGAACTCTTCTTTGTGTTCTACAGACTTCTACCTGTACCGCAACACAGGAAGACTCTTCTTTGAATTTTACAACGTTTGAGTTCCATCGATTTCTTCATGACAACAGAGAGTCTGGCCTGCTTTTCGCAGCAGCGAAAGTAAACAAGTGGGGTGCAGAGACCCTTCCAAACACGTGACAGTCAGGCGCTGCAGCGAAACGAGCTGAGTGCCTCACTTTAAAAAACTCCGAAGTAACACGAGTGGTGAGCATGTTTTTCCGATCCTACAAATCCAGACGTAGTGTAGGTATTGTTAAGGGAGGGTGGTTTTAATAAGGTTAAGATATAATGTGTTCCCCTTTCTACGCTGTGCCGTGTGTTCTCCATTTCCATAGACCAAGCTTTATGAATGTATGTATACTTGTACTATCTTTGATTTGCGCCTATGACATGTATTTCATGATTTTGGACGCCATGCAATAAAGATTTCCATTTCGTACTATTCAACTGGGTCTATTTGAGTTTTTCTCTGCATTACTGCTCCCTGCATCTAAGTCCAGTGTTAGAACCGTAAGGGCGAGTGGGCCGAACCACTCACAGGTGCTTATTGCAAAAAGGCTGGCCGGAGACCAGAGCAAGCAATAGTATAGGCAACGAAGGCCTAACCTCGCACCAGCACCGTCTGAGACATGCCCCCTTACAAGGATCAACTTTGGACCAGCTCCATGATCCAGCTGCACTCAAACCAGTTCAACTCCCTCCTGCTGACCAATATCCTCCTTCTCTATCACAGTTATATCCTCTTCTACAACTAAAGCTACATCACCTCCTTTGTGAGTCAACCTATTTTTTCAGAATCCCTTGAACCCTTTTAACTGCACTTCAGATCCATCATTTTTATCCACCAAATATTTCAGAGATGCCTGTTGTAACAATTGTCATTGGAAGCATATGCCTGTAATTCTAATATTTTACTTTTAAAACGTGTAGATTTAAGATAAAAACATTTCAAGGAATTCTGTGTCTGCTTCACATGGTTCATCCCTGTAAACTATCCTAGTACTGTAATTCAATTTTATTGTATTAATACAACTACCATCAGCTGCCCCATGGGTGCCCAGCCCTAGTGAAACTACATACACTTTGAGTTGTGGTATCTTCTGTCCTAACCAATTTAGATGTTTCTCACTGGCATTTTCTACACTTTGAGCTAGTCTTGTAGCCCTCAGACTATTCAGATGAACCCCATCCTTCATGAAAAATGATCCTCCCTAGAAAATGTCCTCCAATTACCAACAAGGATAAGGCATTGGCCCGGATTTTGCAGTGAAATCATAGAATCATAGAATGGTTACAGCACAGAAGGAGGCCATTCGGCCCGTCAAGCCCGTGCCGGCACTTCAGCTAATCTACAAGATGCACTGCAGCAACTTGCCAAGGCTTCTTCAGCAGCACCTTCCAAACCCGCAACCTCTTCCACCTAGAAGGACAAGGGCAGCAAGCGCATGGGAACACTACCACCTCCAAGTTCCCCTCCAAGTCACACACCATCCTGACTTAGAAGTATATCGCCGATCCTTCATCATCGCTTGGTCAAAATCCTGGAACTCTCTACCCAACAGCACTGTGGGAGTACCTTCACCTCACGGACTGCAGCAGTTCAAGAAGGCGGCTCACCAACACCCTCTCAAAGGCAATTAGGGATGGGCAATAAATGCTGGCCTTGCCAGCAACGTCCACATCCCATAAACGATTAAAAAAAAAAGCTCCCAGGGAACGTGGCGCACACATGGAGAATGATCTTCCTATGGTTGCAGACCAGTTGCACATTGAGGGAATGGAAGCCCTTGCAGTTGATAAACACTGCTGGGTTATGATGGAGTGCCCTGATGGCCACATGTGTGCAGTCGATTATGCCCTGCACCTGTGGGAATCCAGCCAGAGCCGCAATGCCAACCGCACACTCAGCAGCATTGGCTTCATCAGTTGCAAAGTTTATATAATTTGCTGACTTGTCAAATAGGGCATCGGTCACCTGCGTAATGCATCTGTGTGCAGCTGACTGCGAGATGCCGCAAATGTCTGCTGCAGATGCCTGGAAGGAGCCTGAGGTGAAGAAGTTGAAGGTAAGGGTGACTTTCACAGATACTGGTAAGGGATGTCCACCCACTCCTCTGGGCTGCAGCTCTTGCTCCAGCAATCTGCAAAAGTCCACCACTTCCTGGCGCGATAGCCTAAGCCTCCGTTGGCACTGCTGCTCAGTCATGTTGAGGAAGCATGTTGAGGTCACGCATGGGCAAGGAGACCTCTTGCTGATTACCACCTAATGCCCTCCCTCAGTTGATGAATCAGTACTCCTCCATATTGAACACCACTTGGAATAGGCAATGAGAGTAGCGAGGGCACAGAATTTACTCTATCTGGGGGACTTCAATGTCCATCACCAAGAGTGGCTCGGTAGCACCACTACTGACCGAGCTGGCCGAGACCTGAAGGACATAACTGCCAGTCTGAGCCCGCAACAGGTGGTGAGAGAACCAACACGAGGGAAAAACTTGACCTCGTCTTCACCAATCTACCTGTCGCAGATGCATCTGTCCATGATCGTATTGGTAGCAGAGACCACTGCACAGTCATTGTGGAGACGAAGTCTCGTCTTCAGCTGAGGACACCCTCCACTGTGTTGTGTGGCACTACCACCGTGCGAAATGGGATAGATTCAGAACAGATCTAGCAGCTCAAAACTGGGCATCCATGAGGCACTGTGGACCATCAGCTGCAGCAGAATTATATTCCACCACAATCTGTAACCTCATGGCCCGGCATATCCCTCACTCTACCATTACCATCAAGCCAGGGGACCAACCCTGGTTAAATAAGGAGTGTAGAAGAGCATGCCAGGAGCAGTACCAGGCGTACCTAAAAATGAGGTGCCAACCTGGGGAAGCTGTAACACAGGACTACATGCATGCTAAAAAGTGGAAGCAGCATCTTATAGACAGGGCTAAGCGATCCCACAATCAATGGATCAGATCAAAGCTCTGTAGTCCTGCCACATCCAGTCGTGAATGGTGGTGGACCATTAAACAACTAACAGGAGGAGGAGGCTCCATGAATATCCCCATCCTCAATGATGGTGGAGCCCAGCACGTGAGTGCAAAAGACAAGGCTGAAGCGTTTGCAACCATCTTCAGCCAGAAGTGCCAAGTGGATGATCTATATCGGCCTACTCCTGAGGTTGCCACCATCTCAGAAACCAGTCTTCAGCCAATTCGATTCACTCCAAGTGATATCAAGAAACGGCTGAGCACACTGGATACAGCAAAGGCTATGGGCCCCGACAACATCCTGGCTGTCGTGCTGAAGACTTGTGCTCCAGAACTAGCCGCGCCTCTAGCTAAGCTGTTCCAGTACAGCTACAACACTGGTATCTATCCGGCAATGTGTAAAACTGCTCAGGTATGTCCTATCCACAAAAAGCAGGACAAATCCAACCCGGCCAATTACCGTCCCATCAGTCTACTCTCAATCATCAGCAAAATGATGGAAGGTGTCATCGACAGTGCTATCAAGCGGCACTTGCTCACCAATAACCTGCTCACTGATGCACAGTTTGGGTTCCGCCAAGACCACTCGGCTCCCGACCTCATTACAGCCTTGGTCCAAACATGGAGAAAGGAGCTGAATTCCAGAGGTGAGGTGAGAGTGACTGGCCTTGACATCAAGGCAGCATTTGAACGAGTGTGGCATCAAGGATCCCTAATAGAATTGAAGTCAATGGGAATCGGGGGGAAAATGCTCCACTGGCTGGTGTCATACCGAGCACAAAGGAATATGGTTGTGATGGTTGAAGGTCAATCATCACAGCCCAGCACATCACTGCAGGAGTTCCTCAGGGCAGTGTCCTAGGCCCAACCATCTTCACCTGCTTCATCAATGACCTTCCCTCCAACATAAGGTCAGAAATTGGGATGTTCGCTGATGACTGCACAGTGTTCAGCGCCATTCACAACTCCTCAGATAATGAAGGAGTCCATGCCCGCAGGCAGCAAGAACTTGATGATGTTCAGGCTTGAGCTGATAAGTGGCAGGTAACATCTGCACCACACAAGTGCCAGGCAATGGCTATCTCCAACAAGCGAGAGTCTAACCACCGCCGCTTGACATTCAACAGCATTACCATCACCGAATCCCCCCACCATCAACATCCTGGGGGTCACCATTGACCAGAAACATAACTGGACCAGCCACATAAATACTGTAGCAATAAGAGCAGGTCAGAGGCTAGGTATTCTGCGGTGAGTGTCTCACCTCCTGACTCCCCAAAGCCTTTCCACCATCTACAAGGCACAAGTAAGGAGTGTGATGGAATACTCTCCACTTACCTGGATGAGTGCAGCTCCAACAACATTCAAGAAGCTCGACACCATCCAGGACAAGGCAGCCCGCTTGATTGGCACCCCATCCACCATCTTAAACATTCATTCCCTCCACCACCGGCGTACCATGGCTGCAGTGTGTACCATCTACAAGATGCACTGCAGCAACTCGCCAAGGCTTCTTCGGCAGCACCTTCTAAACCCGCGACCTCTTCCACCTAGAAGGACAAGGGCAGCAGGCGCATGGGAACACCACCACCTCCAAGTTCCCCTCCAAGTCACACACCATCCTGACTTGGAAGTATATCGCCGCTCCTTCATCATCGCTGGGTCAAAATCCTGGAACTCCCTCCCTAACAGCACTGTGGGAGTACCTTCACCACACAGACTGCAGCGGTTCAAGAAGGCGGCTCACCACCACCTTCTCAAGGGCACTTAGGGATGGGCAATAAATGCTGGCCTTGCCAGCGACACCCACATCCCACAAACGAATAAAAAAAAAGCTCATCCTCTGCCTGTAAACCCTGTGCTGGGGGTATTGCCTCTGGCGAAGTCCAGCCCTGCGCTGATGCCCTCTGCCCTGTGCAGCATCAGGTGGTTGAGGTGAAGGTTGGCGCTCTTGCTGTTGTTATGGCTGCTGGGGTGCCTGGTTCTGCTGGAGTTGGGGCTCTTTGTGGTCTGATTCTGAGGACCAAGGTGAGAGAGTGTAAACCGTACCCATTCTGATGTAATCCATGGCAGGTGACAGAGAGATGACAGAAGCAAATCTGTGAATGCTGAGAGAGGTTGTTCCAATGAGGTGGAACTGGATAGAGAGTTGGCTCCAAACACTTGCAAGCTGCACAAGGCTGTATGGGAGAGAAATTCAGTATCGCCCCGATTGGGGCGCAATTATCGGCCGGGCACAAAGTTTAGCGCCTGGTGCTAATTATCGCCTCCGACTGCAAACTTGGCTTTTATCGCCCCTGGAGGTGATTGGAGCGCTAAATCCGGTGCTACACACCTGTCTTATGGCGCAAAGGCCGAGGAGCGAGGCGCTAACTCAGAGCGCGGGCGAAGCGCAGGTGATGTCAGTTAGCAATGGAACACAGACACACTGGTGTCGGCCAGTTCTTAAAGGGGAGGGTCGATCTTGCTCTCCAGCCACACCCTGCTCAATGCAGGCTTGAATCTCGTCATGGACAGACCTGTGCCTGAAATTTCCAGCCAAGGACTATGGAGAGGGTGAGGGAACGAGCTCAGCGCTTCAGCGACCGGGATTTGGAGGCTCTGGTTGGCGTGGTGGAGCGCAGAAGAGCTATACTGTATCCTGAGAGTGGCAGGAGGCCTTTGCCGTGCGATTACAGAAGAGTGTGGAAGGAGATGACTCAGAGCGTCTCCTCCAGGAGCATGGTGCCCAGGACCCATATACAATGTCGCAACAACTTCAACGAACCTCACTCGGGTCGTCAGGGTGAGTGGCTGTTTTTCAATAACTCTCCATCCCTCCATCTCAACCTCACTCTATGGCTAGAGAGTCTTAAAACCCTAATGCCCAACACTCATCCAAGACCTATGGACATTTCATAAAACACACACGCACATTCCACACCTTGCATATATTAATGGCTATTCAACTATGGGAGGCACATCAGGCAAGACCATGGCTGCATACATTAAGGGCTATTCAACTATGGGAGGCACATCAGGCAAGACCATGGCTGCATATTTATTCAGACGCCGTCCTTTTTCTTGCAGGCCAAGCTATCTCATAACAGACAGCAGCAACGGACGGGTGGAGGGCTGCCTCAGCTGCAACCCCTCAGCGATCTTGAGGCGCGCATCCACAGGATTGTGGCAAGCCGGGTGATCGGTCCCGTCATCCCTGGAGAGGTCGACCCCGTTCGGGACAGCAATGGTATGGTCATCAACTTTCTCTCCTCTCATTCCACTTGTCCCTCACAACACCAGCCTTTGACACTTTCAATCCAACTTACTAAATTGCTGCACTCCTTCCTCCCTTACTGCTCCCCTGTCCTCATGATAAAGCCACTCTTGTACCTCCCTGCTTTCAGATGGTGATTCACCAGCTGAGGAGACGGACCCTCAAGCTGCCAGTGGGAGTGAAGCTGCAGGCGAGGAGGAAGAGGAAGCCGGAGCATCAGCGCCACCCTCTCCCGAGGAAGCCCATGCCCACACTGGGAACATGCCTTCCCTGGAGGGGAGCAGGGGGGAAGGGTCTGATGAGGGTGAAGCTCCAGGACCCAGCGGGCTGCAGCAACGCGATGTGGCTAGGGAAGCTCGGGGGCCTTCTCCCCGGAGGGAGAGTAGGCCAGTGAGTCCTGCTGCACTGGATGCAGAGGAGGAGCGGCTCATCGCTGAAATGAACACCCAGGCGGTGCACATGCACACTCAGCTCATGGGTGCAGTGGGAAGGGTGCCCGAATGCATTGATGCACTGGCAAGGAGTGTGGAGCACTACGTTGTAGCACAGGTGGATGCCACGCTAAAGCTTAGTGCTGCAATTCAATCACTGGCTGCCGTGATCCAATCTCAGACTGCTCTCATGCAGTCTCAGATTGAGGCCACGCAAGCACTGTCTGCTGCCATTGTCGCTGGTTCGGGCACATTACCCCGGGGCTCTCACCGCGCCGCAGCAGGCCAGCAATCTGTGCTCCAGCAGATTGCTCCGGATGCTGAAGTGCTGCCCCATGGGAGTGCCAGTGTGTCGGTCGAGCAGGGAGATGCTGTCCTCTCTCAAGATGACAGCATTCCTGCTGCCACCACTGTCACTTCCCCATTGCAGTTGCCACCGCCTGTAGCCCAGACTGCTGACACCCATGCAGAGTTGGTGCAGTCTGCAGCCGAGCCCTCCAGGCCCAGAGCTGGTCAAGGGCGTCCTTCAAGGGCACCTGTAGTCTCAGGATCTGACATTCAGCAACCTTCCACCAGCCTTGCTGCAGCCACTGGAGCCCCATTACGGAGGAGCAGTAGGGTGGGAAGGGGGCAAGCGGGCAAGGGAAGGAGATCACCTTCGAAGGGCAAAAAGTAGGAGGTCTGACGAAATGTTGGGAATGTTTTTATTAAAGGCCGAGGTTCGTGTAATTACTTTTGTTTAGGGTTTTGGCCATTATCTCCAGGTTGTGAGAACCAGTTATGTTAATTAATGATTTTTTGTGTTTGTTTCTATTAGTTTGTCATGAAGAAATGACACACACAGAGTTTGTAAAATAAAAAAGTTGTTGTTTTCAAAATGTACATGTTTGGCCTTTGGAATCATTGCTGCCTTGGCCTACTTTGGGGTTGCGGGTTGCTTTCCATCATGTTGTTCTCCATGCCAGAAGCCATTTGCTGAGTAGGGGCCTAGAAGTGGCTTGTTATCAGTCGTTGATGGATGGCCCTTGCAGTTTCAGCATTGTGGGCCTCCCTCCCGCCTTGGTGCTGCTGTTGATCATCCTCCTCTTCTTCCTCCTCCTCCGGTGGTGCACCAAGGCCTGGTGGCATTGGCTGGGTCCTGAGGATTGCCAGGTTATGCAGCATGCAGCACACAACTACGAAGTGGGAAACTCGCTCAGGCGAGTACTGCAGGGCTCCTCCAGAGTGGTCCAGACAGCGGAACCGTTGCTTGAGCACGCCGATTGTGTGCTCAACGATGTTCCTGGTAGCTTGATGGCTCTCGTTCTACCGCAGCTCAGCTTAAGGAATGGAACCCCTTTCTCTTGCGGAAATCCTCGGCATTCTCATGCGGAGCACGCAAAGCCACATGCGTGCAGTCAATGGAAATTGCAGCACACAACTATGAAGAGGGAGACTTGCTTAGGCGACTACTGCAGGGCTCCTCCTGAGTGGTCCAGACAGCGGAACCGTTGCTTGAGCATGCCGATCGTCTGCTCAATGATGTTCCTGGTGGCGAGATGGCTCTCATTGTACCGCAGCTCAGCAGGGTGTTGGGGTTACGGAGCGGTATCATCAGCCAGGTGCAGAGTGGATAACCCTTGTCCCTGAAGAGCCAACCACTTGGCTGATGCGGTGCCTGGAAAAGGTCTGGCACACCAATCTGGCGCAGGATGAAAGCATCGTGGTTGCTGCCAGGATAGCGGGCATTGACAGCGAGTATCAGCTGTCTGTGGTCACACACCAACTGGACATTTAAGGAGTGGAACCCCTTGCGGTTTCGGAAAACCTCTGCATTCTCATGCAGTGCACGCAATGCCACATGCGTGCAGTCAATGGCGTCCTGCACCATGGGGAAGCCCGCTATCCTCGCAAAGCTCAATGCGCGTTCATGCTGTTTGGCCCGGGTCATCGGGAAAGAGATGTACTGGCGTCTCCTTTTAAAGAGGGCATTTGTGACCTGCCGGATACAGCAATGGACCGCGAACTGGGAGATATTGGCAATGTTCCCAGTAGCTGCTTGAAAGGAGCCGGTGGCATAAAAATTCAGAACCAGTGTGACCTTCACTGCCACCGACAGAGACATCCTGGACCTCAGTTGAGGCTGCAGATCTGGCTGCAGCAGGTGGCAGAGCTCAGTGACTACCTCCTTGCTGAAGCGCAGCCTGCGCAAATACTGCTCCTCAGACAAATGAATGTAGGAGAATTGTTCCCGGAATACGCTGGAAGGGTAAGGTCTCCTGTGCAGAGGCCTGTTGGCCCTCCTCCCTCTGGCCATGATTGCCACTCTCTCTCTGCGTTTCTGATGCCTCTGATTCTGCAGGCGCAGGACGACGCCCCGAATCAGTGCAGCCCCCCAAGTCTCTTGACAATCGAAGTAATGAAGGTCAAATCCAAAAGAACCTACAAAGTGCTGCTCAGTAGCCAAAACTACTTCACACAGTGTTGACTCTCTGCAGAAGTCTGTCTCTCTCTCTCTCAGAATCTCTCACTCTCTGTCAGAATGAGTGGTGCAAAAATGTCTCCCACAAAAAAAGGCAGGAAGAGGCCGCCTTTAAATAGCGCTCCCCCAGCCCCTAACCGACTGGAAAACGTTCCAGTCTCCCTGTCGTTGCTTGCGGTAGGCGGAAAGGAGGGGGGCACCACTCAATATCCGGTCCGGGGCGTTGCACGCTCGACTGACGTCACAATCTGCGGGGCGCAGGAGATCGGGGCGGTAGAGTTTAGCGCCGCCGCAAAGACTCTGGTCAATTTCGCGATTAGCGCAAACATTGCCGCGCCCGGGTGCTAGTTGCATTGCGCCCCATTAGCGCCCCATTAGGGCACTAACAGGAGTCGCTAAGCAACCGAATTTTTCCCCTTATATGTCTTCCAAATGCAGTCACCAACGGTTTCTGAGCTCTGAAAGTGAACAGTTGCAACATGGCAACCTTTATAGAACCTCTGCAGCTGTCAGGTAATCAGATAATGCAATGCAGACTCAACTCATGACATGGTGAGCTGACGTGTTCCCCGAGCAGCGGGTAACCCGTGGGGGAGAACATATAATTGAAATTTAGCCTTAAAATAGCATTAATTGGATGTTAACTACCCAGTTAATGATGTGAATTGTCTCCCCCGCCGCTTGTTGCTAGGTCTGTTTTGCGCCGACTGACCCGTCACCTGGGACACTCGCGTGGAGGCGGGTTCCCTACTCGCTGTCAATCTTTGCCATTTTGACACCTGACCCATCTCCAAACCTGCCCTCTGAGCGCGGCCTTTGTTTCTTTGTACCTTTTTGAAGTGTGACACAAAAATGTGAGTGTGAAGCTTGAATTGTAACAGACAGGAAATCCATGCTAAATGCACAATTTTATATTATGGCTATGTACCAGATAGTCCCCAGTATTCTAAAAAATATAAATTCTTAAAGACAAGAGAGAAAATGATGTCCTCATAAGGTGACTTGATGGGGCTGATTTTGTGAGGTTCAGCTGCTGGAATGGAGCCTTGCTTTATCGGAGCACAGATCAGAGAAATGGCGGTCGGATCCTCTGATTTGTGACACTCCTGATGTTCCAGTGATAAATATTCAATCTGATCTCTATGCACGATTTTGTGACCCATGTTCCTATAGATAGGGTTTTGCATAACAAAACTGCGTTTTTATTCTTAATGTAAAGAGATTCATTTAATTTAAAACTACTGAATTAAAAAAATCCGTTAAAATCTCACAGCTGCATCTTATTTACCTCTTCCACACTGATTTCATTATTTTAATTTTACCACTGTTATTAAACTATAAGTTACCTTTCTCTACCAAGTGCACACTTACTTTGATATGCAAAAGCTGCATTCACGTTATTAGAAATTTCTGGAAAAACCTCGCTTATTGATCTTGGGTATCCACTGTAGATTCAATTTCTACATTGATTATAACTAAATAAGAAAGTACATGGTACAGTATGTTATGATCTCCAGGGAAACAAACAACAGCAAAAGCATCAGAAAATGGGTCAAAGATAGAAAAAGTTATGAAAGCACTTACAGCCAGAGTTGATCTCTCACAAAGAACACTATCCGTCTACGACCTATATACATTGCGGCATCTATTTTATTAACACTGCTTGGAAAACCAAGGTCAGAGATGGGCTTTGGGTAACCTGATCTCAGAACAGTCCCACTGAAACGCCAGTATTGAGATCCTGCAAGGTGAAGAGCAATTTATTGTAAAAATAATCGCAAAATGATTGGCCAATCCTCTCACTCAGTTTTATATTAAACAGACCTTATCATGCTGTGTATAATTGTGATACTCACAGACGCAGATTGATTGGCCTCCAGTGATAGCACACAAACAGAGACTTCCGTTGTGCTAACAATATTTGGAGTAACCCATATTATTAACAACGATGAGGAGGAGCATCCTCGAATAATTTGAAAATCATTACTGGAAGGATGATCCTGAGAATGTTGCAAGTACTAAGGTCTAAAGACTATTTTTCTGCAACAACTTTTTGGTTTGTATGCACTACAGCAGTAGCATGATGCATGAGCTGATTCCAGCCTGTTGTATCATTTTCTACTGGTTTACAAAGCTGCTCATTAATACATTAAATACCATCTCAGCTGATCCCACAGGCAACTTCACTTCAGTTAGCTATTTTTTTTCCCCAAAAGCAGCTACTTTTTTGTTTCAATGGTGCTGTGAATAGTTGCATCCAATTTGGGGAAGTTATTCCAGGAATTAACTCAAGAAAATTGCGCATCAATCAACATCTGTGTGGTGAAACCACCTACCCACAGTACAAAGTACCACTGAAACTTTAGTATTGTGGAAGTGGTGAGACACTGAAAGGCAGAGAAAAAAGAGATTCAGAGATGAAACAGAGGAGGAAAAGGAAAATGTAAAGAAAATCATAGTGAAGAGTGGTTAGGGGAAGATGATGAGTGCAGGCTTAATAGCTTCTCTACAAGAATAGGAAAATAATTCAGCAGGTAAATCTGCACCCCCTCAGTCACTGCCTATTTACATAGAGATGGGTAAATTCCAACCTTTGCACTGGAATATGTTTTGCACCACTGCCTTATAGAACGTATACATAAGTGAGCGATTGGTCAATCTATGGTACAGACTCCCTAAGGACGATGGTGGAAGCAGTTAGTATTGATTAATTCAAATGCAAATTAGATATATTTCTTTCAGAAAACTGCATTATTGGATACAGAATATGAGTAATTTGAGACATGACATGTGGTAAGTGTAGCATACTTGAGAGGGAAAAGGTGACTTCGAACCTATGGTTCTCAAAGTTTCCCACCACACTGGTTTTGTGTAATTTCTGGGTCTGTTGTAGACTAATTGATAGAGATTGATTTCTATGTTCAGTCAACAACTCCGTAACCATTGCACCAGGATGGTAGAAGGTGAACTAGATGGACCGTGGTCTTTTTTCATCCAGGAATTCCAATGTTCATATGTTGATTTGATATGAACATACAAAATATTTATATTATTGAAGATTCTTAACTTTGTTGAAAAGCCTCAAAGATACATTTTAAAGTGTGTAAACTCCATGGGGTAAAAATTCAGTTGGTTGCACCTCCCGTTAGCGCCTTAAGAGGGCACTAATGGGGCGCAAAGCCGCTAACGCCCGGGCGCAGCGATGTTTGCGCCGCTCGGGAACTTAACTTGAGATTGTGCGGCGGCGCTAAACTTTACCGCTGCGACCACCTGCGCGCGCAGATTGTGACGTCATTCCATGGTGCAACGCCCTTGTGGCGCCCCGGAGCGGAAATTGAGTGGCGCCCCCTGCCTTACCGCCTGGCGCATCCAACGACCAGAAGACTGGAACGCTATCAATCGCTGTGGGGCTGGGGGGGGCACTATTTAAAGGGGGCCTCTTCCTGTCTTTTATTGTTGGTGGCATTTTTGAACTACGCATTCTGAGAGAGAGGGAGAGACTTCTGGAGAGATTCAACGTTGTGTGAAGGAGTTTTGGGTACTGAGCAGCACTTTGCAGGTTCATTTTGATTTGCCATTCCTTGTATCGATTTAGCAGAGACTGTGGGAGCTGCACTCTGAGCTCTTTGCCTGGTACTCTCCATTGTTCTTTCCAGCACATTTGATGTGCAAGTCTCTCCAGGCCGAGATTCAAGGCTGCAATGAACAGGATGTGGATGGAAAGCAAGATTAACCATCCCCTTTAAGAACTGGCCCGTGCCATTGTGTGTGTGTTCCATTGCTGACTGACATTACATGAGCTTCGCCAGCGCTCTGAGTTAGCGCCTCACTCCTTGGCCTTTGCGCCTTAAGACAGGTGTGCAGCGCCTGATTTAGCGCTCCACTCACCTCCCGGGGCGGTAAAAGTGAAGTTTCCAGTCAGTGCCGATAATTAGCGCCAGGCGCTAATATTTGTGTCCAGACGATATTTGCGCCCCAAATGGGGCGCGACCTAATTTTTCCCCCCATGTTTTCTGTTGTACTGCTGTACAGGAGACTCAAGTGGTGCAGTTTAATATACATTCTCAGTGGAATTGCTTAACCTGTTCCACATTTGTCTTTGTGGCGCAATTTCAGTCTGATAGACAAATCTGACATATTAAAGAGACAACAGTCTACTCCTGATAATTCAAAGTCATTTTGTGTTCTAAAAAATTTAATTTTCCAACAATTTGAATTAAACAATGTGGATAATACAGCAAAGTGGGAATTTAATGTGAATTACCAGATAATTTGAATTAAACAACTTTGAATTAAGAAGAGTAAACTCCAAGGGCCGAATCATCCTGGAAAAATAACGGCAAGTTCAGGACACACGCCGTCATTAATGCACAAATCGGCCAGCAAGTTCAGAGGATTAAGAGACACTCTGAGAGTTGCGAATCTCCAGAACTTGCTGGTCGATTCATGCCGCTCCGCCATTTGCTTTACACAAAAGGCATCTTGCCTTCAGTTTCCCCATTATTTTTAAGCAGTTGTTGGATTTGCACATTAATTGCCCATTAAATTCGCCGCAGAAAGTTAGGGCTCACAATTAACAGTGTAAGTACCCAATTAACAGTGTAAGTACCCTTTTAACAACGTGATCATTGTTAATGCAATGCCAATCAATCTCTCCAGCCCAGAAAGAGAACAATTTAAACTGTTGAGTCTCATTTCTGCATGGAGTAAATTCTTCTTACAGATTTTAACGATTTCAAATTTCACTAAGGTCCCAGATGCCCTGTTGCCCTTGTCATGCTGTTATCAGCTCTCACTTCCAGCAAGTTACAGCACAAATTATATTCGAGCTGAACGGTGAAGGAAAAAGAATCAATAACAGTGCTTGCTCCAGCAGGATTTGGCCCATGCATTATGCTTGATTTGAAAAACATTAGAGAGAAAAATCCAAATCAACTTATAGTTAGTGTATGACTTTTATGCATCGTAGACAATAGAGTATTAGTAACATAGTAATACATTTATTACTAAAAATAAATGGGCAACATGTAACCTGTAAAAAAATACAGGTGTCTCCTGTTGATTGCATAGGCAGCATTGATATTTGATGGGAGACTTGGCCAAGTGACTTCAACTGGGATTACCTCTGAAGACCGTGCATTCCTATAGAACCTATATAACAATGGACAAAATTGCATCAATGGTTATCCTGGTGCAGAACTTGATGGGATCATTTTCTACATATGTGTTCATTGCTGGAAACCACATCAGCCATCAGTATATACTCAGAAATGACCTCAATATGCTTTAATTGATCTTTATGGGGGAAGAATTGTTGTGGTTGCTTTGTGTAGCAAAGTTGCAAACATCTTGGCATGGAGTTTCCACTTTGTTGCGCTATTTGTTTCAGCACAATCCGCCTAAAATTGGCCAAACCTGAGCAAAAGATCGAGGAATTTCAAGCGCAAATTATGTCCAGCGCAAATCAAGTTTCCGCGATCTATTGCGCTAGTTTAAAAAGCATTACACTAGAAGCCGCACCCCCACACCCAATCAATACTGGCCACGCCCTCACATCGAATTAATCCCCATTGTGATTTTCCAGTAATTGCCTCCATTTGCTGGCCTTCGAGGAGGCTTTTAAAATTAAGCTGTTTTCTTTTTAGACACAAGGACACAAATAGACACGTTTTAGAAGCTTTTAAATATTAAAAAATATTTAACTTACTAAGAAACCAATGTAACTAGTAAATGGTTCTGTATAGTTTGTTGAAGTCATTTTCAGTTATTTAAAATCGGGTTACTCACAGGTGGTTGATAAGACATGCTGATTAAAAAGGCTTATTTTTTGTGATAAACCCATTTCTGCTGTAATAATAAAACTGTAACAGGTTACCACTCTTAAATATATCAAGGAATATATTGAAATGCAAAATAATTTTTAAAAGATATAATGGTCCGAATTTTGCGGTCATTATGGCGGAGTACTCTCAGAGTACCGACCGCATGCACGAAATCCAGAACTTACAATCTGTCAATGTATGCTTTGACAGTCATCCGCCCGGGACACAAAAAACCAATTGCTCATGCAGAGTTCCGACTGGCCAGCAATTGCACACGGAAATATTACGGTTGATACAAACAGGTACAGGGCCTGTTTTCTTCAGCGTAAGGGGATTTATTTTCAGGCATGATTGAAACATTTTCATATCAGAAATGATACACATACACTGTATCAAATGAGTTTCTGCAAATATTGGCCTGGATTAGAGTTTTAGTGATGTTGAAAATTATTGTCAAAAAGTTAAATTTTTAGTGAGGTTGGTGGAATGAAGCTAATTACGATTTAAATTCCAATTCTGTAAATTGTAATTAGATCATTTTTTAGGATTCCATGACATAAGAACATAAGACTTAGGAGCAGGAATAGGTCATTTGGCCCCTCGAGCCTGCTCCGCCATTCAATAAGATCATGGCTGATCTGATCTTGGCCTCAACTTCACTTCCCTGCCCGTTCCCCATAACCCTTGACTCCCTTATCGTTCAAAAGTCTGTCTATCTCCACCTTAAATATATTCAATGGCCCAGCCTCCACAGCTCTCTGGGGAAGAGAATTCCAAAGATTCACGACCCTCTGAGAGAAGAAATTCCTCCACATTTCCGATTTAAAAGGGTTTCCCCTTATTCTGAAATTATGCCCCCTAGTTCTAGATTCCCCCACGAGGGGAAACATCCTCTCTGCATCTACCCTGTCAAGCCCCTTCAGAATCTTATATGTTTCAATAAGATCCACTCTCATTCTTCTAAACTTCAATGAGTATAGGCCCAACCTGCTCAACCTTTCTTCATAAGACAACACCTTCCTCTCTGGAATCAATCTCATGAACTTTCTCTGAACTGCATCCAATGCAAGTATATCCTTCCTTAAATAAGGAGACCAAAACTATATGCAGTACTCCAGGTGTGGTCTCACCAATGCCCTGTACAGTTGTAACAGGACTTCTCTACTTTTATACTCCATTCCCTTTGCAATAAAGGCCAACATTCCATTTGCCTTCCTAATTACTTGCTGTACCTGCATGCTAACTTTTTGTGATTCATGTACAAGGACCCCCAGATCCCTCTGTACCTCCAGATCCCTCTGTACCTCAGCATTTTTAATCTCTCCCCATTTAAATAAAAAATTTCTTTTTAATTTTTTCTACCAAAGCGGATAACCTTGCATTTTCCCACATTAAACTCCATCTGCCAGATTGTTGCCCAGTCACTTAGCCTATCTATATCCCTTTGGAGATTCTTTGCGTTCTCCACACAATTTACTTTCCCACCTATCTTTGTATCATCAGCAAATTTGGCTACATTACACTCAGTCCCTTCATCCAAGTCATTAATATAGATTGTAAATAGTTGTGGCCCCAGCACTGATCCCTGCAGCACCCCACTAGTTACAGTTTGCCAATCTGAAAATGACCCATTTATCCCGACTTTCTGTTTTCTGTTAGTTAGCCAATCCTCTATCCATGCTAATATATTACCCCCAACCCCATGAGCTGTTATCTTGTGTAGTAACCCTTTATGTGGCACATTATCAAATGCCTTCTGGAAATTCAAATACACGACATCTACCGGTTCCCCTTTATCCACCCTGCTCGTTACATCCTCAGGGAACTCCAGCAAATTTGTCAAACATGATTTCCCTTTCATAAAACCATGCTGACTCTGCTTGACTATATTATGATTTTCTAAATGTCCTACTATCACTTCCTTAATGATGGACTCCAACATTTTCCCAATGACAGATGTTTGGCTAACTACAGATGTTAGGCTAACTGGTTGATAGTTGCCTGCTTTCTGTCTCCCTCCTTTCTTAAATAGGGGCGTTATATTTGTGGTTTTCCAATCCGCTGGGGCCTCTCCAGAATTCAGGGAATTTTGGTAGATTGCAATCAATTCATTCACTATCTCTGCAGCCACCTCTTTTAAGACTCTAGGATGCAAGCCATCAGGTCCAGAGGACTTGTCCACCTTTAGTCCCATTAGTTTGCCTAGTACTTTCTCTCTAGTGATAGTGATTGTTTTAAGTTCCCCCCCCACTCCAATAGCCCCTTGATTATCCATTATTGAGATGCTTTTAGTGTCTTCTACTGTGAAGACCGATACAAAATATTTGTTCAAAATCTCCACCATTTCTCTGTTTCCCATTATTAATTCCCCAGACTCTTCCTCTAGGGGACCAATGTTTACTTTAGCTACTCTCTTCCTTTTTATATACCTGTAGTAGCTCTTACTGTCTGTTTTTATATTTCTTGCTAGCTTACTCTCATAAGCTATCTTCTCTCTCTTTATCATTTTTTAGTCGTTCTTTGCTGGTTTTTAAAAATTTCCCAATCCTCTGGCCTTTCACTATTCTTCGCAACATTGTATGCTTTTGTTTTCAATTTGATACCATCCTTTACTTCCTTAGTTAGCCACGGATGGTTCATCCTTCTCTTCGAGTCTTTCTTTCTCACTGGAATATATCTTTGCTGAGAGTTATGAAGTATCTCCTTAAATGTTTGCCACTACTTTTCTACAGTCTTACCCTGTAATATATTTATTACATCTCATTGCAGGATTCCCGTCGGAAATGACTAAAATTGAATTCTGCTTTGTGATGTGAGGACCAGGCTCACGTGATCCCAGCGAAGCTTCCGCATGGCCTGCGTCCCTGGGATCCATGGGCCATTACACGGCCCTCCACCACGCATCCCCAGACCGCAAGTTTTCGCAGCTTCGCCGCCATCCAGTAGGTGCGTAATTCTTTCGCAGTCAGAGGCGTGCTCCGGAGGTATGTGCTAAAACACTGCCCGATTGTCCTGGGTCATGGAAGATTTTATGTTCGGTGATATGCAAATGAGTTTCAGCGGAAACTTGAGCAAAAAGAACACTTCTGAAAACTGGTGCAATTTTGAGCACAATTTGTGCCCGGATTGTCGATTGCGCCCAAAGCGAAACACTTGACCAATCTTTTTAAATGTATTTATGATGTTGCTACACAAAGAACTCTTTCCCCTATAAATGACCCCATTGTGTTGGAGGCTGGCTTGGTGTTTGTGTTGGAGGCTGGCTTGTTGTTTGTGTTGCAGGCTGGCTTGGTGTTTGTGTTGGAGGCTGGCTTGTTGTTTGTGTTGGAGGCTGGCTTGGTGTTTGTGTTGGAGGCTGGCTTGGTGTTTGTGTTGGAGGCTGGCTTGTTGTTTGTGTTGGAGGCTGGCTTGGTGTTTGTGTTGGAGGCTGGCTTGGTGTTTGTTGTGCAGGCTGGCTTGGTGCTTGTGTTGCAGGCTGGCTTGTTGTTTGTGTTGGAGGTTGGCTTGGTGCTTGTGTTGGAGGCTGGCTTGTTGTTTGTGTTGGAGGCTGGCTTGGTGTTTGTGTTGGAGGCTGGCTTGGTGTTTGTGTTGGAGGCTGGCTTGGTGCTTGTGTTGGAGGCTGGCTTGGTGCTTGTGTTGGAGGCTGGCTTGGTGTTTGTGTTGGAGGCTGGCTTGGTGCTTGTGTTGGAGGCTGGCTTGGTGTTTGTGTTGGAAGCTGGCTTGTTGTTTGTGTTGGAGGCTGGCTTGGTGTTTGTGTTGGAGGCTGGCTTGGTGTTTGTGTTGGAGGCTGGCTTGGTGCTTGTGTTGGAGGCTGGCTTGGTGTTTGTGTTGGAAGCTGGCTTGTTGTTTGTGTTGGAGGCTGGCTTGTTGTTTGTGTTGGAGGCTGGCTTGGTGTTTGTGTTGGAAGCTGGCTTGTTGTTTGTGTTGGAGGCTGGCTTGGTGTTTGTGTTGGAGGCTGGCTTGTTTGTGTTGGAGGCTGGCTTGTTGTTTGTGTTGGAGGCTGGCTTGGTGTTTGTGTTGGAGGTTGGCTTGTTGTTTGTGTTGGAGGCTGGCTTGGTGTTTGTGTTGGAGGCTGGCTTGTTGTTTGTGTTGGAGGCTGGCTTGGTGTTTGTGTTGGAGGCTGGCTTGTTTGTGTTGGAGGCTGGCTTGGTGTTTGTGTTGGAGGCTGGCTTGGTGTTTGTGTTGGAGACTGGCTTGGTGTTTGTGTTGGAGGCTGGCTTGTTGTTTGTGTTGGAGGCTGGCTTGGTGCTTGTGTTGGAGGCTGGCTTGGTGCTTGTGTTGGAGGCTGGCTTGGTGCTTGTGTTGGAGGCTGGCTTGGTGCTTGTGTTGCAGGCTGGCTTGGTGCTTGTGTTGGAGGCTGGCTTGGTGTTTGTGTTGGAGGCTGGCTTGGTGTTTGTGTTGTCGCAACTGCGGGTCCTGAATTTAAAGAAATATGATTATAATATCATGGAATTAAAGGAAAAAAATTATTGCAATGTAAGTACAGTAATTTTGCAGACAGAAAGAAAGGCCTATTGTCACTTTAATTTTTTTTTTTAATTCATTCATGGGATCTGGGCACTGGCAAGGCCAGCATTTATTGCCCATCCCTAATTACCCTTGAGATTCATTTTCATCCTCATGAGTATTAACTATTGGACTATAAACATTGCTGGAATATTCTACCTTTGTTCAATTCACTTGTTTTGAACATATTTTGCAAAATTGGTGTATTTTAAAATCTGTTTTCATGTATTGAAAATTCAATAAATAATTCACAAATTAATCAGTCATAATTTGTCTTGCATGGACTGAAATGCACTGCAAAAACATGAGCAGAACTTGCATTTATATACTACTTTTAACATAGAAAATGTACTAAGTTGCTTGTAAGACCTGGAATTTCCGTGAGGGTTCTCCAGAACTCCTGCTTAACTTCAGTGGAAAATTGGCAGAAACCCCAGAAAAACAGCATAAAGAACTGTTTCCATTGTTTCCACTGAAGTTTCCACTGATCATCTGCTGAGGTTGTGGCAAGAGATCGAGAGAACACCTGCGGGAATTTTACCCAAAATTGATAAAAGGGAGAAGGAAACAAACACCAAACCTGATGGAAGAATTAGGAGCGGTGACAAACGCTTGGTTGACAATAGTTTTGAGGCAGTTTGAAAGGTGGAGAGAAAAGTGGAAAGGAGGAGGGTCTTGAGGAGGGAATTCCAGAGGATAAAGCAAGGCAGGTAAAAGGCTCTGCAACCAATGGTGGGACAAAGGGAGGTTGGGATGCACAAGTTTTGGGTGTACCGTATAAAGTCTGGATTCCTTGAACATCATCATTTGGAAGAGTATACCCATCTGTGTTCACAAATCTATAGAAGGGAAACATCAAAGCGTTTTCATCCTCAGAGTGACCGAGTCCCAGAGAATGTCCAAACTCATGGGCAGCAACAAAGAACAAGTTGATTCCTAGAAAAACAATGTTAAAGTATTGTGCTCAAACCTGCTTAAACTGAAGCTTATTAAGCAAGCATTTCCATTATTTATATGCATGATATCTTAGTTCTTTTGTCAATTATCTATGTTGCTGCTGAAATTGATTCTAAAATTACAGATCAACAAATTTACAGTGATGATACTGAGACTACTGCCTCTCATCAATATGTATCAGGTAGGTTACATCACACATTTATATTGTTTTAAAGTAATCCAGGTTCAGAAAGTGATCACAGGAATGAAAATACATTATGCTGACAATTCAATCTATACACAATAAGGTAAATTTTCAGATCCTAATCTTCTGACACTGAGATCAGAGCACTTGATTCATGGCACTCTTAATTTTCCAGTTGTTACAGGCAGAGGGAGTTGACAACACCACCAGCGTGGTCACAGTGATTACTGCAATGAATGTAAATGATGTAGTGGGAAGTTATGCTGCATGTCAGGTATGCAGTCTGACAGCAGGTAGAGTGCATAACCTGCATGAACCTCATTAAGTGATGTATCAATGCCATTTGCCCCACCTCCCACTAGAAAAAAGCAGAATAATTCTTTGCAGTATGTCTGACCATTACTTTCAAATATGTACAGCGAAGGAAACCTTTCATTTTGACCAGTTATCAGCCGTGGTTCAGTGATAGCACTCTGGTCTTTGAATCAGAAATGTGCGGGTTCAAGCCCCAGTACTGAGGGAGTGCTGCACTGTTGGAGGTGTAGTCTTTTGGATGAGACATTAAATCAAGGCCCCATTTGCACTCTCAGCTGGTCGAATAAGATTCCATTAGAAGAATGGGGCAACACGGTGGCATAGTGGTTAGCACTGGTGCCTCACAGCGCCAGAGACCCGGGTTCGAATCTGACCTCGGGTGACTGTCTGTGTGGAGTTTGCACATTCTCCCCGTGTCTGCGTGGGTTTCCTCCGGGTGCTCCGGTTTCCTCCCACAGTCCAAAAATGTGTGGGTTAGGTTGATTTGGCTATGATAAATTGACTCTTAGTGTTAAGGGGGATTAAATATGTGGGGTTATGGAGATAGGATGTGATATGTTAGGGGGAATTAAATACGTGGGGTTACGGGGGTAGGGTGGGATATGTGTACTGTGGGGATTAAAGCAGGGACAGGGTACTGGATTTGGATGATCAGCCATGATCGTATTGAATGGCGGAGCAGGGTCGACGGGCCGAATGGCCTACTCCTGCTCCTAGATTCTCTGTTTCTATGTTTCTATGTTAAGAAGAGCAGAAGTTCTCCTGACCATCATTTAAGGCTCAACCAACACCACCAGAACAGATGATCTGGTCATTTACCTCAATGCTGTTTGTGGGAACTTGTTGGCAAATTTTCCTAAATTACAACAGTAACTGCACCTCAAAAAAAGTAAGTAATTGCCTGTCAGGATCTTAGAAATATCCCTGTAACCCTGTTATAGAATTTGGATCTCAATCTCACAAATTGCAGCAGAGGGCAAGATATGGATCCAAACCATCTGGTCTACACATGGAGACAGAGGGTATGGCTGAGGTGCTAAATGACTAATTTGCATCTGTCTTCACCAAGTAAGAAGATGCTGTCCTAGACATAGGCCCAGAAATTGATCTCGCTCTGTTCCCGCGGGGGTAAGCCTTTCCCGCGATGTCTCACCTCGCTTATGCTTTTTCTGATCCAGCTCGCACGAAATTGATGTTCCAGACATCAGCTGTGCTGGGCTTGCGTATCCCAGCGGCGTAGTTAATTCGTGCGAGCTGTGGGATCACGTGACTCAGTTAGAGCCAATGGCAGCACACCATCTTCCATTCATAAGTCTCACAGCATGGCTGAGAGACTTATGAATCTTACACCCCCCCAAAATAACAGCTAAACCTCAATTAAATTTAAAAAAAAAACCATCACATTAATAAAATAAGTATAGTTAATTAAATTAACCATTTTAAATAAAAAATTAAATTTTTGAAAAAATTTAAAATCTTTTAAAAAGTTATAAAAATAAACTTACCTGTCTTTAAAGTCTATAAAAAAGATATACCTGTAAAAAAAAATTCAAAAAAATACTTAATTCACTACTTACCTTCTTAAAAGCGGGTCTTACTCCTCCTTTTTACATTTCCAAAATCTTCAGTACTTACCTGCGCGTCCAAAGCATGAAGTGCACAGCGTGCGCGCAGCCTGTAGCGCGCACGCGATGCACCCAGGCCCCGCCCCCTTTTCGGAAGAGCAATTGCCGGTTTTCAGCGCATGCGCAGGGCATGCAGAAAACCGGCAATTGGAGTGGAAATACGCGAGAGTATGCAGTGCGTACTCTCGCGTCCCGGGATCAATTTTCGGCCCATAGTGTAGGAGGAGGTAGAGGAGATACTGGATGGGATAAAAATTGATAAAGAGGAGGTACTAGAAAGGCTGGCAGTACTTAAAGTAGATAAGTCACCAGGACTGGATGGATGCATCCTTGGACGCTGAGGGAAGTGAAGGAAGAAATCACGTAGGTACTGGCCATAATCTTCCAATCCTCCTTAAAAACTGGCGGGGGTGCAAGAGGACTGGAGAATTGCAAATGCTACACTCTTGTTCAAAAAAGGGTGTAAAGATAAACCCAGCAACTACAAGCCAGTCAGTTTAACCTCGGTAGTGGGGAAGCTTTTAGAAACAATAATCAGGGGCAAAATTAACAGTCACTTGGACAAGTGTGGATTAATTAAGGAAAGCCAGCATGGATTTATTAAAGGCAAATCGTGTTTAACTAACTTGATCGAGTTTTTTGATGAGGTAACAGAGAGGGTTGATGAGGGCAATGCAGTTGACGTGGTGTATATGGAATTCCAAAAGGTGTTCGACAAAGTGCCACACAATAGGTTTGCCAGCAAAGTTGCAGCCCATGGAATAAAAGGGACAGTGGCAGCATGGATACGAAATTGGCTAAGTGACAGGAAACAGAGAGTAGTGGTGAACAGTTGTTTTTCCGACTGGAGGATGGTATACAGTGGTGTTCCCCAGGGGTCGGTTCTAGGACCACTGCTTTTCTTGATAAATATTAATGACTTGGATGTGGGTGTGCAGGGCACAATTTCAAAATTTGCAGATGACACAAAACTTGGAAGTATAGTGAACAGCGAGGAGGATAGTGATAGACTTCAAGAATATATAGACAGCTGGTGGAATGGGCGGACACGTGGCAGATGAAATTTAATGCAGAAAAGTGCGAAGTGATACATTTTGGTAGAAAGAATGAAGAGAGGAAATATAAACTAAAGGGTACAATCCTAAAGGCGGTGCATGAACAGAGAGACTGAGGAATTTATGTGCACAAATTGTTGAAGGTAGCAGGGCAGGTTGAGAAAGCAGTTAAAAAAGCTTATGGGATCCTGGGCTTCATGAATAGAGGTACAGAGTACAAAAGCATGGAAATTATGATGAACCTGTATAAAACACTGGTTCGGCCTCAACTGGAGTATTGCGTCCAATTCTGGGCACTGAACTTTAGGAAGGATGTGAAGGCCTTTAAAGAGGGTGCAGAAAAGATTAACGAGAATGATTCCAGGGATGAGGGATTTCAGTTACTTGGATAGACTGGAGAAGCTGGGGTTGTTCTCCTTAGAGCAGAGAAGATTGAGAGGAGATTTGATAGAGGTGTTCAAAATCATGGGCCTGGACAGAGTAGATAGAGAGAAACTGTTCCCATTGGCAGATGGGTCGAGAACCAGAGGACACAGATTTAAGGTCATTGGCAGAAGAACCAAAGGAGATTAATGATCTAGACGAGGGAACTAGATGTAATACTTCCAAGTTTGCAGACGACACAAAGCTGGGTGGGCATGTGTGTTGTGAGGAGGATGCAGAGAAACTCCAGTATGATTTGGACAAGTTGGGTGATTGGGCAGATGCATGGCAGATGCAATATCATGTGGATAAATGCGAGGTTATCCACTTTGGTGGCAAAAACAGGAAGGCAGATTATTATCTGAACGGCAATAGATTGGGAAAAGGGGAAGAGCAACGAGACCTGGGAGTCTTTGTGCACCAGTCGTTGAAGGTAAGCATGCAGGTGCAGCAGGCGGTTAAGAAGGCAAATGGTATGTTGGCCTTCATAGCGAGAGGATTCGAGTACAGGAGCAAGGATGTCTTGCTGCAGTTGTACAGGGCCTTGGTGAAACCACACCTTGAGTATTGTGCGCAGTATTGGTCGCCTTATCTGAGGAAGGATGTCCTTGCCATGGAGGGAGTGCAGCGAAGATTTACCAGACTGATACCTGGGATGGCAGGAATGACGTAAGAAGAGAGATTGGGACGATTGAGCTTGTATTCGCTAGAGTTTAGAAGAATGAGAGGGGATCTCATTGAAACTTATAAAATTCTAACAGGACTAGACAGACTAGATGCAGGAAGGATGTTCCCGATGGCGGGGGAGTCCAGAACCAGGGGTCACAGTCTAAGGATAAGGGGTAAGCCATTTAGGACTGAGATGAGGAGAATTTCTTCACCCAGAGAGTGGTGAACCTGTGGAATTCTCTACCACAGAAGACAGTTGAGGCCAATTCATTAAATATATTCAAGAAGGAGTTAGATATACTTCTTAAGGCTAAAGGGAGCAAGGGATATGGGGAGAAGGCAGGGACAGGGTACTGAATTTGGATGATCAGCCATGATCTCATTAAATGGCGGAGCAGGCTCGAGGGGCCGAATGGCCTACTCCTGCTCCTATCTTCTATGTTTCTATGTTTCTATGGTAGCTGCATAACCATCATGGTGAATGGAGAGCCAAAGGCTGAACAGTTAGGATTACATAAGTGCAGTTGTAAGTGAGTTGGGAGAGTTTTTTCCAGGGGCAGACACAGATGGAAGTAGGGTTGGGGTGGGGGTGAAGGGGTACGGTGGTGGATGTTGGTGGAGAGCGATACAAGGAAGTGGTCAGAGATGGCCTTATCTGCGATTGACACGATGGGAGTAGCGAGGCCACGAGAGATGGCATGATCAAGGGGGCGGATGTGAATATGGGTTTGGGAGTTTACATGGAGGGAGAGATTAAGGGAAGATAGGAGGGTAGTGAACTGAGAGTAGCGAGAGTATGATGAATTAAGATGGAGGTTGAAATCATCGAGGATGAGAAGTCACTCGGTGCAGAGGCTGAGGGAGGAAAGCAGTGAAGATATCTCAGTGATAACATTTTTAAGGTACTTAGGTGGGCGGTAGAGAACGAGAATTTTAAATGAGAGGTGAGAGGGGTGGAAAAAGGTGAGATGCTCAAAGGAGGATAGACTGGAGAAGCTGGGGTTGTTCTCCATGGAGCAGAGAAGGTTGAGAGGTGATCTGATAGAAGTGTTCAAAAAATGATGGGTCTAGACAGAGTAGATAGAGGGAAACTGTTCCCATTGGTGGAAGGGTCGAGAACCAGAGGACACAGATTTAAGGCGATTGGCAAAAGAACCAAAGGTGAAATGAGCAAAAACTTTTTTACGCAGCGAGTGGTTAGGATCACTCCTGAAATGCATTGCCTGAAAGGGTGGTGGAGGCAGACTCAATCATGGCTTTCAAAAGGGAATTGGATAACTACCTGAAGGAAAATAATTTGCAGGGCTACGGGGAAAGGGCGGGGGAGTAGGACTACCTGAAGTGCTCTTGCAGAGATCCGGCACAGGGTCAATGGGCTGAATGGCCTACTTTTGTGCTGTAACCATTCTATGATTCTAGGAGAAAGTGCCAGATGAGTAGGGAGACAGACTGAGGTGTGATTTGGTGATGAGAGCCACACCGCCACCACGGTGGTCTGGGTGGGGCAAGTTGTGGAAGGTATAGCCAGGTGGGGAGGCTTCATTTAGTGGTAAGGTGTCATTACCTCTCAGCCAGGTTTCTGTCAGGGCCATGATGTTGATGCAATCATCTGTAGAATTCGCAATATATCGCGATTTTATTAATAAGGAGAAAACACAGAGCTTCGTTCAAACAGCTTTTATTTCAGCAGAATGCTGCCAGGTTTAAAGTGGACACAAGCAGCCTGTAAAATGGCCGCCGCACCTCGTGACAGAACATTCTAGACTTTTCAACAGGCAGACAAGATGGCGTTCCAATAAACATTTGTGCAAGATCGATTAAGATTCGG
This sequence comes from Squalus acanthias, assembly GCA_030390025.1. Classification (NCBI taxonomy): domain Eukaryota; kingdom Metazoa; phylum Chordata; class Chondrichthyes; order Squaliformes; family Squalidae; genus Squalus; species Squalus acanthias. The sequence goes on from CM059431.1 coordinate 75,696,184, forward strand.
CACAGTGAAGATAATACACGAGACATTATGGGTTTGCAGTATACACATAAATACTGAAATCGGTCTCCCAGGTACAAATGAAAGCCATTGTACCGAGTAATCAAGGGCCCATCCAAAAGACATTAATATGTAAAATCCCAACGACTCTACGATGAGAGAGCCGTTAGCAGGTAGTTATACAAAACACTTGGAAGCCCCACAACCCCTCCAGGGAGAACACCGACCGATTTAACAATGGGAGAAATATTAACAGGTACTCAGACATTTACGAGTAGCCCCGAAACCCATTAAGAACGGAGATCACCCATACAAGACATTTGAGCGCCAGACCCTAACAAAAGAATGGACATTAAGGTTGGGCGGGAAACGGAAGATTTTGCACTATAATTGCAGGCTCCAAACCGTCCATCTTTCTCTTATTCGCTTATCCTCGTGGCTGCTCCTGTGCTCTTGTTGCTCTTATCTTGTTCGTAACCTCGTGGCTGCTCCTGTGTACTCGTAGTCGGGCTCCTGCTTGCCTGTTGCCTCTCTGAAAAGGACTGTTGAACTTTCTGATCCGTTCGGATCTACCTCGTGTCGCGTAACGAAGACCTATGTTGGTAACTGGCAGCGGAACCAAAGGCCCGAGATGAGATGAGATGAGATGAGAAGAGAGGAAGACCATATTCATCGCCACGGTCAGTAAATCCCGACCGCGCCTGTAGGTCGAACAGCCAAGTTTTCCTTGCCAGGAAGACTTCTTCGAACTTGCAAAGAACATATCACATCGATGATATTGACTGAACTGTGCTCGGAAAAGTACCTGTTAAACCAACCAACACAGGTCTTCATCACAGCAGACGGTCCAGCCTGCTAGCCGGAGCAGCAGAAGCAAGTAAACAAGTGGGACCAGGAGATCTCCTGACCGACACGTGGGTGCTGCGGTGAAAAACATCCGATCAGCTATTCGGAATTTCTCCGAGTTATCACGAGTGGTGAGCATGAGTCTCGAAATCCTACGAATCTAGTTAGGATAGATATTGATAGGGGAGGGTTTAAGGATTAAGGATATTTGTAATGTGTGCCCCTATTTACGGTGTGCCGTTCGTTCCTCGTTTCCCTAAGATCGACTATATAACTGCTTGTAAGATTGTACTGTCATTAATCTGTGCTTATGACATGTATTTCATAATCTTAAGTATCATGCAATAAAGATTTTCCATTTCGTACCATTCAACCGAGTCTACATGAGTTTCATCTCCATTACTGCTCTCGCATCTAAGTCCAGTGTCTAGAACCGTAAGGGCGAGTGATTCGAACCACTCACAGGTGTGTCTAGTGTTCCCAGACTGGCTGGAGACCAGAACAGGCAACAAGGCCTAGACCCGCACTGACATACAGGCTGCACAGAGCCGCGTGAATCTCACAGGCTGCGAGACACGCAGGGTCAGAATCCCTTACAGAAAATGGCGACCGCGGCAGGACACTGGCAGCGAGAGGGTAGTGTGTTAGACTTTGGAATGACTGTACGAAATGTTATGCAGGAAAAGATAGCAGATTATGTGTTCGGAAAGGTTAATCTAACTAAGAAGTGGATAAGTGAATTGTTAGCGGATAAAAGCCCGCTAGAGGCAGCCGAAAGGTGGACAGATAGTAAAGAACATAAAAAGACACTTGAGAAAGCAGTCTGGCTTATGTATTACAAAAGGCAGGTTCAGATTTCAAACCAGACCATTACAGCGCTAGTAGCTCGAATCAGTCATTTAGAGGGAGAAATGGATGAGAAGGTTTCTGGAGGGGAGGTGCTCATTAAGAATTTAAATGAGTTGCACCAAGAAAGCCAGGAAATCTCCAGTCACCTTAAAACAAGGATAGATTATCTCGAGTGCCAGGTCACTGAGGCAAAGTTGAATGAGAGCAGGTTAAAGGAAAGATGTAACCGCCAAGCTGCCCAGATAAGAACTCAAGAAGAGAGCTTAACGGGGGTTAGGGCGGCATATAAGTTGGCCCTTGAGGATAAGTTTGAGGGAGCCGACCATAGCGCCTGCCAAAGGGAGATAGAACACCTCAAGAAGGCCGTAAACAAAGCGAACGGCATGGTGTGCCTGATCAGTCCGTCAGCACACCAGCCGTTAGTAGGTGAGAAGTTTAAGAAATCCCCACCAAGTAAAGCAGAAGAAGTAGTAGCCACTGCGCCCTCCGCGCCACCCAGCTATTCGGAAACCTGGGTAAGGGAGGAAGCAATGGAAGAAACAAAAGAGCCCATTGAGAAAGAAGTAGGAAAGGGACCGTTGTATCCAGTAACGGGTATTAAAAGGGGCCCAAACAGAAACGGTGGGGAAGAACCGGGGGATCTCCTCGGACAGCTTGTGTTGCCTCACAGCTCACATCAGCTGAGAGCTATGATAAATCACGTACGGAAGCTGACCGAGTCAGACGACCCTTCCGTGCATTTCAGAGAAGTTGAGCAAGCCGCAGCCATTAACGGCTGCGATGATGGGGAGACAGCAAAAATGCTGCTGTTCTCATTAGACAGCTCGGTCCTCCAGTGTCTCTCGGGCGAGAGCAAGAGGGGAACCAAGACTTATGAGGAATTGAGGGATGAGGTCCTGGAAGTGTTGGGGGCGAACGATGAAGGTCCGTTTGCTAGAGTGGGACAGACAGTGCAGATGGAGGGAGAACCCCCGAAGGTTTTTGCCGACAGGCTGTGGCCAGTATATGAGCGCAGCTGCCTAGGTGCGCCCGAGCGCGAAGATGTGGAAGGCACCGCTTTAACTCATTGGCTTAGGTGCATAATAGCCAACAGTTTACCAGCCGTCAGAGAGCAGGCAAAAGCATGGTTTGATCCCAATGACCCCAACATTACGGAAGAGTCGGTCTTGAATCGACTCACGTTAGGTTATCGCAATATAAGGGGTATGGCAACACGTCCCCTTAAGGGAAGAGTACATGAGGTACGACCCGCAGCCCCGTATCAAAGAGAGTGGCATCAGGAGGGTAATCGCGCCCCACAGGCAGGTAATGCTTGTTACGGGTGTGGGAAGACAGGGCACTGGCGCAAGCATTGCAGGAACCCTTGGAAGGATTCCAAGGATAAAAATCCCGCGGTCCGAGCCCAGGCGCCTGTCCCGGCTAAGGAAGCTAAGGCACCCACCCCTCCCGACGACCTCGAAGTAGTGTTAGGAGCCATGCGCAATCTAATCTTGAGTGCACGTGGACAGGTGGCGGTCGCAACCGGCCCCGTAGGTGCCGCAGGACCGTCTAATAGTACCCCATGACTAGAACCGGCGCAGCCCGTCTACCTGTGTCCGCTTAGCTATGATGCGTGGAAGCGACCTTTGGTGGAGATGGAGGTAGAGAAACAGAGGGGTAGTTATTTGTTGGACACGGGAGCTTCTTGCACCATAATCCATACAGATAACCCTTTTGACTCGCCGCTATCTACCAGGGTCCCATTCACGTTAGCGGGGTTCACAGGAAAAGAACAGGCTGGCACGTTTTCCCTTCCGCTATCCATTCGTTTAGGAACACTTCGCCTTAAGTGGAAGTGTATACTGATGGCATGGCAGGAGGGGGGTGGAAGAGGTATTCTCGGGTCTGATCTCCTATCGGGACACGGGATCCTCGTGGACCTCAGAAATCACTGTCTCTGGGGGGCTAAGGGTGAAAAAGGCGAGGTAATAGTGATTCCGGGGGAGGAAGAAACAGGGGTCCTGTGTACCGTACAGCCATCCGGAGGCTACGACCTCAGGCTTATGGTCGCAGATGTCCCAACGGACATGCAAACGTACGTGTCAGATAATATGCACGCGTTTGCAACCCACAAGCACGATTGTGGGAGGGTTGTCGGGTTTGAGGTCAGCGTAGATGGGGACCCCATGACCCGACCCCAAAAGCAGTATAACTTCCCCAAAGAAGCAGAACCCGATATGGAGACAGCAATGTCCTCCTTGGTGCAGCAGGGCGTGTTGAGGCCGATAGCCACACACGTGAACTCCCCATTATGGCCGGTTAGGAAGCCGGATAATTCGTGGAGAGCCACGGTGGACTACAGAGTCCTTAACAGTAACATTCCCGTCTGCGCGCCCACGGTAGCAGCAGTTGCTGACCTAATAGGGAGCATCCCAGCGTCCGCGACCACGTTCACGGTGCTGGATATCTCGAACGGTTTTTGGTCCATCCCGCTGCGGCGAGAGGACCAGTACAAGTTTGCCTTTACTTTCAAAGGACAACAGTACACATGGAACTGTCTGCCACAGGGTTTCCACAATAGCCCCAGTATTTTCCATCAGTGTATGGCAGGAAGTTTAAAGGAGTTTAGTCAGCCCAATCAGATAGTGCAGTATGTGGATGATTTGCTCCTATTTACGGACTCAAGGGAGGAGCATGGACCACTACTGGACGAGTTATTGGAGCTGTTAGCGAGAAAGGGTTTTAAAATAAACCCTAAGAAAGCACGTATCGGTCAGCGGGAAGTAAAATTCCTGGGACTGACCATACGCGCTGGGGAAAGAGCCATAGACAAAGCAAGGAGGGAGTCGGTGCAAGAATTACCGATTCCCAACAACGTAAGGGGTGTGAGGTCCTTCTTGGGACTGACCGGTTACTGCAGGGATTTTATCGAAGATTATGCGGCCACAGCAGCGCCGCTCCTCCGACTCCTCCATAAGGGGGTGGAGTGGTCTTGGGACGAGGGCTGCCAAGCAGCCTTCGAGAAGTTAAAAAGGGATTTGCAGACCGCGCCAGCCTTAGGGGCCATAGATGGGGGGAAGGAGTTTTTCCTGGAGGTAGCTGCCAGCGGAGACAGCTTAAGCGCCGTACTGCTCCAAGAGCGTCACGGCAAGCTGAGGCCGGTTGTCTATTCATCCAGGGTGTTAACGGATGTGGAGAGAAGTTTCTCCAATTGCGAAAGGCACCTTTTAGCCACGCATTGGGCTGTGAAAAGATCAGCGATCTTCACAGGGCTCTCTCCCATCACTCTCCTCACACATCACACACCAACTAAGATGCTTCTGGATGGGAGGATTAAAGATGGGACCGTAAGCAGCGCGCGCATTGCGCGTTGGACCCTTCTTCTCTCCCAGTTGGATCTTACAGTAAAAGGTCTTTGCGAGCCCAGGCTTGCGGCCAATTTGGTATACCCCGGTACAGCCCACCGGTGTTCGGTGGAAGGGGTGTGGGACGTCAACATAGGTTTACGGGCCGGGATACATCCCACTGGGCGCGAGATTTATGTTGATGGGTCTAGCACAGTATCTGCTGGCGAGCGACTCACAGGGTGTGGAGTTTATGACCCTGCGGCAGACCTTGCCCTGGCGATCAAGCTCCCTAGCACCATGAGCGCGCAGCAAGCTGAGCTGTCTGCCGTGGTGTACGTTGTGACCCACCCAGACATTTTCCCAACCCCATACACGATTTGCTCGGACAGTATGTTCACCTGCAATTCGTGTACGGAATACCTGGCCATTTGGTCCCGCCGTGGATACACCTCCGCGGACGGGCGACCTTTAACGGTGAAGCCCTTGCTGGAAAAGATCTTAGCAGCAGCAGTAGGGGAGGAAGGAGAGATTTTCATCCATAAGGTGAAAGCTCACTCCTCCACAGAGCCCCGTGGGGAGGGCAACCAGCAGGCGGATGCGCTAGCCAGGGAAGGTGCCCGCAACGGCATTTTCTGGAACCCCTATGGGACCAGACCCATAGCAGCGGTCCGAGGCAGGGACGGGAATCCCGGGAACACCAGGGTAGCATTGCCCCTAGACCTTAAGACCGTCCAAGCCCAGGATCCCGCCCTAAAAGCAGTCCTAAAAACCATTGCTGAGGGGAGGCAGGTAGAAGGTCCGTACAGTACGGCAACCCTCTCAGTTAAGGAAGGCATGCTGTTCCGCGAGGAGCAGTGGGTTGTGCCGCAGCAGCACAGGAGGGAATTCCTCCAGTTGGCTCACGAGGGACCAGGGGCAGGGCACCCCGGGCCCGAGGTTACCTGGCAACGGGTAGAGCAAGCGGGATGGTGGCCAGGGCTCAGGGAACAAGTCCGCGAGTTCTGTGCAAACTGTCTTGTGTGCGCTGCAAACAACCCAGACCCCCAGAAAAGGAAGGTGCCCATGGGACACGTAAGAAGGGTAGAGGGACCATGGCAGTCGATACAGATCGACTATATAGGACCCCTGCCCACCACCCAGGGAGGTTATAAATACTGCCTCGTCCTGGTGGATGTGTTTTCCAAGTGGGTGGAAGCCTTCCCTTGTCGAACAGCTACGGCACTGGGTACAGCAAAAATCTTGGTCCGGGAAGTGTTCTCGCGGTGGGGACTTCCCCGTTTTGTGGAGTCAGACCAAGGGAGTCATTTCACCGGCCAGGTGATGCAGAACACCCTCATGCTTTTGGGCATTGAAGGGAAGTGGCACGTAGCACACAATCCCCAGTCATCCGGGATTGTTGAACGCATGAACCGGACCCTGAAGGAGAAATTGAGGAAAGAGACTAGGAACTCGCCCCAAAAATGGGCGGAAGTTCTGCCTTTAGTCCTCATGGGGGTCCGGGCCAGTCAGTCAAAAAGTACGGGGTACTCCCCGCACGAGGTGATGACTGGGAGGCTCATGCGAACCCCCACCCATGTGCTAGCGCCGGTGCTCACTGAGGGTCAGCTCCAAGAGATAAGCAGGGACAAGTTCGCCCAGACTCTCTTGGAGCGCCTGAAGCAAGTTTATGAGCAGGCGGCTGGGAACATGGGAAGGCAGCATCAGGGCAATCGCTTGTTGCTGGAACCCCGCAAAACACGGGAGTGGGAAGTAGGAGACCAGGTCATGGTCAGAAACTACGCCAGAGTAGGGAGTCTGGAACCACTGTATATGGGACCCTACAACATTGTAGACAAGGCGAGTCCCATGGTTTACGCCGTAAAAGTACCTCGGCGCACTAAGTGGTTCCACATAAACCAATGCAAACTGTACCAGCCAGGTGCGCAAGGGAAAACTACAGGGGTAAATCCCGCCAGTGGGAAAGCACAGCCCCAGGTAGGACCACAAGGCACACAGGCAGGCATAGCAGCTTGCATCAGGGGAAGGGACATCCCGGACGATCATGCAGCGTTTTTCTGGAATTGGGGGTTAGATGAGGAAGAATTCAGGGTACTCGGGTCAGATGAGGATAGTGCAGATGAGAATAGTGATGACGACGGGTGGTTTCTGAGGAACGGTCTGGAGGGAATGGGGGCTGCAGATAGAGATCCACACAGGGTGGACACACAAGCTGCAGGTCCCGAAGACAGGAGAGAGGAGCTAGGGGAGGCGGGGCCAGCCGCTATGGGAGCACAGAGAGTAGCGGTGTGGCTCCCAGAGATGTGGCCGCCCGCTTCGAACGTCCCGTCCTCGGGGGAGGCAGAGATCACGAGTGAAGGGCCGCCTGCTGGGCCGAGCAGGGCGGAGCCACAAACTGCAAGCCCCGAGGTTAGGGAGGCGGAGTCAGCGGAGGCGGAGCCAGCGACTGTGGTGGAACCCCAGGTCATCCCGATGGAAGTCTCGGAACCCGGTCCGTCCGTCACGGAACCCCCGCCCATAGCAACTCCCCGTAGGTCAAGTAGAGAACCCCAGCCCAGGAGGATGTGGTCATGTCCCCAGACTGCCCCAAGGCGTAGAGTTAAGGTTAAGATAACCCAGATACAGGCCGGCCACATCGCAGCAGCAACAGGCTGCGGCAGATCAGAGGGAAGGGTCAGTGCCCTCCCACCGTCGGGAAGAGCTCGCAGCAGCCTTCTCAGAATTTAAAGGGGCCGCCCTGAGAACGGGCGGCACTGTAAAGTTATAAGTTTTAAGTTTTAAGTTAATAGTTCAAGGTTAAGTTTATAGTTTTTTTAATAAGGTTAAGATTGTAGTGTTTTTAACAGAAAACGATAAAATGGTGGGAGCTTTAAAGATAGGTTTAGTTAAAGTTTATACAGCGAACGTTGAAGTTTACGTGAGGCGAGGTCAGGGGACCCGCTCACCCTTCACAAAAGCCAGAGACTCTTGCGAGGCTGGCTACCTCATTCTATCTGATCACAGGAACCAAGGAAGGATGGAACGAATTCTAGTATTGCTCGCGGCAATCGGATGTGGATTGGCCTATCGAGGCCGCACCAAGGATGTCGTGGTGTTTGGATGTTCCGGGGACACGGCCCCCATCGCGGTGGACGGGACCGGAAGACGGGAGGCAGAGGAGATGTAGAATTCGCAATATATCGCGATTTTATTAATAAGGAGAAAACACAGAGTTTCGTTCAAACAGCTTTTATTTCAGCAGAATGCTGACAGGTTTAAAGTGGACACAAGCAGCCTGTAAAATGGCCGCCGCACCTCGTGACAGAACATTCTAGACTTTTCAACAGGCAGACAAGATGGCGTTCCAATAAACATTTGTGCAAGATCGATTAAGAGTCAGCACAGTGAAGATAATACACGAGACATTATGGGTTTGCAGTATACACATAGATACTGAAATCGGTCTCCCAGGTACAAAGGAAAGCCATTGTACCGAGTAATCAAGGGCCCATCCAAAAGACATTAATATGTAAAATCCCAACGACTCTACGATGAGAGAGCCGTTAGCAGGTAGTTATACAGGACACTTGGAAGCCCCAAACCCCTCCAGGGAGAACACCGACCGATTTAACAATGGGAGAAATATTAACAGGTACTCAGACATTTACGAGTAGCCCCGAAACCCATTAAGAACGGAGATCACCCATACAAGACATTTGAGCGCCAGACCTTAAACAAAAGAATGGACATTATAGTTGGGCGGGAAACGGAAGATTTTTGCACTGTAATTGCAGGCTCCAAACCGTCCATCTTTCTCTTGCTGCTCTTATCATCGTGGCTGCTCCTGTGTACTCGTAGTTGGGCTTCTGCTTGCCTGTTGCCTCTTCTGAAAAGACTGTTGAACTTTCTGATCCGTTCGGATCTACCTCGTGTCGCGTAACGAAGACCTATATTGGTAACCGGTATAGGAACCAAAAGGCCCGAGAAGAGATGAGATGAGATGAGATGAGAAGAGAGGAAGACCATATCCATCGCCACGGTCAGTAAATCCCGACCGCGCCTGTAGGTCGATTAGCCAAGTTTTCCTCGCCAGGAAGACTTCTTCGAACTTATAACGAAACATATTGCATCGATGATAACTGGACTGTGCCCAAAAGTAACTGGAATGTGAAAGCCACCAATACAGATCTTCATCACAGCAGACGTTCCAGCCTGCTAGCCGGAGCAGCAGAAGCAAGTAAACAAGTGGGACCAGGAGATCTCCTGACCGACACGTGGGTGCTGCGGTGAAAAACATCCGATCAGCTATTCGGAATTTCTCCGAGTTATCACGAGTGGTGAGCATGAGTCTCGAGATCCTACGAATCTAGTTTAGGATAGATATTGATAGGGGAGGGTTTAAGGATTAAGGATATTTGTAATGTGTGCCCCTATTTACTTTGTGCCGTTCGTTCCTCGTTTCCCTAAGATCGACTATATAACTGTTTGTAAGATTGTACTGTCATTAATCTGTGCTTATGACATGTATTTCATAATTTTAAGTATCATGCAATAAAGATTTTCCATTTCGTACCATTCAAACCGAGTCTACATGAGTTTCATCTCCATTACTGCTCTCGCATCTAAGTCCAGTGTCTAGAACCGTAAGGGAGAGTGATTCGAACCACTCACAGGTGTGTCTAGTGTTCCCAGACTGGCTGGAGACCAGAACAGGCAACAAGGCCTAGACCCGCACTGACATACAGGCTGCACAGAGCCGCGTGAACCTCACAGGCTGCGAGACACGCAGGGCTAGAATCCCTTACAGAAAATGGCGACCGCGGCAGGACACTGGCAGCGAGAGGTTAGTGTGTTAGATTTTGGAATGACTGTACGAAATGTTATGCAGGAAAAGATAGCGGATTATGTGTTTGGAAAGGTTAATCTAACTAAGAAATGGATAAGTGAATTGTTAGCGGATAAAAGCCCGCTAGAGGCAGCTGAAAGGTGGACAGATAGTAAAGAACATAGAAAGACACTTGAGAAAGCAGTCTGGCTTATGTGTTACAAAAGGCAGGTTCAGATTTCAAACCAGACCATTACAGCGCTAGTAGCTCGAATCAGTCATTTAGAGGGAGAAATGGATGAGAAGGTTTCTGGAGGGGAGGTGCTCATTAAGAATTTAAATGAGTTACACCAAGAAAGCCAGGAAGTCTCCAGTCACCTTAAAACAAGGATAGATTATCTCGAGTGCCAGGTCACTGAGGCAAAATTGAATGAGAGCAGGTTAAAGGAAAGATGTAACCGCCAAGCTGCCCAGATAAGAACTCAAGAAGAGAGCTTAACGGGGGTTAGGGCGGCATATAAGTTGGCCCTTGAGGATAAGTTTCAGGGAGCCGATCATAGCGCCTGCCAAAGGGAGATAGAGCACCTCAAAAAGGCCGTGAACAATGCGAACGGCATGGTGTGCCTTATCAATCCGTCGGCACACCAGCCGCTAGTAAGTGAGAGATTTAAAAATCCCCACCAAGTAAAGCAGAAGAAGTAGTAGCCACTGCGCCCTCCGCGCCACCCAGCTATTCGGAAACCTGGGTTAGGGAGGAAGCAATGGAAGAAACAAAAGAGCCCATTGAAAAAGAAGTAGGAAAGGGATCGTTGTATCCAGTAACGGGTATTAAAAGGGGCCCAAGCAGAAACGGTGGGGAAGAACCGGGGGATCTCCTCGGACAGCTGGTGTTGCCTCACAGTTCACATCAGCTAAGAGCTATGATAAATCACGTACGGAAGCTGACCGAGGCAGACGACCCTTCCGTACATTTCAGAGAAGTTGAACAAGCCGCAGCCATTAACGGCTGCGATGATGGGGAAACAGCAAAAATGCTGCTGTTCTCATTAGACAGCTCGGTCCTTCAGTGTCTCTTAGGCGAGAGCAAGAGGGGAACCAAGAGTTATGAGGAATTAAAGAATGAGGTCCTGGAAGTGTTGGGGGCGAACGATGAAGGTCCGTTTGCTAGAGTGGGACAGACAGTGCAGATGGAGGGAGAACCCCCGAAGGTTTTTGCCGACAGACTGTGGCCAGTATATGAGCGCAGCTGTCTAGGTGCGCCCGAGCGCGAAGATGTGGAAGGCGCCGCTTTAACTCATTGGCTTAGGTGCATAATAGCCAACAGTTTACCAGCCGTCAGAGAGCAGGCAAAAGCATGGTTTGATCCCAATGACCCCAACATTACGGAAGAGTCGGTCTTGAATCGACTCACGTTAGGTTATCGCAATATAAGGGGTATGGCAACACGTCCCCTTAAGGGAAGAGTACATGAGGTACGACCCGCAGCCCCGTATCAAAGAGAGTGGCATCAGGAGGGTAATCGCGCCCCCACAGGCAGGTAATGCTTGTTACGGGTGTGGGAAGACAGGGCACTGGCGCAAGCATTGCAGGAACCCTTGGAAGGATTCCAAGGATAAAAATCCCGCGGTCCGAGCCCAGGCGCCTGTCCCGGCTAAGGAAGCTAAGGCACCCACCCCTCCTGACGAACTCGAAGTGGTGTTAGGAGCCATGCGCAAGCTGGTCTTGAATGCGCGTGGACAGGTGGCGGTCGCAACCGGCCCCGTAGGTGCCGCAGGACCGTCTAATAGTACCCCATGACTAGAGCCCACGCAGCCTGCCTACCTGTGTCCTTTTAAAAGACACGCACAGGAGGGGGTCTGCGGTGAGGAGGCCCGGTTAAAAGAGCAGGCCTTGCGGGAGGAGAACGCCCGCTTAATAGGGAAAATGGATGGGCTGGAAGGGCAGCTTAGAGAGCAGGCCCTGCGGGAGGAGAACGCCCGATCAATGGGAAAGTTAGACGTGCTCAGGCTAGAAGCGCAGCTTAGTGAGATAAAAGCAGCCTACAAGGTAGCCAAAAGCCGGGAGTATGAGGATGTAAACCAATGCAAACTGTACCAGCCAGGTGCGCAAGGGAAAACTACAGGGGCAAATCCCGCCAATGGGAAAGCACAGCCCCAGGTAGGACCACAAGGCACACAGGCAGGCATAGCAGCTTGCATCAGGGGAAGGGACATCCCGGACGATCATGCAGCGTTTTTCTGGAATTGGGGGTTAGATGAGGAAGAATTCAGGGTACCCGGGTCAGATGAGGATAGTGCAGATGAGAATAGTGATGACGACGGGTGGTTCCTGAGGAACGGTCTGGAGGGAATGGGGGCTGTAGGTAGAGATCCACACAGGGTGGACACACAAGCTGCAGGTCCCGAAGACAGGAGGGAGGAGCTAGGGGAGGCAGGGCCAGCCGCTATGGGAGCACAGAGAGTACCGGTGTGGCTCCCAGAGATGTGGCCGCCCGCTTTGAACGTCCCGTCCTTGGGGGAGGCAGAGATCACGAGTGAAGGGCCGCCTGCTGGACCGAGCAGGGCGGAGCCACAAACTGCAAGCCCCGAGGTTAGGGAGGCGGAGTCAGCGGAGGCGGAGCCAGCAACTGTGGTGGAACCCCAGGTCATCCCGATGGAAGTCTCGGAACCCGGTCCGTCCGTCACGGAACCCCCGCCCATAGCAACTCCCCGTAGGTCAAGTAGAGAACCCCAGCCCAGGAGGATTTGGTCATGTCCCCAGACTGCCCCAAGGCGTAGAGTTAAGGTTAAGATAACCCAGATACAGGCCGGCCACATCGCAGCAGTAACAGGCTGCGGCAGATCAGAGGGAAGGGTCAGTGCAGCAACAGGCTGCGGCAGATCAGAGGGAAGGGTCAGTGCCCTCCCACCGTCGGGAAGAGCTCGCAGCAGCCTTCTCAGAATTTAAAGGGGCCGCCCTGAGAACGGGCGGCACTGTATAGTAATAAGTTTTAAGTTTTAAGTTCATAGTTCAAGGTTAAGTTTATAGTTTTTTTAATAAGGTTAAGATTGTAGTGTTTTATAACAGAAAACGATAAAATGATGGGAGCTTTAAAGATAGGTTTAGTTAAAGTTTATACAGCAAACGTGGAAGTTTACGTGAGGCGAGGTCAGGGGACCCGCTCACCCTTCACAAAAGCCAGAGACTCTTGCGAGGCTGGCTACCTCATTCTATCTGATCACAGGAACCAAGGAAGGATGGAACGAATTCTAGTATTGCTCGCGGCAATCGGATGTGGATTGGCCTATCGAGGCCGCACCAAGGATGTCGTGGTGTTTGGATGTTCCGGGGACACGGCCCCCATCGCGGTGGATGGGACCGGAAGACGGGAGGCAGAGGAGACCAGCACCTATTTCCACAAGGGAAGGTGGCCAGGATGGCTGGGAACGAACTCAACGGAGTATTCTAGCACATCGGGGTTTGCCTACAAAGAGACTTCTTTACTGTGCCCCAAAGTAAGGATCATCGCACCCAGGATCAGCGTCACCGTCGGCAAACGGATTTGTTTGACTTGTAGTGGGAAGGTCCCATTGAGCCGATGGTGGTGGCTGCGAAAGCTGAGCAAAACTATGAGGAACTCATCGGTCGAGTGGGAACGACTGGGTAATAATACCCATCGGACAATTACGGGGACAGACGGACAAGTGAAAGTCTGTTGGGACAAATGGTGGGAACCGGATGAGGGAATTTATGTATGTATGTGGGGGTCAAAGTACGTTTGCCCCAAAGGCATCTCCATATTTTTCATTAATCAATGGCAGGATAACGGACAGGGGATGAGGTGGGATGCGAGCACCAGGGGGTGCGGAGCCCCATTCTCCCCGATCCCAGTAAATGCCACTGAGCTCATTACGCGCCCACGCAAAGCCCCGCCCACGATTCCGGTGGTTCTAGCTGAGGAAGAAGGGTGCCCTAAAACTACTAAGGGACCCGGGAATGGTTTGGTACTGGTCCCCACAGACCAGATACTATTTCAGGGAGTACATTACGCGGTGGCCTCGGTGATTTTAAATCTCACCGAGGTGCGGTTACCAGAGTGGTGCCCCAAAAAGACGGAACAGTTGTATCAGGTCTTGTTGACCAAGATGTTCAGACAATTTTACGAATTCGATTTCGCGGAAATTGATAAAACAAGTTTGTACACCGCACCATAGGAAGTTTTGAATCAAGCAGGGAGGCAAAGAAGGGGTTTGGTGAACGATGCGTTCACTGCTTTTAACACAGGTACATCTGTGGTCAACGCTCTAGACAGTGTGGAGCTGCAGACCCAGATTAATGGTTTAAAGACACAATTAAAAGACATTCTAACAGATGAGAATAAAGTGGTAGGGTCGGGTTTACACGAGGACCAAGCCATGACTCTCCATTTAAAGGAAATTATAGCAGAGTTGGAGAAACATGCAAAGACGGTAAATGCCCTGATTAGGGAAGATCGGAATGCATCCGATCAAGCTGCGCAGAACGAGGTGTGCGTGCTTTACGGGGCGTGGTTACTGGGCGAGGGCCGCAGTAATTTGGAGGATTTAAAACAAGGTTTGGTTCCGTCCTGGATAAGTAACAAACACCTGCGGGCGCTCCACCCTTTTCAGAACGCATTAAGTCCGTGCCAGCTCAGGCTAGCTTCAGAAGCTTACCCAGTCCCCGTGGACTGCGGACGTTCAAACCATACTATTATGGGAATAGTATTACGCATGCCGGTTTTGGGCGACACAGCAAAGCCCGCCCCGGTGTATCGGGTAGAGAACATTGGTGTCATTCAGGGGGGAGTCCACATTCGTTATGCAGCGGTTCCACCTTACGTCATCCGCTGGGAGCAAACGATGACAGGTACAGATCTCTCTGGTTGTCGTGGCAGGGGAGCACACATAATACTGTGCCCCCAGCACTTGAATGCCTTTTTAACACCACAGTGCGGGTTCAGAACGACTGGCGCCAAGTCCATGAATTGCACCATGGAGGCAATGGCACAAGATCATGTGCCTCCGCAGGTAGCATACATCGGGGGTGGAACATATTGTGTTACCACTGCAGCGCAACACTACCAGCATGGAAACCGTAGCCGGTGTCCGGTGAGTGACAGCAGTTTCTGTTTTAAACCCAGGGCGGAAGTTCAAGTAGCACAACAGCGAATTATCCCAATCCCTGAACCATCCACTGTTCATCTCACAGTAAAAGAGAATTTCACCGACTTGCAGCGATTCGTCGCGCATTTTGGATACCTCATTCCCCCTCTCCCTAAACACCTCACCAAACTTTTAAAAGCCGTCGCGGTGTCACAGAAACATTTTTACACATTAGAGCAGAAAACTGTCGAAATAGGAACAGACATTTTGGATATAGTAGTTCCACCGTGGTGGAATCTGTTCACTAATATTGAAGTGCCTTCATGGATCAGAATAGCCTCCCACATTTTAGTCGTATGCCAAGTTTTCATTGTAGTGTACCTATTGGTCGTACATTGTAAAAGAGACAAACGCCTCACCAAGCATGAAAACACGGGAGAGTGGCGAGAACGTTACGTGCGCGTGCACGATGAGAGCACCGTGTGATCGGAAAATGGCGTCACTCCCGCTCGCCACGTGCGCCGCGGAAGCCTGTACTCATATAAGATTTTCAGAGATTGTAAATACGTTGGGAACTCGATATGTTTTAAGAGTTGGTGTTGATTATTTTATGGTGATGGTGTTACAGTTAGAATTGATTGTTTGGTTTTGAGGTTTGTTTTTCCTTTCCCTGAATAAAAGATGAATATACAGGTGATACGAGAGGCATCGGCCTGGTTACGCCGGGAAGGAAAACAAGTGGTGTAAGTTTAAGGGCAAATAATGCCTACGGTGATATAAAATGTAATTTTCTTGGGAAATGAGGACGACACAGAGACCCTAGCTAGGTTAAATTTATGGGATTAATTTGCTGGATTTGGAGAGAAATCGAGATAATATTGCTCACCACTATGATTTTTGATACGATAAGCGGAGTTATTCGCATCAACAGGAGGGACTGTAGAATTCGCAATATATCGCGATTTTATTAATAAGGAGAAAACACAGAGTTTCGTTCAAACAGCTTTTATTTCAGCAGAATGCTGACAGGTTTAAAGTGGACACAAGCAGCCTGTAAAATGGCCGCCGCACCTCGTGACAGAACATTCTAGACTTTTCAACAGGCAGACAAGATGGCGTTCCAATAAACATTTGTGCAAGATCGATTCAGAGTCAGCACAGTGAAGATAATACACGAGACATTATGGGTTTGCAGTATACACATAGATACTGAAATCGGTCTCCCAGGTACAAAGGAAAGCCATTGTACCGAGTAATCAAGGGCCCATCCAAAAGACATTAATATGTAAAATCCCAACGACTCTACGATGAGAGAGCCGTTAGCAGGTAGTTATACAGGACACTTGGAAGCCCCAAACCCCTCCAGGGAGAACACCGACCGATTTAACAATGGGAGAAATATTAACAGGTACTCAGACATTTACGAGTAGCCCCGAAACCCATTAAGAACGGAGATCACCCATACAAGACATTTGAGCGCCAGACCTTAAACAAAAGAATGGACATTATAGTTGGGCGGGAAACGGAAGATTTTTGCACTGTAATTGCAGGCTCCAAACCGTCCATCTTTCTCTTGCTGCTCTTATCATCGTGGCTGCTCCTGTGTACTCGTAGTTGGGCTTCTGCTTGCCTGTTGCCTCTTCTGAAAAGACTGTTGAACTTTCTGATCCGTTCGGATCTACCTCGTGTCGCGTAACGAAGACCTATATTGGTAACCGGTATAGGAACCAAAAGGCCCGAGAAGAGATGAGATGAGATGAGATGAGAAGAGAGGAAGACCATATCCATCGCCACGGTCAGTAAATCCCGACCGCGCCTGTAGGTCGATTAGCCAAGTTTTCCTCGCCAGGAAGACTTCTTCGAACTTATAACGAAACATATTGCATCGATGATAACTGGACTGTGCCCAAAAGTAACTGGAATGTGAAAGCCACCAATACAGATCTTCATCACAGCAGACGTTCCAGCCTGCTAGCCGGAGCAGCAGAAGCAAGTAAACAAGTGGGACCAGGAGATCTCCTGACCGACACGTGGGTGCTGCGGTGAAAAACATCCGATCAGCTATTCGGAATTTCTCCGAGTTATCACGAGTGGTGAGCATGAGTCTCGAGATCCTACGAATCTAGTTTAGGATAGATATTGATAGGGGAGGGTTTAAGGATTAAGGATATTTGTAATGTGTGCCCCTATTTACTTTGTGCCGTTCGTTCCTCGTTTCCCTAAGATCGACTATATAACTGTTTGTAAGATTGTACTGTCATTAATCTGTGCTTATGACATGTATTTCATAATTTTAAGTATCATGCAATAAAGATTTTCCATTTCGTACCATTCAAACCGAGTCTACATGAGTTTCATCTCCATTACTGCTCTCGCATCTAAGTCCAGTGTCTAGAACCGTAAGGGAGAGTGATTCGAACCACTCACAGGTGTGTCTAGTGTTCCCAGACTGGCTGGAGACCAGAACAGGCAACAAGGCCTAGACCCGCACTGACATACAGGCTGCACAGAGCCGCGTGAACCTCACAGGCTGCGAGACACGCAGGGTCAGAATCCCTTACAGAGACCAGCACCTATTTCCACAAGGGAAGGTGGCCAGGATGGCTGGGAACGAACTCAACGGAGTATTCTAGCACATCGGGGTTTGCCTACAAAGAGACTTCTTTACTGTGCCCCAAAGTAAGGATCATCGCACCCAGGATCAGCGTCACCGTCGGCAAACGGATTTGTTTGTCTTGTAGTGGGAATGTCCCATTGAGCCGATGGTGGTGGCTGCGAAAGCTGAGCAAAACTATGAGGAACTCGTCGGTCGAGTGGGAACGACTGGGTAATAATACCCATCGGACAATTACGGGGACAAACGGACAAGTGAAAGTCTGTTGGGACAAATGGTGGGAACCGGACGAGGGAATTTATGTATGTATGTGGGGGTCAAAGTACGTTTGCCCCAAAGGCATCTCCATATTTTTCATTAATCAATGGCAGGATAACGGACAGGGGATGAGGTGGGATGCGAGCACCAGGGGGTGCGGAGCCCCATTCTCCCCGATCCCAGTAAATGCCACTGAGCTCATTACGCGCCCACGCAAAGCCCCGCCCACGATTCCGGTGGTTCTAGCTGAGGAAGAAGGGTGCCCTAAAACTAGTAAGGGACCCGGGAATGGTTTGGTACTGGTCCCCACAGACCAGATACTATTTCAGGGGGTACATTACGCGGTGGCCTCGGTGATTTTAAATCTCACCGAGGTGCGGTTACCAGAGTGGTGCCCCAAAAAGACGGAACAGTAGTATCAGGTCCTGTTGACCAAGATGTTCAGACAATTTTACGAATTCGATTTCGCGGAAATTGATAAAACAAGTTTGTACACCGCACCACAGGAAGTTTCGAATCAAGTAGGGAGGCAAAGAAGGGGTTTGGTGAACGATGCGTTCACTGCTTTTAACACGGGTACATCTGTGGTCAACGCTCTAGACAGTGTGGAGCTGCAGACCCAGATTAATGGTTTAAAGACACAATTAAAAGACATTCTAACAGATGAGAATAAAGTGGTAGGGTCGGGTTTACACGAGGACCAAGCCATGACTCTCCATTTAAAGGAAATTATAGCAGAGTTGGAGAAACATGCAAAGACGGTAAATGCCCTGATTAGGGAAGATCGGAATGCATCCGATCAAGCTGCGCAGAACGAGGTGTGCGTGCTTTACGGGGCGTGGTTACTGGGCGAGGGCCGCAGTAATTTGGAGGATTTAAAACAAGGTTTAGTTCCGTCCTGGATAAGTAACAAACACCTGCGGGCGCTCCACCCTTTTCAGAACGCATTAAGTCCGTGCCAGCTCAGGCTAGCTTCAGAAGCTTACCCAGTCCCCGTGGACTGCGGACGTTCAAACCATACTATTATGGGAATAGTATTACGTATGCCGGTTTTGGGCGACACAGCAAAGCCCGCCCCGGTGTATCGGGTAGAGAACATTGGTGTCATTCAGGGGGGAGCCCACATTCGTTATGCAGCGGTTCCACCTTACGTCATTCGCTGGGAGCAAACGATGACAGGTACAGATCTCTCTGGTTGTCGTGGCAGGGGAGCACACATAATTCTGTGCCCCCAGCACTTGAATGCCTTTTTAACACCACAGTGCGGGTTCAGAACGACTGGCGCCAAGTCCATGAATTGCACCATGGAGGCAATGGCACAAGATCATGTGCCTCCGCAGGTAGCATACATCGGGGGTGGAACATATTGTGTTACCACTGCAGCGCAACACTACCAGCATGGAAACCGTAGCCGGTGTCCGGTGAGTGACAGCAGTTTCTGTTTTAAACCCAGGGCGGAAGTTCAAGTAGCACAACAGCGAATTATCCCAATCCCTGAACCATCCACTGTTCATCTCACAGTAAAAGAGAATTTCACCGACTTGCAGCGATTCGTCGCGCATTTTGGATACCTCATTCCCCCTCTCCCTGAACACCTCACCAAACTTTTAAAAGCCGTCGCGGTGTCACAGAAACATTTTTACACATTAGAGCAGAAAACGGTCGAAATAGGAACAGACATTCTGGATATAGTGATTCCACCGTGGTGGAATCTGTTCACTAATATTGAAGTGCCTTCATGGATCAGAATAGCCTCCCACATTTTAGTCGTATGCCAAGTTTTCATTGTAGTGTACCTATTGGTCGTACATTGTAAAAGAGACAAGCGCCTCACCAAGCATGAAAACACGGGAGAGTGGCGAGAACGTTACGTGCGCGTGCACGATGAAAGCACCGTGTAGTCGGAAAATGGCGTCATTCCCGCTTGCCACGTGCGCCGCGGAAGTTTGTACTCGATCATGATTTTCAGAGATTGTAAATACGTTGGGAACTCGACATGTTTTAAGAGTTGGTGTCGATTATTTTGGTGATGGTGTTCTAGTTAAAAAAATGATTGTTTGGTTTTGGGTTTTGTTTTTCCTTTCCCTGAATAAAAGATGAATATACAGGTGATACGAGAGGCATCGGCCTGGTTACGCCGGGAAGGAAAGCAAGTGGTGTCAGTTTAAGGGCAAATAAAGGCCCACGGTGATATAAAATGTAATTTTCTTGGGAAATAAGGACGACACAGAGACCCTAGCTAGGTTAAAGTTATGGGATTAATTTGCTGGATTCGGAGAGAAATCGAGATAATATTGCTCACCACTATGATTTTTGATACGATAAGCGGAGTTATTCGCATCAACAGGAGGGACTGTAGAATTCGCAATATATCGCGATTTTATTAATAAGGAGAAAACACAGAGCTTCGTTCAAACAGCTTTTATTTCAGCAGAATGCTGCCAGGTTTAAAGTGGACACAAGCAGCCTGTAAAATGGCCGCCGCACCTCGTGACAGAACATTCTAGACTTTTCAACAGGCAGACAAGATGGCGTTCCAATAAACATTTGTGCAAGATCGATTAAGATTCGGCACAGTGAAGATAATACACGAGACATTATGGGTTTGCAGTATACACATAAATACTGAAATCGGTCTCCCAGGTACAAATGAAAGCCATTGTACCGAGTAATCAAGGGCCCATCCAAAAGACATTAATATGTAAAATCCCAACGACTCTACGATGAGAGAGCCGTTAGCAGGTAGTTATACAAAACACTTGGAAGCCCCACAACCCCTCCAGGGAGAACACCGACCGATTTAACAATGGGAGAAATATTAACAGGTACTCAGACATTTGCGAGTAGCCCCGAAACCCATTAAGAACGGAGATCACCCATACAAGACATTTGAGCGCCAGACCCTAACAAAAGAATGGACATTAAGGTTGGGCGGGAAACGGAAGATTTTGCACTATAATTGCAGGCTCCAAACCGTCCATCTTTCTCTTATTCGCTTATCCTCGTGGCTGCTCCTGTGCTCTTGTTGCTCTTATCTTGTTCGTAACCTCGTGGCTGCTCCTGTGTACTCGTAGTCGGGCTCCTGCTTGCCTGTTGCCTCTCTGAAAAGGACTGTTGAACTTTCTGATCCGTTCGGATCTACCTCGTGTCGCGTAACGAAGACCTATGTTGGTAACTGGCAGCGGAACCAAAGGCCCGAGATGAGATGAGATGAGATGAGATGAGAAGAGAGGAAGACCATATTCATCGCCACGGTCAGTAAATCCCGACCGCGCCTGTAGGTCGAACAGCCAAGTTTTCCTTGCCAGGAAGACTTCTTCGAACTTGCAAAGAACATATCACATCGATGATATTGACTGAACTGTGCTCGGAAAAGTACCTGTTAAACCAACCAACACAGGTCTTCATCACAGCAGACGGTCCAGCCTGCTAGCCGGAGCAGCAGAAGCAAGTAAACAAGTGGGACCAGGAGATCTCCTGACCGACACGTGGGTGCTGCGGTGAAAAACATCCGATCAGCTATTCGGAATTTCTCCGAGTTATCACGAGTGGTGAGCATGAGTCTCGAAATCCTACGAATCTAGTTAGGATAGATATTGATAGGGGAGGGTTTAAGGATTAAGGATATTTGTAATGTGTGCCCCTATTTACGGTGTGCCGTTCGTTCCTCGTTTCCCTAAGATCGACTATATAACTGCTTGTAAGATTGTACTGTCATTAATCTGTGCTTATGACATGTATTTCATAATCTTAAGTATCATGCAATAAAGATTTTCCATTTCGTACCATTCAACCGAGTCTACATGAGTTTCATCTCCATTACTGCTCTCGCATCTAAGTCCAGTGTCTAGAACCGTAAGGGCGAGTGATTCGAACCACTCACAGGTGTGTCTAGTGTTCCCAGACTGGCTGGAGACCAGAACAGGCAACAAGGCCTAGACCCGCACTGACATACAGGCTGCACAGAGCCGCGTGAATCTCACAGGCTGCGAGACACGCAGGGTCAGAATCCCTTACACATCCACGATAAGCTCATGGATGGCAAGGGCCTTGTTCACAAGTGATCGGACATACTGGAGGGAGATGCGGAGATGGTCAGTGATGGCTGATCCACTGCCAGAGTCCACAGCGTCAGCACTGGGAGGGGTGAGTTGGACGGGGCAGAGATTGGCAAGATTAGCTCCCAGCGGGCGCGCTGGGCGGGAAAGTCGGCGAGAGAGTAGGATGGAACAGTTGGGGTTGCTGTTCGTGAGGACGCAGTGATGAGTGCCTCGATGGACCCTTTGGAGGATGCCAAGAGAGGCACAGAGGGAAGCTGTAGGCTTATCAAAGAGGGAATTGAGCCTGGGATGGCGGCAGGAGAGTAGGAAGGTCGAACAGTAATGAAGGATTGGGGTAGGGATTTTGGAGGGCAGAGTACCTGAGAGAGGAGAGATGAAAAAAAGCATGACGACAGGGGAGAGTGGTCAAGGAGGGATAGAGAGAAAAGAAAAAGGGGGAGAAAAAAGTGGAAATAGAAGTGATCGGCGCGGGTCTGAAGCGGCAGCCAAAATATGCACGCAAATGGACACAGGGGAAACTCAAGTTACATACTCCTGGTAGTAACAGGGAATAGGTAGGCGACAATAGGAGGGAGTCCAGAGTTAAATTCAGAGGTCCCATGGAGGGATAAAGTTGACGTAGGTAGGATGGAGTTGGCATGGAGCATCGACAAACTGTTGTCCAAGTTCGGAGACTGGTATAGCAGGCGAGTGAAATCCAGAAGCTATTTAAAGGGTAGAGAATTGGAGGATGGAGGTTATTCCATGGGAATGAGAATCCAGGAGATGTGCAGAATCGCTTGCAGTGCAGAAAGATGATGGCGAAGTTGATGCGAAGTTGGAGGTCACCGTAGATCAGAAGTGACGGAGAAATTTAACCCACCAGCCAGCAACCAACAAAGCTGACATGTCCAGGTATAATTATCTTGGACTGCATATTGAGGGGCAGGGGGCAGGGTAAGGACGGCTAAATCTTGAGCGCCTAAGGTGGAAATGAACTTGGTGTGTATGTCTTTTCTGATCCTCCTCTTTCTCCTCCAGAACCAGTGGAAAGAGTGGTTTGCCCGGTGAGATAGACATGCATACCACTATGGTTCTGGACATTTAGAGTGCCTTTGTCAAATACTCTCAGATTGGAGATCAGGTTTAACTTTAACAAATTAATATCCCCCAAAAAAGCACAGAAACTGACAATTTGCTATGTTACTTTGTAGAAACTTTATTCCAACACCTACCAAGCAGATTGCCTTTTAGAGGACACAAATGGCTAAACGAACACATAAAGCAGTGGTCCTTTTATAAGGGCGCTGGGCAACTGGAACACAGTTCAGAGGCTCCAGTTGCATTGAAGCCATCGGTTATTTTACATAATTTTCTGGGTCTTAACGAGCCTGCCCATGCTAAGTGTGCAGGCACTCAGTGCCACATGTTCTACCCAGCTGCAGAAGAGTGCGCTAAGTGGAACGGACACAGAGTAAGCCTAGTGCCGAAGTGATGGATAGGCTGTGTCATTTGTGCCTGATGTACTTGCTACTGAGAACGATCGTCGCAAAATCGAGCAATGTTACTGAATGAACAGGGCATGTCACATGACAAGAACTATACCTGTAGGTGAGATCATTCCGTTCAAACTTGGGTCGATCTGGAAATAAATTGAACTCTTTGGGATCAACTACTCCACATCGAGGACGATGAGCTGTTTCCACTGTTCCATTCACCAAACTTTCAGTTATTTTCATATTATAGGTTTTCTGTGTTCCCTGGATGCAAGAAAAGGGTTTATTTTCATGTGAAACTATTTCATTCTTTTTCGTCTTTTGTCATTAGGGGTTGAAATTCCATTTTAATGAAAGACAAATGATGCCTGTTTTATCCATTATTAGCAACCCACAAAATCACAAAGACGCACAACTTTGAAAAGTGGGATTTTTTGAGATCGCAATTTTGTTCGTGGATTGTTATTTATGGGAAAACTGGCATTGTCCCACTTTTCATTAAAGGAGAAACTTCTTCCCAATCTTTAGGTTATCGAAATGAATACTTTCGCTAGTTTGAGGTGATTTCTGAAAAGTTAAACATTTTAGAATCATTTTAGTAGCAATTCATTTTCAAATCCTTTTATACAGGGAAACTAAATAACCCAGTAAAAGACTATGGCCTAGAAATTGGGTGGTTTATCGCCACCCGTTACCGCCATAATCAGCTGACGACGGGTCCCGCGGCGGCCGCCATTTTTGGATGGCCGGCATCGCTGCCGATATCAACGATAGCGAAAATCATGGAAATGAAGCAGATCGTGACTTCAGTGAGTGGGCAGACATCCACAACCTCATCCCACTTCTCCCTTATACCACAAACCCTTATCACTTTTAAGTTACTGATCCTGTATGCATGCATATCTTGCTTCCCCCCGCCTCACCATAACCCAACTCTTGTGCCGTTCTGCTTTCAGATAATCAACAAGCAACAGAGCTGCCTGTCCCTGAGGCGATGCCAGAGTCTGAGGGGGGAGACAAAGAGGAAGAAGAAGAAGACCCAGCGTCACTGCAATTGTCACTCACAGATACCAGCTCAGAAAGAGCACTGTGCATAATTTAGAGTCTAGTGTAATAGTAGGATCTGCACAGGGTGAGGTACCAGCCACGAGTGGGCTGCAGTAAGGCCAGGTGGAAAGGGCAACTCGGGGGCCAGTTCGCGCGCGAGTTCCGCACCACAGGACTCAGATGAGGACCTCGATGGGGCAGCCTTCAGAAGAAGGGTGATGGGCATGCATAACGAATTGCTGGGTGCAATGGCAAGCCTGCCCGAGAGCATCTTGGTGAGCAACGGGTATCTGGCATTTCATTCATTGGAATAGGAGTCTGATGAGGCATTCACAGACAGTTGTCCAGAAGGGGGATTGGCTGCCTGCCTCCTCCCTCCCTTCTCGTCCTCTTCGTCTTCCTCCTTCTCCTCCTTTCCCTCATCCTCTTCCTGAGGTGGTCTCGCAATCCATGCTGGCAAGGGCTGCACCCTCATGATGGCCACGTTGTGAAGCATGCAGCAGACCACCATGAGATGGGACACCCGCTCCAGCGTGTACTGGAGGGCTCCTCCCAAACGGTCAAGGCAGCGGAACCATTGCTTCGGTAGCCCGACGGTCTGCTCGATGATGTTCCTGGTGGAAGTGTGGCTCTCATTATATGAGTGCTGGGCGCAAGTGTTGGGGTTGCGGAGGGGAGCCATGAGCCAGGTGGAGAGCGGTTAGCCCTTGTCCCCAAGCAGTCACCCTCGAGTAGGCTGTGATCGCTGGAAGATTGCTGGCACACGGGACTGACGCAGGATGAAGGCTGCTGCCAGGATAGCGGGCATTGACCATCAGGAATAACTGGGAATGGTCGCACACCAACTGCACATTGTGTGTGGTAGCCTTTGCAGTTAAGGAAGATCTCAGGATTGTTATACCACGTGGGTTCAGTCGATGGCACCCTGCAACATGGGGAAGCCCGCTATCCTGGCAATGCCACATGAGCACTCGTCCTGCTTCTTTCTGCTCAGAGGGAAGACAACGTTCTCCCTTCTCCTGGTGTAGAGAGTCTCCGTGACCTCCCAGATGCAGCGATGGACGGCGAACAGTGAGATGTTAGCTATGTTTCCTGCTGCAGACTGGAAGGATCCACTGGTGAAGAAATTGAGGGTCACGGTGACCTTGACTGCCACTGGGAGAGGTGTGTTCGCCCTGCTGTCAGGCTGCAGGTCTGGTTGCAGGAGGTGGCAGAGTTCTGGGACCACCTCCTTGGTGAAGTGGAGCCTCCTAATACACTATAATTGTAGTGCTCTCGGAAGGCCCTGGGTGGGTAAGGCCTCCTGTTAAGAGCCCTCCTGGCCCTCCTCCTCCTCCCTCTGTGCGCATCTTCTCTCCTTCTTTGCTGCCTCCGCTCCCTCTCCTAAAGATAGTCGAGCGTGAGGTGCACTGCTGGTACAGCCCCCATGACTGAGAGCAAGTGTTGTGAGCAGAAGCCTTTAAATAATAATGAAGGCGTTCCCCACTTGCAACAACACTCCGTTACCTTAGACCCAATGTTCCCTCTAAGGTGCGCCATCTGTCAGGTTCGGCGCACAATGGCGAGCTGGAGCGGGGGGAGGGGCCCAACGGACGAAGTGCGAGCAGCTGCAGAGAGCACGGGACAATGTGTGGCGGGGGGAGAGTTTCATTTGATTGGCTTTCAGCTCTTGCATAGTGCAGTCAGTGTGTCTTGATTGGAGGAGATGAACGCGCTCTCGGGCATGGCCCGGTGGGATTGTTCTGCTCTGTAAGCGCAGGCTCAGAGCAAGTGGCTCTTTGTGCAAATGTGTAAAATACAGACTGAAGGAAGTGAGGGAAAAGCCAGACCTTTTTACTGAGACCTGCCAGTGAGAACACGGCTGCCCAGAGAGCAGCAGCTTCGGCAAAATATGCCGTCAGTAAGTCTCCAGCTGCTCCTCCACCGCAAACCCAGCTCCAATAGCAGATTTTAAAACTCCATCAATTTTACAAACTATTTGTAATAGCTACATGGAAAAATTGTGACGCCTGATTTAAATGTTGGAGTGTTTCAATGGAATTCTGATGTTTGCAATGAGGTGGGAGGATTGTTTAGAAACTGCCACATTCCCCAAAAAGACTTCAAAAAATGAAATACACAATTTTTGTTTTTTATAAAAACTCAGTCGAACTGCGGATTAGTAATAAAATGCATTAAAATGTAACAGTCATGGTGATTTCTGTTGAATATCAAAAAGCTGTTGCAGTTTGCCATCTTGGTGTCATATTTGACCCTGAAATGAGCTTCCGACCACATTTCCGCAGCATAACATAGACCGCCTACTTCCACCTCCGTAACATCACCCGTCTCCGCCCTTGCCTCAGCTCATCCGCTGTTGAAACCCTCATCCATGCCTTTGTTACCTCTAGACTTGACAATTCCAACGCACTCCTGGCTGGCCTCCCACATTCTACCCTACATAAACTTGAGGTCATCCAAAACTCGCCTGTCTGCCACTGCTCCCTCTGGTTATGTGTGACCTTGGCCTGCAAGAGAAGATAAGTGTGTGAGTGAGTGTAGAGCAGTGTGTTTGGGTGATGTGCCTGCCATAGTTGAATAGCTGTCAGTGTGTGCAAGGTGTGAGATGTGCCTGTGAGTGTTGCAGAAGTAGTAAGGTTATAAGAGTGAAGTGAAGCTATGATTGTGAGGTGTGAGTGGTGATAGGTAGAGTTTATTGGTATTTGAATGCTGGGGGTGTGGTGTAATGTGTGAGGCTTGTGGTGCAGATGGTGGGATATGGCATTTACTGAAGCCTTCACTCACTTTGACCACTAGTGTGAGGTCATTAAACTGCTTCCGGCACTGGATGGCCGGCCTTGGAACTACAGCACTGGCCATCACACAGGTAGCTATCTCCTGCCACAGCTTTCGGGTGGTGAGTGGCGAGGGCTTCCTTCCAGTGTTGGGGAAGAGGACAGCCTGCCTCCTCTCCACAACCAGTGCCTCCAGAGCTGCATCAGAAATCCTCTGGGCTTTCTCCCTTTGAGGGCTTTCTGCCATGACTTTGCAGTACCTTTTTCTTCTTCTTCTTCTTCTTCTTCTTCTTCTTCTTCTTCTTCTTCTTCTTCTTCTTCTTCTTCTTCTTCTTCTGGCAGCTGCAGTTCCAACTGGCTTCACAATGAGGTGCTGTAGCATCAATGCACCTCCCCTTTAAGTACTGAATAAAGCCTGTGCCACACATGACTGGGAATTAGACTGACCCCAATAATGGTCCACCTGTTGAGCGTTAAGCCAATGAGCAGCAGTTTTAGGCTGAAATCAATACTATAATCACGTTAATGAGGAGTAAGCACGAATTTTGCCTGCTACCTAGACTATTTTGAGGTGGTGCAGATTAAGATCATTAGGCCTTAACACTGCCTGTTTCGTGGCTATATCCAATTTCTAGGCCTATACAGTGTAACTGCCTATTGCTTTATATCACTGCAAGTTGCTCTTTTGCTGCAATTGATGATTTATTCTCTGACTCTTTTTCAATGAACTCTAAGGCTTGCCAGAGCTCCCCCATTCTGTTTTCTCATCCTATCATTGTTGTCTCCTACTCATCCTCTATGCACTGTTCTTTAGATAATTTCACTCCACATTCATCAGCTTCCTTTAGATTGCAAACCCTTAGAGCTCACAACCTCTGGTCCTTTCACAGTGCAGTGGCTAAATCACTGCTTCTTCATCTACTCCAAGCCCTTAAATGAGGCAACAAAAATCTTAAAGCCAATGCTGCTTCTCCACCTTTGCCTGAGCACTGTGCTAGGGTCACTCCTGATATGACCCAAATCCACCTATATAAGAACATCAGATAAGAAATAGGAGCAGGAGTAGGCCAAACGGCCCCTCGAGTCTGCTCTGCCATTCAATAAGATCATGGCTGATCATCCACCTCAACTCCACTTTCCCACCTGATCTCCATATCCCTTGATTCCCCTAGAGTACAAAAATTTATCTATCTCAGTATGGAATATACTCAAAGACTCATTATCCACAGCCCTCTTGGGCACAGAATTCCAAAGATTCACAACCCTCTGAGTGAAGAAATTACTCCTTATCTCAGTCTTAAATGGCCTACCCCTTATCCTGAGACTATGCCCCCTAGTTCTCGACACTCCAGCCAGGGGAAACAACCTCTCAGCATCTACCCTGTCAATCCCCTTCAGTATCTTGTATGTATCAATGAGATCACCTCTCATTCTTCTAAACTCCAGAGAGTATAGGCCCATTCTACACAATCTCTCATTAAAGGACAGCCCTCTCATCCAAGGAATCAATCTAGTGAACCTTCATTGCACCGCCTTTCTGAGTTCAAGTCAGTAGCCTGGACCAGACATTCCGCTGGCGCAGGCCTGCTCCACTCACTCATACAGATTAGGAGTGCCCAGGAAATTAATACATATCCCTCGCCAATTCCTCCGGGCCCTTGCCCAGCTCACCACTTTTGAAATGGAAAACCAAAATTGATTCCAGTGGTAAGAGCTCCTCTGGTTGCTATGTTTAGGAAATCTATAGACCCAATTTTAACTCAGGCCAAAGTATGGCTTGCAGAGGCCGACGCTGGTGGCAAACCGTCCAGCCCCGCAGCCTGAGGCCTGGGAGATTGTAACTCTCAGGCCTGATTTAAATGATGGAGCTTAGAATCCTGCCCAAACCTGGCAGGAATCCCTACCTGACAGGGGCAGAATTTTAGTTGGTCTCTGGGGACCTGAGGGAACGGTCGCTCGTGTAAGGTAAGTAGTCAAGGGGCAGTCCTGAGGCAGTCGCGGTCGGGGGAGAGGAAGCAAACCCGGCCCAGAAGGAAATATAAAAAAACTTGAAAAATTACTTTTGTTGGCCTCTTCTGGCTCTACTCCAGCTTGATGCAAGCTTTCACTGGGCATCACTGCCGCGATTGGCAGTTAAGATTAAGTTGGGGTCCGAATGATGTCATCGGACCCTGATATTTAAACATTAATGAGGCCCTTGCCTGCCTGCACTGGGCTGCTCCAACGCTGCTGAAGCAGTTAAAATGGCGGATGGCACAAATGCATTTGCAACGCAGCGGGGAGCGTCTGACCGCCATTTTTATTATCCATCCACTCCAATCCCGTTGGGTGAGCAGAGTAAAAATCAGGACTTACACGTGTATTTATAATTCACTACACGCAGCAATCAGAGCAATTCATCCCCTGAGTCTATTCAATTTACCGTGCATCTGTACTTTGTAAATGAAAAACTAAATTAATATTAATCTCATACAATGTATAGTTTCTAAACGCATTTAAATTGTGTTTTGTACCTGCATTTAAAATATTGAACATTTTTAATGAATGATGAATTTCAAATGCACTGCCAGTAACACCAAAGACTAGAAATTACTTTTGGTGACAATATGAACAACGATTTATTGCTTTCAGGTGATATTCCCCTCCCCACAATTTAAATGGAAGAGATTACCCACTTAAAATAAACTTGCTAATGCCTGCATTGAAATAGCAGACACTGTTATCACCAGCAGTATTTTCTAGCTTTACAATATTAAGACAAAGGGGCCAAACTTTCTCTTTTCACAAAGATAGTGTGAAAGAGTTGCTTTTCCTCTTTAAAGGTGACCACTCTCATGGAAGATGGGAACCTACAATATTTAGTTGTGCGATTCCAGCAAAAAGTTTCATTTAATGGGAACAGTCATCAGCCAATCATATTGCATCTGCAGTAATAAGAATGTAACACTTTTCAAGCAGCTCACAAGCACTTAACGGTGTAAGTGTCCCGTAGGTTGTAATATGGGTGCAGCATGTGCAATGGGCAAGAGCCAAGACCGAGAGACAAAGCTGCAAAGCTAGACTTTCTGAGGAGGCACAGGGAGTGTTGGTCCTCGTTGTGAAGCAGTCCTATAGTCCTATAGTGTAGCACAGCAGCAGCTTGGTTCAATGACTGACTTAACTCTAGCTTTATCAGTCTCAGTACTTCAAATTCTTTAATGTTATTACCAGCAATGTTTAATCAAAAACATAAAAAGGAAACAAATAGAACAAAGCACAAATATGTTCAGGTTAATCATAACCCTTTGTTATTCTTACATGCGAAATAGGAGCAGGAGTAGGTCATTCCGCCCATCGAGCCTGCTTCGCCATTCAATAAGATCATGGCTGAACTTCGATATCAACTCCACTTTCAAGCCCTATCCCGATATCCCTTGATTCCCTTCATGCCCAAAAATCTATCGATTTCAGTTTTGAATATACTCATCGACTGAGCATCCACAGCCCTCTGGAGTACAGAATTCCAAAGATTGACAATCCTCTGAGTGAAGAAATTTCTCCTCATCTCAGTTCTAAATGGCTGACCCCTTATCCTGGGACTATGACCTCTAGTTTAAGCCTTTCCAGACAGGGGAAACAGCCTCTCTGCATCTACCCTGTCAAGCCCTCTAGGAGTTTTATATGTTTCAAAGAGATCACCTCTCATTCTTCTAAACCTCAGAGTATAGGCCCATTCCACTCAATCTCTCCTCAGAGGAATGCCCTCTCATCCCAGGAATTAGTCTAGTGAACCTGCGTTCCACCCCCTGTAAGGTAAGTATATCCTTCCTTAGATAAGGAGACCAAAACTGTACACAGTACTCCAGGTGTGGTCTCACCAAGGCCCTATATAATTGCAGTAAGACTTTCTTACTCTTGTACTCCAGCCCCCTTGCAATAAAGGCTGACGTACCATTTGCCTTCCTAATTGCTTGCTGTACCTGCATGTTAACTTTCTGTGATTCATGTACAAGGACCCCCAGATCCCTCTGAACACCAACATTAACTAATTTCTGAGCTTTTAAAAAATATTCTGCTTTTCCATTCTTCGAATCAAAGTAGATGATTTCACATTTCCCCACCTTATACTCCATCTGCTACCTTCTTGCCCAATCACTTAACCTATTTATATCGCTTTGGAGCCTCTTTGCGTCTTCCTCACAGCTTACTTTCCCACCTAGCTTCGTGTCTAAAAGAAAGGACATTATCAGAGATTCCTTCTTTAATATTAAAATACTTATCTGAGTTCTTTACATACCTCGGCATGTCTTGTAACTTTCTCCACTGAAAGCCATAGAGGTGCAGCTGAAGAAAAGGCTACAAAGCCCAGTTTGAGTGCAATGACAAGATAAAAGTACATTGTCTTCATTTTGGTTGTTTACTGTGTGATAAACAGCCTCAAGATAAAAATGTGTCCAATGCATATCTTTATATCGAGCTGAAGTATTAATCAACCCAAAGATTCTGACCAGAAATTCTTGTCCCAGAGTAATTATTGCTGAGACATTGGAGGATTATTTCTTGCGTAGCAGCTTAACATAATTTCAGTAAATCCTTTTTTGTTTAATCGGAAATCACGGAAGCAGGGAAGTATAAAAATGCTGGAGAGTAAGTGATATTTTATATCACAAAGCATTAGAGAAACAATAGGCTAATTAAGAGAATAGTTGTGTGTGGAGAGATATTTTACCTGGAATGTTCTACAAACCCACATGGTAATGGCATTTTCCAGCCCTGTACTCTTACACTTGATTCAGTACAAACACATATTTTCAAGTAAATTAGATGAGGATTGCCAGAGTTCACCCTTTCTGACATCAAAGAGAAACATACCCAACAATAGACTGCCAGGGACTCAGTTAAATACCCACCAATAAACCACCAAGGACAACAACAAGAACTTGCATTTATATAGCGCCTTTAACACAGTAAAGCGTCCCAAGGCATTTCATAGGAGCATTATCAAACAAAATTTGACACCGAGCCACATAAGGAAATATTAGGACAGGTGACCAAAAGCTTGGTCAAACAGGTAGTTTTTAAGGAGCGTCTTAAAGGAGAAGAGAGAGGTAAAGAGGCAGAGAGGTTTCGGGAAGAAATTCCAGAGCTTAGGGCCGAGGCAGCTGAGGGCCTGGCTGCCAATGGTGGAGCGATGAAAATCAGGAATGCGCAAGAAGCCAAAATTGGAGGAGTGCAGAGACCTTGGAGGATTGTACAGCAGGAGGAGGTTACAGGGATAGGGAGCGACGCGGCCATGGAGGGATTTGAAAATAAAGATGTGAATTATAATATCGAGACTTGCCGGACTGGGAGCCAATGTAGGTCAGTGAGCACAGGGGTTATGGATGAACAGGACTTGGTGCGAGTTAGGATATGGGCAGCAGAGTTTTGGATGTGCTCAAGTTTATGGATACAAGGTGAGAGGCTGGCCAGGTGTATGGGTTTTCTCTCTGAACCAGTGAGATTCGTGTGGCTCTGTGCAGCCTGGATGCTAGTGCGGGTTTAGGCCTTGTTGCCTGTTCTGGTCTCCAGCCAGTCTGGGAGCACTAGACACCTGTGAGTGGTTCGACCCACTCGCCCTTACGGTTCTGACACTGGACTTAGGTGCGAGAGCAGTAATGGAGATAAAACTCAGGTAGACCCGGTTGAATGGTACGAAATGGAAAATCTTTATTGCATATTATTTAAGATTACGAAATACATGTCATAAGCACAGATTAATGACAGTACAATCTTACACGCAGTTATGTAACTAATTTCAGGGAAACGAGGAACGAACGACACATCGTAAATGGGGGCACACATTACAATTATCCTTAAAACTTAAACCCTCCCCTATCAATATCTGCCCTAAGCTAGATTTGTAGGATCGAGACTCATGCTCACCACTCGTGATAACTCGGAGAATTCCGAAAACTCTGATCGGATGTTTTCCACCGCAGCACCTGATCACCCACGTGTCGATCAGGGGTCTCTGTACCCCACTTGTTTACTCGTTTCTGCTCCGGCTAGCAGGCTGGAACGTCTGCTGTCATGAAGATCTGTGTTGTCCTCGGAGTTCCGACTCTACTCAAAAAAGAGTCTTCCTGTGCCCTCGCACTGATGCGATAAAATTCGAAGAATAGTCTTCCTGGCTGTTCTGTAAAACTCGAAGAAGTCTTCCTGGCAAGGAAAGTGTCTATTCGACCTACAGGCGCGGTTGGAGCTTACTGACCGTGGCGATACGTATGGTCTTCTTCTCTTCTCATCTCATCTCATCTCATCTCATCTCATCTCGGGCCTTCGGTTCCAACACCGTTTACCGACTTCTCGGGATGGTGCGCCCGCTTCAAGGCTTCAGAGCCCAGTTCCACACAGATCTTCGCGGCACGCCACGAGGTAGATCCGAGCGGATCGTAAAGTTCAACAGTCTTTAAAAGCTGCAAGAGGCAGAGACACGAGGCAGGCGGCAAGAAGTCGAAAGGATAAGAGCACAGGAGCAGCCACGAAGATAAGAGTCAACCGAATAAGAGGAAGATGGACGGTTTGGAGCTTGCAGTTATAGTGCAAAATCCTTCCTTTTCCCGCCCAACCTTAATGTCTTTTCTTTTGTTAGGGTTTGGCGCTCAAATTTCTTGTATAGGGTGATCTCCGTTTTAATGGGTTTCGGGGATACTCGTAACTGTCTGAGTACCTGTTAATATTTCTCCCATTGTTTAATCGGTCGGTGTTCTCCCTGGAGGGGTTTTGGGGCTTCCAAATGTTTTCTGTAACTACCCGCTAACGGCTCTCTCATCGTAGAGTCGTTGGGATTTTGCATATTAATGTCTTTGGATGGGTTCTTGATTACTTGGTACAATAGCCCTTATTCGCACCTGGGAGACCAATCTCAGTATTTATGTGTATACTGCAAACCCATGATGTCTCGTGTATTATCTTAAATGTGCTGAGTCTTGATTGATCTTGCACAAATGTTTATTGGAACGCCATCTTGTCTGCCTGTCGAAAAGTCTAGAATGTTCCGCCACGAGGCGTGGCGGCCATTTTACAAGCTGCTTGTGTCCACTTTGAAAACCTGACAGCATTCTGCTGAAATAAAAGCTGTTTGAACGAAACTATGTGTTTTTCTCCTTATTTATAAAATCGCGATATATTGCGAATTCTACACAGGAGAGCATTGGAATAAAAACAGAAAATGTTGGAAATACTCAGCAGGTCAGGCAGCATCTGTGGAGAAAGAAACAGAGTTAATGTTTCAGGGCGATGACCTTCCATCAAAGCATTGGAATAGTCGAGTCTAGATGTAACAATTGCATGGATGATGGTTTCAGCAGCAGATAAGCTGAGGCGGGGCGGAGATGAGCAATATTACGCAGATGGAAGTAGGGAGTCTTGGTGATGGAGAGGATTTGAGGTCACCAGCTGAGCTCAGGGTCAGGTAGGACGCAAAGGTTGCGAACATTTTGGTTCAACCTGAGACAGTGGCCAAGGAGAGGGATAGAGAAATAAAAACAGAAAATGCTGGAAATACTCAGCAGGTCAGGCAGGATCTGTAGAGAGAGAAACAGAGTTATCATTTCAGGTCGATGACCCTTCGTCAGAACTGGAAAAAGTTGGAGATGTAACAGGTTTTTAAGCAAGTGTAGGGGCAGGGAGAGGGGGGAGGGGAGGAAAGAACAAAAGGGAAGGGCTGTGATAGGATGGAAGGCAGGAGAGATTAAGAGACAAAAGGGATGATGGTGCAAGGCAAAAGGACATGGTAATGGAACAAGTTAAGAAACAAAAGATGACTCTAGATGAAGTGTAAATGGCAATGGCAGAATGATCGACAGCTGCCATGTGAGAGAGAAAAAATAAATAATGTTGGGGCAGAGGTTATGGTCTGAAATTGTTGAACTCGATGTTGAGTCCAGAAGGTTGTAAAGTGCCTAATCGAAAGATGAGGTGCTGTTCCTCGAGCTTACGTTGAACTTCATTGGAACAGTGTAAGAGGCCAAGGACGGCGAGGTCAGAGTGGGAGTGGAGCGGAGAATTAAAGTGACAGGCGACTGGAAGCTCGGGGTCACCCTTACGGACTGAACGGAGGTGTTCCGCAAAGCAGTCACCCAATCTGCGTTTGGTCTCCCCAGTGTAGAGGAGACTGCATCGTGAGCAGCGAATACTGTATACTAAATTGCAAGAAGTACAAGTAAATCGCTGTTTCACATGGAAGGAGTGTTTGGGGCCCTGGACAGTGGGAAGGGTGGAGGTAAAAGGGCAGGTGTGACATCTCCTGCGCTTGCACGGAAAGTTGCCGGGCGAAGGGGAAAGGGTGTTGGGGGTAATAGAGGAGTGGACCAGGGTGTCGCGGAAGGAGCAATCCCTTCGGAATGCTTAAAGGGGAGGTGAGGGGAAGATGTGTTTCGTGGTGGGATGCAGACTCAGGTACAAACCCAAATATAGGGACTTAGATATATAATCACCAATAAACCACCAGAGACTGAGTTCTGACAAAATGTCCACCCTGGAAATATCAACACCTCTGTTCTCTCTACAGATGCTACCTCAATCCTTGACTTCTCCATTGCTTTCTGTGACAAGTTTCGAGGTTTGCCTTAGATATTCTCTCAGGTTAGGGTTGGACGTATTCCTGGAGGTTTCATCACATGAATTCCCACCTCCAACCGCCTTGTCCACTCAAACTACCTTTTCTTGCATCTTAGTTCCTGCAGTGGTGAGGGAGAGATCGAGTGAAGGTGGGCAATGTTTTGGAGATGAAAGACCGTGGTCTAAGCAAAAGATTGGATGTGAGAAAGGAAGTTCTGCACACGGTTGTGCAGCCTGCCAAGATTAATCTGGACTTCGTCTGAGGTGGCTGCTGGAGAGGTTGAAGAAGTTAAGGTCAGAGGCATCCAGGTGCTGTCATGAACCAAGGAGGATGGCTTTGATTTTACCCATTTTTGAGCCTTGAAAATTATGACTCTGGCAACTCTTAATGTCATTCTGGCAATTTGAAAGCATAGCAACAGCCTTGGAAATGAATCTGGACCAAATGAGGTAAAGTTCAGTCCCTTCAGCATGTACATCTGAAATCTGACCCCATACTTACAGTTGATCTCACTGAATTGTAACATATAATTGATGAAGAAGCAGGAATCAAGGATAGAGGTTTGGGGTTCATCAGGGATGACCATTCTGGATTCTCCACCAGAGCAAATAGTTTCTCTGTATCTACTCTAGCGAATCCATTAACCATTTTAAACACCTCAATTAGATCACCCCTAAATCTTGTAAACTCAAGGGAATACAAGCTAAGTTAATGCAGCCTGTCCTCATAATTTAACCCTTTAACCCCAAGTATCATTCTGGGTGGCAGAGAAGCAAAACTGGAGGACCTCGGACAGTGAATGATGGGAATGATGGAACTGGTGGGAGAGAGGAGAGAGACTGCAGCTCTGGTCACTTCCATGAGTGTAGACCTGTTGCAAATGGAATCTAATAATGACAAGAAAGCAAACTGCAAATAGTATTTTTAAATAGATTTTCCTTTTATGGTACTGTATTATGCCACTTCTCATAACTTTAATAAACAAACATTAAACTTTCCATTATAAGAATGAAGCATCATACTAATATTTTTCAGAACTGATATATATTCAACATTTCTAAATCCTTGTGAAAATTGCATAACTACTACTCAATCTTGCTGTGATTGCTAGACAAGGCTTGGTGTAGAATGAAAATAGGATTGGGACATTTGAATGTAGTGTTGCATCAAAACTTTTGCAATGTTAAGATCTGACTAAGCTCTTAAGAAGTCCTCCTTATTCCTTGATCTTAGTTTATTTATACTTCTTGTTCAAATTTATACTATTATTATACTATGATATACATAGGCCCTATTGCCATTTTATGGAAATACTGGTGGGAGCATGCGCAGTGCACATTCCACAGTTTCAGCTTGTGGTCCAGTCAAGGAGGAGTCCGCAGGTAAATTTAAATTTATTTTTGCGGGGTCGGGAAGAGCAGGAGCGCTCATCCTGGCAGGCCAGGTACTGAGCGTCAGTGGTGCAATTGGCAGTTAAGATCGCATTGGGGTCTGAATGACATCATTGGTCAGGCAGGGTTAAAATTGGGCCTATAATTTTTACCACAACCACTGAAGGATATTGGAGTAGTACAACTTTCAATTCATGTCAGGGGCACTCCTTTTCACAGGAGCCTGCTGACCCTCACAGGTCTTGTCAATCATGCCCTGCATCTTGGGCAACTCCGCAAGTCGGTACAAGCCAAGGGTACATGCTGGCTGTTTCCTGCTATCCATGGAGAACATAATGTATTCATTTTTCCTCACAAACAAGGCATTCGTGACCTGTTACCATGCACTACCATTATCTTATGCATGCAATGTCACTGATGACCCCCTGAAAAACTCCAGTGGCATAGAGCTCGAGTACTGTGATGCGCTTCACTGCCACTGACAGTATGGTTGGTGGAGATTTGAGATTGTGATTTCAGGACCTCCCTTAGCAGATGACTAAAAAGGTGCCTGTGGACACCTTTCTCCCAACTAAGGTCCAGGAATATCCAACAGGGTCAATGAAACCGCTCAGCTGGGTGCCTCCAAATTTGTGCTCTCCTCGTCTGATGGTTCCTTATTCCTCTTACATTAAAAACAACTTGACGGGTGTAAAATGGGAACAAAGATGCTCACTTTCAACGACCAAGTCCAGTGCCCTAAGGACATCTGAAATACATTTAACCAGATTTTATGTTGGGTTGCTTAAAACGGGCTTTAGGCCCCTCATATACGCTAACGATGGGTGTATTACCTGTTTTGGAACCCCCCGGGAATTTTGCAGCCAGCCTGCGATCGCCCCACACCTGTTTTCCAATCTCTGCTCTACACTTACCTGAGGGCCGCTGCCAGCAAGGCAGAGGGCCTGAAATTAGATCCCTCCACATGGGCGAGCTGACTCTGGAGGCGTGACAGGTGCTGCCCAGCTCGGATGATATATTATGAAGCCCAAGGGCCAATTTCAGGTAATCCTTGGGCTGGCCTCTTCTGGTGCGTGTGCCACTTGATTCTCCCCCGTAATCGGGCACGACACACCTTGGTGTACGAGTCTCTGCACATATTTCTGGTTGGCTGCACTTCCCATTCAGGCTCTCCTGGAATACTATACCCAGACAAATCAGCCTCAGAAATTCTTTGAAAGCAATTTTCCAGGTGATGGTCATTACTGATATACAAAAATTATAATATTGTCTTGTATTGTAAACACTGGTTCTCATTATCTGTCGTGAGTTTTGTAATGATATTAATAGCTTTCTATCAGTGACCTGAAAACAGCAATTAACATTCTTATTACATGGGTGGATCCACTTAATTGTTGCCACATTCCATTTTCTGACTATCATGTGGTTTGCATACCTGGAAATATAAGTCCCAGACACAAAAAGAGTAAATCAATAGATTAAGGGAGTTCTTTTGTGAGCCTCACTAGCAAGAAGTACAGGACAGATTATCGTGGCTATGATATTGTATCTAGTGTGGCTCCAAGCCTACAGCAGCGCCTCACACTCTGTTATACACATAAATCTAGAAACTCCTGATGGAGCATGATAGGATCAACTGAGTGTTCCTTCAGATTTTT
This sequence comes from Squalus acanthias, assembly GCA_030390025.1. Taxonomy (NCBI): domain Eukaryota; kingdom Metazoa; phylum Chordata; class Chondrichthyes; order Squaliformes; family Squalidae; genus Squalus; species Squalus acanthias. The sequence goes on from CM059431.1 coordinate 75,734,967, forward strand.
TTTTCGAGTTACATAGCGTGCTGATTGATATCTGCCATTGCAGGTTTTGGGTGAAGGGAAACCTACATGTTATATTGACTGTAGCAGCAGGCTGATGAGTGGAACAGCACCATCAGTAATGAGGGTCAGCAGCTATTCACACCGTTAATCAGTCATTTAATGTTGGGAATTATGAAAATGTATGGTGCAGTGGGTTGGACACAAGCCTTTCACCTCTGAGTTCAAATCCAGCCCAGGCTGATGGGATGAAAGTCTCCCTGTTGGCCGGCTGTATGGGTCCTATGTGAAATGAGTTGGGGTAATCCCAATTCAATTCCCAGTAGGCATGGACCTACAGAATGTCACTCAGGCAGGCATAAGTATGGTTGGAGAAATGTCACACCATGCAGTGCTACCTGGAACAGAGCACTCATTAACGCAGGTCCATTAAGCATGAATTCCTAGGCTACTACTATCGATGACTTGTATGGCTTCAACATGCTGGATGATCCTGTTGAGGAAACATTGAAACAGAGATTCATAGATATCCTATTTGCCCACAATTCTGCACCCACACAGGTCAATAGACATGCTGATGGGATGCCCAGCAGTAGGGGCATGCAGGGAGTAAACCTGGATGAGGTTGCGGTGTCTCAAGATATTGCCACATCCAACGCTTTGAGAAAACTGCACAAGTGACAGCAGATGTGGCAGAAAGTGAACAGGACCAGACAGTCGTAGCAGAACTAGATATGTCTAACTCCAGTGCATGGCCACTGCAAGACACAGCACAAGGAAATCTAGAGCCTTCATAATCCCAGCATACTGTCCATGAAACCTTGTAGCCATCCAAGAAACTTACTCCTTCCACAAAGGAACCACCAGTACACCAGTACAAAGAATAAGCACCATGGTAAAACACACGTCCATCATGCACACATCACACAAAGTATTCAAGAAATGCACCTTATCTGTGCATTGTCCTGAAAATATATTTATTGTTGCATAATATAATAGAGAATATAGTAGAAGTTGGATATTGCTGATAGTTAAAGAAATGAAGAGGACAATGTAGCTGAAGGTGCTTTGGGCCTAGTTATTTGGGTAGACTTTCGCACTGTCTGTGCTGTAATCTGGTGGGTTGGATCATATGCCATTTACAGAATCCGCCTGATTTTCATTCCATTGAAATTAATGGAATAGAAATCAGGTGGGTTCTACAACAGGTGGTGAAGACTAAAATCTACCCAAGTGTGCAAACATTGACAAGAGAGTTCATTAATGGTGCTGGACTAACCTTTAGCTAAACAAGTCTTATATTAGCAACTAGAACTTTAGGCTTCTAAACTGGTATTTCAGAATTACTTCCTCATTGACAGTGCCTCCATTCTGCTTTGATAGGACTTCTGGATTCGGTTCCTTATCCAAGGTTAGGCTTCTGTGCAGAGCAAAGTTTTGGAGTTAGTAGCAGGTGATAATGATCTTGGACACCCTGAGGGATTGTACTGTAAAGTTCCCCCTGATCTGCAACCTTGCTCTCAAATTGCCTATGTCCTGGGATGGATTATCTACTGGCTGTATCTGCAGATCTTTCACCTGGGCAGACTGGCCATTTGGTTTCAGTGTCTCCGGTGAATGACTCTACAGCAATTGAGCAGATATCTTGCTTTCAATCAATACTGTCCAGCGAGGTATCATGGTCAACCTACAAGCTCTTTGTCAGTCCATTGGCTCTTGGCAATGCCAATGGACTGAGAAAGTGTAGTCACAATTGTCCTTGAGATTTCAGTAAATCCACAGGTAACGGCTTTCTATGGCCAACTTCCAGCAGGCCAGTTGAGGCAGCCCAAGGTCCATTTGGCAGCAGTAAAGGTTGCCACACAGCATCATGCTCCTGCGTCTGTCCCAGGAGTCTTTTGAATGGGACTGTCCTCTGGAAGCCTCCTGGGAGCAGCCACTCACTTCACAAATGCCTGGAGTGCTCCAATTCCCTCCCTCATGTCGATTATGGTAAGCGGACAAGTGCTGAGTATGGTGGGAGACTGGCCATCAAAGGTTTGATGTTCTATGGGCATCAGTCTCTCTCTCTCTCTCCCTCTCTCTCTCCAAGTATACAGCCTGTGTAAGGGGGCGTGTCTCAGATGGTGCTGGTGCGAGGTTAGGCCTTCGTTGCCTATACTATTGCTTGCTCTGGTCTCCGGCCAGCCTTTTTGCAATAAGCACCTGTGAGTGGTTCGACCCACTCGCCCTTACGGTTCTAACACTGGACTTAGGTGCAGGGAGCAGTAATGCAGAGAAAACTCAAATAGACCCAGTTGAATAGTACGAAATGGAAATCTTTATTGCATGGCGTCCAAAATCATGAAATACATGTCATAGGCGCAAATCAACGATAGTACAAGTATACATACATTCATAAAGCTTGGTCTGTGGAAATGGAGAACACACGGCACATCGTAGAAAGGGGAACACATTATATCTTAACCTTATTAAAACACCCTCCCTTAATAATACCTACACTACGTCTAGGTTTGTAGGATCGGAAAACATGCTCACCACTCGTGTTACTTCGGAGATTTTTAAAGTGAGGCACTCGGCTCGTTTCGCTGCAGCGCCTGACTGTCACGTGTTTGGAAGGGTCTCTGCACCCCACTTGTTTACTTTCGCTGCTGCAAAAAGCAGGCCAGACTCCCTGTTGTCATGAAGAACTCGACAGAACTCGGACACAGTTCAAAGAAGAGTCTTCCTGTGCTCGACACAGGTTGTAGTCGGTAGAACTCAAAGAAGAGTCCTGTATTTATATTTTCGGGCGCGGTCGGGGTTCACTGACCGTGGCGGCACGTGGAATTTCTTCTCGTCTTCTTCTCGTCTCGTCTCCTCAGGCCTCCGGGTCCAGACACCGTTTACCGACACTCGGGATGGTGTACCCTGTTACTTGCCCTTGTCGGGGCGGCTCGCACCAATTGAGCTCCACCCAACACTCGAATAACCGACCAGTACGGCTAAGAGTCAAGAGTCAACAAAGTCCAGAGAGAAAATCAAGAGGCTGCTCGTCCAGCAGAGCGGTACCAGAGGATAAGAATAAGAGTTCAGCCCGAGTCAAGAGTCAGAAGAGATAAGAGCCAGCCGGGAGAATAAGAGACCGATGGACATTTGTTCTCTATAGTTATAGTGATGTGTCCTCTTATCTCCCGCTCAAATCTTAATGTTTGTCCTTTGTGTAATATTTGGCGCTCAAAACTCCCAGCATGGGGCGGTTATCTTCTTTAACGGGTTTCGGTAGCACCTGAAACTGGCCAACTATCCGTTAATGTCTTCCCCATTGTTGACCCAGCCAGGATGTGTATGAATCGTCTCCCTGACTGGTTTTGGGGGCCCCCGAATACTTGCTTAATCACCCGTCAATGTCTCTCTCATTGTAGAGCCGGGGGGGTATTTGTGTATTGATGTGTCTGGATGGGCCTTCGATTGCCCAGTACAATGATCCTTTCTGTGCATAGGAAAACGATTCCAGCACTTATATCTTTGCTATTGTTCCAAATGCAAACAGGTTGCATCCTGTCTTTATCAGTGTTTACCGAGTATGATCCAATCTTATACTAAATGTATAGTCGAGGCCATTTTGTCTGCCCACTGTGTTTCTGGAAGCTTCTGCCACGATGCGCGGCGGCCATTTTACAGGCTTCTGTGTCCTTTATTATCAGGACAGCATTTCGTTTAATAAAACTGATCAAACGAATCTGCTTCTCTTATGTTATTTTGAATCGCGATAATTGCGAAACTTTACACCTGTACATTTGGGTCCAAGGGCTCCTGAGCCAGAGCCTTTCATCGGGAATTGTAGTGTCCTTTTCCTCCACTCTTGCTGCTTCTGAAAAACTAGTGCTCAGTGCATCACCCAGTGCTCCTCCATGCTAGAAGCTACCTGATAAACAGTATCATCATAACATAAGAACATAAGACGTAGGAGCAGGAGTAGGTCATTTGGCCCCTCGAGCCTGCTCTGCCATTCAATAGGATCATGGCTGATCTGATTTTGGCCTCAACTCCACTTCCCTGCCCGCTCCCCATAACCCATGACTCCCTTACCATTCAAAAATCTGTCTATCTCCATCTTAAATATATTCAATGACCCAGCCTCCACATCTCTCTGGGGAAGAGAATTCCAAAGATTCACTATCCTCTGAGAGAAGAAATTCCTCCTCATTTCCATTTTAAATGGGTGCCTCCTTATTCTGAAATTATGTCCCCTAGTTCTGGATTCCCCCACGAGGGAAACATCCTCTCTGCATCTACCCTGTCAAGCCCCTTCAGAATCTGATATGTTTCAATAAGATCCCCTCTCATTCTTCTAAACTCCAATGAGTATAGGCCCAACCTGCTCAACCTTTCTTCATAAGACAACCCCTTCATCTTCGGAATCAACCTCGCGAACCTTCTCTGAACTGCCTCCAAGGCAAGTATATCCTTCCTTAAATTAGGAGACCAAAACTGTACGCAGTACTCCAGGTGTGGTCTCACGAACGCCCTGTACAGTTGTAAGAGGATTTCCCGACTTTTATACTCCATTCCCTTTGCAATAAAGGCCAACATTCCATTTGCCTTCCTAATTACTTGCTGTACCTGCATGTTAACTTTTTGTGATTCATGTACAAAGACCCCCAGATCCCTCTGTACCTCAGCATTTTGTAATCTCTCCCCATTCAAACAATAATTTGCTTTTTTATCATCTCATACATCTTCAGCCACAGGCCTTTCCATAATCTCTGTGGCCTTCTTGTCAAGGGGGATTAGAGCCCAGAGGTTTGCTTGTCCACTCGCAGTTGCTTTACTCTCTCTCACAGATTGTGGGCTATCTTTCTTTTAAAAGGATAATACAGGAAGTATGAGAGACATAATGGCCCGTAATTTCCGATAGGAGGCTTCCTGCATGCGGATGCCTCCTATCGGGAAAAGATCTACGCCCTTACCTGAGGGCTCCCGAGGTCTGGCCATTTCCGATCCTGGATCTCTCCACGACGAAATGCGCAGGGCCCACGTATCACAGGGGCGCGTGTGGTTCGCAAGCGTCCCTGGGATCACATAGAAACATAGAAACATAGAATCTAGGAGCAGGAGTAGGCCATTCGGCCCATCGAGCCTGCTCCGCCATTCAATACGATCATGGCTGATCATCCCTGCTTTAATCCCCACAGTACACATATCCCACCCTACCCCCGTAACCCCACGTATTTAATTCCCCCTAACATATCCCATCCTATCCCCATAACCCCACATATTTAATCCCCCCCAACACTAAGGGTCAATTTATCATAGCCAACCCGTGTTCCATGGGGAGCTAATGGGAGAAAGGAATTTCCCTTCATACTTTTGACAGATATACCTGACAATAGTATGAATGAAAATCACTCCAAAAACACATTAAAACATGAAATAATTTTTTTTTTAAATCACGTTTTTAAAATGAGTTAAAATTACATTAAATTCAATATTTTAAACAAAAATTTAACTTTTTGAGAAAAATAATTAAAGTTTTTTACGGGGCTAACAATAAACTTACCTTTTTTTAAAGTATTTTTAAATTATAAATGAGTGAAAAAAATATATATTTTTTACTTTTTTAAACTCTTATGCTGGTAAAAGCAGGCCTTATGTCTGCTTTTATCAGGCGTAAGATTTTTTAAGTGATTTCAGCGGGTGGAGGTTCTGCAGAAAGCGGAACTCTCCACCCGCCGAGGCCCTTCTCCAGGGCAGGCGTCCGATTTGTCAAGAGGATTCTTGACAGATCGGAAATGCCGGTTTTCAGCGCATGCGCTTCGCATGCCTGAAACCGGCATTTCCGATGTCCCTACGGGTGTGTACACAGCTCATACACATCCGTAGGCATCAGAAAATACAGGCCATTGATGCTTCACTCCACTGAGTATTGCAGTGCAGGTTGTGATGAACATTCAAGTGAGTGAGTAAGGATCCTTATATGGACACTTTCAAGTCGGGGCATGTAGACATATTACATAGGCCCAAAAATTAGTGCCGCTACGCGAGAGTACGCACTGTGTACTCTCGCGTATTCTGTCTCCAATTGCCGGTTTTCTGCATGCACTGCGCAAGCGCTGAAAACCGGCACTTGGTGAATTCAAAAGGGGGCGGTTCCTAGGTGAACCGCGTGCGCGCTACAGGCTGCGCGCACGCAGTGCACTTAGTGCTTTGGACGCGCAGGTAAGCATGGAAGATTTTAGACATAAAGAAAGGAGGTGTAAGACCCTCTTTTAACAAGGTAAGTACTTAATTAAGTATTATTTTGAATTTTTTTTAACAGGTATATCTTTTTTAGAGACTTTAAAGACAGGTAAGTTTATTTTTATAACATTTTAAAAGATTTAAAAAAATTTCAAAAATTTAATTTTTTGTTTAAAATGGTTAATTTATTTAACTATACTTATTTTATTAATGTGATGGTTTTTTTTTAAATTTAATTGAGGTTTAGCTGTTCTTTTGGGGGGGTATAGTATTCATAGCTTTCACAGCCGTGCTGTGAAAGCTATGAATGAAAGATGGTGTGCTGCCATTGGCTCTAACTGAGTCACGTGATCCCACAGCTCGCACGAATTAACTACGCCTGTGGGATACGAAAGCACTGCACAGCTGCTGTCCAGAACATCAAGTTCGTGCGAGCTCGGACTGAAAAAGCCAGCGCGCAGTGAGAGATCGCGGGGAGGCCTTACCCTCGCACGAAGGCTCACTCACTAATTTTTGGGCCATAGTATTACATAGTATTTTCATGCACAGCAACTGGCCATTCGGCCCAACAGGTTCATGTCGGTGTTTATGCTCCACATGAGCCTCCTTCATGTAACCCCATCAACATATCCTTCAATTCCTTTCTCCCTCATGTGTTTATCTAGTTTCCCCTAAAATGCATCTATGCTAATTGCCTCAACTACTCCTTGTGGTAGCAAATTCCACATTCTAACAACTCTCTGGGTACAGAAATTTCTCCTGAATTCCCTTTTGGATTTTTTAGTGACTATCTCATATTTATGGCCCCTAGTTCTGGTCTCCTCCACAAGTGGAAATATCTTCTCTATGTCTACCCTACCAAACCCTTTCATAATCTTAAAGACCTCGATCAGGTCACCACTCAATCTTCCCTTTTCTAAAGAAAAGAGCCCCATTCTGTTCAATATTTCCTGATAGCTATAACCTCTCAATTCTGGTATCATTCTAGTAAATCTTTAGTGCACCTTCTCCAGTGCCTCCATATCCTTTTTAGAATATTGAGACCAGAACTGTTCACAGTTCTCCAAGTATGGTCTAACCAAGGTTCTATACAAGTTTAACATAACTTCCCTGCTTTTAAATGCTATCCCTCTGGAAATGAACCCCAGTACTTCGTTTGCTTTTTTTATATGTGCAAGATCATTGGCATGTGCTGAAAGCTGAGGGGAAACTTGGGAAGTGTTGAGGACTTTTCATGGTGTCTGTATTATCCAGTGGCTTAGTAATGGGAAGTCAGTAGACATAATGGCACAAATGTTTATGCTGTGCTCATGTGCCCAGACTAACCTTGTCTATCTGTCATAAAATTCTTTGTGGCACTGAACTGCTGACCAAGGAGTCATGGATGTGGCATTTAAAGCCATTTGACACTTCCTTCCACCAGGCTGCACCCTTTGCTCCTTCCCTCCAAATGTCTCAACAAACTCCTACTAAGGAGTTTGAACACAGCCTCGTTGTTCTTCTTATTCCTCTTCCTCCAATTGCAACCACAAACCATCAAACCCCTCCACAGATGATCACAGTCCCAGTTGAAGCAACAGGCTTTAAATCCTGCTGGACAAAATAAGTTCCACCTCCCCGAGCATCTGTGTCCAATCATGGGCAGATCTCCATCTGGAGCCCACCCTTACTCATGCAATTTAACTAACCTCAGAAATCGCATTGCAGCTAGCGACACGCGTGTGTGTTGCAGGTAGGATTGCCCTCACGCTGAGGTTCCACCAGCACAATAGGACAGAAGATACCACAACTCAAAGTGTATGTAGTTTCACCAGGGCTGGGGAACCATGGGGCAGCTGATGGTAGTAGTATTAATGCAATAAATTTGAATGACAGTACTAGGATAGTTTACATGAGATGAACCATGTGAAGCAAACACAAAATTCCTTGAAATGTTTTTATGTTAAATCTAGAAGTTTTCAAAATAAAATGTTAGACTTACAGATATATGCTCTAAAAATTTGTTGGATAAAAATGTTAGATCTGAAGTGGAGTTAAAAGGGTACAAGGGATTCTGAAAAAATAGGTTGACTCACAAAGGAGGTGATGTAGCTTTAGTTGTACAAGCGGATATAACTGTGATAGAGAAGGAGGATATTGGTCAGCAGGAGGGAGTTGAACTGGTTTGAGTGCAGCTAGATCATGGAGCTGGTCCAAAGTTGAATTATTTGTCGGTGCTGCCAGTGATTGCTTCCTTATTCAAAATGTCAGGGAAATCATTAGAGAGGACAACTTACTAGATTTAGTACCTTGTAATGATCCTGAGATAATATCAAATCTCTAGACGAGGAGCATCTGGGTAGTAGTGATTATTGTACTGCTAAATTTCGGTTCATGAGGCAATTTAATGCTGCTAATAATTTAACGTTAGATATCAATTTCAGGAGAGCTAAATTTTCATTTATGAGGAAAGATTTGGGGAAAGTACATTGAGGTATGTAGTTAGGTAAGAGGAACTGTGAAACCAAAGATAAATGGAATGTACTTAAATCTATGCCGACGGTCAAAGACAGATTGTCTGTCCCTAACATAAAAGAAGTGTTCAAGGTAAACCTTAAATGGCTAAAAGGTGAGGTTTGTAGGGAAATTAACCCAAAGAGAAGTATTTTACGATGTATAACAGGTACAATCATCAGGCACATAATCACAAGTATAAATAAAAGATAAGAATAGTTAAAGCCAGTATTAGGAATACTAAAAAGACTACAATACAAGAATAGTGGACAGTTGTAGTCGGGATGGCAAGTGTTTTTCCTCTTGTGTTAGAAGCCAGGAAATAATTGAACACCACATTAGTCTTTGATGGATCTCAGGATGAGGGAAACACTGGCAAAGCTACATTTATTGATCATACATAGTTGGCCTTGAGAAGGTGATGTTGGACCTGCTGCTTGAATCACTGCAGTCCTTGTGTTGAAGATGCTCCCTCAATGGTGTTAGTTCATAGAATCATAGAATCATAGAGTGGTTACAGCACAGAAGGAAGCCATTCGGCCCGTTGAGCCCGTGCCGGCTCTCTGCAAGAGCACTTCAGCTGGTCTCACTCCCCCACCCCCTTCCCCATAGGTCTGCAATTTGTTTCCTTCAGGACTTATCCATTTCTCTTTTAAATGCCACGATTGAATCTGCCTCCACCACCCTCTCAGGCAGTGCACTTGAGATCCTAACCACTCGCTGTGTAAAAAAGTTTTCCCTCATGTCGCCTTTGGTTCTTCTGCCAATCACCTTAAATCTGTGTCCTCTGGTTCTCGACCTTTCCGCCAATGGGAACAGTTTCTCTCGAACTACTCTGTCGAGACCCCTCATGTTTTTAAACACCTCTATCAAATCTCCTCTCAACCTTCTCTGCTCTAAGGAGAACAACCCCAGCTTCTCCAGTCTATCCATGTAACTGAAGTCCCTCATCCCTGGAACCATTCTTGTAAATCTTTTCTGCACCCTCTGTAACGCCTTCACATCCTTCCTAAAGTGCGGTGCCCAGAATTTGACACAAAGCTCCAGTTGAAGCCGAACCAATGTTTTATAAAGGTTCATCGTAACTTTCTTGCTTTTGTACACTATGGGCTCGATTTTCCCAGCCCTGAGGAGGCAGGTTTGGAGGCGTGCGAGTTGTTAAAATCGCCAAAACTGGCGGGCGGGCCCGTTCCTGCCTCCATCCCGCCTCCGAGCAATTTTCCCAAGTGCTTGTTTTCTGACCAGCTTTCCATCCCGCCTCCAAGAGGCGGGATAGGCCCTTAAGGCCCTTAACAACCACTTAATTGCCTCTATAATCCCATTTTGAGAGGCCTTTCCGATTTTAACACATTTCCCCCATCCTACATACCTCCTCTGGAACACGCCAGGTAATCCTGGTGGCCTCACTAGTGGATTGCTTATGAACAGCTGCAGCTCCACCATTACAAAGGAGATTTCACCGATGATCATTTGCAGGTGGCAGAACTTTGTTGTTTCAGGTCTGGGGGAACTTTTAGCAGGCCTACTCATTGTTGTGGAAGTTTGGAGCCTGACACCCATCTCCAGTGTGACCCCCTTGGAAACCCCTCTCCCCACCTTGACTAAGCGCTTCCTCAACTGAGGCATATACCAGAAGCATGGCGACCATTTAATTCCTTTCCTCCTGGACATCAGATTTGGATGAAGACCAGCCACGGCAGCAGCAGAACCATGAGCAACAGCAGCACCAACAGCAGGAACATCAACAGGAGCGCCAAGCTGCTAGTCACCCACCTGAAGATGCACAGGCCAGAAGATGCGCCACCATATTGCTGCCCGGGATGCAAGGGACGCACTTATGTTGGTTACATTTGCTTAGCCTGCACAATCGAAAAGTTTAGCCTCACACCTTCTTACCAGAGCATCGACAATGGACAAGAACCTACGGATTCCTCTCAATCTGACCACCATACTGACAATTGCAAGTTGCCCTAAGCCCTCAATGTGGAAGTCTCATTTGCGAAATGACACACACCACAACTTCAACAGTTTGCCATCAGAATTTTTTATGACAATAAGCAACTGATGGCTTCTCAAAATTAAATACAACATTACACCCAAGTGACAACCCTTGTGACTACTTGTGCATTATCTTCCTCTTACACGTGCTCCTACATGGTGCTTCCCCTGTGGCTTCAGCAGATGTGGAGGCCCCTTGCTCACTTTCTTGCTGCTCCTGTCTCGACACCTTTGGCGGGTGTCCTCTGGGGTTGCAAACCTGTGAGGGCTCGGCAACAGTCCGCTGCTCCTGCGGCTGTGCAGGGGATGAGACACCCATCTCAGTTGGGTGGGGACTCTGGTGGGGCACTGACCAAGAGCTCTGCAGAGGCATGGTCATGTGAGCGCTTGGAGAGGAGCACCCACTTCCTTGTTGTATGCCACCAACATCCCTCTCATGGGTCAGCCCCACTTCAGATCTAGCAAGTGGCTGGACAGCACCTTGCTGCACTTCAGGGGGGCTATGAGGACCCGTTTCTGCACTGGAAGTCCTACTCCAGTGGACTTGCATGAAGGTCTGGTTTGTTTGCTCAATAGCTGACCATCGCTCCTCAAGAGATGTCAGTCTATTCTGAACAATTACCATGGGCCAGAAATTCGGTTTTCCGGCTTCCTGCGGGTGCAAGCATCGCGCGCGTACTTACCTACCGCGCCTGCCGTTGTATTTTGGGCCCACGAGAACTTCAGGTCCTGGGCCTCCTCTAGCTGCCGGCGCGCAGTGCTTGCATGTCCCGGGGCGCAGTTAGTTCGAAGTGTCCCCTGGGATAACGTGGGCCATGGGGAGCCAATCCTAGCAGGGCATTTTCATTCATAGATTTGACAGGAAGACCTGTCAAATCTATGAATTGAAATCGGCCCCAAAACCACACTTAAACTTCAAATAATTTTTTTAAAAAATCACATTTTTAAAATAACTATAACTTAAATAAATTAACTACTTTAAACAAAAATTTACATTTTTGAAAAAATTAAAATACTTTTTAACGGTGCTAAAAATAAACTTACCTTTCTTTAAAGTATCTAAAAAAGATAAACCTGTTGAAATTTTTTTTAAATTGTAATTAATTAACCACTTACCTTGTTAAAAACGGGTCTTGCGCCTCCTTTTTAAAAGCGCAGCTTCTTCCATACTTACCTTCCCGGAAAAACCTGAAAAAAACCCGAAGTTCGCTGCGTGCGCGCAGCCTCTCCCACGCACGCGGTTCACCTCTGAACCCCTCCCTTCACGAGACCGGAAGTTCCGGTTTCCCGCACATGTGCAGTGCATGCAGGAAACCGGCACTTCAAGTGGCCTTACAGGTGAGTACACAGCGCGTACTCACCCGACAAGCGCCGAATTTCTGGGCCCATGTTTTCCATACCCTGGCGACTAAGCTCCTCCATGGACGTAGCCATCCTCTCCTCTACCATAGCCATCCTCTCCTCTAAGGTAGCCAGCCTTATCATGGAGGTAGCCATCCTTTCCACGGAGGTTGCCATCCTTTCCATGGTGATGCGTTCATGCGCCAACGTCTCCACAAAGGCCCCACTCATGATAGCGATGGACTCCTCCATACGCTCCACACTCGCAGCGACCCTGGAGACAAAACCTGCCAGAGACTCCTGCACCTCTTCCTGGAGTTCCAGCACCGCTCTCCTTCTGAATGGAACCGGAGGCACAGGGTCGACATGCAGCGGAGCCGAGCTGGGAGAGTCCTGCACCCTCCGACGAGGACTCTCCACTGCTGTCCCTGTCTCCACCATCTGCTGATGCTCACCAGGTGACAACTCTACTCTATGTCCCAAAGGTCCCACCGAGGCGTGAGTGTCTGCGCTGGTAATGGGTGTGCTAAATTCTGCTAACGCTGCGCCCTCAGAGGTTGCAGCTTCCTCTGCGCCCGTCTGCCCGTCCCCCACTTGTGCATCCTCCTCCACTCCCATGATCTCCAGGGCTGACTCCTCTGCAGTGGTGAGCTGGGCTATTGAGGGTGGCCCTCCTCCTGTCCTTGCCCTCTCCCTCTTATTGTGGGCTCTCTTTTCCTGCAATGAGGGACACAAGTGGAGTTTGAGTGAGAATGAAGGAGTGAGTGTAGAGAATCCATAGCATAGATGCTTAGAAGGACACAAAGATGGAGTGAGGTGCCAAGACCAAGGGCCCTCCCTCTGTGTTGAAAGTTGTTGTCATTGCATCACAGTGATAGGGAGTGTGAGGGCTGCATAGTCGAATAGTTAAGTGAATGTGAACATACAGAGAGAGGGAATGGTTAAGGGTGCAGGGATGTAAGGGTCAAGTGGGATGTGGAGGAGGAAGTTGACAAAGCAGAGTGCTGGTGATGAGAGGCGATGGGGATCAGATTGATGGTCATGGGGATGGAATACTCAGTTTTCCTGTGCAGAGAACGTCATGAAACCGCTTTCGGCACTGCAGCCAGGTTCTGCTGCACATTGATCTGGCATTCACCTCCTGTGCCACTTGCAGCCACACAGCTTTGGTCTGTTGTGGAAGCTTTTTCCTCCCTGAAGAAGGAAACAGCACTTCCTTATTTGCTCTTGCTCCCTCCACCAGAGTTTGGAGGGAGTTCTCATTGAATCGGCGTGCACACTTTGGTCTGGTGCCTGACATGGTTGGAGCACGAATCCCTCAGAAGTATTATGCTCAAGTTGAAAGGCTGCAAAAGAACCAAGGCTGCTAGCAGGCCTTAAATGCAGCTGCATAGATGACATCATCGGAGGCGAGTTTCAGCATCAAAATACTCATTGGACCAGGGGTTCCCACACGCTGGAAATCAAGTGCCCAATTAGGGCAAAATAGTTCATTTGTCCCACCTCACATTGGAGGCGGGGTCCAGACACGACGACCACCTGACACTCCCCCAGCCTGCCCCCAATGACAAAATCCAGCCCTGTGAATCAACAACAACAAACAACAACCTGCATTTATATGATACCTTTTGTATAGAAAAGGCCCCAAGGCGCTTCACAGAGGCGTAATCCGAAATTAATGGACATCACGTCAAAGAATGAGATATTAGGAAAGGTGAAAAGAGATGAGTTTTAAGGAGGATCCTAAAGGAGGAGAAGGAGGTTGAGAGGCAGAGGAGCTTAGGCCAGGAATTGCAGAGCATAGAGCCTTGGAGCATTTGAGACACTGTCACCATTGGTGGGAGGAAGTGGTGGGGGGCTGCACAAAAGAACAAAGAGTTTATGGAGGAGGATTGTAGGGCTGGAGGAGGTTATAGAAATAGAGTTAAGCGACACCATGAAAGGATTTACACATGAGGATGACAACTTTAAATTGTGTAGGGGGTGGTGTTGTGTGTCAGCTTCACCTCTGACTTCTGAGCGGTTCGAATCGCCCCCACTCCCTTGGTTCTAGACCTTGGACTTATTTGGGGGTTGTGATAAAAGGTGCAGCAGACAACTGAGTTTGATGAAAGAACTTCGATCTTTATTCAAGAAAGTAAAACACAACACAAACACTCTTAACACTCTAAAAGTGGGGAACACTTCGGTACAAGCGAGGGAAATAACATTAGAAGAATACTTCACCCCTCCCAATCCCACTTCACTAGCTAGGTTGGACTCTGGAGAACCAGGGATAATGCTCACCAAACGAATCCTTGACAGTTGAGAGTTAGGGTTTAGAGTCTTTTGAGTAAAAGGTTTCATAAGGCCCTTGTTGCCGCGAGGTGTCTGATGGTCACTGGAACTGTTGCTCTGGTTTCTTCTTGCGTGTCGGCCTGCTTCTGGAGCTGTTGGCCTTCTTTGTTGAACTGTCCTCTTCAGAGCTGTGGAATTGCCTTCTTGCAGAACTGTGGAACTGCCTTCTGCAGAACTGCTTGCTGAACTCCCTGCTGCTGTGTAACTCTACTGGAGAACTCGAACTTGAACTGTTGTGCTGGAGAACTGGAGAACTCCCTTCTTACTGAACTGTCTTCTTTAACTACCCAACTTGCTTCTCCTGAACTCTGTTACTCCAGCACTGACTTCTGCTGAAAACAGGCTTTCAATTGAACTCGAAACTGCAGAACTGCCTTCTGTTGAACTTGAACTGTTTTACTGGAGAACTGGCTTCTTGAGAAAACAGCCTTTCAATTATACTAATCGAAGCTTCCTTATCAAAACCAAATCAAATCCCGGTCATTGTAAGATTTTTGGAGGCCTCGTTAACAGTAACGACTTTACTAGCGTGTTAACTGGTTTTTGGGATGGCTTGCGTCCTGTCGATCTCCTTGGTTGATTACAGTTGATTGGTTTTGTGTTTGTTTTTCTAGGCTGGACTCGGTCTTTTCTATAGAAATGGTCCTGAGTGGGTTTTGTTATGCATGTTTCTGATGGGCCCTGTAATCGGTCTTGATGGGGCCTGTCTTTGAGTGGGATTGTCTTCTCCCAGGGTCTGTTGTTCAAATGTTAATGTCTGCTGGGGCTTGAGTGGGGTCATCCCGGTTCCCCAGACAGTGTAATTAACTGCAATAGCCAAACTGCTTTTACAGAGGTCGAACCCACCTCCTTGTCCCATTACAGGCCCAGACATGTTTTTAAAATGCCAAAACTTGTTTTTTTGGTCTTAAAGTCTCTTAGGTTAGGCCCAAATGCATTGTTATCACTCTGAGGTAGTTCCAAAGTCCTTTTTCCTTAGGTTTTGGGGATCTGCAAATTTTGCAAACCTTACAATTGGAAGCGCTGGGGGACCGTTTCCAATGTAGTTCAGCAAGAACAGGATTGATATGTGGGGATCCATTTGGTGCTGGATAGGATATGGGCAGCAGAGTTTGGGATGAGCTGAGGTTTACTAAGGTTGAGGATGGGAGGGTGGCCAGGGGAACATTGGACCAGCTGAGTCTGAAGGTGATAAAGGCATGGATGAGGGTTTCAACAGTAGATCAGCTAACATAGGGCAGAGGTGGGCGATGTTATGATGCTGGAAGTAGGTGGTCTTTGTGAGGGAGAAGCTATGGGGTCAGAAGCTCAGCATGGGGTCAAATAGGATGGTGAGGTTGCAAACAGTCTGATTTAGCCTGAGATAATGACCAGTAAGCAGGATTGAATCGGTGGCAAGTGTCTGGAATTTGTGCTGGGAAGCCAAAGATGATGGCTTTGCTCTTCCCAATGTTTGCCTGAGTAAATTGCGACTCATCCAAGACCAAATGTCGGAGAGGTAGTCTGATAATCAGCGTGATCTCCTGGACTAGTTTCAATCAACTTGAGGGGTCGGAGAGGAATTCCCCAGATTTTTTTCTCTAGATTAGCCTGGGTATTTATATGCTTTTTGGCTATCCCAGGAGATCACATGTTTTTTGGGTGGGGTGGAGGGTATATATTGTGATACACAAGGTATAACAATTGTGTGGGACAGGCTGGATCGACCAGAGGGTCTTTTCCCGTACGTCATTGTTTGTATGTTCGTATTTTGTATAACACAGAGGCAGTGGAGGGGACGATGTCACCACGGGGAAGCATGTAGATGAGGACGTGGAGGCAGTCAGGGATAGATCCTTGGGAGCCTCCAGAGGTATTGGCACAGGGGCAAGAAGGGAAGCCATTGCTGGAGATGCTTTGGCTATGATCAGATAGGTAAACTTGGAACCAAGTGAGGGTAGTCGACTGAGAGGGACAATGGAGGAAATCTGTTGCAGGAGGATCGTGTAATCAACCATGTCAAAGGCTGCAGAGAGGTCAAAGAGGTTGAGGAAGGATAATGCACCACAGTCACACAGGATGTCATTTGTGATTTTGGTTCGGGCCGTTTTGGTGAAAGGGCAAAAATCTGATTGGAGAGATTCAAACATGGAGTTGCAAGAAAGAGAAGCACATCTTTCGGAGGCGACAACATATTCAAGGGCTTTGGAGATGAAAGGGAGGTTGGTGATGAGTGGTAGCTTGCAAGAACGCCGGTGGGTTTTCTGAAGTGGTGATGACAGTGGTTTTAAAGCGAGATGGACAGTACCTGAGGAACATAGGAACAGGAGTAGGGCATTGAGCCCCTCGAGCCTGTTGCGTCATTCAATGAGATCATGGCTGATCTGCAACCTAACTCCATATATCTTATCCCTTAATTTTTTTTATAAGGGAGCTACAGATAGTTAGGGCCATAAACGCTGAGATTTGAGCAGAGAAGGTCACCCGGTATGCATTTGGCCTTTTTAACCTTTCTAGGAGATACTACAATCCAGGCAGGCAAGTGAAAAGTGAACTCCTGGACCATGCAGATACAAAGTGAAATGCAGTATACCTGCTTCCTCTTCCATAACATCCTCATTCATTTCTGGTGTTGATGTTGCAATCTCGAAGACAGTCTTTAAAATCCGCCGCAGGTCTCCTGCAAAGTTAGTCTGAAGTTGGTCTGCTACACCTGTTCAAACACAGCCAAACAGAATGAGAACCCTCTCCTTCCGACAGTCTTTATCCTTATCCTCACAGATAGCAAGTACATTGTACCTGTTGGATAGGATCAGTTTCTGTGGATCCTCGTTCTCTTTCTTATCTGGGTTCCCCTTACTCTGCACACCTTCGGTCACACCAACCCGGTTCTGAACCTGCACCTCTCTACGAGCTGTGACCGAAGTCTGGAGCCAACTGTCCAGATACTCCTCCCCCTCCCTTATGTGTCGGAGTGTCTCCAACTCGCACTCCAGCTCAATGATTCTGAGCCGGAGAGATTCGAGACGGATACATCTACTGCAGATGTGTTCGCTCGGGACACTCTTGCTGTCCACAAACTCCCACATACTGCAGACCAGACACAGAACCTGATGGAGAGGGAACAGGTTACAATGTCAGCTAGCATGGGGGCCAGGAAGGGTGGTCGGGTGGTCAGCAGTATAGTGTGAATAGGGTCAAGAGAGAAGGGGTTGGATCAATGGACAAGATGAGCTCAGAGAGGGTATGGGGAAGATAGGAGAGAAACACGAGAAAGGTGTGGGTTCAGGTCTAGGGCAGGGGGAACCTTGGGGAATTTTGACTTTGTAGGAAAGTGGAAGCAGAGGCAGCCTGAGCGGATGCTCTCAATCTTAGTGACAAAAAATGCCTCAGGCAGCAAATTTCCTCAGTGGAAGTGTCTGATTGGTCATTGTCTTCACCGGCCTCTTCCTGAAGGCACCCGCTATGTGTGAAACACAGAGGAGTGTATTTAGTTGCACACAAAGTGATATTCCCCCTCGAAGAAATAATGGCTAAGTGTAAGGGCATTGCAATATTTTGAGAAAGCACATAAAGCTGGGACTAAACATGATGAGCATTGACCCTCTGCTACCAATCTTCTGTTGCTACCTTGCCTCCAGCTTTGCCCACTGCCACAGGCATGTCTGCCTTTCCATGATTTGGAGCACCTTCCTCTTCAAGTATACTCGGGGGTTTCAGTGCTGCCGCTCCTCCCTCAGCTGTACTTCTTTGATGCTGGTTATAGGCTATTCTTTCCATTGGAAGAGAAAAGAACATGTTAAGAGAATGTGAGCAATTTAGCCACTTTTCCCCATATGAGTGCATGCATCCCATGAGGATGAGATCTGGAAGTGCATTGTCTCTATAAATGATGTGTCCTTGAAGATTAGCAGTAGGGCTTGAGACAGACAAAGGGTCACGTTTTGCTGGAGCAGAGCATCTCGCGGCATGCCCCATTAGATAGATTTGTTCCTCCATGTTTAGGTTTTAAACATTTTTGCCCACAAAGTCGCTGAAAGTGCGAGCTGATAATGGTGCAGCGAGAGCAACAGGGTATCTGGGACCTTGGTGAACAATGGGGTCAACAAGGTATCTCCTTAACCAATGAGATTAAAGGATTGAGAAATAAACAGAGGAAGGACTGAGAAGGAGGAAGAATTCAGGTACAAAAAGAGAAATATAGAGAAGGAAAGAAAGATTGGATTAAGAGAGAGAGAAAAAAGAGACAGAATGGAAAACTAAGAATTTAAAAAAAAATTATTTGATATTTTTAAAATCCCCTAAATCAATCTGAAGGAATGAGACCCCACACTTATAATTGTTCAGTTTCTGGGCAAGAGAGGTTGATTGGCAATCATTAACAATTATTATATCATTAAAAGGGTACTAGCGCTTTTAATTACTAAACTTACTTTCTGTGGCGAGTTTAATGGCCAATTAATGTGCAAAGCTAACAGTGGAGCAGTGCAAATCGGCCGGCAACTTGTGGCGATTCATAATTCATGGGGTATCTCTTCCTCACCTTGGGTTGCTGGCAGATTTCTGCATTAGTAACAGCGTGCGTTGTTCAGCAAAATATGACCCAAAGTGAATTACCAGAGCAATTTTGAATTCTGAAGGTGTTTGAGTGTTTGCAGAGGTTGCCGTTTACAGAAGTGAGTTTCCCCGAGACCCAGATGCTGAGAGAGAAAGTGTATGAGAGGTAAGGAGCTGAGTGAAGGTTGTCTGTGTGGTAGAGGATGTGTATTGGCACAATTGTCTTGACGTACTGGCCACGGTTGTGAGGTCATTGAACCACTTCCTCCACTGTGTGGTCGGGATAGCACTGACTGCGTCTTGTACTTCCCTCTAGACAGCCTGTACCACCTTCTTATGGGGCTCCCTGCCATCAGTGCCCAACTTACTGGCTCATCTGGCCCTGACTTCAGCAAACAACACCTTCAAGGGTGCATCTGAGAATCTAGGGGGCCCATTTAGCTCCTGACCAACTCCCTCACTGCCCCACCACCCGACTCCCAGCAGCTGTTGTTGCTCCTGGAGTCATTGCTGTCATTTTTCTACTTCTTGCTGTTCAGAAAGTTATGTTGTCCTTTAACTGGCAGGAGCCTTTTAAAGGCTGCATCACAACTGTATTTCCATCTTTTCCAACAGTGGTAAATCTACCAGGAGTGGTATTACCACTTAAAAGGTGCTCAGCTTAGAGAATGAGGAACCCAGGAGGAAATTGCAGTCGGTTAATGGCAGATTAACTTTGGTGGGTGGTGTTCCCATTCCACTGCTAACCCACTGAATTAATTCAACTCCATTAGGATACTATGTTGTTGTGGATATCAAGTGCTAATAATATACAGTAGTTGCCTAACTCTTCTGCAAACATAAGAACATAAGAAATAGTAACAGAAGTAGGCCATACGGCCTCTCAAGCCTGCTCCGCCATTCAATAAGATCATGGCTGATCTTCGATCTCAACTCCCCTTATCCCTTGATTCCCTTAGAGTCCAAAAATCTATTGATCTCAGCCTTGAATATACTCAGTGATGAAGCATCCACAGCCCTCTGGGGTAGAGAATTCCAAAGATTCACAACCCTCTGAGTGAAGAAATTTCTCCTCATCTCAGCCCTAAATAGCCAACCCCTTACTTTGAGACTATGCCCTCTAGATCTAGACTCTTCAGCCAGGGGAAATAGCCTCTCAGCATCTACTCTGTCAAACCCTCTCAGAATCTTATATGATTCAACGTGATCACCTCTCATTCTTCTAAACTCCAGAGTATAGACCCATTCTACTCAATCTCTGCTCATAGGACAACCCTCTCATCCCAGAAATCAATCTAGTAAACCTTCGTTGTACCCCCTCTAAGGCAAGTATATCCTTCCTTTGGTACGGAGACAAAGGGGGAGAAATTCAGTACCTTAGCGCCTCCCGTTATGGCCTTCGGGGGGCAATAACGGGGCGCTAATGACTTACCGACCGGGCACGGCGAAATGAACGACTCCTGCTAAATTGGCTGAGCGGTTTGCGGCAGCAGTAACACTTTGCGCCACGATCTCCTGCACCCAGAGACCGTGATGTTATTGCCGTGCGCATCGCCCTGGTAGCGCCCCGGACCCGAACTTCGGTTCCGCCTTGATTTAGCGCTCCACTTCCTTCCTGGAGCGCAAACACTGAATTTAGAAAAAGCTGGGAATTATTAACGCCTGCCGCTAAGTCTCCCAGCTTTCAAAAGTTAGCGCCCCAAATGGGGCGATACTGAATTTCTCCCCCAAAAACTGTGCACAGTACTCCAGGTGTGGTCTCGCCAAACCACTGTACAATTGCAGCAAGACTTCTTTACTCTTGTACTCCAACCCCCTTACAATAAAGACCAACATACCATTTGCCTTCTGAATTGCTTGCTGTACCTGCATGTTAATTTTCTGTGTTTCATGTACAAGGACACCCAAATCCCTCTGAACACCAACATTTAATAGTTTCTCACCATTTAAAAATATTCTGTTTTTCTATTCTTCCTACCAACATGAATAACCTCACATTTCCCCACATTATACTCCATCTGTCACCTTATTGCCCACTCATTTAACCTGTCTATATCCCTATGCAGCCTCTTTGTGCTCTCCTCTCAGCTTACTTTCCCACCTAGCTTTGTGTCATCAGCAAACTTAGATACATTACACTCAGTCCCTTCATCTAAGTCATTAATGTAGATTGTGAATAGCTGGGGCCCCAGCACTGATCCTTGTGGCATCCCACTCGTTACAGCCTGCCAACCGAAAAATGACCTGTTTATTCCTACTCTCTGTTTTCTATCCTTTAACCAATCCTCTATCCATGCTAATTTATTACCCCCAACCCCATGAGGCCTTATCTTGTGCAACAACCTTTCGTGTGGCACTTTATCGAATGTCTTTTGAAAATCGAAATATGTTACATCCTCTGGTTCCCCTTTATCTACCCTGGTAGTTACATCCTCAAAAATCTAAAGAGCTCCTCAGCCTCCAATATAGCCACAAGGAAACACACGTTCATTATGAACCAGAAGTGAACTGCTATGGTTGTCAACTCTAGGGTTGGAGGCATTCCTGGAAATTTGATCACGTGATGTTCCAACCACATGACATCTGACCATGTGATGTCTGATGGCATGACACCTGATAACATGACACCTGATCACAAGCCCTCAAATCCTCCAGTTTCCCTCTCTCCCTGAGCCCCCATTCCCCAGTCTGCATCTCCCCGCAAGCCCCTATTCCCCAGTCTCCATCGCCCCGCAAGACCCCATTCCCCAGTCTCCATCTCCCCGCAAGCCCCCATTCCCCAGTCTCCATCTCCCCGCAAGACCCCATTCCCCAGTCTCCATCTCCCCGCAAGCCCCCATTCCCCAATCTCCATCTCCCCGCAAGCCCCCATTCCCCAGTCTCCATCTTTCCCTGAGCCCCCATTCCCCAGTCTTCATCTCCCGGCAAGCCCCCATTCCCCAGTCTTCATCTCTCCCGCAACCCCCATTCCCCAGTCTCCATCTCCCCGCAACCCCCATTCCCCAGTCTCCATCTCCCCGCAAGCCCCCATTCCCCAATCTCCATCTCCCCGCAAGCCCCCATTCCCCAGTCTCCATCTTTCCCTGAGCCCCCATTCCCCAGTCTTCATCTCTCCCGCAACCCCCATTCCCCAGTCTCCATCTCCCCGCAAGCCCCCATTCCCCAATCTCCATCTCCCCGCAAGCCCCCATTTCCCAGTCTCCATCTTTCCCTGAGCCCCCATTCCCCAGTCTCCATCTTTCCCTGAGCCCCCATTCCCCAGTCTCCATCTTTCCCTGAGCCCCCATTCCCCAGTCTCCATCTTTCCCTGAGCCCCCATTCCCCAGTCTCCATCTTTCCCTGAGCCCCCATTCCCCAGTCTCCATCTTTCCCTGAGCCCCCATTCCCCAGTCTCCATCTTTCCCTGAGCCCCCATTCCCCAGTCTTCATCTCCCTGAGCCCCCATTCCCCAGTCTTCATCTCTCCCACAACCCCCATTTCCCAGTCTCCATCTCCACGCAAGCCCCCATTTCCCAGTCTTCATCTCTCCCGCAACCCCCATTTCCCAGTCTCCATCTCCCCGCAAGCCCCCATTCCCCAATCTTCATCTCCCGGCAAGCCCCCATTCCCCAGTCTTCATCTCTCCCGCAACCCCCATTTCCCAGTCTCCATCTCCCCGCAAGCCCCCATTTCCCAGTCTCCATCTTCCCCCCGATACCCGAGGGCTCCCACGAAACCTGAGGGACTCCCGAGGCCCCCTGATTCCAGTGACCTGCCGATTCCCGAGCTCCAACTGACTCTCGACCCTCGAGTGTTCCTGACACACCAGCTGGTCCCACCTTCTGCGGCGGTGAGAGTGATGCAACCGGGCCGGAGACAGAAAATTACACATTGGAGCCCAGTGCAACTGACACCTGAACGAAAACTGAATGTGCAGTAGAGCGATGTCCTAGAGTTCATTCACTCTGCACAGGGACAGACTGCAGCGCCAATGCGCATGTGCGAACTGGCGATACAACAAACTTTTCTCTCCAGTCGCCAGCAGCTGCACTTGGGAGAAGAATCATCGAATTTGGAAGACTCCAGCCAAAACCGGGAGGGTTGGGAACCCTATGTGCCGCCCGCCATATTGATAAAGGCCAAAAATTTGGCGTGCTGTGTCCATGACTAAAAGAGGTGTCAGTCGCTTTGCTTATGCAAGTAAGTGGCTGAACACCTGTTTGAGGCTGCCACTGCAAGATTGGTTTGCCCTGAGGCAGCCGGCGCTAACACGCTCAGGAAAACCAGGCCTACATACAGCCTAACAGGTGGTCCTTGAAGGGACTGCCTAGAAGGCTGCAACCAACAAGGTAAGGTTTTAAAATATACTTACCTGAATATGGAGCCGGGAGGTGCATGACTGATCCTCCCGATCGCCACCTCTACCTTCCCCCTACCACATCCCCAGCCATCGCTAACTCCTGATCCGATTGCACCCCCTTCCCGACCTGATAGCCCCACTTCCAAGTCTCCTTTAATTACTCACTTGAGGGCTGCTGCTGGCATCAGAGTGGCCTGATCTTCAATCCCACTTTACCTGATCCTTTACCCATTACAGTCCACAGCTCCCTGACTAGATGGTTTTGAGGCATGAGATGCGTCTCCCCACGCGCTTCCAAAAATGATTGCGCCCAAATTTCTAGGCCATTATCTGGTCATTCATCTCGTTGCTGTTTGTGGGACCTTGCTGTGCACAAATTGGCTGCCATGTTTGCCTACACAACAACAGTGACTGTGAAAATCCTTCAAAAGTATTTAATTGGCTCTAAAGCACTTTGGGATGCCCTGAGGACATGACAGGCTAATTCTTTCTTCTTCATTCTTTCTGTTTAAACCCAGGAAATCCACTGAATTAATCTTGATTTAATCTACATACATGCTATATTTCGATAGGCTGCAGACTTTTAGGGGGTGAAATTGGTCTTCACCAGTAGTACGAAATGGGCTCATGCTGAACCGACAGCCCATTTTACACCATGCTCCATTGGAAAAGAAAATCGATCACAGTGTAAAAGGGTCTGCTATTCGCTATGAGCATGTTTTGTGCTACTGGCATAGGCAAATTTCACCCCTTAAAGCCTAAGGTTGGCATCATCCACACACCACTTCTTGATTCACTTAATCTTTCCAGTTTTTCAATACTGATAGTGTCCTGCACTATGGGCTATTACCCCTCACCTCGATTTTCTTTCATAGGCGCCCATGTTGCTATACAAAGGGAATCTTCTGTTGCAGGTTTAATCCAGGGATTTTAAATGGTTTTCCTCACTGCAAAACAATGCGATCAAATTCATAACATTGCTTGTGGCTAACAGTAATTACTTGACTGTGCATGTCTAATGATGTGAGCATTGAGATTGAGTTAATGTTTGTAGAATTCGCAATATATCGCGATTTTATAAATAAGGAGAAAACACAGAGTTTCGTTCAAACAGCTTTTATTTCAGCAGAATGCTGTCAGGTTTTTCAAAGTGGACACAAGCAGCTTGTAAAATGGCCGCCGCACCTCATGGCGGAACATTCTAGACTTTTCGACAGGCAGACAAGATGGCGTTCCAATAAACATTTGTGCAAGATCGATTAAGATTCAGCACATTGAAGATAATACACGAGACATTATGGGTTTGCAGTATACACATAAATACTGAAATCGGTCTCCCAGGTACGAATGAAAGCTATTGTACCAAGTAATCAAGGGCCCATCCAAAGACATTAATATGTAAAATCCCAACGACTCTACGATGAGAGAGCCGTTAGCGGGTAGTTATACAAGACACTTGGAAGCCCCAAAACCCCTCCAGGGAGAACACCGACCGATTTAACAATGGGAGAAATATTAACAGGTACTCAGGCATTTACGAGTAGCCCCGAAACCCATTAAAAACGGAGATCACCTATACAAGACATTTGAGCGCCAAACCCAAACAAAAGAAAAGGCATTAAGGTTGGGCGGGAAACGGAAGATTTTGTACTATAATTACAAGCTCCAACCGTCCATCTCTCTCTTATCCGATTGACTCGTATCCTCGTGGCTGCTCCTGTGTTTTGACTCGCCGTCTTGTTCCTGCTTGCTTGGTGTCTCTTTTAAAAGACTGTTGAACTTTGTGATCCGTTCGGATCCACCTCGTGTCGTTTAACGAAGACCTATGTTGGTAACTGGCATCGGAACCAAAGGCCCGAGAAGAGATGAGATGAGATGAGAAGAGAAGAAGACCATACTTATCGCCACGGTCAGTAAGCCCCGACCACGCCTGTAGGTCAAATTGACATTTTTCCTTGCCAAGAAGACTTCTTTGAACTTTGAAGAACGGACCCCGGAAGATTCTCCGTGAAGATATTGACTGGTCTGTGAAACCCATCAGGGCAGTGCCTGTTAAACCAACCAACACAGATCTTCACAACAACAGACGTTCCAGCCTGCTAGCCGGAGCAGAAGCAAGTAAACAAGTGGGGCCAGGAGACCCCCTGATCGACACGTGGGTGCTGCGGTGAAAACATCCGATCAGCTATTCGGAATTTCTCCGAGTTATCACGAGTGGTGAGCATGAGTCTCGAATCCTACGAATCCAGCTAGGACAGATATTGATAGGGGAGGGTTTAAGTATTAAGGATACTTGTAATGTGTGCCCCTATTTACGGTGTGTCGTTCGTTCCTCGTTTCCCTAGAATTAGTTACATAACTGTGTGTAAGATTGTACTGTCATTAATCTGTGCTTATGACATGTATTTCGTAATCTTAAATATCATGCAATAAAGATTTTCCATTTCGTACCATTCAACCGAGTCTACATGAGTTTCATCTCCATTACTGCTCTCGCATCTAAGTCCAGTGTCTAGAACCGTAAGGGCGAGTGATTCGAACCACTCACAGGTGTGTCTAGTGCTCCCAGACTGGCTGGAGACCAGAACAGGCAACAAGGCCTAAACCCGCACTGACATACAGGCTGCACAGAGCCGCGCGAATCTCACAGGCTGAGAGACACGCACGCAAACCCTTACATGTTTTACTAGTGAGTACTTGTTTGTGGATAAGTCATACATTGTTTCCTAAATTATAGAATGAAAACTAAATTGCAAATTGCCCATTGCATGTTCTTCCCTTCCTCCAAAAGAAAAATAACACTTTGAGAACTACAGATAATTAAAAATGATTATTGTCTATTGGCTACAACTAAGGATCTCACGAAATATCTGTATGAGCCCCCTACTCAGCTCTGCTTGAAAGAGGAAAGAGAGCTTGCACGAATTGTGTCTTTGGCTAAATTGCAAGCCTCCAGGCATACCCATGCATCTTTGCTTCAGAACCACCTGCCCACCCCCGCCTCCACAAAAACCTGACAGGAACACTGCCTCCCATTCTTGGTAGAGCATTTTATACAAGAAGCATTCAACCTTCATAATCCTAACTGGCAGATTCAGTGTTGAACCAAATAGCTGATATATCAGTTGAAGAGGAAGAGGCACACAGTGTTGATGCAGCGCTGCCTCCTGCTTCAAAATCAGACCCCTGATGGAGTGTATTAAGCAAGAAGCAAAGTCCTGCTGACAGATTCAGCAATTGACAGTCGGGGAAGGTTTTGAGGCCCAGTGGCTGCAGCGGGATTACACATGGCAGGTCTGACGCCTGCAGCCACCCCCTTTTTTCAAGTTGGAACCCAGTGGAGGATTTAAAGGCTCTTCAGAGCCCATTCTTAATACTAACTTTCCCTCTTACATTAACTTGTCAAATTTCAAGAACCTCTGACTGCACCCCTACCCCTGAAGACCACTAGCCCGGGCCCTCTGAACTTCCTCCACCATGAGGCAGTGCCGTAAAGGACCAGTACAGATCTTTCAATCCTCATATATGGAAACACTCCAAAGGACTCTGTTGGATGCACACTTTCCCAGCCACCTGGCACCATGCAATCCACAAATAACCCATGCTGGCAAAGGCCAGACAACAAGGACAGTCCCAAACCTTAAGCAGAAAACAGTCCCAACTGACTATGAAGCCCTACTCACAGAATTTCAAAAATTTTGTGAACTTTCTAAACACAGACAGAAATATGTATATGAAATCCATGAACTCCACAGTGCTAACACCCAGGTAAAATGTTGTATAAATCAGTTTGAGACCTGTGTCCACAAAAGCAAAATAGTCATAACAAACCTGACCACTCAGGAAAACTTTCTGTGTGAATAGAATCAATGTCCACTAAATTAGGCAATGTTGACAACAGGAGGCGGTGCAATAACATCTGTGTCATCAGAATTCCCAAAGGCCTTGAAAAGGGCAGATCAATCCCCTTCATCCAGAGCACTCTCAAGTCTCTATTAATTCTGGATACTAAGCCGCTGCTGACACTGAACTGGCCTCAATGAGCCTTCAGACCTGAATCCCCCAGTTATTCAGCGTTCAGCCCAAGGACAACGTCAAAGCTAAGGGAGAACAGAAGCTTCAGGGGTTTTGCATAATCATTTTTGTAGACCATTCCCTGGGCTTCTGAGAAAACACAAGACCTTTGATGAGATTAAACTTTCCCTCTGAAATAGAAGTATTACGCATAGAATGATGTAGCCCGACATATTTAAAATATTGGCCTGTCTAAGCTGTCCATGCACTGCCACCTCTTTGTGCCTAACAATAAGGCAGGCTAGCCCGTCTGACAGAGGATGGAGCACATAAAGAGCAAAAGCAGTGGGCAATGCCCTGCATGCCAACCAAAGACAATGTCATACTGCTGGTGCCATCACACAGACACAGATGTTGCCTGACTTCCCCAAACAAGATCCCAGATATTATTGATGGTTATTGCCCAAAGGAATAAGGGACATCACGATCCAGACTAGGGTTATTATGAACATTTTCAGGTATGAAGAAGGAGGGGAGAGCAAAAGGATGATGAAGGGAAATAAGACAAGGGCTGTTGTCTTCCATTGAAATTCTCCCATTAAGGGCACTAAATCTCTGCCTCGGCCCATCAATGTTGTCCCACTCAAACTGCTGAAGGTGGACCAGGTCAATTCCAGAAATAGTGCCAGGGAAAATTGTGGCACAGCCACAACCAAATGAAGGGATAATTACTAGTCCTAGCCCCTTTAGGGCTACCCCGGATCAGGCATATTTCTCAAGATGGTCACTTTCAACTAAAGTTTGAGGTAGCCGAATCCTAAAGGCGCTTAATTGGGTCTAAAGGTCCGGACTGTCTCTCCCTCAAGGAAAGGAACAACCCGAGAATGTTACCGTCCTCCAGAAAGCACTTTTAATATGTTTAGCTAGACTGTAATGTTCCGGATATTATGAGGGTCCAGAAAACGCCCTCAGAATTCTGCAACTCCTCACCAAAGAGTGTACAGAGATTGAGTTCACGAGTTTTTGATACAGAAGTCTTATGTGAGATAATTCTAAAAATATATAGATTTATTAAAGAACCGACATGTAATTTGCAGTTGGTGAGTCAATCGCAACATTAACAGTTCCAAAAATAGAAAGCTTACAATCTTATTATCAGAGAACCTTACTTTCAAATCTTAACTTCGCTACAGTTTTACAGTTCTTAGTGTTCTACAGGATATCCACCAAAATCAAATACCTTTGATCCCCGAGGTACAAAGAGTTGGAGACTTACAGAGCCGCCTCTGAAGCCGAGAATCGCTTTGCCTGATTAAAGCGAGTCTGTAATCCCATTTGAGAGTTCAATATTTATACCCTTTTCCCGTGGTATTTCCTTTAAGGTTTTCTGTTGATGCAAGCTAATTATCTCTAGTCATTTTTCTGCTTATTTCTGCAACTCTTGCTGCCACCTCAGCCAGACACGTGTCTCATCTCTAGGTGTTCTAAGTTTAACATATAAAAAATGGTGTTCTGGCAGGTGTTCCTTACTTGATGTCATCTTTACGAGGGCTGATGTTCCTTACTTTATGTGCTTCTTTACGAAGTGTAAATTAGAACACCTTATCCATGGTGAACTATTGTTTTTGTTGCCAAAGGTCAGCCTGTTGGAGCGCTTAACCTTCTGTTTCAATAAGGTTATTTATTCAGGGTCAACAACTACCTTATCTCAATAGCCAGAATGCTTTCATAACTATTTCATAGTTAGGTTTCTAGATTTCCAAACCCAGTTTGTCAGGTTTTAATAAGGCCAGAATTCTTTCATAAATTGGTGTATTTTTCTGAATAGGTTATATGGCTTATTCCTTCTCACCCACCTCTTGACCAAAAAATGAGCTCGAACATCAAGGCAGAGTTTGGTCAATGTTACAAATAAGGTTTCAATAGTACATTAATTTCACGAGAGTCACAAGAGCCCAATCATGTGCTGCATGAAAATTCCTTTAAGTCATTCCAGGACAATGTTTTGCCTTATTTTAAATTGAACACAAATTAAAAGAATGATAGGTACATTGTCATGCAATTAGCGAAACAACATGTAATTAGAATGACCAATTGGCAGATGTACGTTCCATAGAGGTGAGTTATTCATACGAGTCAAGGAGACATCATTTGTAGTAATCTCAGGATTGCTACCAGTGCCACGTGCTAGTCAGAGTAGAAATAGGAGGATATTTCAAATGAATACGTGGCTAGAGGAATGGTGCAAGGGGAAGGGATTCAAATTCCTTGGACATTGGAACCGGTTCTGGGGGAGGTGGGACCAGTACAAACCGGACGGTCTGCACCTGGGCAGGGCTGGGACCGATGTCCTAGGGGGAGTGCTTGCTAGTGCTGTTGGGAAGAGTTTAAACTAAAGTGGCAGGGGGTTGGGAACCTGAGCAGGGAGACAGCGGAAAGGGAAACAAGGATAAAAGCAAAAGACAGGAAGGAGAAAAACAAAAGTAGAAGGCAACGAACTCAACGGTTTAAATCAAACATGGTCACAGTAAATAATAATTCATATAGGTCTGAGAGCATTAAAAAAACAAGCCTGAAGGTTTTGTGTCTTAATGCAAGGAGCATTCGGAACAAGGTGGATGAATTAGCTGCGCAAATAGAGGTAAATGAATACGATTTGATTGGGATTACAGAAACATGGCTCCAGGGTGGCCAAGGCTGGGAACTCAACATCCAGGGGTATTCAATATTTAGGAAAGATAGGCAAAAAAGAAAGGGAGGTGGGGTAGCATTGCTGGTTAAAGAAGGGATTAACACAATTGAAAGGAAGGATATTAGCTCTGATGATGCGGAATCTGTATGGGTAGAACTGAGAAATAACAAGGGGCAGAAAATGTTAGTGGGAGTGGTATATAGACCTCCAAACAGTAATACGGAGGTTGGGGATGGCATTAAAAGGGAAATTAGAGAAGCATGCAGTAAGGGCACAGCAGTCATCATGGGTGACTTTAATTTACATATAGATTGGGCTAACCAAATTAGTAAAAATACTGTGGAGGAGGAATTCCTAGAATGTTTACGGGATGGTTTTCTGGAACAATATGTCGAGGAACCAACCAGAGATCAGGCCATCTTAGACTGGGTATTATGTAACGAGAAAGGATTAATTAGCAATCTTATTGTACGAGGCCCCTTGGGTCAGAGTGATCATAATATGATAGAAGTCTTCATTAGGATGGAGAGTGAAGTAGTTGAATCAGAGACTAGGGTCCTGAATTTAAATAAAGGAAACTACGATGGTATGAGGCGCGAATTGGGTAGGATTGATTGGGGAATGTCACTCAAAGAATTGATGATGGATAGGCAATGGCAAACATTCAAAGACTGCATGGATGAACTACAGAATTTGTTCATCCCAGTGTGGCATAAGAATAAAACAAAAAGGGTGACTCAACCGTGGCTAACAAGGGAAATTAGGGATAGCATAAGATCCAAGGAGAGGGCATATAAATTGGCCAGAAAAAGCGGTAACCCTGAGGATTGGGAGCAGTTTAGGATTCAACAAAGGAGGACAAAGAGATTAATTAAGAAGGGGAAAATAGAATATGAAAGTAAGCTTTCAGGGAACATAAAAACTGACTGTAAGAGCTTTTATAGATATGTGAAGAGAAAAAGATTAGTGAAATCAAGTGTAGGTCCCTTGCAGTCAGAAGCGGGGGAAGTTATAATGGGGAACAAAGAAATGGCAGACCAATTAAATGCATATTTTGGTTCTGTCTTCACAAAGGAGGACACAAATAACCTCCCAGAGATGTTGGAGAACATAGGGTCTGATGAAAGGGAGGAACTGAAAGAAATCAGTATTTGCAGGGAAATGGTGTTAGGGAAATTGACGGGATTGAAGGCCGATAAATCCCCAGGGCCTGATAATCTATATCCTAGGGTGCTTAAGGAAGTGGCCCTAGAAATAGTAGATGCATTGCTGATCATCTTCCAACATTCGATGGAATCTGGAACTGTACCCATGGATTGGAGGGTAGCTAATGTTACCCCACTATTCAAAAAGGGTGGTAGAGAGAAAGCGGGGAATTACAGACCAGTAAGCCTGACATCGGTAGTGGGGAAAATGCTAGAGTCCATTATAAAAGATGTAATAGCTGAGCACTTGAAAAACAGTGACAGGATAGGACAAAGTCAACATGGATTTACAAAAGGTAAATCGTGCTTGATTAATCTATTGGAATTGTTTGAGGATGTAACTGGGAAAATAGATAAGGGAGAACCAGTAGATGTGGTGTATTTGGACTTTCAAAAGGCTTTCGATAAGGTCCCGCATAAGAGATTAGCGTATAAAGTTAAGGCACATGGGATTGGGGGCAAGGTATTGACTTGGATAGAGAACTGGTTGGCGGACAGAAAGCAGAGAGTAGGAATTAATGGATCTTTTTCCGAGTGGCAGGCAGTGACTAGTGGGGTACCGCAGGGTTCGGTCCTTGGACCCCAGCTATTCACAATATACATTAATGATCTGGATAAGGGAACTAAATGTAATATCTCCAAGTTTGCAGATGACACAAAGCTGGGTGGGCGTGTGTGCTCCGAGGAGGATACTGAGAAACTCCAGGATGATTTGGACAGGTTGGGTGAGTGGGCAGAAGCGTGGCAGATGCAATATAACATGGATAAATGCGAGGTTATCCACTTTGGTGTCAAAAACAGAAAGGCAGACTATTATCTGAATGGCAATAGATTGGAAGAAGGGGAAGTGCAACGAGACCTGGGTGTCCTTGTGCACCAGTCGCTGAAGGTAAGCATGCAGGTGCAGCAGGCGGTAAAGAAGGCAAGTGGTATGTTGGCCTTCATAGCGAAAGGGTTTGAGTATAGGAACAGGGATGTCCAGCTGCAGTTGTACAGGGCCTTGGTGAGAACACACCTTGAGTTCTGTGTGCAGTTTTGGTCGCCTTATCTGAGGAAGGATGTTCTTGCCATGGAAGGAGTTCAGCGAAGATTCACAAGGCTGATACCTGGGATGGCAGGAATGACATATGAGGAGAGATTGGGTCGATTGGGCTTATACTCACTGGAGTATAGAAGAATGAGAGGGGATCTCATCGAAACATATAAAATTCTGACAGGTCTGGACAAACTAGATGCAGGAAGAATGTCCCCGATGGTCGGAGAGTCCAGAACCAGTCGTCATACTCTAAGGATAAGGGGTAAGCCATTTAGGACAGAAATGGGGAAGAATTTCTTCACCCAGAGAGTGGTGAACCTGTGGAATTCTCTACCACAGAAGGTAGTTGAGGCCAAGTCATTAAATATATTCAAGAATGAGTTAGATATATTTCTTAAAGCTAAAGGTATCAAGGGATATGGGGAGAAGGCAGGTACAGAGTTTGGATGATCAGCCATGATCTCATCGAATGGCGGAGCAGGCTCGAGGGGCCGAATGGCCTACTCCTGCTCCTATCTTCTATGTTTCTATGTTTCTATTGGACTGGCTGAAGCTTGACACGCTGTTCCATTGATCCAGCGTGAGGAGAGATTCTTGTTTTCGCAAAGGCCTTGCCAGAAGCTCAGTTGATTCCTTCTCCATCCGCAGTGTTTTCCTCCTTCGTTGAAGTAACTTGTTGATCTTTACTTGTTTTGGTTGTGGCTTTTTGCGAATCCAATTGCTGAGGTGTTGCCAAGCATCGTGTGGAGGAGTCGGCGACAACGTCTGGCTGACCGTCGTCAGTAGTTCGATCGCATCCATTTCCTGTGTCGTGCTCCAAACTGGATCTTGAAATACAGTGTACGACTGCACCTTGTATTGTTCCTCCATTCCAGTATCCCGCAGGACATCTTTTGAGATTGTCTATGGAGACAGTTTTAAGAATATGCTTGCCATTCGGCTGATTAATATGTATTTATTTCGTAAAGAAGCACATAAAGTAAGGAACATCTGCCCTCATAAAGATGACATCAAGTAAGGAACACCTGCCGTCACACCATTTTTTATATGGTAAACTTAGAACACCTAGAGATGAGACACGTGTCTGGCTGAGGAGGCAGTAAGAGTTGCAGAAATAGGCAGAAAATGACTAGAGATAATTAGCTTGCATCAACTGGAGGAGTAGGCCATTCGGCCCCTTGAGCCTGCTCCGCCATTCGATGAGATCATGGCTGATCATCCAAACTCAGTACCCTGTACCTGCCTTCTCCCCATATCCCTTGATACCTTTAGCTTTAAGAAATATATCTAACTCATTCTTGAATATATTTAATGACTTGGCCTCAACTGCATTCTGTGGTAGAGAATTCCACAGGTTCACCACTCTCTGGGTGAAGAAATTCTTCCCCATTTCTGTCCTAAATGGCTTACCCCTTATCCTTAGAGTATGACGACTGGTTCTGGACTCTCCGACCATCGGGGACATTCTTCCTGCATCTAGTTTGTCCAGACCTGTCAGAATTTTATATGTTTCGATGAGATCCCCTCTCATTCTTCTATACTCCAGTGAGTATAAGCCCAATCGACCCAATCTCTCCTCATATGTCATTCCTGCCATCCCAGGTATCAGCCTTGTGAATCTTCGCTGAACTCCTTCCATGGCAAGAACATCCTTCCTCAGATAAGGCGACCAAAACTGCACACAGAACTCAAGGTGTGTTCTCACCAAGGCCCTGTACAACTGCAGCTGGACATCCCTGTTCCTATACTCAAACCCTTTCGCTATGAAGGCCAACATACCACTTGCCTTCTTTACCGCCTGCTGCACCTGCATGCTTACCTTCAGCGACTGGTGCACAAGGACACCCAGGTCTCGTTGCACTTCCCCTTCTTCCAATCTATTGCCATTCAGATAATAGTCTGCCTTTCTGTTTTTGACACCAAAGTGGATAACCTCGCATTTATCCATGTTATATTGCATCTGCCACGCTTCTGCCCACTCACCCAACCTGTCCAAATCATCCTGGAGTTTCTCAGTATCCTCCTCGGAGCACACACGCCCACCCAGCTTTGTGTCATCTGCAAACTTGGAGATATTACATTTAGTTCCCTTATCCAGATCATTAATGTATATTGTGAATAGCTGGGGTCCAAGGACCGAACCCTGCGGTACCCCACTAGTCACTGCCTGCCACTCGGAAAAAGACCCATTAATTCCTACTCTCTGCTTTCTGTCCGCCAACCAGTTCTCTATCCAAGTCAATACCTTGCCCCCAATCCCATGTGCCTTAACTTTACACGCTAATCTCTTATGCGGGACCTTATCGAAAGCCTTTTGAAAGTCCAAATACACCACATCTACTGGTTCTCCCTTATCTATTTTCCCAGTTACATCCTCAAACAATTCCAATAGATTAATCAAGCACGATTTACCTTTTGTAAATCCATGTTGACTTTGTCCTATCCTGTCACTGTTTTTCAAGTGCTCAGCTATTACATCTTTTATAATGGACTCTAGCATTTTCCCCACTACCGATGTCAGGCTTACCGGTCTGTAATTCCCCGCTTTCTCTCTACCACCCTTTTTGAATAGTGGGGTAACATTAGCTACCCTCCAATCCATGGGTACAGTTCCAGATTCCATCGAATGTTGGAAGATGATCAGCAATGCAGCTACTATTTCTAGGGCCACTTCCTTAAGCACCCTAGGATATAGATTATCAGGCCCTGGGGATTTATCGGCCTTCAATCCCGTCAATTTCCCTAACACCATTTCCCTGCAAATACTGATTTCTTTCAGTTCCTCCCTTTCATCAGACCCTATGTTCTCCAACATCTCTGGGAGGTTATTTGTGTCCTCCTTTGTGAAGACAGAACCAAAATATGCATTTAATTGGTCTGCCATTTCTTTGTTCCCCATTATA
This sequence comes from Squalus acanthias, assembly GCA_030390025.1. Classification (NCBI taxonomy): domain Eukaryota; kingdom Metazoa; phylum Chordata; class Chondrichthyes; order Squaliformes; family Squalidae; genus Squalus; species Squalus acanthias. The sequence continues at coordinate 75,770,080 of CM059431.1, forward strand.
ACTTCCCCCGCTTCTGACTGCAAGGGACCTACACTTGATTTCACTAATCTTTTTCTCTTCACATATCTATAAAAGCTCTTACAGTCAGTTGTTATGTTCCCTGCAAGCTTACTTTCATATTCTATTTTCCCCTTCTTAATTAATCTCTTTGTCCTCCTTTGTTGAATCCTAAACTGCTCCCAATCCTCAGGGTTACCGCTTTTTCTGGCCAATTTATATGCCCTCTCCCTGGATCTTATGCTATCCCTAATTTTCCTTGTTAGCCACGCTTGAGTCACCCTTTTTGTTTTATTCTTATGCCACACTGGGATGAACAAATTCTGTAGTTCATCCATGCAGTCTTTGAATGTTTGTCATTGCCTATCCATCATCAATTCTTTGAGTGACATTCCCCAATCAATCCTACCCAATTCGCGCCTCATACCATCGTAGTTTCCTTTATTTAAATTCAGGACCCTAGTCTCTGATTCAACTACTTCACTCTCCATCCTAATGAAGACTTCTATCATATTATGATCACTCTGACCCAAGGGGCCTCGTACAATAAGATTGCAATTAATCCTTTCTCATTACATAATACCCAGTCTAAGATGGCCTGATCTCTGGTTGGTTCCTCGACATATTGTTCCAGAAAACCATCCCGTAAACATTCTAGGAATTCCTCCTCCACAGTATTTTTACTAATTTGGTTAGCCCAATCTTTCATTGCGAGGGGGATAGAATATAAAAATAGGGAGGTATTGCTTCAGTTGTACAAGGTATTGGTGAGACCGCACCTGGAATACTGCATACAGTTTTGGTGTCCTTACTTAAGGAAAGACATCCTTGCTCTCGAGGCAGTGCAAAAAAGGTTCACTCGGTTAATCCCGGGGATGAGGGGGTGGTCATATGAGGAGAGGTTGTGTAGATTGGGACTCTACTCATTGGAGTTCAGAAGAATGTGAGGCGATCTTATTGAAACATATAAGATTGTGAAGGGGTTGGATCGGGTGGATGCGGGGAGGATGTTCCCGATGACGGGTGAGACTAGAACTAGGGGACATAGTCTTAGAATAAGGGGCTGCTCTTTCAGAACTGAGATGAGGAGGAACTACTTCACTCAGAGGGTGGTAGGTCCATGGAATATGCTGCCACAAAAAGCTGTAGAAGCTACATCATTAAATAAATTTAAAACAGAAATAGACAGTTTCCTAGAAGTAAAGGGCATTAAGGGTTACGGGGAGCGGGCAGGAATTTGGACATGAGTCTAGGTTCGGATCGGTCATGGCCCTGTGGGTAGTGGAGCGGGCCCAGGGACCGTGTAGCCTGATTCTGCTCCTATTTCGTGTGTGCAATTCTGTTAGATGCAGGAGATGGTTCTGTGATAGTAGATAGTAGATTGGCGGTTAGGATCAGATCAGCCATGATCTTATTGAATGGCGGAGCAGGCTCGAGGGGCCGATTGGCCTACTCCTGCTCCTATTTCTTATGTTCTTATGTTCTTATGTAAATTAAAGTCACCCATGATGACTGCTGTGCCCTTACTGCATGCTTCTCTAATTTCCCTTTTAATGCCGTCCCCAACCTCCGTATTACTGTTTGGAGGTCTATATACCACTCCCACTAACATTTTCTGCCCCTTGTTATTTCTCAGTTCTACCCATACAGATTCCGCATCATCAGAGCTAATATCCTTCCTTTCAATTGTGTTAATCCCCTCTTTAACCAGCAGTGCTACACCACCTCCCTTTCTTTTTTGCCTATCTTTCCTAAATATTGAATACCCCTGGATGTTGAGTTCCCAGCCTTGGCCACCCTGGAGCCATGTTTCTGTAATCCCAATCAAATCATATTCATTTACCTCTATTTGTGCAGCTAATTCATCCACCTTGTTCCGAATGCTCCTTGCATTAAGACACAAAACCTTCAGGCTTGTTTTTTTAATGCTCTCAGACCTATATGAATTTTTATTTACTGTGACCATGTTTGATTTAAACCGTTGAGTTCGTTGCCTTCTACTTTTGTTTTTCTCCTTCCTGTCTTTTGCTTTTATCCTTGTTTCCCTTTACGCTGTCTCCCTGCTCAGGTTCCCAACCCCCTGCCACTTTAGTTTAAACTCTCCCCAACAGCACTAGCAAACACTCCCCCGAGGACATCGGTCTCAGCCCTGCCCAGGTGCAGACCGTCCCATTTGTACTGGTCCCACCTCCCCCAGAACCGGTTCCAATGTCCAAGGAATTTGAATCCCTTCCTCTAGCCACGTATTCATTTGAAATATCCTCCTATTTCTACTCTGACTAGCACGTGGCACTGGTAGCAATCCTGAGATTACTACAAATGACGTCTCCTTGACTCGTATGAATAACTCACCTCTACGGAACGTACATCTGCCAATTGGACATTCTAATTACATGTTGTTTCGCGAATTGCATGACAATGTACCTATCATTCTTTTAATTTGTGTTCAATTTAAAATAAGGCAAAACATTGTCCTGGAATGACTTAAAGGAATTTTCATGCAGCACATGATTGGGCTCTTGTGAATCTCGTGAAATTAATGTACTATTGAAACCTTATTTGTAACATTGACCAAACTCTGCCTTGATGTTCGAGCTCATTTTTTGGTCAAGAGGTGGGTGTGAAGGAATAAGCCATATAACCTATTCAGAAAAATACACCATCTTATGAAAGAATTCTGGCCTTATTAAAACCTGACAAACTGGGTTTGGAAATCTAGAAACCTTACTATGAAATAGTTATGAAAGCATTCTGGCTATTGAGATAAGGTAGTTGTTGACCCTGAATAAATAACCTTATTGAAACAGAAGGTTAAGCACTCCGACAGGCTGACCTTTGGCAACAAAAACAATAGTTCACCATGGATAAGGTGTTCTAATTTACACTTCGTAAAGAAGCACATAAAGTAAGGAACATCAGCCCTCGTAAAGATGACATCAAGTAAGGAACACCTGCCAGAACACCATTTTTTATATGTTAAACTTAGAACACCTAGAGATGAGACACGTGTCTGGCTGAGGTGGCAGCAAGAGTTGCAGAAATAAGCAGAAACATGACTAGAGATAATTAGCTTGCATCAACAGAAAACCTTAAAGGAAATACCGAAGGAAAAGGGTATAAATATTGAACTCTCAAATGGGATTACAGACTCGCTTTAATCAGGCAAAGCGATTCTTGGCTTCAGAGGCGGCTCTGTAAGTCTCCAACTCTTTGTACCTTGGGGATCAAAGGTATTTGATTTTGGTGGATATCCTGTAGAACACTAAGAACTGTAAAACTGTAGCGAAGTTAAGATTTGAAAGTAAGGTTCTCTGATAATGAGATTGTAAGCTTTCTATTTTTGGAACTGTTAATGTTGCGATTGACTCACTAACTGCAAATTACATGTCGGTTCTTTAATAAATCTATATATTTTTAGAATTATCTCACATAAGACTTCTGTATCAAAAACTCGTGAACTCAATCTCTGTACACTCTTTGGTGAGGAGTTGCAGAATTCTGAGGGCGTTTTCTGGACCCTCATAATATCCGGAACATTACAGTCTAGCTAAACATATTAAAAGTGCTATCTGGAGGACAGTAACATTCTCGGGTTGTTCCTTTCCTTTAGGGAGAGACAGCCCGGACCTTTAGACCCAATTAAGCGCATTTAGGATTCGGCTACTTCAAACTTTAGTTGAAAGTGATCGTCTTGAGAAATACGCCTGATCCGGGGTAGCCCTAAAGGGGCTAGGTCTAGTAATTATCCCTTCATTTGGTTGTGGCTGTGCCACAATTTTCCCTGGCACTATTTCTGGAATTGACCTGGTCCACCTTCAGCAGTTTGAGTGGGACAACATTGATGGGCCCAGGCAGAGATTTAGTGCCCTTAATGGGAGAATTTCAATGGAAGACAACAGCCCTTGTCTTATTTCCCTTCATCATCCTTTTGCTCTCCCCTCTCCTTCTTCATACCTGAAAATGTTCATAATAACCCTAGTCTGGATCGTGATGTCCCTTATTCCTTTGGGCAATAACCATCAATAATATCTGGGATCTTGTTTGGGGAAGTCAGGCAACATCTGTGTCTGTATGATGGCACCAGCAGTATGACATTGTCTTTGGTTGGCATGCAGGGAATTGCCCACTGCTTTTGCTCTTTATGTGCTCCATCCTCTGTCAGACGGGCTAGCCTGCCTTATTGTTAGGCACAAAGAGGTGGCAGTGCATGGACAGCTTAGACAGGCCAATATTTTAAATATGTTGGGCTACATCATTCTATGCGTAATACTTCTATTTCAGAGGGAAAGTTTAATCTCATCAAAGGTCTTGTGTTTTCTCAGAAGCCCAGGGAATGGTCTACAAAAATGATTATGCAAAAGCCCTGAAGCTTCTGTTCTCCCTTAGCTTTGACGTTGTCCTTGGGCTGAACGCTGAATAACTGGGGGATTCAGGTCTGAAGGCTCATTGAGGCCAGTTCAGTGTCAGCAGCGGCTTAGTATCCAGAATTAATAGAGACTTGAGAGTGCTCTGGATGAAGGGGATTGATCTGCCCTTTTCAAGGCCTTTGGGAATTCTGATGACACAGATGTTATTGCACCACCTCCTGTTGTCAACATTGCCTAATTTAGTGGACATTGATTCTATTCACACAGAAAGTTTTTCTGAGTGGTCAGGTTTGTTATGACTATTTTGCTTTTGTGGACACAGGTCTCAAACTGATTTGTACAACATTTTACCTGGGTGTTAGCACTGTGGAGTTCATGGATTTCATATACATATTTCTGTCTGTGTTTAGAAAGTTCACAAATTTTTTGAAATTCTGTGAGTAGGGCTTCATAGTCAGTTGGGACTGTTTTCTGCTTAAGATTTGGGACTGTCCTTGTTGTCTGGCCTTTGCCAGCATGGGTTATTTATGGATTGCATGGTGCCAGGTGGCTGGGAAAGTGTGCATCCAACAGAGTCCTTTGGAGTGTTTCCATATATGAGGATTGAAAGATCTGTACTGGTCCTTTACGGCACTGCCTCATGGTGGAGGAAGTTCAGAGGGCCCGGGCTAGTGGTCTTCAGGGGTAGGGGTGCAGTCAGAGGTTCTTGAAATTTGACAAGTTAATGTAAGAGGGAAAGTTAGTATTAAGAATGGGCTCTGAAGAGCCTTTAAATCCTCCACTGGGTTCCAACTTGAAAAAAAGGGGGTGGCTGCAGGCGTCAGACCTGCCATGTGTAATCCCGCTGCAGCCACTGGGCCTCAAAACCTTCCCCGACTGTCAATTGCTGAATCTGTCAGCAGGACTTTGCTTCTTGCTTAATACACTCCATCAGGGGTCTGATTTTGAAGCAGGAGGCAGCGCTGCATCAACACTGTGTGCCTCTTCCTCTTCAACTGATATATCAGCTATTTGGTTCAACACTGAATCTGCCAGTTAGGATTATGAAGGTTGAATGCTTCTTGTATAAAATGCTCTACCAAGAATGGGAGGCAGTGTTCCTGTCAGGTTTTTGTGGAGGCGGGGGTGGGCAGGTGGTTATGAAGCAGAGATGCATGGGTATGCCTGGAGGCTTGCAATTTAGCCAAAGACACAATTTGTGCAAGCTCTCTTTCCTCTTTCAAGCAGAGCTGAGTAGGGGGCTCATACAGATATTTCGTGAGATCCTGAGTTGTAGCCAATAGACAATAATCATTTTTAATTATCTGTAGTTCTCAAAGTGTTATTTTTCTTTTGGAGGAAGGGAAGAACATGCAATGGGCAATTTGCAATTTAGTTTTCATTCTATAATTTAGGAAACAATGTATGACTTATCCACAAACAAGTACTCACTAGTAAAACATTAACTCAATCTCAATGCTCACGTCATTAGACATGTACAGTCAAGTAATTACTGTTAGCCACAAGCAATGTTATGAATTTGATCGCATTGTTTTGCAGTGAGGAAAACCATTTAAAATCCCTAGATTAAACCTGCAACAGAAGATTCCCTTTGTATAGCAACATGGGCACCTATGAAAGAAAATCGAGGTGAGGGGTAATAGCCCATAGTGCAGGACACTATCAGTATTGAAAAACTGGAAAGATTAAGTGAATCAAGAAGTGGTGTGTGGATGATGCCAACCTTAGGCTTTAAGGGGTGAAATTTGCCTATGCCAGTAGCACAAAACATGCTCATAGCGAATAGCAGACCCTTTTACACTGTGATCGATTTTCTTTTCCAATGGAGCATGGTGTAAAATGGGCTGTCGGTTCAGCATGAGCCCATTTCGTACTACTGGTGAAGACCAATTTCACACCCTAAAAGTATGTAGCCTATCGATATATAGCATGTATGTAGATTAAATCAAGATTAATTCAGTGGATTTCCTGGGTTTAAACAGAAAGAATGAAGAAGAAAGAATTAGCCTGTCATGTCCTCAGGGCATCCCAAAGTGCTTTAGAGCCAATTAAATGCTTTTGAAGGATTTTCACAGTCACTGTTGTTGTGTAGGCAAACATGGCAGCCAATTTGTGCACAGCAAGGTCCCACAAACAGCAACGAGATGAATGACCAGATAATGGCCTAGAAATTTGGGCGCAATCATTTTTGGAAGCGCGTGGGGAGACGCATCTCAAGCCTCAAAACCATCTAGTCAGGGAGCTGTGGACTGTAATGGGTAAAGGATCAGGTAAAGTGGGATTGAAGATCAGGCCACTCTGATGCCAGCAGCAGCCCTCAAGTGAGTAATTAAAGGAGACTTGGAAGTGGGGCTATCAGGTCGGGAAGGGGGTGCAATCGGATCAGGAGTTAGCGATGGCTGGGGATGAAGTAGGGGGAAGGTAGAGGTGGCGATCGGGAGGATCAGTCATGCACCTCCCGGCTCCATATTCAGGTAAGTATATTTTAAAACCTTACCTTGTTGGTTGCAGCCTTCTAGGCAGTCCCTTGAAGGACCACCTGTTGGGCTGTATGTAGACCTGGTTTTCCTGAGCGTGTTAGCGCCGGCTGCCTCAGGGCAAACCAATCTTGCAGTGGCAGCCTCAAACAGGTGTTCAGCCACTTACTTGCATAAGCAAAGCGACTGACACCTCTTTTAGTCATGGACACAGCACGCCAAATTTTTGGCCTTTATCAATATGGCGGACGGCACATAGGGTTCCCAACCCTCCCGGTTTTGGCTGGAGTCTTCCAAATTCGATGATTCTTCTCCCAAGTGCAGCTGCTGGCGACTGGAGAGAAAAGTTTGTTGTATCGCCAGTTCGCACATGCGCTTTGGCGCTGCAGTCTGTCCCTGTGCAGAGTGAATGAACTCTAGGACATCGCTCTACTGCACATTCAGTTTTCGTTCAGGTGTCAGTTGCACTGGGCTCCAATGTGTAATTTTCTGTCTCCGGCCCGGTTTCATCACTCTCACCGCCGCAGAAGGTGGGACCAGCTGGTGTGTCAGGAACACTCGAGGGTCGAGAGTCAGTTGGAGCTCGGGAATCGGCGGGTCTCTGGAATCAGGGGGCCTCGGGAGTCCCTCAGGTTTCGTGGGAGCCCTCGGGTATCGGGGGGAAGATGGAGACTGGGAAATGGGGGCTTGCGGGGAGATGGAGACTGGGAAATGGGGGTTGCGGGAGAGATGAAGACTGGGGAATGGGGGCTTGCCGGGAGATGAAGATTGGGGAATGGGGGCTCAGGGAAAGATGGAGACTGGGGAATGGGGGCTTGCGGGGAGATGGAGATTGGGGAATGGGGGCTTGCAGGGAGATGGAGACTGGGGAATGGGGTATTGCGGGGAGATGGAGACTGGGGAATGGGGGCTTGCGGGGAGATGCAGACTGGGGAATGGGGGCTCAGGGAGAGAGGGAAACTGGAGGAATGAGGGCTTGTGATCAGGTGTCATGCCATCAGACATCACATGGTCAGATGTCATGTGGTTGGAACATCACGTGATCAAATTTCCAGGAATGCCTCCAACCCTAGAGTTGACAACCATAGCAGTTCACTTCTGGTTCATAATGAACGTGTGTTTCCTTGTGGCTATATTGGAGGCTGAGGAGCTCTTTAGATTTTTGAGGATGTAACTGCCAGGGTAGATAAAGGGGAACCAGAGGATGTAACATATTTCGATTTTCAAAAGACATTCGATAAAGTGCCACACGAAAGGTTGTTGCACAAGATAAGGCCTCATGGGGTTGGGGGTAATAAATTAGCATGGATAGAGGATTGGTTAAAGGATAGAAAACAGAGAGTAGGAATAAACAGGTCATTTTTCGGTTGGCAGGCTGTAACGAGTGGGATGCCACAAGGATCAGTGCTGGGGCCCCAGCTATTCACAATCTACATTAATGACTTAGATGAAGGGACTGAGTGTAATGTATCTAAGTTTGCTGATGACACAAAGCTAGGTGGGAAAGTAAGCTGAGAGGAGAGCACAAAGAGGCTGCATAGGGATATAGACAGGTTAAATGAGTGGGCAATAAGGTGACAGATGGAGTATAATGTGGGGAAATGTGAGGTTATTCATGTTGGTAGGAAGAATAGAAAAACAGAATATTTTTAAATGGTGAGAAACTATTAAATGTTGGTGTTCAGAGGGATTTGGGTGTCCTTGTACATGAAACACAGAAAATTAACATGCAGGTACAGCAAGCAATTCAGAAGGCAAATGGTATGTTGGCCTTTATTGTAAGGGGGTTGGAGTACAAGAGTAAAGAAGTCTTGCTGCAATTGTACAGTGGTTTGGCGAGACCACACCTGGAGTACTGTGCACAGTTTTTGGGGGAGAAATTCAGTATCGCCCCATTTGGGGCGCTAACTTTTGAAAGCTGGGAGACTTAGCGGCAGGCGTTAATAATTCCCAGCTTTTTCTAAATTCAGTGTTTGCGCTCCAGGAAGGAAGTGGAGCGCTAAATCAAGGCGGAACCGAAGTTCGGGTCCGGGGCGCTACCAGGGCGATGCGCACGGCAATAATATCACGGTCTCTGGGTGCAGGAGATCGTGGCGCAAAGTGTTACTGCTGCCGCAAACCGCTCAGCCAATTTAGCAGGAGTCGTTCATTTCGCCGTGCCCGGTCGGTAAGTCATTAGCGCCCCGTTATTGCCCCCCGAAGGCCATAACGGGAGGCGCTAAGGTACTGAATTTCTCCCCCTTTGTCTCCGTACCAAAGGAAGGATATACTTGCATTAGACGGGGTACAACGAAGGTTTACTAGATTGATTTCTGGGATGAGAGGGTTGTCCTATGAGCAGAGATTGAGTAGAATGGGTCTATACTCTGGAGTTTAGAAGAATGAGAGGTGATCACGTTGAATCATATAAGATTCTGAGAGGGTTTGACAGAGTAGATGCTGAGAGGCTATTTCCCCTGGCTGAAGAGTCTAGATCTAGAGGGCATAGTCTCAAAGTAAGGGGTTGGCTATTTAGGGCTGAGATGAGGAGAAATTTCTTCACTCAGAGGGTTGTGAATCTTTGGAATTCTCTACCCCAGAGGGCTGTGGATGCTTCATCACTGAGTATATTCAAGGCTGAGATCAATAGATTTTTGGACTCTAAGGGAATCAAGGGATAAGGGGAGTTGAGATCGAAGATCAGCCATGATCTTATTGAATGGCGGAGCAGGCTTGAGAGGCCGTATGGCCTACTTCTGTTACTATTTCTTATGTTCTTATGTTTGCAGAAGAGTTAGGCAACTACTGTATATTATTAGCACTTGATATCCACAACAACATAGTATCCTAATGGAGTTGAATTAATTCAGTGGGTTAGCAGTGGAATGGGAACACCACCCACCAAAGTTAATCTGCCATTAACCGACTGCAATTTCCTCCTGGGTTCCTCATTCTCTAAGCTGAGCACCTTTTAAGTGGTAATACCACTCCTGGTAGATTTACCACTGTTGGAAAAGATGGAAATACAGTTGTGATGCAGCCTTTAAAAGGCTCCTGCCAGTTAAAGGACAACATAACTTTCTGAACAGCAAGAAGTAGAAAAATGACAGCAATGACTCCAGGAGCAACAACAGCTGCTGGGAGTCGGGTGGTGGGGCAGTGAGGGAGTTGGTCAGGAGCTAAATGGGCCCCCTAGATTCTCAGATGCACCCTTGAAGGTGTTGTTTGCTGAAGTCAGGGCCAGATGAGCCAGTAAGTTGGGCACTGATGGCAGGGAGCCCCATAAGAAGGTGGTACAGGCTGTCTAGAGGGAAGTACAAGACGCAGTCAGTGCTATCCCGACCACACAGTGGAGGAAGTGGTTCAATGACCTCACAACCGTGGCCAGTACGTCAAGACAATTGTGCCAATACACATCCTCTACCACACAGACAACCTTCACTCAGCTCCTTACCTCTCATACACTTTCTCTCTCAGCATCTGGGTCTCGGGGAAACTCACTTCTGTAAACGGCAACCTCTGCAAACACTCAAACACCTTCAGAATTCAAAATTGCTCTGGTAATTCACTTTGGGTCATATTTTGCTGAACAACGCACGCTGTTACTAATGCAGAAATCTGCCAGCAACCCAAGGTGAGGAAGAGATACCCCATGAATTATGAATCGCCACAAGTTGCCGGCCGATTTGCACTGCTCCACTGTTAGCTTTGCACATTAATTGGCCATTAAACTCGCCACAGAAAGTAAGTTTAGTAATTAAAAGCGCTAGTACCCTTTTAATGATATAATAATTGTTAATGATTGCCAATCAACCTCTCTTGCCCAGAAACTGAACAATTATAAGTGTGGGGTCTCATTCCTTCAGATTGATTTAGGGGATTTTAAAAATATCAAATAATTTTTTTTTAAATTCTTAGTTTTCCATTCTGTCTCTTTTTTCTCTCTCTCTTAATCCAATCTTTCTTTCCTTCTCTATATTTCTCTTTTTGTACCTGAATTCTTCCTCCTTCTCAGTCCTTCCTCTGTTTATTTCTCAATCCTTTAATCTCATTGGTTAAGGAGATACCTTGTTGACCCCATTGTTCACCAAGGTCCCAGATACCCTGTTGCTCTCGCTGCACCATTATCAGCTCGCACTTTCAGCGACTTTGTGGGCAAAAATGTTTAAAACCTAAACATGGAGGAACAAATCTATCTAATGGGGCATGCCGCGAGATGCTCTGCTCCAGCAAAACGTGACCCTTTGTCTGTCTCAAGCCCTACTGCTAATCTTCAAGGACACATCATTTATAGAGACAATGCACTTCCAGATCTCATCCTCATGGGATGCATGCACTCATATGGGGAAAAGTGGCTAAATTGCTCACATTCTCTTAACATGTTCTTTTCTCTTCCAATGGAAAGAATAGCCTATAACCAGCATCAAAGAAGTACAGCTGAGGGAGGAGCGGCAGCACTGAAACCCCGAGTATACTTGAAGAGGAAGGTGCTCCAAATCATGGAAAGGCAGACATGCCTGTGGCAGTGGGCAAAGCTGGAGGCAAGGTAGCAACAGAAGATTGGTAGCAGAGGGTCAATGCTCATCATGTTTAGTCCCAGCTTTATGTGCTTTCTCAAAATATTGCAATGCCCTTACACTTAGCCATTATTTCTTCGAGGGGGAATATCACTTTGTGTGCAACTAAATACACTCCTCTGTGTTTCACACATAGCGGGTGCCTTCAGGAAGAGGCCGGTGAAGACAATGACCAATCAGACACTTCCACTGAGGAAATTTGCTGCCTGAGGCATTTTTTGTCACTAAGATTGAGAGCATCCGCTCAGGCTGCCTCTGCTTCCACTTTCCTACAAAGTCAAAATTCCCCAAGGTTCCCCCTGCCCTAGACCTGAACCCACACCTTTCTCGTGTTTCTCTCCTATCTTCCCCATACCCTCTCTGAGCTCATCTTGTCCATTGATCCAACCCCTTCTCTCTTGACCCTATTCACACTATACTGCTGACCACCCGACCACCCTTCCTGGCCCCCATGCTAGCTGACATTGTAACCTGTTCCCTCTCCATCAGGTTCTGTGTCTGGTCTGCAGTATGTGGGAGTTTGTGGACAGCAAGAGTGTCCCGAGCGAACACATCTGCAGTAGATGTATCCGTCTCGAATCTCTCCGGCTCAGAATCATTGAGCTGGAGTGCGAGTTGGAGACACTCCGACACATAAGGGAGGGGGAGGAGTATCTGGACAGTTGGCTCCAGACTTCGGTCACAGCTCGTAGAGAGGTGCAGGTTCAGAACCGGGTTGGTGTGACCGAAGGTGTGCAGAGTAAGGGGAACCCAGATAAGAAAGAGAACGAGGATCCACAGAAACTGATCCTATCCAACAGGTACAATGTACTTGCTATCTGTGAGGATAAGGATAAAGACTGTCGGAAGGAGAGGGTTCTCATTCTGTTTGGCTGTGTTTGAACAGGTGTAGCAGACCAACTTCAGACTAACTTTGCAGGAGACCTGCGGCGGATTTTAAAGACTGTCTTCGAGATTGCAACATCAACACCAGAAATGAATGAGGATGTTATGGAAGAGGAAGCAGGTATACTGCATTTCACTTTGTATCTGCATGGTCCAGGAGTTCACTTTTCACTTGCCTGCCTGGATTGTAGTATCTCCTAGAAAGGTTAAAAAGGCCAAATGCATACCGGGTGACCTTCTCTGCTCAAATCTCAGCGTTTATGGCCCTAACTATCTGTAGCTCCCTTATAAAAAAAATTAAGGGATAAGATATATGGAGTTAGGTTGCAGATCAGCCATGATCTCATTGAATGACGCAACAGGCTCGAGGGGCTCAATGCCCTACTCCTGTTCCTATGTTCCTCAGGTACTGTCCATCTCGCTTTAAAACCACTGTCATCACCACTTCAGAAAACCCACCGGCGTTCTTGCAAGCTACCACTCATCACCAACCTCCCTTTCATCTCCAAAGCCCTTGAATATGTTGTCGCCTCCGAAAGATGTGCTTCTCTTTCTTGCAACTCCATGTTTGAATCTCTCCAATCAGATTTTTGCCCTTTCACCAAAACGGCCCGAACCAAAATCACAAATGACATCCTGTGTGACTGTGGTGCATTATCCTTCCTCAACCTCTTTGACCTCTCTGCAGCCTTTGACATGGTTGATTACACGATCCTCCTGCAACAGATTTCCTCCATTGTCCCTCTCAGTCGACTACCCTCACTTGGTTCCAAGTTTACCTATCTGATCATAGCCAAAGCATCTCCAGCAATGGCTTCCCTTCTTGCCCCTGTGCCAATACCTCTGGAGGCTCCCAAGGATCTATCCCTGACTGCCTCCACGTCCTCATCTACATGCTTCCCCGTGGTGACATCGTCCCCTCCACTGCCTCTGTGTTATACAAAATACGAACATACAAACAATGACGTACGGGAAAAGACCCTCTGGTCGATCCAGCCTGTCCCACACAATTGTTATACCTTGTGTATCACAATATATACCCTCCACCCCACCCAAAAAACATGTGATCTCCTGGGATAGCCAAAAAGCATATAAATACCCAGGCTAATCTAGAGAAAAAAATCTGGGGAATTCCTCTCCGACCCCTCAAGTTGATTGAAACTAGTCCAGGAGATCACGCTGATTATCAGACTACCTCTCCGACATTTGGTCTTGGATGAGTCGCAATTTACTCAGGCAAACATTGGGAAGAGCAAAGCCATCATCTTTGGCTTCCCAGCACAAATTCCAGACACTTGCCACCGATTCAATCCTGCTTACTGGTCATTATCTCAGGCTAAATCAGACTGTTTGCAACCTCACCATCCTATTTGACCCCATGCTGAGCTTCTGACCCCATAGCTTCTCCCTCACAAAGACCACCTACTTCCAGCATCATAACATCGCCCACCTCTGCCCTATGTTAGCTGATCTACTGTTGAAACCCTCATCCATGCCTTTATCACCTTCAGACTCAGCTGGTCCAATGTTCCCCTGGCCACCCTCCCATCCTCAACCTTAGTAAACCTCAGCTCATCCCAAACTCTGCTGCCCATATCCTATCCAGCACCAAATGGATCCCCACATATCAATCCTGTTCTTGCTGAACTACATTGGAAACGGTCCCCCAGCGCTTCCAATTGTAAGGTTTGCAAAATTTGCAGATCCCCAAAACCTAAGGAAAAAGGACTTTGGAACTACCTCAGAGTGATAACAATGCATTTGGGCCTAACCTAAGAGACTTTAAGACCAAAAAAACAAGTTTTGGCATTTTAAAAACATGTCTGGGCCTGTAATGGGACAAGGAGGTGGGTTCGACCTCTGTAAAAGCAGTTTGGCTATTGCAGTTAATTACACTGTCTGGGGAACCGGGATGACCCCACTCAAGCCCCAGCAGACATTAACATTTGAACAACAGACCCTGGGAGAAGACAATCCCACTCAAAGACAGGCCCCATCAAGACCGATTACAGGGCCCATCAGAAACATGCATAACAAAACCCACTCAGGACCATTTCTATAGAAAAGACCGAGTCCAGCCTAGAAAAACAAACACAAAACCAATCAACTGTAATCAACCAAGGAGATCGACAGGACGCAAGCCATCCCAAAAACCAGTTAACACGCTAGTAAAGTCGTTACTGTTAACGAGGCCTCCAAAAATCTTACAATGACCGGGATTTGATTTGGTTTTGATAAGGAAGCTTCGATTAGTATAATTGAAAGGCTGTTTTCTCAAGAAGCCAGTTCTCCAGTAAAACAGTTCAAGTTCAACAGAAGGCAGTTCTGCAGTTTCGAGTTCAATTGAAAGCCTGTTTTCAGCAGAAGTCAGTGCTGGAGTAACAGAGTTCAGGAGAAGCAAGTTGGGTAGTTAAAGAAGACAGTTCAGTAAGAAGGGAGTTCTCCAGTTCTCCAGCACAACAGTTCAAGTTCGAGTTCTCCAGTAGAGTTACACAGCAGCAGGGAGTTCAGCAAGCAGTTCTGCAGAAGGCAGTTCCACAGTTCTGCAAGAAGGCAATTCCACAGCTCTGAAGAGGACAGTTCAACAAAGAAGGCCAACAGCTCCAGAAGCAGGCCGACACGCAAGAAGAAACCAGAGCAACAGTTCCAGTGACCATCAGACACCTCGCGGCAACAAGGGCCTTATGAAACCTTTTACTCAAAAGACTCTAAACCCTAACTCTCAACTGTCAAGGATTCGTTTGGTGAGCATTATCCCTGGTTCTCCAGAGTCCAACCTAGCTAGTGAAGTGGGATTGGGAGGGGTGAAGTATTCTTCTAATGTTATTTCCCTCGCTTGTACCGAAGTGTTCCCCACTTTTAGAGTGTTAAGAGTGTTTGTGTTGTGTTTTACTTTCTTGAATAAAGATCGAAGTTCTTTCATCAAACTCAGTTGTCTGCTGCACCTTTTATCACAACCCCCAAATAAGTCCAAGGTCTAGAACCAAGGGAGTGGGGGCGATTCGAACCGCTCAGAAGTCAGAGATGAAGCTGACACAAAACATCACCCCGTACACAATTTAAAGTTGTCATCCTCATGTGTAAATCCTTTCATGGTGTCGCTTAACTCTATTTCTATAACCTCCTCCAGCCCTACAATCCTCCTCCATAAACTCTTTGTTCTTTTGTGCAGCCCCCCACCACTTCCTCCCACCAATGGTGACAGTGTCTCAAATGCTCCAAGGCTCTATGCTCTGGAATTCCTGGCCTAAGCTCCTCTGCCTCTCAACCTCCTTCTCCTCCTTTAGGATCCTCCTTAAAACTCATCTCTTTTCACCTTTCCTAATATCTCATTCTTTGACGTGATGTCCATTAATTTCGGATTACGCCTCTGTGAAGCGCCTTGGGGCCTTTTCTATACAAAAGGTATATAAATGCAGGTTGTTGGTTGTTGTTGTTGATTCACAGGGCTGGATTTTGTCATTGGGGGCAGGCTGGGGGTGTGTCAGGTGGTCGTCGTGTCTGGACCCCGCCTCCAATGTGAGGTGGGACAAATGAACTATTTTGCCCTAATTGGGCACTTGATTTCCAGCGTGTGGGAACCCCTGGTCCAATGAGTATTTTGATGCTGAAACTCACCTCCGATGACGTCATCTATGCAGTTGCATTTAAGGCCAGCTAGGAGCCTTGGTTCTTTTGCAGCCTTTCAACTTGAGCATAATACTTCTGAGGGATTCGTGCTCCAACCATGTCAGGCACCAGACCAAAGTGTGCACGCCGATTCAATGAGAACTCCCTCCAAACTCTGGTGGAGGGAGCAAGAGCAAATAAGGAAGTGCTGTTTCCTTCTTCAGGGAGGAAAAAGCTTCCACAACAGACCAAAGCTGTGTGGCTGCAAGTGGCACAGGAGGTGAATGCCAGATCAATGTGCAGCAGAACCTGGCTGCAGTGCCGAAAGCGGTTTCATGACGTTCTCTGCACAGGAAAACTGAGTATTCCATCCCCATGACCATCAATCTGATCCCCATCGCCTCTCATCACCAGCACTCTGCTTTGTCAACTTCCTCCTCCACATCACACTTGACCCTTACATCCCTGCACCCTTAACCATTCCCTCTCTCTGTATGTTCACATTCACTTAACTATTCGACTATGCAGCCCTCACACTCCCTATCACTGTGATGCAATGACAACAACTTTCAACACAGAGGGAGGGCCCTTGGTCTTGGCACCTCACTCCATCTTTGTGTCCTTCTAAGCATCTATGCTATGGATTCTCTACACTCACTCCTTCATTCTCACTCAAACTCCACTTGTGTCCCTCATTGCAGGAAAAGAGAGCCCACAATAAGAGGGAGAGGGCAAGGACAGGAGGAGGGCCACCCTCAATAGCCCAGCTCACCACTGCAGAGGAGTCAGCCCTGGAGATCATGGGAGTGGAGGAGGATGCACAAGTGGGGGACGGGCAGACGGGCGCAGAGGAAGCTGCAACCTCTGAGGGCGCAGCGTTAGCAGAATTTAGCACACCCAGTACCAGCGCAGACACTCACGCCTCGGTGGGACCTTTGGGACATAGAGTAGAGTTGTCACCTGGTGTATCACAACTCACAAGTGAGCATCAGCAGATGGTGGAGACAGGGACAGCAGTGGAGAGTCCTCGTCGGAGGGTGCAGGACTCTCCCAGCTCGGCTCCGCTGCATGTCGACCCTGTGCCTCCGGTTCCATTCAGAAGGAGAGCGGTGCTGGAACTCCAGGAAGAGGTGCAGGAGTCTCTGGCAGGTTTTGTCTCCAGGGTCGCTGCAAGTGTGGAGCGTATGGAGGAGTCCATCGCTATCATGAGTGGGGCCTTTGTGGAGACGTTGGCGCATGAACGCATCACCATGGAAAGGATGGCAACCTCCGTGGAAAGGATGGCTACCTCCATGATAAGGCTGGCTACCTTAGAGGAGAGGATGGCTATGGTAGAGGAGAGGATGGCTACGTCCATGGAGGAGCTTAGTCGCCAGGGTATGGAAAACATGGGCCCAGAAATTCGGCGCTTGTCGGGTGAGTACGCGCTGTGTACTCACCTGTAAGGCCACTTGAAGTGCCGGTTTCCTGCATGCACTGCACATGTGCGGGAAACCGGAACTTCCGGTCTCGTGAAGGGAGGGGTTCAGAGGTGAACCGCGTGCGTGGGAGAGGCTGCGCGCACGCAGCGAACTTCGGGTTTTTTTCAGGTTTTTCCGGGAAGGTAAGTATGGAAGAAGCTGCGCTTTTAAAAAGGAGGCGCAAGACCCGTTTTTAACAAGGTAAGTGGTTAATTAATTACAATTTAAAAAAATTTCAACAGGTTTATCTTTTTTAGATACTTTAAAGAAAGGTAAGTTTATTTTTAGCACCGTTAAAAAGTATTTTAATTTTTTCAAAAATGTAAATTTTTGTTTAAAGTAGTTAATTTATTTAAGTTATAGTTATTTTAAAAATGTGATTTTTAAAAAAAATTATTTGAAGTTTAAGTGTGGTTTTGGGGCCGATTTCAATTCATAGATTTGACAGGTCTTCCTGTCAAATCTATGAATGAAAATGCCCTGCTAGGATTGGCTCCCCATGGCCCACGTTATCCCAGGGGACGCTTCGAACTAACTGCGCCCCGGGACATGCAAGCACTGCGCGCCGGCAGCTAGAGGAGGCCCAGGACCTGAAGTTCTCGTGGGCCCAAAATACAACGGCAGGCGCGGTAGGTAAGTACGCGCGCGATGCTTGCACCCGCAGGAAGCCGGAAAACCGAATTTCTGGCCCATGGTAATTGTTCAGAATAGACTGACATCTCTTGAGGAGCGATGGTCAGCTATTGAGCAAACAAACCAGACCTTCATGCAAGTCCTCTGGAGTAGGACTTCCAGTGCAGAAACGGGTCCTCATAGCCCCCCTGAAGTGCAGCAAGGTGCTGTCCAGCCACTTGCTAGATCTGAAGTGGGGCTGACCCATGAGAGGGATGTTGGTGGCATACAACAAGGAAGTGGGTGCTCCTCTCCAAGCGCTCACATGACCATGCCTCTGCAGAGCCTCTGGTCAGAGCCCCACCAGAGTCCCCACCCAACTGAGATCGGCGTCTCAACCCCTACACAGACGCAGGAGCAGCAGACTGTTGCCGAGCCTTCACAGGTTTGCAACCCCAGAGGACACCCGCCAAAGGTGTCGAGACAGGAGCAGCAAGAAAGTGAGCAAGGGGCCTCCACATCTGCTGAAGCCACAGGGGAAGCACCATGTAGGAGCACGTGTAAGAGGAAGATAATGCACAAGTAGTCACAAGGGTTGTCACTTGGGTGTAATGTTGTATTTAATTTTGAGAAGCCATCAGTTGCTTATTGTCATAAAAAATTCTGATGGCAAACTGTTGAAGTTGTGGCGTGTGTCATTTCGCAAATGAGACTTCCACATTGAGGGCTTCGGGCGACTTGCAATTGTCAGTATGGTGGTCAGAGTGAGAGGAATCCGTAGGTTCTTGTCCATTGTCGATGCTCTGGTAAGAAGGTGTGAGGCTAAACTTTTCGATTGTGCAGGCTAAGCAAATGTAACCAACATAAGTGCGTCCCTTGCATCCCGGGCAGCAATATGGTGGCGCATCTTCTGGCCTGTGCATCTTCAGGTGGGTCACTAGCAGCTTGGCGCTCCTGTTGATGTTCCTGCTGTTGGTGCTGCTGTTGCTCATGGTTCTGCTGCTGCCGCTGGCTGGTCTTCATCCAAATCTGATGTCCAGGAGGAAAGGAATTAAATGGTCGCCATGCTTCTGGTATATGCCTCAGTTGAGGAAGCGCTTAGTCAAGGTGGGGAGAGGGGTTTCCAAGGGGGTCACACTGGAGATGGGTGTCAGGCTCCAAACTTCCACAACAATGAGTAGGCCTGCTAAAAGTTCCCCCAGACCTGAAACAACAAAGTTCTGCCACCTGCAAATGATCATCGGTGAAAACTCCTTTGTAATGGTGGAGCTGCAGCTGTTCATAAGCAATCCACTAGTGAGGCCACCAGGATTACCTGGCGTGTTCCAGAGGAGGTATGTAGGATGGGGGAAATGTGTTAAAATCGGAAAGGCCTCTCAAAATGGGATTATAGAGGCAATTAAGTGGTTGTTAAGGGCCTTAAGGGCCTATCCCGCCTCTTGGAGGCGGGATGGAAAGCTGGTCAGAAAACAAGCACTTGGGAAAATTGCTCGGAGGCGGGATGGAGGCAGGAACGGGCCCGCCCGCCAGTTTTGGCGATTTTAACAACTCGCACGCCTCCAAACCTGCCTCCTCGGGGCTGGGAAAATCGAGCCCATAGTGTACAAAAGCAAGAAAGTTATGATGAACCTTTATAAAACATTGGTTCGGCTTCAACTGGAGCTTTGTGTCCAATTCTGGGCACCGCACTTTAGGAAGGATGTGAAGGCGTTACAGAGGGTGCAGAAAAGATTTACAAGAATGGTTCCAGGGATGAGGGACTTCAGTTACATGGATAGACTGGAGAAGCTGGGGTTGTTCTCCTTAGAGCAGAGAAGGTTGAGAGGAGATTTGATAGAGGTGTTTAAAAACATGAGGGGTCTAGACAGAGTAGTTCGAGAGAAACTGTTCCCATTGGCGGAAAGGTCGAGAACCAGAGGACACAGATTTAAGGTGATTGGCAGAAGAACCAAAGGCGACATGAGGGAAAACTTTTTTACACAGCGAGTGGTTAGGATCTCAAATGCACTGCCTGAGAGGGTGGTGGAGGCAGATTCAATCGTGGCTTTCAAAAGAGAATTGGATAAGTCCTGAAGGAAACAAATTGCAGACCTATGGGGAAGGGGTGGGGGGGAGTGAGACCAGCTGAAGTGCTCTTGCAGAGAGCCGGCACGGGCTCAACGGGCCGAATGGCTTCCTTCTGTGCTGTAACCACTCTATGATTCTATGAACTAATACCATTGAGGGAGCATCTTCAACACAAGGACTGCAGTGATTCAAGCAGCAGGTCCAACATCACCTTCTCAAGGCCAACTATGTATGATCAATAAATGTAGCTTTGCCAGTGTTTCCCTCATCCTGAGATCCATCAAAGACTAATGTGGTGTTCAATTATTTCCTGGCTTCTAACACAAGAGGAAAAACACTTGCCATCCCGACTACAACTGTCCACTATTCTTGTATTGTAGTCTTTTTAGTATTCCTAATACTGGCTTTAACTATTCTTATCTTTTATTTATACTTGTGATTATGTGCCTGATGATTGTACCTGTTATACATCGTAAAATACTTCTCTTTGGGTTAATTTCCCTACAAACCTCACCTTTTAGCCATTTAAGGTTTACCTTGAACACTTCTTTTATGTTAGGGACAGACAATCTGTCTTTGACCATCGGCATAGATTTAAGTACATTCCATTTATCTTTGGTTTCACAGTTCCTCTTACCTAACTACATACCTCAATGTACTTTCCCCAAATCTTTCCTCATAAATGAAAATTTAGCTCTCCTGAAATTGACATCTAACGTTAAATTATTAGCAGCATTAAGTTGCCTCATGAACCGAAATTTAGCAGTACAATAATCACTACTACCCAGATGCTCCTCGTCTAGAGATTTGATATTATCTCAGGATCATTACAAGGTACTAAATCTAGTAAGTTGTCCTCTGTAATGTTTTCCCTGACATTTTGAATAAGGAAGCAATCACTGGCAGCATCGACAAATAATTCAACTTTGGACCAGCTCCATGATCCAGCTGCACTCAAACCAGTTCAACTCCCTCCTGCTGACCAATATCCTCCTTCTCTATCACAGTTATATCCGCTTGTACACCTAAAGCTACATCACCTCCTTTGTGAGTCAACCTATTTTTTCAGAATCCCTTGAACCCTTTTAACTGCACTTCAGATCTATCATTTTTATCCAACAAATTTTTAGAGCATATATCTGTAAGTCTAACATTTTATTTTGAAAACTTCTAGATTTAACATAAAAACATTTCAAGGAATTTTGTGTTTGCTTCACATGGTTCATCTCATGTAAACTATCCTAGTACTGTCATTCAAATTTATTGCATTAATACTACTACCATCAGCTGCCCCATGGTTCCCCAGCCCTGGTGAAACTACATACACTTTGAGTTGTGGTATCTTCTGTCCTAACCAATTTAGATATTTCTCACTGGCATTTTCTACATTTTGAGCTAGCCTTGTAGCCCTCAGTCTATTCAGATGAAACCTATCCTTCATGAAAAATTTATCCTCCCCAGAAAATGTCATACAATTACCAACAAGCATAAGGCATTATCTTTTACTCAATGTTGCCAGCCAGTCATTAAAACCAATGATCTGGCCGTTTCTTTCTGACAACCTAGCAATGGCTGGCAACAATCCAGAAACCATTGTCTAGGCTTTCCACTAGGCCATTGTGCTGGTGGAACCTCAGCGTGAGGGCAATCCTACCTGCAACACACACGCGTGTCGCTAGCTGCAATGCGATTTCTGAGGTTAGTTAAATTGCATGAGTAAGGGTGGGCTCCCGATGGAGATCTGCCCATGATTGGACACAGATGCTCGGGGAGGTGGAACTTATTTTGTCCAGCAGGATTTAAAGCATGTTGCTTCAACTGGGACTGTGATCATCTGTGGAGGGGTTTGATGATTTGTGGTTGCAGTTGGAGGAAGAGGAATAAGAAGAACAACGAGGCTGTGTTCAAACTCCTTAGTAGGAGTTTGTTGAGACATTTGGAGGGAAGGAGCAAAGGGTGTAGCCTGGTAGAAGGAAGTGTCAAATGGCTTTAAATGCCACATCCATGACTCCTTGGTCAGCAGTTCAGTGCCACAAAGAATTTTATGACAGATAGACAAGGTCAGTCTGGGCACATGAGCGCAGCATAAACATTTGTGCCATTATGTCTACTGACTTCCCATTACTAAGCCACTGGATAATACAGACACCATGAAAAGTCTTCAACACTTCCCAAGTTTCCCCTCAGCTTTCAGCACATGCCAATGATCTTGCACATATAAAAAAAGCAAACGAAGTACTGGGGTCCATTTCCAGAGGGATAGCATTTAAAAGCAGGGAAGTTATGTTAAACTTGTATAGAACCTTGGTTAGACCATACTTGGAGAACTGTGAACAGTTCTGGTCTCAATATTCTAAAAAGGATATGGAGGCACTGGAGAAGGTGCACTAAAGATTTACTAGAATGATACCAGAATTGAGAGGTTATAGCTATCAGGAAAAATTGAACAGAATGGGGCTCTTTTCTTTAGAAAAGGGAAGATTGAGTGGTGACCTGATCGAGGTCTTTAAGATTATGAAAGGGTTTGGTAGGGTAGACATAGAGAAGATATTTCCACTTGTGGAGGAGACCAGAACTAAGGGCCATAAATATGAGATAGTCACTAAAAAATCCAAAAGGGAAATCAGGAGAAATTTCTGTACCCAGAGAGTTGTTAGAATGTGGAATTTGTAACCACAAGGAGTAGTTGAGGCAACTAGCATAGATTCATTTTAGGGGAAACTGGATAAACACATGAGGGAGAAAGGAATTGAAGGATAAGTTGATGGGGTTAGATGAAGGAGGCTCATGTGGAGCATAAACACCGGCATGAACCTGTTGGGCCGAATGGCCAGTTGCTGTGCTGAAAATACTATGTAATACTATGTAATATGTCTGCATGCCCCGACTTGAAAGTGTCCATATAAGGATCCTTACTCACTCACTTGAATGTTCATCACAACCTGCACTGCAATACTCAGTGGAGTGAAGCATCAATGGCCTGTATTTTCTGATGCCTACGGATGTGTACGAGCTGTGTACACACCCGTAGGGACATCGGAAATGCCGGTTTCAGGCATGCGAAGTGTATGCGCTGAAAACCGGCATTTCCGATCTGTCAAGAATCCTCTTGACAAATCGGACGCCTGCCCTGGAGAAGGGCCTCGGCGGGTGGAGAGTTCCGCTTTCTGCAGAACCTCCACCCGCTGAAATCACTTAAAAATCTTACGCCTGATAAAAGCAGACATAAGGCCTGCTTTTACCAGCATAAGAGTTTAAAAAAGTAAAAAATATATATTTTTTTCACTCATTTATAATTTTTAAATACTTTTAAAAAAGGTAAGTTTATTGTTAGCCCCGTAAAAAACTTTAATTATTTTTCTCAAAAAGTTAAATTTTTGTTTAAAATATTGAATTTAATGTCATTTTAACTCATTTTAAAAAACGTGATTAAAAAAAAAAAATTATTTCATGTTTTAATGTGTTTTTGGAGTGATTTTCATTCATACTATTGACAGGTCTATCTGTCAAAAGTATGAAGGGAGATTCCTTTCTCCCATTAGCTCCCCATGGCCCACGTGATCCCAGGGACGCTTGCGAACCACACGCGCCCCTGGGATACGTGGGCCCTGCGCATTTCGTCGTGGAGAGATCCAGGATCGGAAATGGCCGGACCTCGGGAGCCCTCAGGTAAGGGCGTAGATCTTTTCCCGATAGGAGGCATCCGCATGCAGGAAGCCTCCTATCGGAAATTACGGGCCATTATGTCTCTCATACTTCCTGTATTATCCTTTTAAAAGAAAGATAGCCCACAATCTGTGAGAGAGAGTAAAGCAACTGCGAGTGGACAAGCAAACCTCTGGGCTCTAATCCCCCTTGACAAGAAGGCCATAGAGATTATGGAAAGGCCTGTGGCTGAAGATGTATGAGATGATAAAAAAGCAAATTATTGTTTGAATGGGGAGAGATTACAAAATGCTGAGGTGCAGAGGGATCTGGGGGTCCTTGTACATGAATCACAAAAAGTTAACATGCAGGTACAGCAAGTAATTAGGAAGGCAAATGGAATGTTGGCCTTTATTGCAAAGGGAATGGAGTATAAAAGTCGGGAAATCCTCTTACAACTGTACAGGGTGTTGGTGAGACCACACCTGGAGTACTGCGTACAGTTTTGGTCTCCTAATTTAAGGAAGGATATACTTGCCTTGGAGACAGTTCAGAGAAGGTTCGCGAGGTTGATTCCGGAGATGAAGGTGTTGTCTTATGAAGAAAGGTTGAGCAGGTTGGGCCTATACTCATTGGAGTTTAGAAGAATGAGAGGGGATCTTATTGAAACATATCAGATTCTGAAGGGGCTTGACAGGGTAGATGCAGAGAGGATGTTTCCCTCGTGGGGGAATCCAGAACTAGGGGACATAATTTCAGAATAAGGAGGCACCCATTTAAAACAGAAATGAGGAGGAATTTCTTCTCTCAGAGGGTCGTGAATCTTTGGAATTCTCTTCCCCAGAGAGCTGTGGAGGCTGGGTCATTGAATATATTTAAGATGGAGATTGACAGATTTTTGAATGGTAAGGGAGTCAAGGGTTATGGGGAGCGGGCAGGGAAGTGGAGTTGAGGCCAAGATCAGATCAGCCATGATCCTATTGAATGGCGGAGCAGGCTCAAGGGGCCAAATGACCTACTCCTGCTCCTACGTCTTTTGTACTTATGTTCTTATGTTATGATGATACTGTTTATCAGGTAGTTTGTAGCATGGAGGAGCACTGGGTGATGCACTGAGCACTAGTTTTTCAGAAGCAGCAAGAGTGGAGGAAAAGGACACTACAATTCCCGATGAAAGGCTCTGGCTCAGGAGCCATTGGACCCAAATGTACAGGCTCTATACTTAGAGAGAGAGAGGGAGAGAGAGAGAGAGACTGATGCCCATAGAACATCAAACCTTTGATGGCCAGTCTCCCACCATACTCAGCACTTGTCGGCTTACCATAATCGACATGAGGGAGGGAATTGGAGCACTGCAGGCATTTGTGAAGTGAGTGGCTGCTCCCAGGAGGCTTCCAGAGGACAGTCCCATTCAAAAGACTCCTGGGACAGAGGCGGGAGCATGATGCTGTGTGGCAACCTTTACTGCTGCCAAATGGACCTTGGGCTGCCTCAACTGGCCTGCTGGAAGTTGGCCATAGAAAGCCGTTACCTGTGGATTTACTGAAATCTCAAGGACAATTGTGACTACACTTTCTCAGTCCATTGGCATTGCCAAGAGCCAATGGACTGACAAAGAGCTTGTAGGTTGACCATGATACCTCGCTGGACAGTATTGATTGAAAGCAAGATATCTGCTCAATTGCTGTAGAGTCATTCACCGGAGACACTGAAACCAAATGGCCAGTCTGCCCAGGTGAAAGATCTGCAGATACAGCCAGTAGATAATCCATCCCAGGACATAGGCAATTTGAGAGCAAGGTTACAGATCAGGGGGAACTTTACAGTACAATCCCTCAGGGTGTCCAAGATCATTATCACCTGCTACTAACTCCAAAACTTTGCTCTGCACAGAAGCCTAACCTTGGATAAGGAACCGAATCCAGAAGGCCTACCAAAGCAGAATGGAGGCACTGTCAATGAGGAAGTAATTCTGAAATACCAGTTTAGAAGCCTAAAGTTCTAGGTGCTAATATAAGACATGTTTAGCAAAAGGTTAGTCCAGCACCATTAATTAACTCTCTTGTCAATGTTTACACTCTTGTGTAGATTTTAGTCTTCACCACCTGTTGTAGAACCCACCTGATTTCTATTCCATTAATTTCAATGGAATGAAAATCAGGCGGATTCTGTAAATGGCATATGATCCAACCCACCAGATTACAGCACAGACAGTGCGAAAGTCTACCTAAATAACTAGGCCCAAAGCACCTTCAGCTACATTGTCCTCTTCATTTCTTTAACTATCAGCAATATCCAACTTCTACTATATTCTCTGTTATATTATGCAACAATAAATACATTTTCAGGACAATGCACAGATAAGGTGCATTTCTTGAATACTTTGTGTGATGTGTGCATGATGGACGTGTGTTTTACCATGGTGCTTATCCTTTGTACTGGTGATTCCTAACCTACTACTTCGAAGTGGTTCCTTTGTGGAAGGAGTAAGTTTCTTGGATGGCTACAAGGTTTCATGGACGATATGCTGGGATTGTGAAGGCTCTAGATTTCCTTGTGCTGTGTCTTGCAGTGGCCATGCACTGGAGTTAGACATATCTAGTTCTGCTACGACTGTCTGGTCCTGTTCACTTTCTGCCACATCTGCTGTCACTTGTGCAGTTTTCTCAAAGCGTTGGATGTGGCAATATCTTGAGACACCGCAACCTCATCCAGGTTTACTCCCTGCATGCCCCTACTGCTGGGCATCCCATCAGCATGTCTATTGACCTGTGTGGGTGCAGAATTGTGGGCAAATAGGATATCTATGAATCTCTGTTTCAATGTTTCCTCAACAGGATCATCCAGCATGTTGAAGCCATACAAGTCATCGATAGTGTAGCCTAGGAATTCATGCTTAATGGACCTGCGTTAATGAGTGCTCTGTTCCAGGTAGCACTGCATGGTGTGACATTTCTCCAACCATACTTATGCCTGCCTGAGTGACATTCTGTAGGTCCATGCCTACTGGGAATTGAATTGGGATTACCCCAACTCATTTCACATAGGACCCATACAGCCGACCAACAGGGAGACTTTCATCCCATCAGCCTGGGCTGGATTTGAACTCAGAGGTGAAAGGCTTGTGTCCAACCCACTGCACCATATATTTTCATAATTCCCAACATTAAATGACTGATTAACGGTGTGAATAGCTGCTGACCCTCATTACTGATGGTGCTGTTCCACTCATCAGCCTGCTGCTACAGTCAATATAACATGTAGGTTTCCCTTCACCCAAAACCTGCAATAGCAGATATCAATCAGCACGCTATGTAACTCTAAAAAAAAACCTGAAGGAACACTCAGTTGATCCTATCATTCTCCATCAGGAGTTTCTAGATTTATGTGTATAACAGAGTGTGAGGCGCTGCTGTAGGCAGGAGCCACACTAGATACAATATCATAGCCACGATAATCTGTCCTGTACTTCTTGCTAGTGAGGCTCACAAAAGAACTCCCTTAATCTATTGATTTATTCTTTTTGTGTCTGTGACTTATACTTCCAGGTATGCAAACCACATGATAGTCAGAAAATGGAATGTGGCAACAATTAAGTGGATCCACCCATGTAATAAGAATGTTAATTGCTGTTTTCAGGTCACTGATAGAAAGCTATTAATATCATTACAAAACTCACGACAGATAATGAGAACCAGTGTTTACAATACAAGACAATATTATAATTTTTGTATATAAGTAATGACCATCACCTGGAAAATTGCTTTCAAAGAATTTCTGAGGCTGATTTGTCTGGGTATAGTATTCCAGTAGAGCCTGAATGGGAAGTGCAGCCAACCAGAAATATGTGCAGAGACTCGTACACCAAGGTGGGTCATGCCCGATTACGGGGGAGAATCAAGTGGCACACGCACCAGAAGAGGCCAGCCCAAGGATTACCCGAAATTGGCCCTTGGGCTTCATAATGGCCCGAAAATTAGACCTAATACGCGAGAGTACGCACTGTGTACTCTCGCGTTTTAGGTCTCCAATTGCCGGTTTCCTGCATGCACTGCGCATGCGCGGGAAACCGGCACTTCGTGAATTCAAAAGGGGGCGGTTCCTAAGTGAACCGCGTGCGCGCTACAGGCTGTGCGCACGCAGTGCACTTAGTGCTTTGAACGCGTAGGTAAGCATGGAAGATTTTACACATAAAGAAAGGAGGCGTAAGACCCTCTTTTAACAAGGTAAGTAGTTAATTAAGTATTATTTAAAAAAAATTTCAACAGGTTTATCTTTTTTAGAGACTTTAAAGAAAGGTAAGTTTATTTTTATAACTTTTAAAAAGATTTTAAATATTTTCAAAAATTTAATTTTTTGTTTAAAGTGGTTAATTTATTTAACTATACTTATTTTATTAATGTGATGGCTTTTTAAAAATTTAATTGAGGTTTAGCTGTTCTTTTGGTGGTGTGTAGGATTCATAGCTTTGACAGCCCTTGCTGTTAAAACTATGAATGAAAGATGGTGTGCTGCCATTGGCTCTAACTGAATCACGTGATCCCAGAGCTCGCATGAACTAATTGCGTCTCTGGGTCACGCAAGCACTGCACAACTGCAGCCTTGAAACTAAAGTTCGTGTGGGCCCTGAGGAAAAAGGTAGGCGCGGAGTGAGATATCGCGGGGAAGCCTTACCCCCGCGTGAACACTCACTGTTTAATTTCTGGGCCATTATTTCATCCGAGCTGGGCAGCACCTGTCACGTCTCCAGAGTCAGCTCGCCCATGTGGAGGGATCTAATTTCGGGCTGTCTGCCTTGCTGGCAGCGGCCCTCAGGTAAGTGTAGAGCAGAGATTGGAAAACAGGTGTGGGGCGATCGCAGGCTGGCTGCGAATTTCCCGGGGGGTTCCAAAACAGGTAATACACCCATCGTTAGCGTATATGAGGGGCCTAAAGCCCGTTTTAAGCAACCCAACATAAAATCTGGTTAAATGTATTTCGGATGTCCTTAGGACACTGGACTTGGTCGTTGAAAGTGAGCATCTTTGTTCCCATTTTACACCCGTCAAGTTGTTTTTAATGTAAGAAGAATAAGGAACCATCAGACGAGGAGAGCACAAATTTGGAGGCACCCAGCTGAGCGGTTTCATTGACCCTGTTGGATATTCCTGGACCTTAGTTGGGAGAAATGTGTCCACAGGCACCTGTTTAGTCATCTGCTAAGGGAGGTCCTGAAATCACGATCTCAAATCTCCACCAACCATACTGTCAGTGGCAGTGAAGCGCATCACAGTACTCGAGCTCTATGCCACTGGAGTGTTTCAGGGGGTCATCAGTGACATTGCATGCATAAGATAATGGTAACAGGTCACGAATGCCTTGTTTGTGAGGAAAAATGAATACATTATGTTCTCCATGGATAGCAGGAAACAGCCAGCATGTACCCTTGGCTTGTACCGACTTGCGGAGTTGCCCAAGATGCAGGGCATGATTGACAAGACCTGTGAGGGTCAGCAGGCTCCTGTGAAAAGGAGTGCCCCTGACATGAATTGAAAGTTGTACTACTCCAATTTCCTTCAGTGGTTGTGATAAAAATTATAGGCCCAATTTTAACCCTGCCTGACCAATGATGTCATTCAGACCCCAATGCGATCTTAACTGCCAATTGCACCACTGACGCTCAGTACCTGGCCTGACAGGATGAGCGCTCCTGCTCTTCCCGACCCCGCAAAAATAAATTTAAATTTACCTGCGGACTCCTCCTTGACTGGACCACAAGCTGAAACTGTGGAATGTCCACTGCGCATGCTCCCACCAGTATTTCCATAAAATGGCAATAGGGCCTATGTATATCATAGTATAATAATAGTATAAATTTGAACAAGAAGTATAAATAAACTAAGCTCAAGGAATAAGGAGGACTTCTTAAGAGCTTAGTCAGATCTTAACATTGCAAAAGTTTTGATGCAACACTACATTCAAGTGTCCCAATCCTATTTTCATTCTACACCAAGCCTTCTAGCAATCACAGCAAGATTGAGTAGTAGTTAAGCAATTTTCACAAGGATTTAGAGATGTTGAATATATATCAGTTCTGAAAAATATTAGTATGATGCTTCATTCTTATAATGGAAAGTTTAATGTTTGTTTAATAAAGTTATCAGAAGTGGCATAATACAGTACCATAAAGGGAAAATCTATTTAAAAATACTATTCGCAGTTTGCTTTCTTGTCATTATTAGATTCCATTTGCAACAGGTCTACACCCATGGAAGTGGACCAGAGCTGCAGTCTCTCTCCTCTCTCCCACCAGTTCCATCATTCCCATCATTCACTGTCCGAGGTCCTCCAGTCTTGCTTCTCTGCCACCCAGAATGATACTTGGGGTTAAAGGGTTAAATTATGAGGAGAGGCTGCATTAACTTAGCTTGTATTCCCTTGAGTTTACAAGATTTAGGGGTGATCTAATTGAGGTGTTTAAAATGGTTAAAGGATTCGATAGGGTAGATACAGAGAAACTATTTGCTCTGGTGGAGAATCCAGAATGGTCATCTCTGATGAACCCCAAACCTCTATCCTTGATTCCTGCTTCTTCATCAATTATATGTTACAATTCAGTGATAGCATCTGTAAGTATGGGGTCAGATTTCAGATGTACATGCTGAAGGGACTGAACTTTACCTCATTTGGTCCAGATTCATTTCCAAGGCTGTTGCTATGCTTTCGAATTGCCAGAATGACATTAAGAGTTGCCAGAGTCATAATTTTCAAGGCTCAAAAATGGGTAAAATCAAGCCATCCTCCTTGGTTCATGAAAGCACCTGGATGCCTCTGACCTTAACTTCTTCAACCTCTCCAGCAGCCACCTCAGACGAAGTCCAGATTAATCTTGGCAGGCTGCACAACCGTGTGCAGAACTTCCTTTCTCACATCCAATCTTTTGCTTAGACCATGGTCTTTCATCTCCAAAACATTGCCCACCTTCACTCGATCTCTCCCTCACCACTGCAGGAACTAAGATGCAAGAAAAGGTAGTTTGAGTGGACAAGGCGGTTGGAGGTGGGAATTCATGTGATGAAACCTCCAGGAATACGTCCAACCCTAACCTGAGAGAATATCTAAGGCAAACCTCGAAACTTGTCACAGAAAGCAATGGAGAAGTCAAGGATTGAGGTAGCATCTGTAGAGAGAACAGAGGTGTTGATATTTACAGGGTGGACATTTTGTCAGAATTCAGTCTCTGGTGGTTTATTGGTGATTATATATCTAAGTCCCTATATTTGGGTTTGTACCTGAGTCTGTATCCCACCACGAAACACATCTTCCCCTCACCTCCCCTTTAAGCATTCCGAAGGGATTGCTCCTTCCGCGACACCCTGGTCCACTCCTCTATTACCCCCAGCACCCTTTCCCCTTCGCCCGGCAACTTTCCGTGCAAGCGCAGGAGATGCCACACCTGCCCTTTTACCTCCTCCCTTCCCACTGTCCAGGGCCCCAAACACTCCTTCCATGTGAAACAGCGATTTACTTGTACTTCTTGCAATTTAGTATACTGTATTCGCTGCTCACGATGCAGTCTCCTCTACACTGGGGAGACCAAACGCAGATTGGGTGACCGCTTTGCGGAACACCTCCGTTCAGTCCGTAAGGGTGACCCCGAGCTTCCAGTCGCCTGTCACTTAAATTTCCGCTCCAAACACACTCTGACCTCGCCGTCCTTGGCCTCTTACACTATTCCAATGAAGTTCAACGTAAGCTTGAGGAACAGCACCTCATCTTTCGATTAGGCACTTTACAACCTTCTGGACTCAACATCGAGTTCAACAATTTCAGACCATAACCTCTGCCCCAACATTATTTTTTTTTTCTCTCTCACATGGCAGCTGTCGGTCATTCTGCCATTGCCATTTACACTTCATCTAGAGTCATCTTTTGTTTCTTAACTTGTTCCATTACCATGTCCTTTTGCCTTGCACCATCATCCCTTTTGTCTCTTAATCTCTCCTGCCTTCCATCCTATCACAGCCCTTCCCTTTTGTTCTTTCCTCCCCTCCCCCCTCTCCCTGCCCCTACACTTGCTTAAAAACCTGTTACATCTCCAACTTTTTCCAGTTCTGACGAAGGGTCATCGACCTGAAATGTTAACTCTGTTTCTCTCTCTACAGATCCTGCCTGACCTGCTGAGTATTTCCAGCATTTTCTGTTTTTATTTCTCTATCCCTCTCCTTGGCCACTGTCTCAGGTTGAACCAAAATGTTCGCAACCTTTGCGTCCTACCTGACCCTGAGCTCAGCTGGTGACCTCAAATCCTCTCCATCACCAAGACTCCCTACTTCCATCTGCATAATATTGCTCATCTCCGCCCCGCCTCAGCTTATCTGCTGCTGAAACCATCATCCATGCAATTGTTACATCTAGACTCGACTATTCCAATGCTTTGATGAAAGGTCATCGCCCTGAAACATTAACTCTGTTTCTTTCTCCACAGATGCTGCCTGACCTGCTGAGTATTTCCAACATTTTCTGTTTTTATTCCAATGCTCTCCTGGCCAGCCTCTCACCTTGCATCCATAAACTTGAGCACATCCAAAACTCTGCTGCCCATATCCTAACTCGCACCAAGTCCTGTTCATCCATAACCCCTGTGCTCACTGACCTACATTGGCTCCCAGTCCGGCAAGTCTCGATATTATAATTCACATCTTTATTTTCAAATCCCTCCATGGCCGCGTCGCTCCCTATCCCTGTAACCTCCTCCTGCTGTACAATCCTCCAAGGTCTCTGCACTCCTCCAATTTTGGCTTCTTGCGCATTCCTGATTTTCATCGCTCCACCATTGGCAGCCAGGCCCTCAGCTGCCTCGGCCCTAAGCTCTGGAATTTCTTCCCGAAACCTCTCTGCCTCTTTACCTCTCTCTTCTCCTTTAAGACGCTCCTTAAAAACTACCTGTTTGACCAAGCTTTTGGTCACCTGTCCTAATATTTCCTTATGTGGCTCGGTGTCAAATTTTGTTTGATAATGCTCCTATGAAACGCCTTGGGATGCTTTACTGTGTTAAAGGCGCTATATAAATGCAAGTTCTTGTTGTTGTCCTTGGTGGTTTATTGGTGGGTATTTAACTGAGTCCCTGGCAGTCTATTGTTGGGTATGTTTCTCTTTGATGTCAGAAAGGGTGAACTCTGGCAATCCTCATCTAATTTACTTGAAAATATGTGTTTGTACTGAATCAAGTGTAAGAGTACAGGGCTGGAAAATGCCATCACCGTGTGGGTTTGTAGAACATTCCAGGTAAAATATCTCTCCACACACAACTATTCTCTTAATTAGCCTATTGTTTCTCTAATGCTTTGTGATATAAAATATCACTTACTCTCCAGCATTTTTATACTTCCCTGCTTCCGTGATTTCCGATTAAACAAAAAAGGATTTACTGAAATGATGTTAAGCTGCTACGCAAGAAAATAATCCTCCAATGTCTCAGCAATAATTACTCTGGGACAAGAATTTCTGGTCAGAATCTTTGGGTTGATTAATACTTCAGCTCGATATAAAGATATGCATTGGACACATTTTTATCTTGAGGCTGTTTATCACACAGTAAACAACCAAAATGAAGACAATGTACTTTTATCTTATCGTTGCACTTGAACTGGGCTTTCGAGCCTTTTCTTCAGCTGCACCTCTATGGCTTTCAGTGGAGAAAGTTACAAGACATGCCGAGGTATGTAAAGAACTCAGATAAGTATTTTAATATTAAAGAAGGAATCTCTAATAATGTCCTTTCCTTTAGACACGAAGCTAGGTGGGAAAGTAAGCTGTGAGGAGGACGCAAAGAGGCTCCAAAGCGTTATAAATAGGTTAAGTGATTGGGCAAGAAGGTGGCAGATGGAGTATAAGGTGGGGAAATGTGAAATCATCTACTTTGATTCGAAGAATGGAAAAGCAGAATATTTTTTAAAAGCTCAGAAATTAGTTAATGTTTGTAAGGGTTGCGTGTCTCAGACGGTGCTGGTGCGAGGTTAGGCCTTCATTGCCTAATACTATTGCTTGCTCTGGTCTCCGGCCAGCCTTTTTGCAATAAGCACCTGTGAGTGGTTCGACCCACTCGCCCTTACGGTTCTAACACTGGACTTAAGTGCAGGGAGCAGTAATGCAGAGAAAAACTCAAATAGACCCGGGTGAATTGTACGAAATGGAAATCTTTATTGCATAGCGTCCAAAATCATGAAGTACATGTCATAGGCGCAAATTAACGAGAGTACAAGTATACATACATTCATAAAGCTTGGTCTATAGAAATGAAGAACGCACGGCACATCGTAAAAAGGGGAACACATTATACTTTAACCTTAATAAAACCACCCTTCCTTAACAATACCAACACTACGTCTAGATTTGTAGGATCGTAAAACATGCTCACCACTCGTGTTACTTCGGAGAATTTTAAAGTGAAGCACTCGAATCGTTTCGCTGCAGCGCCTGACTGTCACGTGTTTGGAAGGGTCTCTGTACCCCACTTGTTTATTTTCGCTGCTGCGACAAGCAGGCCAGACTCCCTGTTGTCATGAAGAACTCGACGGACCTCGGACACAGTTCAAAGAAGAGTCTTCCTGTGCTCGACACCCGTTGTCAGTAGACTTCAATGAAAAGTTCTTTATTTATATTTTCGGGCGCGGTCGGGGTTTACTGACCGTGGCGGCACGTGGATTCTTCTCCTTTTCTTCTCGTCTCGTCTCATCTCTTCGGGCCTCCAGGTCCAGACACCGTTTACCGACACTCGGGATGGTGCACCCGGTCATTTGCTCTTGTCGGGGCGGCTCGTTCCGATTGAGCTCCACTCAACACTCGAATAATCGACCAGTACGGCTAAAAGTCAAGAGTCAACAGAGTCCAGAGAGAAAATCAAAAGCTCACCAGTCAAGCGAGTCCATGAAGCGGCAAGCGAATAAGAGTTCAGCAGTCAGC
Source organism: Squalus acanthias (assembly GCA_030390025.1). Lineage (NCBI taxonomy): Eukaryota > Metazoa > Chordata > Chondrichthyes > Squaliformes > Squalidae > Squalus > Squalus acanthias. Next base: position 75,804,699 of record CM059431.1, read on the forward strand.
AGCGAGATAAGAGAATAAGAGACCGATGGACATTTGTTCACTATAGTTATAGTGCTGTGTTCCGCTTATCTCCCGCTCAAATCTTAATGTTTGTCCTTTGTGTAATATTGACGCTCAAAACTCCCAGCATGGGGCGGTTATCTTCCTTAACGGGTTTCGGTAGCACCTGAAACTGGCCAACTATCCGTTAATGTTTTCCCCATTGTTGACCCAGCCAGGATGTGTATGAATCGTCTCCCTGACTGGTTTTGGGGGCCCCCGAATACTTGCTTAATCACCCGTCGATGTCTCTCTCATTGTAGAGCCGGGGGGGGTATTTGTGTATTGATGTGTCTGGATGGGCCTTCGATTGCCCAGTACAATGATCCTTACTTGTGCATGGAAAACGATTCCAGCACTTATATCTTTGCTATTGTTTCAAATGCAAACGGATTGCATCCTGTCTTTATCAGTGTTTACCGAGTATGATCCAATCTTATACTAAATGTATATTCGACGCCATTTTGTCTGCCCACTGTGTTTCTGGAAGCTTCTGCCACGATGCTCGGCGGCCATTTTACAGGCTTCTGTGTCCTTTATTATCAGGACAGCATTTCGTTTAATAAAACTGATCAAACGAATCTGCTTCTCTTGTGTTATTTTGAATCGTGATAATTGCGAAACTTTACAGTCCCACCTGTTGATGCGAATAACTCCGCTTATCGTATCAATTAAAAATGGTGGTGAGCAAAATTATCCCGATTCTCCACATCCAAACACTCCCAGTAATTAAACTATCTATGGCCTCCATGCAGTCCTCATTTCCCAGAGAAATTACATTGTCTAAACTTGGACAAATCGTAGGCAGCATTGCCTTTAAACTTACACTGCGTATACTCCTTCCAGGTGCGAAAAGGCCGATGCCTCTCGCACCACCTGTATATGCATGTTTTATTATAAAAGGAAAAATAATCAAACCAACTGTTTTGAAAATACAAAAGTTCCAAACTTAGTTACACATACTCATAACTAACAACAACTACAAAACACACATGGTAAAATGGAGCGGTGTCATCCTGGCCGTTTACGCGGTACTTTCCTCATTCACGCGCACGTAATGTTCTCTCCACTCCCCTGTGTTCTCCTGCTTTGTGAGGCGTTTGCCTCTTTTGCAGTGTACGATCAATAGGTACACTACAATTATAACTTGGCACACAACCAAAATGTGGGAGGCTATCCTGATCCATGACGGAACTTCAATATTAGTGAACAGATCCCACCACGGTGGGGTTACTATGTCCAAAATTTCTGTCCCTATCTCTACAGTCTTTTGTTCCAGGGTGTAAAAATGTTTCTGTGATACCATGACGGCCTTTAAAATCTTGGTGAGGTGTTCAGGGAGAGGGGGAATGATGTACCCGAAATGCGCGACGAATCGCTGCAAGTCTGTGAAATTCTCTTTTACTGTGAGGTGAACAGTGGATGGTTCAGGGATCAGGACAATTCGCTGTTGTGCCACTTGAACTTCAGCCCTGGGTTTAAAACAGAATCTGCTGTCACTCACCGGACACCGGCTGTGCTGTCCATGCTGGTAGTGTTGCGCTGCATTGGTAACGCAATACGTTCCACCCCCTATGTATGCCACCTGCGGAGGCACATGATCTTGTGTCATTGCTTCCATGGTGCAATTCATGGGCTTCGCGCCAGCCATTCTGAACCCACATTGTGGTGTTAAAAAGGCATTCAAGTGCTGGGGACACAGGATGATGTGTGCTCTCCGGCCACGACAACCTGTCATCGTTTGCTCCCAGCGGATGACGTAAGGTGGGACCGCTGCGTAGCGAATGTGGGCTCCCCCCTGAATGACACCAATGTTCTCCACCCGGTACACCGGGGCAGGCATTGCTGTGTCGCCCAACACTGGCATCCATACCACTATACCCATGATGGTATGATTTGACTGTCCGCAGTCCACTGGGACTGGGTAAGCCTCTGAGGCTAGCCTGAGCTGGCACCGGCTTAATGCGTTCTGAAAAGGGTGGAGCGCCTGCAGGTGTTTGTTACTTATCCAGGACGGGACCAAGCCTTGTTTTAAATCCTCCAAATTACTGCGGCCCTCGCCCAGTAACCACGCCCCGTATAGTACGCACACCTCGTTCTGCGCAGCTTGATCGGATGCATTTCGATCTTCCCTGATCAGGGCATTTACCGTCTCGCGTGCTTCTCCAGCTCTGCTATAATCTCCTTTAATTATAGTGTCATGGCCTGGTCCTCATGTAACTCAGACCCTACTACCTTGTTCTCGTTTGTGAGGATGCTTTTTAACTGTGTTTTTAAACCGTTGATCTGGGTCTGCAGCTCCACATTGTCTAGAGCGTTGACCACAGACGTTCCCGTATTAAAAGCAGTGAACACATCGTTCACAACACCCCTTCTTTGTCTCCCCACCTGACCCAAAACTTCGTGTGGTGTGGTGTATAAGCTTGTTTTGTCAACCTCTGCAAAATCAAACTCATAAAATTGCCTGAACATGTTTGTTAACAGGACCTGGTACAATTGTTCCGTTTCTTTGGGACACCACTCTGGTAAATGCACCTCGGTGAGATTTAGAATCACCGCAGCCACCGCGTAATGTACCCCTTGATATAGTATCTGGTCCGTTGGCACCAGTACCAGACCATTCCCGGGCCCCTTAGTGGTTTTAGGACACCCTTCCTCCTGAGCCAAAGCCACCAGAATCGTGGGCGGAGACTTCCGTGGGCGCGTGATGAGTTCAGTGGCGTTTACCGGGATCGGGGAGAATGGAGCTCCGCACCCCTTTGTGCTGACATCCCACCTCATCCCTTTCCCGTTATCCTGCCACTGGTGTACGAAAAATATGGATATACCCTTGGGGCAAACGTACTTCGATCCCCACATAAAAACATATATTCCCTCATCCGGTTCCCACCATTTGTCCCAACAGACTTTCAATTGTCCGTTAGTCCCCGTAATTGTCCGATGGGTATTGTTACCCAATTGCTCCCACTCGACCGAGGAATTTCTCATAGTCTTGCTTAACTTCCATAACCACCACCATCGGCTCAATGGGACCTTCCCATTGCATGTCAAACAAATCCTTTTGCCGACGGTGATGCTGATTCTGGGTGCAATGATCCTCCCCCTTGGACACAGTAAAGAAGTCTCTTTGTAGGCAAATCCGGATGCGCTGGAGTATTCCGTCGAATTCGTTCCCAGCCATCCCGGCCACCTTCCCTTGTGGAAATAAGTGGCGGTTTCCTCAGCCTCTCGCTCCCCGGTCCCATCCGTCGCGATGGGGGCCGTGTCCCCGGAGCAACCAAACACAACGACATCCTTGGTGAGGCCCCGATAGGCCTATCCATATCTGATCGTTGCGAGCACTATCAGAATCCTTTCCATCTTTCCTGGTTCCTGTGATCAGATAAAATGATGTAGCCAGCCTCCCAAGAGTCTCTGGCTTTTGTGAAGGGTGAGCGGGTCCCTTGACCTCGTCTCACGTAAAAAAACATGTATGCTGGATAGACTTTAACTATTCCTATCACTAACTCCCATCATTTTACCATTTACTTTTAAAATTAAACTACAAACTTACCAAACTTAAAAACACTATAATCTTAAACTTATCCTAAACTTAACTGTACAGCGCCGCCCGTTCCCAGGGCGGCCTACCTAAATTCTGCGAAGGCTGCCACGAGCTTTTCCCAGTGGTGGGGGGGCACTGACCCCTTCCTTTGATCTGCCGCAGCCTGTCGCTGCTGCGCTGGGACTGGGATCTCCCTGGGCTGCCTTGAACTTACGCCTGGGGGTGTACGGGGGATTTGACCATGACTTCCTGGGCTGGGGTGTCCGACTTGACCTACGGAGGGCTACCTTGGGCAAGATCTCCAGGGCCGACGGTCCGGGAACCGAGACTTCCACCGTCACGGCCTGTGGTCCCACCACAGCCGCCGGCTCTGTCTCCCCTGGCTCCGCCCCCCTGGGCTCGGGATTTGCAGTTTCTGACTCCACCCTACTTGTCTCTCCAGTATGTGGACCTCCACTCACAATCATTATCTCCGCTATGGGCGAGACTTCCAGGACCGACGGACCGGGCACCGAGACTTCCACCTTCACGGCCTGTGGTCCCACCACAGCCGCCGGCTCTGTCTCCCCTGGCTCCGCCCCCCTGGGCTCGGGATCTGCAGTTTCCGACTCCACCCTATGTGGAACTCCACTCGCAATCCCTGTCTCCCCTATGCTTGGGTCGAGGGCGGGACCTTCGTCCTCCGACCCCACCACCTCTCCGACCGGGTCACTACCTTGATCGAGCTCTCCGAGCTCTTCCTCATCTGAATCCCAACCCCAAGAAAAGATCCTACACTTTTCCAGAATGTCCTCTCCCCTCAAGCAGGCTGCTTTACCGGTCTGTGTGCCCTGCGGTTCTACCCGGGGCTGAGAATCCCCACTCGCAGGTTTGGCCCCTGTGATTGGCCCCTGTGCACCCGGTTTATACAGCTTGCACTGGTTAATGTGGAACCATTTCGTGCGCCGGGGTACCTTTACGGCGTACACCATGGGACTCACCTTATCTACAATACTGTAGGGTCCCATATACAGTGGTTCCAAACTCCCTACTCTGGCATAGTTCCTAACCATGACCTGATCTCCGACTTCCCACTCCTGCTTCTTACGGGGTTCCAGCAACAGGCGATTGCCCTGGTGCTGTCTTCCCATGTTCCCAGCCGCCTGCTCATAAACCTGCTTCAGGCGCTCCAAGAGGGTCTGGACAAACTTGTCCCGTTTCACCTCTTGGAGCTGATCCTCAGTGAGCACCGGGGCTAGTACATGGGTGGGGGTTCGCATGATCCTCCCAGTGATCACCTCGTACGGGGAATACCCCGTACTCTTCGACTGGCTGGCCCGGATTCCCATGAGGACTAGAGGCAGAACCTCCGCCCATTTTTGGGGCGAGTTCATAGTCTCTTTCCTCAGCTTCTCCTTGAGGGTCCGGTTCATGCGTTCAACAATCCCTGATGACTGGGGATTGTGCGCTACGTGCCACTTCCCTTCAATGCCCAAAAGCATGAGGGTGTTCTGCATCACCTGGCCGGTGAAATGACTCCCTTGGTCTGACTCCACAAAACGGGGGAGTCCCCACTGCGAGAACACTTCCCGGACCAAGATCTTGGCAGTACCCAGCGCCGTAGCTGTTCTACAGGGGAAGGCTTCTACCCATTTGGAAAACACATCCACCAAGACGAGGCAGTATTTGTAGCCTCCCTGGGTGGTGGGCAGGGGCCCTATGTAATCGATTTGTATCGACTGCCATGGTCCCTCCACCCTCCTGATGTGCCCCATGTGCACTTTCCTTTTCTGGGGGTCTGGGTTGTTTGCAGCGCACACAAGACAGCTTGCACAGAACTCGCGGACCTGCTCCCTGAGTCCCGGCCACCATTCCGCCTGCTCTACCCGTTGCCAGGTAACCTCGGGCCCGGGGTGTCCTGCCCCCGGCCCCTCATGAGCCAACTGGAGGAATTCCCTCCTGTGCTGCTGCGGCACAACCCACTGTTCCTCGCGGAACAGCATGCCTTCTTTAACGGAGAGGGTTGCCGTACTGTACGGGCCCTCTACCTGCTTGCCCTCAGTAATCGTTCTGAGAACTGCTTTTAGGGCGGGATCCTGGTTCTGGACGGTCTTAAGGTCTAGGGGCAGTGCTACCCTGGTGTTCCCGGGATTCCCTTCCCTGCCTTGGATCGCTGCCACGGGTCCGGGTCCATAGGGGTCCCAGAAAATGCCGTTACAGGCACCCTCCCTGGCTAGCGCATCCGCCTGCTGGTTGCCCTCCCCACGGGGCTCTCTGGAGGAGTGAGCCTTCACCTTATGGATGAAAATCTCCCCTTCTTCCCCTACTGCTGCTAGGATCTTTTCCAGCAAGGGCTTCACCGTTAAAGGTCGCCCGTCCGCGGAGGTGTAGCCACGGCGGGACCAGATGGCCAGGTATTCCGTACACGAATTGCACGTAAACATACTGTCCGAACAAATCGTGTATGGGGTTGGGAAGATCTCTGGGTGGGTAACTACATACGCCACCGCAGACAGCTCAGCCTGCTGCGCGCTCATCGTGCTGGGGAGCTTAATTGCCAAGGCAAGGTTTGCCGCAGGGTCATAAACTCCACACACCGGGAGTCGTTCGCCAGCGGACACTGTGCTGGAACCATCAACATAAATCTCGCGACCAGTGGGATGTATCCCGGCCCGCAAATCTATGTTGAACTCCCACACCCCTTCCACCGAACACTGGTGGGCTGTTCCGGGGTATACCAAAGACCTTTAACTCTAAGATCCATCTGGGAGAGGAGAAGGGTCCAGCGTGCAATACGAGCGCTGCTTACGGTCCCATCCTTAATCCTCCCATCCAGAAGCATCTTGGTTGGCGTGTGATGGGTGAGGAGAGTGATGGGAGAGAGCCCTGTGAAGATCGCTGATCTTTTCACAGCCCAATGCGTGGCTAAAAGATGCCTTTCGCAGTTGGAAAAACTCCTCTCCACATCCGTTAACACCCTGGTCGAATAGACAACCGGCCTCAGCTTGCCGTGACGCTCTTGGAGCAGCACGGCGCTCAAGCTGTCTCCGCTGGCAGCTACCTCCAGGAAAAACTCCTCCCCCTCATCTATGGCCCCTAAAGCTGGCGCGGTCTGTAGATCCCTTTTTAACTTCTCGAATGCTGCCTGACAACCCTCGTCCCAAGACCACTCCACTCCCTTATGGAGGAGTCGGAGCAGCGGAGCTGCTGTGGCCGCATAGTCCTCGATGAAGTCTCTACAGTAACCGGTCAGTCCCAGAAAGGACCTCACACCCGTTATGGTGTTGGGAATCGGTAACTCCTGCACCGACTCCCTCCTAGCCTTATCTATGGCTCTTTCCCCAGCGCGAATGGTCAGACCCAGGAATTTTACTTCCTGCTGACCGATCCGTGCTTTCTTAGGGTTAACTTTAAAACCCTTTCTCGCTAGCAGCTCCAATAACTCGGCTAACAGTGGTCCATGCTCCTCCCTTGAGTCCGTGAACAGGAGCAAATCATCCACGTACTGCACTATCTGATTGGGCTGACTAAACTCCTTTAAACTTCCTGCCATACACTGATGGAAAATACTGGGGCTGTTGTGGAAACCCTGTGGCAAACAGTTCCATGTGTACTGTTGTCCTTTAAAAGTAAAGGCAAACTTGTACTGGTCCTCTCGCCGCAGCGGGATGGACCAAAAACCGTTCGAGATATCCAGCACCGTGAACGTGGTCGCGGACGCTGGGATACTCCCTATTAGGTCAGCAACTGCTGCTACTGTGGGCGCGCAGGCGGGGATATTACTGTTAAGGACTCTGTAGTCCACCGTGGCCCTCCACGAATTATCCGGCTTCCTTACCGGCCATAATGGGGAGTTCACGTGTGTGGCTATCGGCCTCAACACGCCCTGCTGCACCAATGAGGACATTGCTGTCTCCATGTCGGGTTCTGCTTCTTTGGGGAAGTTATACTGCTTTTGGGGCCGGGTCATGGGGTCCCCGTCTATGCTGACCTCAAACCCGGTTACCCTCCCACAATCGTGCTTGTGGGTTGCAAACGTGTGCATATTATCTGACACGTACGTTTGCATGTCCGTTGGGACATCCGCGACCATAAGCTCGAGGTCGTAACCTCCGGATGGCTTCATGGTACACAGGGCCCCTTTTCCTTCCTTCCCTGGGATTAGAACTACCTTGCCTTTCCCACCCTTGGCTCCCCAGAGACAGTGATTCCTAAGGTCCACGAGGATCCCGTGTTCCGCTAGGAGATCCGATCCGAGGATACCTCTGCCACCCCACTCTTGCCATTTCATCAGTATGCACTTCCATGTGGTGTGGAGTGCTCCTAAATGAATGGAGAGCGGAATGCAGAACGCGCCAGCCTGCTCTTTTCCCGTGAACCCCGCTAATGTGAATGGGACCTTGGTAGACAGTGGTGAGTCAAAGGGCCTATCTGTATGGATCACGGTGCATGAAGCTCCCGTGTCCAACAAGTAACTACCCTTCTGCTTCTCTACCTCCATCTCTACCAGGGGTCTTTTCCACGCATCATAGCTGAGCGGACACAGGTAGACGGGCTGCGCGGGCTCTAGTCATTGGGTACCGGTCGACGGGGTTGTGGCATCTGTGGGGCCGGTAGCGACTGCTACCCTCCCTTGTGAAATCATAAGGGACCGCATGGCTCCCAACATTGATTCTATCGCATCGGGATGGATAGGCACACCAGCTCCTTTCTCGGAGACAGGCGCTTGGGTTCGGACTGCGGGAGCTCTGTCCCTGGAGTCCTTCCAGGGATTCCTGCAGTTTTTACGCCAGTGACCTGTCTTCCCGCACCCGTAACAAACACCACTGGGTTGTGGGGCGCGATTTCCCTCCTGATGCCACTCTTTCTGAGCCGGAGCTGCGGGCTTTGCCTCATGCACCTTTCCCTTAAGGGGACGCGCTCCCGTGCTCCTAGTGTTCCGATACCCTATGGTGAGTCGATTTAGGACAGACTCCTCTGTTGTGGCGGGGTTAGTGGGATCAAACCACGCTCTGGCCTGCTCCCTGACGGCTGGCAAGCTGTTGGCTACTAGACACCTGAGCCAATGAGCTTTCCCGGCGCCGTTCAGAAAAGTGCGCGCTGGCGCACCTGGGCAGCTACGCTGGTATACTGGCCACAGTCTGTCGGCGAAACCTTTGGGGGTTCTCCCTCCATCTGTATGGTTTGACTCAATCTGACGAACGGACCTTCGTCATCTGCCCCTAACACTTCTAGGACCTCGTCCCGTAACTCCCCATAGGTTTTATTTCCCTTCTTGCTCTCGTCGGAGAGACACTGAAGGATCGAGCTATCTAAAGAGAACAGCAACATTTTGGTCTTTTCCTCATTGTCGCAGCCATTAATTGCTGCGGTCTGTTCTACTTCCCTAAAATGTACGGAAGGGTCGTCTGACTCGGACAGCTTCCGTACATGGCTAATCATTGCTCTCAGCTGGTGTGAGCTGTGGGGCAATAGAAGTTGGTTCAGGATATCCCCGTCTTCCCCATTGTCTGCATTCGGGCCTCTCTTGTGACCTCAGAGTGGACATATTGGTCCCGGTCTCGACGCCACCTCCGGGGATTGTCCTACCTCGGGAACCTTCTTCTCTATTTCCACCACTTCCTCCCTTACCCAGGTTGCCGAATAGCTGGGTGGCACGGAGGGCACCGTGGCAAATACCTCCTCTGCTTTGTCTGGTAGGGATTTTGGGAATTCCCTACCCACCTGTGGCTGGTTTGCTGACGGGCTGATGAGACACACCAAGCCGTTTGCCTTATTCAGGGCCTCTCTTAGGTTCCCTATCTCCTTCTGGCAAACACTGTGGTCGGCTCCCTCATGCCTATCCTCGAGGGCCATCTTACATGCCGCCCTAACTCCCTTCAAGCTTTCTTCCTGGGCTTTTATCTGGTTAGCTAGGCGGACACACCGTTCTCTAATCCAACCCTCGTTTAATTTTGCTTCCGTGACCTGACATTCTAGGTAGTCAATTTTAGCCTCATGTTGGTTGGCTACTATTTGGCATTCCTGATGTAACGCATTCAATGATGCAATGAGTTTCTGTCCTCCCGTGATCTTTTCCTCCATCTCAACTTCCATATCCCTGATCTGAGCTGCCTGTGCCACAATGACCTGGTCCGAAAGTTGGACTTGCTTCTTGTAGCACATCAGCCAGACCGCTTTCTCTACCGACTTCTTATGCTCTTTACTGCCTGTCCATTTGATGGCGGCGTCTAGCGGACGCTTATCCATCAGTAGGTCACTTATCCACTTTTTGGTTAAGTTAACCTTCCCAAACACATAGTCGGCTACTCTCTCATCCATCACATTTCGCCTATTCAAACCAGGGTCTAAAACATTACTCTCCTGCTGCCAATGTCCTGCCGCGGTCGCCATTTTCTGTAAGGGTTGCGTGTCTCAGACGGTGCTGGTGCGAGGTTAGGCCTTTGTTGCCTAATATTATTGCTTGCTCTGGTCTCCGGCCAGCCTTTTTGCAATAAGCACCTGTGAGTGGTTCGACCCACTCGCCCTTACGGTTCTAACACTGGACTTAGGTGCAGGGAGCAGTAATGCAGAGAAAACTCAAATAGACCCGGTTGAATAGTACGAAATGGAAATCTTTATTGCATAGCGTCCAAAATCATGAAGTACATGTCATAGGCGCAAATTAACGAGAGTACAAGTATACATACATTCATAAAGCTTGGTCTATGGAAATGAAGAACGCACGGCACATCGTAAAAAGGGGAACACATTATACTTTAACCTTAATAAAACCACCCTCCCTTAACAATACCTACACTATGTCTAGATTTGTAGGATCGGAAATCATGCTCACCACTCGTGTTACTTCGGAGAATTTTAAAGTGAGGCACTCGGCTCGTTTCGCTGCAGCACCTGACTGTCACGTGTTTGGAAGGGTCTCTGTACCCCACTTGTTTATTTTCGCTGCTGCGACAAGCAGGCCAGACTCCCTGTTGTCATGAAGAACTCGACGGACCTCGGACACAGTTCAAAGAAGAGTCTTCCTGTGCTCGACACCCGTTGTCGGTAGACTTCAATGAAAAGTTCTTTATTTATATTTTCGGGCGCGGTCGGGGTTTACTGACCGTGGCGACACGTGGATTCTTCTCCTTTTCTTCTCGTCTCGCCTCGTCTCTTCGGGCCTCCGGGTCCAGACACCGTTTACCGACACTTGGGATGGTGCACCCTGTTACTTGCCCTTGTCGGGGCGGCTCGTTCCGATTGAGCTCCACCCAACATTCGAATAATCGACCAGTACGGCTAAAAGTCAAGAGTCAACAGAGTCCAGAGAGAAAATCAAAAGCTCACCAGTCAAGCGAGTCCATGAAGCGGCAAGCGAATAAGAGTTCAGCAGTCAGCAGCGAGATAAGAGAATAAGAGACCGATGGACATTTGTTCACTATAGTTATAGTGCTGTGTTCCGCTTATCTCCCGCTCAAATCTTAATGTTTGTCCTTTGTGTAATATTGACGCTCAAAACTCCCAGCATGGGGCGGTTATCTTCCTTAACGGGTTTCGGTAGCACCTGAAACTGGCCAACTATCCGTTAATGTTTTCCCCATTGTTGACCCAGCCAGGATGTGTATGAATCGTCTCCCTGACTGGTTTTGGGGGCCCCCGAATACTTGCTTAATCACCCGTCGATGTCTCTCTCATTGTAGAGCCGGGGGGGTATTTGTGTATTGATGTGTCTGGATGGGCCTTCGATTGCCCAGTACAATGATCCTTACTTGTGCATGGAAAACGATTCCAGCACTTATATCTTTGCTATTGTTTCAAATGCAAACGGATTGCATCCTGTCTTTATCAGTGTTTACCGAGTATGATCCAATCTTATACTAAATGTATATTCGACGCCATTTTGTCTGCCCACTGTGTTTCTGGAAGCTTCTGCCACGATGCTCGGCGGCCATTTTACAGGCTTCTGTGTCCTTTATTATCAGGACAGCATTTCGTTTAATAAAACTGATCAAACGAATCTGCTTCTCTTGTGTTATTTTGAATCGCGATAATTGCGAAACTTTACATGTTGGTGTTCAGAGGGATCTGGGGGTCCTTGTACATGAATCACAGAAAGTTAACATGCAGGTACAGCAAGCAATTAGGAAGGCAAATGGTACGTCAGCCTTTATTGCAAGGGGGCTGGAGTACAAGAGTAAGAAAGTCTTGCTGCAATTATATAGGGCTTTGTTAAGACCACACCTGGAGTACTGTGTACAGTTTTGGTCTCCTTATCGAAGGAAGGATATACTTACCTTACAGGGGGTGGAACGAAGGTTCATTTTTTTAAAGAGGAAAAACAACTCTTTCACACTATCTTTGTGAAAAGAGAAAGTTTGGCCCCTTTGTCTTAATATTGTAAAGCTAGAAATTACTGCTGGTGATAACAGTGTCTGCTATTTCAATGGAGGCATTAGCCAGTTTATTTTAAGTGGGTAAGCTCTTCCATTTAAATTGTGGGGAGGGCAATATCACCTGAAAGCAATAATTCTTTGTTCATATTGTCACCAAAAGTAATTTCTAGTCTTTGGTGTTACTGGCAGTGCATTTGAAATTCATCATTCATTAAAAATGTTCAATATTTTAAATGCAGGTACAAAACACAATTTAAATGCGTTTAGAAACTATACATTGTATGAGATTAATATTAATTTAGTTTTTCATTTACAAAGTACAGATGCACGGTAAATTGAATAGACTCAGGGGACGAATTGCTCTGATTGCTGCGTGTAGTGAATTATAAATACACGTGTAAGTCCTGATTTTTACTCTGCCCGCCCAACGGGATTGGAGTGGATGGATAATAAAAATGGCGGTCAGACGCTCCCCGCTGCGTTGCAAATGCATTTGTGCCATCCGCCATTTTAACTGCTTCAGCAGCGTTGGAGCAGCCCAGTGCAGGCAGGCAAGGGCCTCATTAATGTTTAAATATCAGGGTCCGATGACATCATTCGGACCCCAACTTAATCTTAACTGCCAATCGCGGCAGTGATGCCCAGTGAAAGCTTGCATCAAGCTGGAGTAGAGACAGAAGAGGCCAACAAAAGTAATTTTTCAAGTTTTTTTATGTTTCCTTCTGGGCATGGTTTGCTTCCTCTCCCCCGACCGCGACTGCCTCAGGACTGCCCCTTGACGACTTACCTTACATGAGCGACCGTTCCCTCAGATCCCCAGAGACCAACTAAAATTCTGCCCCTGTCAGGTAGGGATTCCTGCCGGGTTTGGGCAGGATTCTAAGCTCCATCATTTAAATTAGGCCTGAGAGTTACAATCTCCCAGGCCTCAGGCTGCGGTGCTGGACGGTTTGCCACCAGCGTCAGCCTCTGCAAGCCGTACTTTGGCCTGAGTTAAAATTGGGTCTATAGATTTCCTAAACATAGCAACCAGAGGAGCTCTTACCACTGGAATCAATTTTGGTTTTCCATTTCAAAAGTGGTGAGCTGGGCAAGGGCCCGGAGGAATTGGCGAGGGATATGTATTAATTTCCTGGGCACTCCTAATCTGTATGAGTGAGTGGAGCAGGCCTGCGCCAGCGGAATGTCTGGTCCAGGCTACTGACTTGAACTCAGAAAGGCGGTGCAATGAAGGTTCACTAGATTGATTCCTTGGATGAGAGGGCTGTCCTTTAATGAGAGATTGTGTAGAATGGGCCTATACTCTCTGGAGTTTAGAAGAATGAGAGGTGATCTCATTGATACATACAAGATACTGAAGGGGATTGACAGGGTAGATGCTGAGAGGTTGTTTCCCCTGGCTGGAGTGTCGAGAACTAGGGGGCATAGTCTCAGGATAAGGGGTAGGCCATTTAAGACTGAGATAAGGAGTAATTTCTTCACTCAGAGGGTTGTGAATCTTTGGAATTCTGTGCCCAAGAGGGCTGTGGATAATGAGTCTTTGAGTATATTCCATACTGAGATAGATAAATTTTTGTACTCTAGGGGAATCAAGGGATATGGAGATCAGGTGGGAAAGTGGAGTTGAGGTGGATGATCAGCCATGATCTTATTGAATGGCAGAGCAGACTCGAGGGGCCGTTTGGCCTACTCCTGCTCCTATTTCTTATCTGATGTTCTTATATAGGTGGATTTGGGTCATATCAGGAGTGACCCTAACACAGTGCTCAGGCAAAGGTGGAGAAGCAGCATTGGCTTTAAGATTTTTGTTGCCTCATTTAAGGCTTGGAGTAGATGAAGAAGCAGTGATTTAGCCACTGCACTGTGAAAGGACCAGAGGTTGTGAGCTCTAAGGGTTTGCAATCTAAAGGAAGCTGATGAATGTGGAGTGAAATTATCTAAAGAACAGTGCATAGAGGATGAGTAGGAGACAACAATGTTAGGATGAGAAAACAGAATGGGGGAGCTCTGGCAAGCCTTGGAGTTCATTGAAAAAGAGTCAGAGAATAAATCATCAATTGCAGCAAAAGAGCAACTTGCAGTGATATAAAGCAATAGGCAGTTACACTGTATAGGCCTAGAAATTGGATATAGCCACGAAACAGGCAGTGTTAAGGCCTAATGATCTTAATCTGCACCACCTCAAAATAGTCTAGGTAGCAGGCAAAATTCGTGCTTACTCCTCATTAACGTGATTATAGTATTGATTTCAGCCTAAAACTGCTGCTCATTGGCTTAACGCTCAACAGGTGGACCATTATTGGGGTCAGTCTAATTCCCAGTCATGTGTGGCACAGGCTTTATTCAGTACTTAAAGGGGAGGTGCATTGATGCTACAGCACCTCATTGTGAAGCCAGTTGGAACTGCAGCTGCCAGAAGAAGAAGAAGAAGAAGAAGAAGAAGAAGAAGAAGAAGAAGAAGAAGAAGAAGAAGAAGAAGAAGAAAAAGGTACTGCAAAGTCATGGCAGAAAGCCCTCAAAGGGAGAAAGCCCAGAGGATTTCTGATGCAGCTCTGGAGGCACTGGTTGTGGAGAGGAGGCAGGCTGTCCTCTTCCCCAACACTGGAAGGAAGCCCTCGCCACTCACCACCCGAAAGCTGTGGCAGGAGATAGCTACCTGTGTGATGGCCAGTGCTGTAGTTCCAAGGCCGGCCATCCAGTGCCGGAAGCAGTTTAATGACCTCACACTAGTGGTCAAAGTGAGTGAAGGCTTCAGCAAATGCCATATCCCACCATCTGCACCACAAGCCTCACACATTACACCACACCCCCAGCATTCAAATACCAACAAACTCTACCTATCACCACTCACACCTCACAATCATAGCTTCACTTCACTCTTACAATCTTACTACTTGTGCAACACTCACAGGCACATCTCACACCTTGCACACACTGACAGCTATTCAACTATGGCAGGCACATCACCCAAACACACTGCTCTACACTCACTCACACACTTATCTTCTCTTGCAGGCCAAGGTCACACATAACCAGAGGGAGCAGTGGCAGACAGGCGAGTTTTGGATGACCTCAAGTTTATGTAGGGTAGAATGTGGGAGGCCAGCCAGGAGTGCGTTGGAATTGTCAAGTCTAGAGGTAACAAAGGCATGGATGAGGGTTTCAACAGCGGATGAGCTGAGGCAAGGGCGGAGACGGGTGATGTTACGGAGGTGGAAGTAGGCGGTCTATGTTATGCTGCGGAAATGTGGTCGGAAGCTCATTTCAGGGTCAAATATGACACCAAGATGGCAAACTGCAACAGCTTTTTGATATTCAACAGAAATCACCATGACTGTTACATTTTAATGCATTTTATTACTAATCCGCAGTTCGACTGAGTTTTTATAAAAAACAAAAATTGTGTATTTCATTTTTTGAAGTCTTTTTGGGGAATGTGGCAGTTTCTAAACAATCCTCCCACCTCATTGCAAACATCAGAATTCCATTGAAACACTCCAACATCTAAATCAGGCGTCACAATTTTTCCATGTAGCTATTACAAATAGTTTGTAAAATTGATGGAGTTTTAAAATCTGCTATTGGAGCTGGGTTTGCGGTGGAGGAGCAGCTGGAGACTTACTGACGGCATATTTTGCCGAAGCTGCTGCTCTCTGGGCAGCCGTGTTCTCACTGGCAGGTCTCAGTAAAAAGGTCTGGCTTTTCCCTCACTTCCTTCAGTCTGTATTTTACACATTTGCACAAAGAGCCACTTGCTCTGAGCTTGCGCTTACAGAGCAGAACAATCCCACCGGGCCATGCCCGAGAGCGCGTTCATCTCCTCCAATCAAGACACACTGACTGCACTATGCAAGAGCTGAAAGCCAATCAAATGAAACTCTCCCCCCGCCACACATTGTCCCGTGCTCTCTGCAGCTGCTCGCACTTCGTCCGTTGGGCCCCTCCCCCCGCTCCAGCTCGCCATTGTGCGCCGAACCTGACAGATGGCGCACCTTAGAGGGAACATTGGGTCTAAGGTAATGGAGTGTTGTTGCAAGTGGGGAACGCCTTCATTATTATTTAAAGGCTTCTGCTCACAACACTTGCTCTCAGTCATGGGGGCTGTACCAGCAGTGCACCTCACGCTCGACTATCTTTAGGAGAGGGAGCGGAGGCAGCAAAGAAGGAGAGAAGATGCGCACAGAGGGAGGAGGAGGAGGGCCAGGAGGGCTCTTAACAGGAGGCCTTAACCACCCAGGGCCTTCCGAGAGCACTACAATTATAGTGTATTAGGAGGCTCCACTTCACCAAGGAGGTGGTCCCAGAACTCTGCCACCTCCTGCAACCAGACCTGCAGCCTGACAGCAGGGCGAACACACCTCTCCCAGTGGCAGTCAAGGTCACCGTGACCCTCAATTTCTTCACCAGTGGATCCTTCCAGTCTGCAGCAGGAAACATAGCTAACATCTCACTGTTCGCCGTCCATCGCTGCATCTGGGAGGTCACGGAGACTCTCTACACCAGGAGAAGGGAGAACGTTGTCTTCCCTCTGAGCAGAAAGAAGCAGGACGAGTGCTCATGTGGCATTGCCAGGATAGCGGGCTTCCCCATGTTGCAGGGTGCCATCGACTGAACCCACGTGGTATAACAATCCTGAGATCTTCCTTAACTGCAAAGGCTACCACACACAATGTGCAGTTGGTGTGCGACCATTCCCAGTTATTCCTGATGGTCAATGCCCGCTATCCTGGCAGCAGCCTTCATCCTGCGTCAGTCCCGTGTGCCAGCAATCTTCCAGCGATCACAGCCTACTCGAGGGTGACTGCTTGGGGACAAGGGCTAACCGCTCTCCACCTGGCTCATGGCTCCCCTCCGCAACCCCAACACTTGCGCCCAGCACTCATATAATGAGAGCCACACTTCCACCAGGAACATCATCGAGCAGACCGTCGGGCTACCGAAGCAATGGTTCCGCTGCCTTGACCGTTTGGGAGGAGCCCTCCAGTACACGCTGGAGCGGGTGTCCCATCTCATGGTGGTCTGCTGCATGCTTCACAACGTGGCCATCATGAGGGTGCAGCCCTTGCCAGCATGGATTGCGAGACCACCTCAGGAAGAGGATGAGGGAAAGGAGGAGAAGGAGGAAGACGAAGAGGACGAGAAGGGAGGGAGGAGGCAGGCAGCCAATCCCCCTTCTGGACAACTGTCTGTGAATGCCTCATCAGACTCCTATTCCAATGAATGAAATGCCAGATACCCGTTGCTCACCAAGATGCTCTCGGGCAGGCTTGCCATTGCACCCAGCAATTCGTTATGCATGCCCATCACCCTTCTTCTGAAGGCTGCCCCATCGAGGTCCTCATCTGAGTCCTGTGGTGCGGAACTCGCGCGCGAACTGGCCCCCGAGTTGCCCTTTCCACCTGGCCTTACTGCAGCCCACTCGTGGCTGGTACCTCACCCTGTGCAGATCCTACTATTACACTAGACTCTAAATTATGCACAGTGCTCTTTCTGAGCTGGTATCTGTGAGTGACAATTGCAGTGACGCTGGGTCTTCTTCTTCTTCCTCTTTGTCTCCCCCCTCAGACTCTGGCATCGCCTCAGGGACAGGCAGCTCTGTTGCTTGTTGATTATCTGAAAGCAGAACGGCACAAGAGTTGGGTTATGGTGAGGCGGGGGGAAGCAAGATATGCATGCATACAGGATCAGTAACTTAAAAGTGATAAGGGTTTGTGGTATAAGGGAGAAGTGGGATGAGGTTGTGGATGTCTGCCCACTCACTGAAGTCACGATCTGCTTCATTTCCATGATTTTCGCTATCGTTGATATCGGCAGCGATGCCGGCCATCCAAAAATGGCGGCCGCCGCGGGACCCGTCGTCAGCTGATTATGGCGGTAACGGGTGGCGATAAACCACCCAATTTCTAGGCCATAGTCTTTTACTGGGTTATTTAGTTTCCCTGTATAAAAGGATTTGAAAATGAATTGCTACTAAAATGATTCTAAAATGTTTAACTTTTCAGAAATCACCTCAAACTAGCGAAAGTATTCATTTCGATAACCTAAAGATTGGGAAGAAGTTTCTCCTTTAATGAAAAGTGGGACAATGCCAGTTTTCCCATAAATAACAATCCACGAACAAAATTGCGATCTCAAAAAATCCCACTTTTCAAAGTTGTGCGTCTTTGTGATTTTGTGGGTTGCTAATAATGGATAAAACAGGCATCATTTGTCTTTCATTAAAATGGAATTTCAACCCCTAATGACAAAAGACGAAAAAGAATGAAATAGTTTCACATGAAAATAAACCCTTTTCTTGCATCCAGGGAACACAGAAAACCTATAATATGAAAATAACTGAAAGTCTGGTGAATGGAACAGTGGAAACAGCTCATCGTCCTCGATGTGGAGTAGTTGATCCCAAAGAGTTCAATTTATTTCCAGATCGACCCAAGTTTGAACGGAATGATCTCACCTACAGGTATAGTTCTTGTCATGTGACATGCCCTGTTCATTCAGTAACATTGCTCGATTTTGCGACGATCGTTCTCAGTAGCAAGTACATCAGGCACAAATGACACAGCCTATCCATCACTTCGGCACTAGGCTTACTCTGTGTCCGTTCCACTTAGCGCACTCTTCTGCAGCTGGGTAGAACATGTGGCACTGAGTGCCTGCACACTTAGCATGGGCAGGCTCGTTAAGACCCAGAAAATTATGTAAAATAACCGATGGCTTCAATGCAACTGGAGCCTCTGAACTGTGTTCCAGTTGCCCAGCGCCCTTATAAAAGGACCACTGCTTTATGTGTTCGTTTAGCCATTTGTGTCCTCTAAAAGGCAATCTGCTTGGTAGGTGTTGGAATAAAGTTTCTACAAAGTAACATAGCAAATTGTCAGTTTCTGTGCTTTTTTGGGGGATATTAATTTGTTAAAGTTAAACCTGATCTCCAATCTGAGAGTGTTTGACAAAGGCACTCTAAATGTCCAGAACCATAGTGGTATGCATGTCTATCTCACCGGGCAAACCACTCTTTCCACTGGTTCTGGAGGAGAAAGAGGAGGATCAGAAAAGACATACACACCAAGTTCATTTCCACCTTAGGCGCTCAAGATTTAGCCGTCCTTACCCTGCCCCCTGTCCCTCAATATGCAGTCCAAGATAATTATACCTGGACATGTCAGCTTTGTTGGTTGCTGGCTGGTGGGTTAAATTTCTCCGTCACTTCTGATCTACGGTGACCTCCAACTTCGCATCAACTTCGCCATCATCTTTCTGCACTGCAAGCGATTCTGCACATCTCCTGGATTCTCATTCCCATGGAATAACCTCCATCCTCCAATTCTCTACCCTTTAAATAGCTTCTGGATTTCACTCGCCCGCTATACCAGTCTCCGAACTTGGACAACAGTTTGTCGATGCTCCATGCCAACTCCATCCTACCTACGTCAACTTTATCCCTCCATGGGACCTCTGAATTTAACTCTGGACTCCCTCCTATTGTCGCCTACCTATTCCCTGTTACTACCAGGAGTATGTAACTTGAGTTTCCCCTGTGTCCATTTGCGTGCATATTTTGGCTGCCGCTTCAGACCCGCGCCGATCACTTCTATTTCCACTTTTTTCTCCCCCTTTTTCTTTTCTCTCTATCCCTCCTTGACCACTCTCCCCTGTCGTCATGCTTTTTTTCATCTCTCCTCTCTCAGGTACTCTGCCCTCCAAAATCCCTACCCCAATCCTTCATTACTGTTCGACCTTCCTACTCTCCTGCCGCCATCCCAGGCTCAATTCCCTCTTTGATAAGCCTACAGCTTCCCTCTGTGCCTCTCTTGGCATCCTCCAAAGGGTCCATCGAGGCACTCATCACTGCGTCCTCACGAACAGCAACCCCAACTGTTCCATCCTACTCTCTCGCCGACTTTCCCGCCCAGCGCGCCCGCTGGGAGCTAATCTTGCCAATCTCTGCCCCGTCCAACTCACCCCTCCCAGTGCTGACGCTGTGGACTCTGGCAGTGGATCAGCCATCACTGACCATCTCCGCATCTCCCTCCAGAATGTCCGATCACTTGTGAACAAGGCCCTTGCCATCCATGAGCTTATCGTGGATGATTGCATCAACATCATGGCCCTGACAGAAACCTGGCTGAGAGGTAATGACACCTTACCACTAAATGAAGCCTCCCCACCTGGCTATACCTTCCACAACTTGCCCCACCCAGACCACCGTGGTGGCGGTGTGGCTCTCATCACCAAATCACACCTCAGTCTGTCTCCCTACTCATCTGGCACTTTCTCCTAGAATCATAGAATGGTTACAGCACAAAAGTAGGCCATTCAGCCCATTGACCCTGTGCCGGATCTCTGCAAGAGCACTTCAGGTAGTCCTACTCCCCCGCCCTTTCCCCGTAGCCCTGCAAATTATTTTCCTTCAGGTAGTTATCCAATTCCCTTTTGAAAGCCATGATTGAGTCTGCCTCCACCACCCTTTCAGGCAATGCATTTCAGGAGTGATCCTAACCACTCGCTGCGTAAAAAAGTTTTTGCTCATTTCACCTTTGGTTCTTTTGCCAATCGCCTTAAATCTGTGTCCTCTGGTTCTCGACCCTTCCACCAATGGGAACAGTTTCCCTCTATCTACTCTGTCTAGACCCATCATTTTTTGAACACTTCTATCAGATCACCTCTCAACCTTCTCTGCTCCATGGAGAACAACCCCAGCTTCTCCAGTCTATCCTCCTTTGAGCATCTCACCTTTTTCCACCCCTCTCACCTCTCATTTAAAATTCTCGTTCTCTACCGCCCACCTAAGTACCTTAAAAATGTTATCACTGAGATATCTTCACTGCTTTCCTCCCTCAGCCTCTGCACCGAGTGACTTCTCATCCTCGATGATTTCAACCTCCATCTTAATTCATCATACTCTCGCTACTCTCAGTTCACTACCCTCCTATCTTCCCTTAATCTCTCCCTCCATGTAAACTCCCAAACCCATATTCACGTCCGCCCCCTTGATCATGCCATCTCTCGTGGCCTCGCTACTCCCATCGTGTCAATCGCAGATAAGGCCATCTCTGACCACTTCCTTGTATCGCTCTCCACCAACATCCACCACCGTACCCCTTCACCCCCACCCCAACCCTACTTCCATCTGTGTCTGCCCCTGGAAAAAACTCTCCCAACTCACTTACAACTGCACTTATGTAATCCTAACTGTTCAGCCTTTGGCTCTCCATTCACCATGATGGTTATGCAGCTACCATAGAAACATAGAAACATAGAAGATAGGAGCAGGAGTAGGCCATTCGGCCCCTCGAGCCTGCTCCGCCATTTAATGAGATCATGGCTGATCATCCAAATTCAGTACCCTGTCCCTGCCTTCTCCCCATATCCCTTGCTCCCTTTAGCCTTAAGAAGTATATCTAACTCCTTCTTGAATATATTTAATGAATTGGCCTCAACTGTCTTCTGTGGTAGAGAATTCCACAGGTTCACCACTCTCTGGGTGAAGAAATTCTCCTCATCTCAGTCCTAAATGGCTTACCCCTTATCCTTAGACTGTGACCCCTGGTTCTGGACTCCCCCGCCATCGGGAACATCCTTCCTGCATCTAGTCTGTCTAGTCCTGTTAGAATTTTATAAGTTTCAATGAGATCCCCTCTCATTCTTCTAAACTCTAGCGAATACAAGCTCAATCGTCCCAATCTCTCTTCTTACGTCATTCCTGCCATCCCAGGTATCAGTCTGGTAAATCTTCGCTGCACTCCCTCCATGGCAAGGACATCCTTCCTCAGATAAGGCGACCAAAACTGCGCACAATACTCAAGGTGTGGTTTCACCAAGGCCCTGTACAACTGCAGCAAGACATCCTTGCTCCTGTACTCGAATCCTCTCGCTATGAAGGCCAACATACCATTTGCCTTCTTAACCGCCTGCTGCACCTGCATGCTTACCTTCAACGACTGGTGCACAAAGACTCCCAGGTCTCGTTGCTCTTCCCCTTTTCCCAATCTATTGCCGTTCAGATAATAATCTGCCTTCCTGTTTTTGCCACCAAAGTGGATAACCTCGCATTTATCCACATGATATTGCATCTGCCATGCATCTGCCCAATCACCCAACTTGTCCAAATCATACTGGAGTTTCTCTGCATCCTCCTCACAACACACATGCCCACCCAGCTTTGTGTCGTCTGCAAACTTGGAAGTATTACATCTAGTTCCCTCGTCTAGATCATTAATCTCCTTTGGTTCTTCTGCCAATGACCTTAAATCTGTGTCCTCTGGTTCTCGACCCATCTGCCAATGGGAACAGTTTCTCTCTATCTACTCTGTCCAGGCCCATGATTTTGAACACCTCTATCAAATCTCCTCTCAATCTTCTCTGCTCTAAGGAGAACAACCCCAGCTTCTCCAGTCTATCCAAGTAACTGAAATCCCTCATCCCTGGAATCATTCTCGTTAATCTTTTCTGCACCCTCTTTAAAGGCCTTCACATCCTTCCTAAAGTTCAGTGCCCAGAATTGGACGCAATACTCCAGTTGAGGCCGAACCAGTGTTTTATACAGGTTCATCATAATTTCCATGCTTTTGTACTCTGTACCTCTATTCATGAAGCCCAGGATCCCATAAGCTTTTTTAACTGCTTTCTCAACCTGCCCTGCTACCTTCAACAATTTGTGCACATAAATTCCTCAGTCTCTCTGTTCATGCACCGCCTTTAGGATTGTACCCTTTAGTTTATATTTCCTCTCTTCATTCTTTCTACCAAAATGTATCACTTCGCACTTTTCTGCATTAAATTTCATCTGCCACGTGTCCGCCCATTCCACCAGCTGTCTATATATTCTTGAAGTCTATCACTATCCTCCTCGCTGTTCACTATACTTCCAAGTTTTGTGTCATCTGCAAATTTTGAAATTGTGCCCTGCACACCCACATCCAAGTCATTAATATTTATCAAGAAAAGCAGTGGTCCTAGAACCGACCCCTGGGGAACACCACTGTATACCATCCTCCAGTCGGAAAAACAACTGTTCACCACTACTCTCTGTTTCCTGTCACTTAGCCAATTTCGTATCCATGCTGCCACTGTCCCTTTTATTCCATGGGCTGCAACTTTGCTGGCAAACCTATTGTGTGGCACTTTGTCGAACGCCTTTTGGAATTCCATATACACCATGTCAACTGCATTGCCCTCATCAACCCTCTCTGTTACCTCATCAAAAAACTCGATCAAGTTAGTTAAACACGATTTACCTTTAATAAATCCATGCTAGCTTTCCTTAATTAATCCACACTTGTCCAAGTGACTGTTAATTTTGCCCCTGATTATTGTTTCTAAAAGCTTCCCCACTACCGAGGTTAAACTGACTGGCTTGTAGTTGCTGGGTTTATCTTTACACCCTTTTTTGAACAAGAGTGTAGCATTTGCAATTCTCCAGTCCTCTTGCACCCCCGCCAGTTTTTAAGGAGGATTGGAAGATTATGGCCAGTACCTACGTGATTTCTTCCTTCACTTCCCTCAGCGTCCAAGGATGCATCCATCCAGTCCTGGTGACTTATCTACTTTAAGTACTGCCAGCCTTTCTAGTACCTCCTCTTTATCAATTTTTATCCCATCCAGTATCTCCTCTACCTCCTCCTACACTATGTCTAGGACAGCATCTTCTTACTTGGTGAAGACAGATGCAAATTAGTCATTTAGCACCTCAGCCATACCCTCTGTCTCCATGTGTAGACCAGATGGTTTGGATCCATATCTTGCCCTCTGCTGCAATTTGTGAGATTGAGATCCAAATTCTATAACAGGGTTACAGGGATATTTCTAAGATCCTGACAGGCAATTACTTACTTTTTTTGAGGTGTAGTTACTGTTGTAATTTAGGAAAATTTGCCAACAAGTTCCCACAAACAGCATTGAGGTAAATGACCAGATCATCTGTTCTGGTGGTGTTGGTTGAGCCTTAAATGATGGTCAGGAGAACTTCTGCTCTTCTTCTAATGGAATCTTATTCGACCAGCTGAGAGTGCAAATGGGGCCTTGATTTAATGTCTCATCCAAAAGACTACACCTCCAACAGTGCAGCACTCCCTCAGTACTGGGGCTTGAACCCGCACATTTCTGATTCAAAGACCAGAGTGCTATCACTGAACCACGGCTGATAACTGGTCAAAATGAAAGGTTTCCTTCGCTGTACATATTTGAAAGTAATGGTCAGACATACTGCAAAGAATTATTCTGCTTTTTTCTAGTGGGAGGTGGGGCAAATGGCATTGATACATCACTTAATGAGGTTCATGCAGGTTATGCACTCTACCTGCTGTCAGACTGCATACCTGACATGCAGCATAACTTCCCACTACATCATTTACATTCATTGCAGTAATCACTGTGACCACGCTGGTGGCGTTGTCAACTCCCTCTGCCTGTAACAACTGGAAAATTAAGAGTGCCATGAATCAAGTGCTCTGATCTCAGTGTCAGAAGATTAGGATCTGAAAATTTACCTTATTGTGTATAGATTGAATTGTCAGCATAATGTATTTTCATTCCTGTGATCACTTTCTGAACCTGGATTACTTTAAAACAATATAAATGTGTGATGTAACCTACCTGATACATATTGATGAGAGGCAGTAGTCTCAGTATCATCACTGTAAATTTGTTGATCTGTAATTTTAGAATCAATTTCAGCAGCAACATAGATAATTGACAAAAGAACTAAGATATCATGCATATAAATAATGGAAATGCTTGCTTAATAAGCTTCAGTTTAAGCAGGTTTGAGCACAATACTTTAACATTGTTTTTCTAGGAATCAACTTGTTCTTTGTTGCTGCCCATGAGTTTGGACATTCTCTGGGACTCGGTCACTCTGAGGATGAAAACGCTTTGATGTTTCCCTTCTATAGATTTGTGAACACAGATGGGTATACTCTTCCAAATGATGATGTTCAAGGAATCCAGACTTTATACGGTACACCCAAAACTTGTGCATCCCAACCTCCCTTTGTCCCACCATTGGTTGCAGAGCCTTTTACCTGCCTTGCTTTATCCTCTGGAATTCCCTCCTCAAGACCCTCCTCCTTTCCACTTTTCTCTCCACCTATCAAACTGCCTCAAAACTATTGTCAACCAAGCGTTTGTCACCGCTCCTAATTCTTCCATCAGGTTTGGTGTTTGTTTCCTTCTCCCTTTTATCAATTTTGGGTAAAATTCCCGCAGGTGTTCTCTCGATCTCTTGCCATAACCTCAGCAGATGATCAGTGGAAACTTCAGTGGAAACAATGGAAACAGTTCTTTATGCTGTTTTTCTGGGGTTTCTGCCAATTTTCCACTGAAGTTAAGCAGGAGTTCTGGAGAACCCTCACGGAAATTCCAGGTCTTACAAGCAACTTAGTACATTTTCTATGTTAAAAGTACTGTATAAATGCAAGTTCTGCTCATGTTTTTGCAGTGCATTTCAGTCCATGCAAGACAAATTATGACTGATTAATTTGTGAATTATTTATTGAATTTTCAATACATGAAAACAGATTTTAAAATACACCAATTTTGCAAAATATGTTCAAAACAAGTGAATTGAACAAAGGTAGAATATTCCAGCAATGTTTATAGTCCAATAGTTAATACTCATGAGGATGAAAATGAATCTCAAGGGTAATTAGGGATGGCCAATAAATGCTGGCCTTCCAAGTGCCCAGATCCCATGAATGAATTAAAAAAAAAAATTAAAGTGACAATAGGCCTTTCTTTCTGTCTGCAAAATTACTGTACTTACATTGCAATAATTTTTTTCCTTTAATTCCATGATATTATAATCATATTTCTTTAAATTCAGGACCCGCAGTTGCGACAACACAAACAACAAACCAGCCACCAACACAAACAACAAGCCAGCCTCCAACACAAACACCAAGCCAGCCTCCAACACAAACACCAAGCCAACCTCCAACACAAACACCAAGCCAACCTCCAACACAAACAACAAACCAGCCTCCAACACAAACAACAAGCCAGCCTCCAACACAAACACCAAGCCAGCCTCCAACACAAGCACCAAGCCAGCCTCCAACACAAACACCAAGCCAGCCTCTAACACAAGCACCAAGCCAGCTTCCAACACAAACAAGCCAGCCTCCAACACAAGCACCAAACCGGCCTCCAACACAATGGGGTCATTTATAGGGGAAAGAGTTCTATGTGTAGCAACATCATAAATACATTTAAAAAGATTGGTCAAGTGTTTCGCTTTGGGCGCAATCGACAATCCGGGCACAAATTGTGCTCAAAATTGCACCAGTTTTCAGAAGTGTTCTTTTTGCTCAAGTTTCCGCTGAAACTCATTTGCATATCACCGAACATAAAATCTTCCATGACCCAGGACAATCGGGCAGTGTTTTAGCACATACCTCCGGAGCACGCCTCTGACTGCGAAAGAATTATGCACCTACTGGATGGCGGCGAAGCTGCGAAAACTTGCGGTCTGGGGATGCGTGGTGGAGGGCCGTGTAATGGCCCATGGATCCCAGGGACGCAGGCCGTGCGGAAGCTTCCCTGGGATCACGTGAGCCTGGTCCTCACATCACAAAGCAGAATTCAATTTTAGTCATTTCCGACGGGAATCCTGCAATGACATGTAATAAATATATTACAGGGTAAGACTGTAGAAAAGTAGTGGCAAACATTTAAGGAGATACTTCATAACTCTCAGCAAAGATATATTCCAGTGAGAAAGAAAGACTCGAAGAGAAGGATGAACCATCCGTGGCTAACTAAGGAAGTAAAGGATGGTATCAAATTGAAAACAAAAGCATACAATGTTGCGAAGAATAGTGAAAGGCCAGAGGATTGGGAAATTTTTAAAAACCAGCAAAGAACGACTAAAAAATGATAAAGAGAGAGAAGATAGCTTATGAGAGTAAGTTAGCAAGAAATATAAAAACAGACAGTAAGAGCTACTACAGGTATATAAAAAGGAAGAGAGTAGCTAAAGTAAACATTGGTCCCCTAGAGGAAGAGTCTGGGGAATTAATAATGGGAAACAGAGAAATGGTGGAGATTTTGAACAAATATTTTGTATCGGTCTTCACAGTAGAAGACACTAAAAGCATCTCAATAATGGATAATCAAGGGGCTATTGGAGTGGGGGGGGAACTTAAAACAATCACTATCACTAGAGAGAAAGTACTAGGCAAACTAATGGGACTAAAGGTGGACAAGTCCTCTGGACCCGATGGCTTGCATCCTAGAGTCTTAAAAGAGGTGGCTGCAGAGATAGTGAATGAATTGATTGCAATCTACCAAAATTTCCTGAATTCTGGAGAGGCCCCAGCGGATTGGAAAACCGCAAATATAACGCCCCTATTTAAGAAAGGAGGGAGACAGAAAGCAGGCAACTATCAACCAGTTAGCCTAACATCTGTAGTTAGCCAAACATCTGTCATTGGGAAAATGTTGGAGTCCATCATTAAGGAAGTGATAGTAGGACATTTAGAAAATCATAATATAGTCAAGCAGAGTCAGCATGGTTTTATGAAAGGGAAATCATGTTTGACAAATTTGCTGGAGTTCCCTGAGGATGTAACGAGCAGGGTGGATAAAGGGGAACCGGTAGATGTCGTGTATTTGAATTTCCAGAAGGCATTTGATAATGTGCCACATAAAGGGTTACTACACAAGATAACAGCTCATGGGGTTGGGGGTAATATATTAGCATGGATAGAGGATTGGCTAACTAACAGAAAACAGAAAGTCGGGATAAATGGGTCATTTTCAGATTGGCAAACTGTAACTAGTGGGGTGCTGCAGGGATCAGTGCTGAGGCCACAACTATTTACAATCTATATTAATGACTTGGATGAAGGGACTGAGTGTAATGTAGCCAAATTTGCTGATGATACAAAGATAGGTGGGAAAGTAAATTGTGTGGAGAACGCAAAGAATCTCCAAAGGGATATAGATAGGCTAAGTGACTGGGCAACAATCTGGCAGATGGAGTTTAATGTGGGAAAATGCAAGGTTATCCGCTTTCGTAGGAAAAATTAAAAAGAAATTTTTTATTTAAATGGGGAGAGATTAAAAATGCTGAGGTACAGAGGGATCTGGAGGTACAGAGGGATCTGGGGGTCCTTGTACATGAATCACAAAAAGTTAGCATGCAGGTACAGCAAGTAATTAGGAAGGCAAATGGAATGTTGGCCTTTATTGCAAAGGGAATGGAGTATAAAAGTAGAGAAGTCCTGTTACAACTGTACAGGGCATTGGTGAGACCACACCTGGAGTACTGCATATAGTTTTGGTCTCCTTATTTAAGGAAGGATATACTTGCATTGGATGCAGTTCAGAGAAAGTTCATGAGATTGATTCCAGAGAGGAAGGTGTTGTCTTATGAAGAAAGGTTGAGCAGGTTGGGCCTATACTCATTGAAGTTTAGAAGAATGAGAGGGGATCTTATTGAAACATATAAGATTCTGAAGGGGCTTGACAGGGTAGATGCAGAGAGGATGTTTCCCCTCGTGGGGGAATCTAGAACTAGGGGGCATAATTTCAGAATAAGGGGAAACCCTTTTAAATCGGAAATGTGGAGGAATTTCTTCTCTCAGAGGGTCGTGAATCTTTGGAATTCTCTTCCCCAGAGAGCTGTGGAGGCTGGGCCATTGAATATATTTAAGGTGGAGATAGACAGACTTTTGAACGATAAGGGAGTCAAGGGTTATGGGGAACGGGCAGGGAAGTGAAGTTGAGGCCAAGATCAGATCAGCCATGATCTTATTGAATGGCGGAGCAGGCTCGAGGGGCCAAATGACCTATTCCTGCTCCTAAGTCTTATGTTCTTATGTAATGGAATCCTAAAAAATGATCTAATTACAATTTACAGAATTGGAATTTAAATCGTAATTAGCTTCATTCCACCAACCTCACTAAAAATTTAACTTTTTGACAATAATTTTCAACATCACTAAAACTCTAATCCAGGCCAATATTTGCAGAAACTCATTTGATACAGTGTATGTGTATCATTTCTGATATGAAAATGTTTCAATCATGCCTGAAAATAAATCCCCTTACGCTGAAGAAAACAGGCCCTGTACCTGTTTGTATCAACCGTAATATTTCCGTGTGCAATTGCTGGCCAGTCGGAACTCTGCATGAGCAATTGGTTTTTTGTGTCCCGGGCGGATGACTGTCAAAGCATACATTGACAGATTGTAAGTTCTGGATTTCGTGCATGCGGTCGGTACTCTGAGAGTACTCCGCCATAATGACCGCAAAATTCGGACCATTATATCTTTTAAAAATTATTTTGCATTTCAATATATTCCTTGATATATTTAAGAGTGGTAACCTGTTACAGTTTTATTATTACAGCAGAAATGGGTTTATCACAAAAAATAAGCCTTTTTAATCAGCATGTCTTATCAACCACCTGTGAGTAACCCGATTTTAAATAACTGAAAATGACTTCAACAAACTATACACAACCATTTACTAGTTACATTGGTGTACAGTCGTCAGTTTCTTAGTAAGTTAAATATTTTTTAATATTTAAAAGCTTCTAAAACGTGTCTATTTGTGTCCTTGTGTCTAAAAAGAAAACAGCTTAATTTTAAAAGCCTCCTCGAAGGCCAGCAAATGGAGGCAATTACCGGAAAATCACAATGGGGATTAATTCGATGTGAGGGCGTGGCCAGTATTGATTGGGTGTGGGGGTGCGGCTTCTAGTGTAATGCTTTTTAAACTAGCGCAATAGATCGCGGAAACTTGATTTGCGCTGGACATAATTTGCGCTTGAAATTCCTCGATCTTTTGCTCAGGTTTGGCCAATTTTAGGCGGATTGTGCTGAAACAAATAGCGCAACAAAGTGGAAACTCCAGGCCAAGATGTTTGCAACTTTGCTACACAAAGCAACCACAACAATTCTTCCCCCATAAAGATCAATTAAAGCATATTGAGGTCATTTCTGAGTATATACTGATGGCTGATGTGGTTTCCAGCAATGAACACATATGTAGAAAATGATCCCATCAAGTTCTGCACCAGGATAACCAGTGATGCAATTTTGTCCATTGTTATATAGGTTCTATAGGAATGCACGGTCTTCAGAGGTAATCCCAGTTGAAGTCACTTGGCCAAGTCTCCCATCAAATATCAATGCTGCCTATGCAATCAACAGGAGACACCTGTATTTTTTTACAGGTTACATGTTGCCCATTTATTTTTAGTAATAAATGTATTACTATGTTACTAATACTCTATTGTCTACGATGCATAAAAGTCATACACTAACTATAAGTTGATTTGGATTTTTCTCTCTAATGTTTTTCAAATCAAGCATAATGCATGGGCCAAATCCTGCTGGAGCAAGCACTGTTATTGATTCTTTTTCCTTCACCATTCAGCTCGAATATAATTTGTGCTGTAACTTGCTGGAAGTGAGAGCTGATAACAGCATGATAAGGGCAACAGGGCATCTGGGACCTTAGTGAAATTTGAAATCGTTAAAATCTGTAAGAAGAATTTACTCCATGCAGAAATGAGACTCAACAGTTTAAATTGTTCTCTTTCTGGGCTGGAGAGATTGATTGGCATTGCATTAACAATGATCACGTTGTTAAAAGGGTACTTACACTGTTAATTGTGAGCCCTAACTTTCTGCGGCGAATTTAATGGGCAATTAATGTGCAAATCCAACAACTGCTTAAAAATAATGGGGAAACTGAAGGCAAGATGCCTTTTGTGTAAAGCAAATGGCGGAGCGGCATGAATCGACCAGCAAGTTCTGGAGATTCGCAACTCTCAGAGTGTCTCTTAATCCTCTGAACTTGCTGGCCGATTTGTGCATTAATGACGGCGTGTGTCCTGAACTTGCCGTTATTTTTCCAGGATGATTCGGCCCTTGGAGTTTACTCTTCTTAATTCAAAGTTGTTTAATTCAAATTATCTGGTAATTCACATTAAATTCCCACTTTGCTGTATTATCCACATTGTTTAATTCAAATTGTTGGAAAATTAAATTTTTTAGAACACAAAATGACTTTGAATTATCAGGAGTAGACTGTTGTCTCTTTAATATGTCAGATTTGTCTATCAGACTGAAATTGCGCCACAAAGACAAATGTGGAACAGGTTAAGCAATTCCACTGAGAATGTATATTAAACTGCACCACTTGAGTCTCCTGTACAGCAGTACAACAGAAAACATGGGGGGAAAAATTAGGTCGCGCCCCATTTGGGGCGCAAATATCGTCTGGACGCAAATATTAGCGCCTGGCGCTAATTATCGGCACTGACTGGAAACTTCACTTTTACCGCCCCGGGAGGTGAGTGGAGCGCTAAATCAGGCGCTGCACACCTGTCTTAAGGCGCAAAGGCCAAGGAGTGAGGCGCTAACTCAGAGCGCTGGCGAAGCTCATGTAATGTCAGTCAGCAATGGAACACACACACAATGGCACGGGCCAGTTCTTAAAGGGGATGGTTAATCTTGCTTTCCATCCACATCCTGTTCATTGCAGCCTTGAATCTCGGCCTGGAGAGACTTGCACATCAAATGTGCTGGAAAGAACAATGGAGAGTACCAGGCAAAGAGCTCAGAGTGCAGCTCCCACAGTCTCTGCTAAATCGATACAAGGAATGGCAAATCAAAATGAACCTGCAAAGTGCTGCTCAGTACCCAAAACTCCTTCACACAACATTGAATCTCTCCCTCTCTCTCTCAGAATGCGTAGTTCAAAAATGCCACCAACAATAAAAGACAGGAAGAGGCCCCCTTTAAATAGCGCCCCCCCCAGCCCCACAGCGATTGATAGCGTTCCAGTCTTCTGGTCGTTGGATGCGCCAGGCGGTAAGGCAGGGGGCGCCACTCAATTTCCGCTCCGGGGCGCCACAAGGGCGTTGCACCATGGAATGATGTCACAATCTGCGCGCGCAGGTGGTCGCAGCGGTAAAGTTTAGCGCCGCCGCACAATCTCAAGTTAAGTTCCCGAGCGGCGCAAACATCGCTGCGCCCGGGCGTTAGCGGCTTTGCGCCCCATTAGTGCCCTCTTAAGGCGCTAACGGGAGGCGCAACCAACTGAATTTTTACCCCATGGAGTTTACACACTTTAAAATGTATCTTTGAGGCTTTTCAACAAAGTTAAGAATCTTCAATAATATAAATATTTTGTATGTTCATATCAAATCAACATATGAACATTGGAATTCCTGGATGAAAAAAGACCACGGTCCATCTAGTTCACCTTCTACCATCCTGGTGCAATGGTTACGGAGTTGTTGACTGAACATAGAAATCAATCTCTATCAATTAGTCTACAACAGACCCAGAAATTACACAAAACCAGTGTGGTGGGAAACTTTGAGAACCATAGGTTCGAAGTCACCTTTTCCCTCTCAAGTATGCTACACTTACCACATGTCATGTCTCAAATTACTCATATTCTGTATCCAATAATGCAGTTTTCTGAAAGAAATCTATCTAATTTGCATTTGAATTAATCAATACTAACTGCTTCCACCATCGTCCTTAGGGAGTCTGTACCATAGATTGACCAATCGCTCACTTATGTATACGTTCTATAAGGCAGTGGTGCAAAACATATTCCAGTGCAAAGGTTGGAATTTACCCATCTCTATGTAAATAGGCAGTGACTGAGGGGGTGCAGATTTACCTGCTGAATTATTTTCCTATTCTTGTAGAGAAGCTATTAAGCCTGCACTCATCATCTTCCCCTAACCACTCTTCACTATGATTTTCTTTACATTTTCCTTTTCCTCCTCTGTTTCATCTCTGAATTTCTTTTTTCTCTGCCTTTCAGTGTCTCACCACTTCCACAATACTAAAGTTTCAGTGGTACTTTGTACTGTGGGTAGGTGGTTTCACCACATAGATGTTGATTGATGCGCAATTTTCTTGAGTTAATTCCTGGAATAACTTCCCTAAATTGGATGCAACTATTCACAGCACCATTGAAACAAAAAAGTAGCTGCTTTTGGGGAAAAAAAATAGCTAACTGAAGTGAAGTTGCCTGTGGGATCAGCTGAGATGGTATTTAATGTATTAATGAGCAGCTTTGTAAACCAGTAGAAAATGATACAACAGGCTGGAATCAGCTCATGCATCATGCTACTGCTGTAGTGCATACAAACCAAAAAGTTGTTGCAGAAAAATAGTCTTTAGACCTTAGTACTTGCAACATTCTCAGGATCATCCTTCCAGTAATGATTTTCAAATTATTCGAGGATGCTCCTCCTCATCGTTGTTAATAATATGGGTTACTCCAAATATTGTTAGCACAACGGAAGTCTCTGTTTGTGTGCTATCACTGGAGGCCAATCAATCTGCGTCTGTGAGTATCACAATTATACACAGCATGATAAGGTCTGTTTAATATAAAACTGAGTGAGAGGATTGGCCAATCATTTTGCGATTATTTTTACAATAAATTGCTCTTCACCTTGCAGGATCTCAATACTGCCGTTTCAGTGGGACTGTTCTGAGATCAGGTTACCCAAAGCCCATCTCTGACCTTGGTTTTCCAAGCAGTGTTAATAAAATAGATGCCGCAATCTATATAGGTCGTAGACGGATAGTGTTCTTTGTGAGAGATCAACTCTGGCTGTAAGTGCTTTCATAACTTTTTCTATCTTTGACCCATTTTCTGATGCTTTTGCTGTTGTTTGTTTCCCTGGAGATCATAACATACTGTACCATGTACTTTCTTATTTAGTTATAATCAATGTAGAAATTGAATCTACAGTGGATACCCAAGATCAATAAGCGAGGTTTTTCCAGAAATTTCTAATAACGTGAATGCAGCTTTTGCATATCAAAGTAAGTGTGCACTTGGTAGAGAAAGGTAACTTATAGTTTAATAACAGTGGTAAAATTAAAATAATGAAATCAGTGTGGAAGAGGTAAATAAGATGCAGCTGTGAGATTTTAACGGATTTTTTTAATTCAGTAGTTTTAAATTAAATGAATCTCTTTACATTAAGAATAAAAACGCAGTTTTGTTATGCAAAACCCTATCTATAGGAACATGGGTCACAAAATCGTGCATAGAAATCAGATTGAATATTTATCACTGGAACATCAGGAGTGTCACAAATCAGAGGATCCGACCGCCATTTCTCTGATCTGTGCTCCGATAAAGCAAGGCTCCATTCCAGCAGCTGAACCTCACAAAATCAGCCCCATCAAGTCATCTTATGAGGACATCATTTTCTCTCTTGTCTTTAAGAATTTATATTTTTTAGAATACTGGGGACTATCTGGTACATAGCCATAATATAAAAATTGTGCATTTAGCATGGATTTCCTGTCTGTTACAATTCAAGCTTCACACTCACATTTTTGTGTCACACTTCAAAAAGGTACAAAGAAACAAAGGCCGCGCTCAGAGGGCAGGTTTGGAGATGGGTCAGGTGTCAAAATGGCAAAGATTGACAGCGAGTAGGGAACCCGCCTCCACGCGAGTGTCCCAGGTGACGGGTCAGTCGGCGCAAAACAGACCTAGCAACAAGCGGCGGGGGAGACAATTCACATCATTAACTGGGTAGTTAACATCCAATTAATGCTATTTTAAGGCTAAATTTCAATTATATGTTCTCCCCCACGGGTTACCCGCTGCTCGGGGAACACGTCAGCTCACCATGTCATGAGTTGAGTCTGCATTGCATTATCTGATTACCTGACAGCTGCAGAGGTTCTATAAAGGTTGCCATGTTGCAACTGTTCACTTTCAGAGCTCAGAAACCGTTGGTGACTGCATTTGGAAGACAAAAAAGGGGAAAAATTCGGTTGCTTAGCGACTCCTGTTAGTGCCCTAATGGGGCGCTAATGGGGCGCAATGCAACTAGCACCCGGGCGCGGCAATGTTTGCGCTAATCGCGAAATTGACCAGAGTCTTTGCGGCGGCGCTAAACTCTACCGCCCCGATCTCCTGCGCCCCGCAGATTGTGACGTCAGTCGAGCGTGCAACGCCCCGGACCGGATATTGAGTGGTGCCCCCCTCCTTTCCGCCTACCGCAAGCAACGACAGGGAGACTGGAACGTTTTCCAGTCGGTTAGGGGCTGGGGGAGCGCTATTTAAAGGCGGCCTCTTCCTGCCTTTTTTTGTGGGAGACATTTTTGCACCACTCATTCTGACAGAGAGTGAGAGATTCTGAGAGAGAGAGAGACAGACTTCTGCAGAGAGTCAACACTGTGTGAAGTAGTTTTGGCTACTGAGCAGCACTTTGTAGGTTCTTTTGGATTTGACCTTCATTACTTCGATTGTCAAGAGACTTGGGGGGCTGCACTGATTTGGGGTGTCGTCCTGCGCCTGCAGAATCGGAGGCATCAGAAACGCAGAGAGAGAGTGGCAATCATGGCCAGAGGGAGGAGGGCCAACAGGCCTCTGCACAGGAGACCTTACCCTTCCAGCGTATTCCGGGAACAATTCTCCTACATTCATTTGTCTGAGGAGCAGTATTTGCGAAGGCTGCGCTTCAGCAAGGAGGTAGTCACTGAGCTCTGCCACCTGCTGCAGCCAGATCTGCAGCCTCAACTGAGGTCCAGGATGTCTCTGTCGGTGGCAGTGAAGGTCACACTGGTTCTGAATTTTTATGCCACCGGCTCCTTTCAAGCAGCTACTGGGAACATTGCCAATATCTCCCAGTTCGCGGTCCATTGCTGTATCCGGCAGGTCACAAATGCCCTCTTTAAAAGGAGACGCCAGTACATCTCTTTCCCGATGACCCGGGCCAAACAGCATGAACGCGCATTGAGCTTTGCGAGGATAGCGGGCTTCCCCATGGTGCAGGACGCCATTGACTGCACGCATGTGGCATTGCGTGCACTGCATGAGAATGCAGAGGTTTTCCGAAACCGCAAGGAGTTCCACTCCTTAAATGTCCAGTTGGTGTGTGACCACAGACAGCTGATACTCGCTGTCAATGCCCGCTATCCTGGCAGCAACCACGATGCTTTCATCCTGCGCCAGATTGGTGTGCCAGACCTTTTCCAGGCACCGCATCAGCCAAGTGGTTGGCTCTTCAGGGACAAGGGTTATCCACTCTGCACCTGGCTGATGATACCGCTCCGTAACCCCAACACCCTGCTGAGCTGCGGTACAATGAGAGCCATCTCGCCACCAGGAACATCATTGAGCAGACGATCGGCATGCTCAAGCAACGGTTCCGCTGTCTGGACCACTCAGGAGGAGCCCTGCAGTAGTCGCCTAAGCAAGTCTCCCTCTTCATAGTTGTGTGCTGCAATTTCCATTGACTGCACGCATGTGGCTTTGCGTGCTCCGCATGAGAATGCCAAGGATTTCCGCAAGAGAAAGGGGTTCCATTCCTTAAGCTGAGCTGCGGTAGAACGAGAGCCATCAAGCTACCAGGAACATCGTTGAGCACACAATCGGCGTGCTCAAGCAACGGTTCCGCTGTCTGGACCACTCTGGAGGAGCCCTGCAGTACTCGCCTGAGCGAGTTTCCCACTTCGTAGTTGTGTGCTGCATGCTGCATAACCTGGCAATCCTCAGGACCCAGCCAATGCCACCAGGCCTTGGTGCACCACCGGAGGAGGAGGAAGAAGAGGAGGATGATCAACAGCAGCACCAAGGCGGGAGGGAGGCCCACAATGCTGAAACTGCAAGGGCCATCCGTCAACGACTGATAACAAGCCACTTCTAGGCCCCTACTCAGCAAATGGCTTCTGGCATGGAGAACAACATGATGGAAAGCAACCCGCAACCCCAAAGTAGGCCAAGGCAGCAATGATTCCAAAGGCCAAACATGTACATTTTGAAAACAACAACTTTTTTATTTTACAAACTCTGTGTGTGTCATTTCTTCATGACAAACTAATAGAAACAAACACAAAAAATCATTAATTAACATAACTGGTTCTCACAACCTGGAGATAATGGCCAAAACCCTAAACAAAAGTAATTACACGAACCTCGGCCTTTAATAAAAACATTCCCAACATTTCGTCAGACCTCCTACTTTTTGCCCTTCGAAGGTGATCTCCTTCCCTTGCCCGCTTGCCCCCTTCCCACCCTACTGCTCCTCCGTAATGGGGCTCCAGTGGCTGCAGCAAGGCTGGTGGAAGGTTGCTGAATGTCAGATCCTGAGACTACAGGTGCCCTTGAAGGACGCCCTTGACCAGCTCTGGGCCTGGAGGGCTCGGCTGCAGACTGCACCAACTCTGCATGGGTGTCAGCAGTCTGGGCTACAGGCGGTGGCAACTGCAATGGGGAAGTGACAGTGGTGGCAGCAGGAATGCTGTCATCTTGAGAGAGGACAGCATCTCCCTGCTCGACCGACACACTGGCACTCCCACGGGGCAGCACTTCAGCATCCGGAGCAATCTGCTGGAGCACAGATTGCTGGCCTGCTGCGGCGCGGTGAGAGCCCCGGGGTAATGTGCCCGAACCAGCGACAATGGCAGCAGACAGTGCTTGCGTGGCCTCAATCTGAGACTGCATGAGAGCAGTCTGAGATTGGATCACGGCAGCCAGTGATTGAATTGCAGCACTAAGCTTTAGCGTGGCATCCACCTGTGCTGCAACGTAGTGCTCCACACTCCTTGCCAGTGCATCAATGCTTTCGGGCACCCTTCCCACTGCACCCATGAGCTGAGTGTGCATGTGCACCGCCTGGGTGTTCATTTCAGCGATGAGCCGCTCCTCCTCTGCATCCAGTGCAGCAGGACTCACTGGCCTACTCTCCCTCCGGGGAGAAGGCCCCCGAGCTTCCCTAGCCACATCGCGTTGCTGCAGCCCGCTGGGTCCTGGAGCTTCACCCTCATCAGACCCTTCCCCCCTGCTCCCCTCCAGGGAAGGCATGTTCCCAGTGTGGGCATGGGCTTCCTCGGGAGAGGGTGGCGCTGATGCTCCGGCTTCCTCTTCCTCCTCGCCTGCAGCTTCACTCCCACTGGCAGCTTGAGGGTCCGTCTCCTCAGCTGGTGAATCACCATCTGAAAGCAGGGAGGTACAAGAGTGGCTTTATCGTGAGGACAGGGGAGCAGTAAGGGAGGAAGGAGTGCAGCAATTTAGTAAGTTGGATTGAAAGTGTCAAAGGCTGGTGTTGTGAGGGACAAGTGGAATGAGAGGAGAGAAAGTTGATGACCATACCATTGCTGTCCCGAACGGGGTCGACCTCTCCAGGGATGACGGGACCGATCACCCGGCTTGCCACAATCCTGTGGATGCGCGCCTCAAGATCGCTGAGGGGTTGCAGCTGAGGCAGCCCTCCACCCGTCCGTTGCTGCTGTCTGTTATGAGATAGCTTGGCCTGCAAGAAAAAGGATGGCGTCTGAATAAATATGCAGCCATGGTCTTGCCTGATGTGCCTCCCATAGTTGAATAGCCCTTAATGTATGCAGCCATGGTCTTGCCTGATGTGCCTCCCATAGTTGAATAGCCATTAATATATGCAAGGTATGGAATGTGCGTGTGTGTTTTATGAAATGTCCATAGGTCTTGGATGAGTGTTGGGCATTAGGGTTTTAAGACTCTCTAGCCATAGAGTGAGGTTGAGATGGAGGGATGGAGAGTTATTGAAAAACAGCCACTCACCCTGACGACCCGAGTGAGGTTCGTTGAAGTTGTTGCGACATTGTATATGGGTCCTGGGCACCATGCTCCTGGAGGAGACGCTCTGAGTCATCTCCTTCCACACTCTTCTGTAATCGCACGGCAAAGGCCTCCTGCCACTCTCAGGATACAGTATAGCTCTTCTGCGCTCCACCACGCCAACCAGAGCCTCCAAATCCCGGTCGCTGAAGCGCTGAGCTCGTTCCCTCACCCTCTCCATAGTCCTTGGCTGGAAATTTCAGGCACAGGTCTGTCCATGACGAGATTCAAGCCTGCATTGAGCAGGGTGTGGCTGGAGAGCAAGATCGACCCTCCCCTTTAAGAACTGGCCGACACCAGTGTGTCTGTGTTCCATTGCTAACTGACATCACCTGCGCTTCGCCCGCGCTCTGAGTTAGCGCCTCGCTCCTCGGCCTTTGCGCCATAAGACAGGTGTGTAGCACCGGATTTAGCGCTCCAATCACCTCCAGGGGCGATAAAAGCCAAGTTTGCAGTCGGAGGCGATAATTAGCACCAGGCGCTAAACTTTGTGCCCGGCCGATAATTGCGCCCCAATCGGGGCGATACTGAATTTCTCTCCCATACAGCCTTGTGCAGCTTGCAAGTGTTTGGAGCCAACTCTCTATCCAGTTCCACCTCATTGGAACAACCTCTCTCAGCATTCACAGATTTGCTTCTGTCATCTCTCTGTCACCTGCCATGGATTACATCAGAATGGGTACGGTTTACACTCTCTCACCTTGGTCCTCAGAATCAGACCACAAAGAGCCCCAACTCCAGCAGAACCAGGCACCCCAGCAGCCATAACAACAGCAAGAGCGCCAACCTTCACCTCAACCACCTGATGCTGCATAGGGCAGAGGGCATCAGCGCAGGGCTGGACTTCGCCAGAGGCAATACCCCCAGCACAGGGTTTACAGGCAGAGGATGAGCTTTTTTTTT
The DNA here is from genome assembly GCA_030390025.1 of Squalus acanthias. Classification (NCBI taxonomy): domain Eukaryota; kingdom Metazoa; phylum Chordata; class Chondrichthyes; order Squaliformes; family Squalidae; genus Squalus; species Squalus acanthias. Next base: position 75,844,140 of record CM059431.1, read on the forward strand.
ATTCGTTTGTGGGATGTGGGTGTCGCTGGCAAGGCCAGCATTTATTGCCCATCCCTAAGTGCCCTTGAGAAGGTGGTGGTGAGCTGCCTTCTTGAACCGCTGCAGTCTGTGTGGTGAAGGTACTCCCACAGTGCTGTTAGGGAGGGAGTTCCAGGATTTTGACCCAGCGATGATGAAGGAGCGGCGATATACTTCCAAGTCAGGATGGTGTGTGACTTGGAGGGGAACTTGGAGGTGGTGGTGTTCCCATGCGCCTGCTGCCCTTGTCCTTCTAGGTGGAAGAGGTCGCGGGTTTAGAAGGTGCTGCCGAAGAAGCCTTGGCGAGTTGCTGCAGTGCATCTTGTAGATGGTACACACTGCAGCCATGGTACGCCGGTGGTGGAGGGAATGAATGTTTAAGATGGTGGATGGGGTGCCAATCAAGCGGGCTGCCTTGTCCTGGATGGTGTCGAGCTTCTTGAATGTTGTTGGAGCTGCACTCATCCAGGTAAGTGGAGAGTATTCCATCACACTCCTTACTTGTGCCTTGTAGATGGTGGAAAGGCTTTGGGGAGTCAGGAGGTGAGACACTCACCGCAGAATACCTAGCCTCTGACCTGCTCTTATTGCTACAGTATTTATGTGGCTGGTCCAGTTATGTTTCTGGTCAATGGTGACCCCCAGGATGTTGATGGTGGGGGGATTCGGTGATGGTAATGCTGTTGAATGTCAAGCGGCGGTGGTTAGACTCTCGCTTGTTGGAGATAGCCATTGCCTGGCACTTGTGTGGTGCAGATGTTACCTGCCACTTATCAGCTCAAGCCTGAACATCATCAAGTTCTTGCTGCCTGCGGGCATGGACTCCTTCATTATCTGAGGAGTTGTGAATGGCGCTGAACACTGTGCAGTCATCAGCGAACATCCCAATTTCTGACCTTATGTTGGAGGGAAGGTCATTGATGAAGCAGGTGAAGATGGTTGGGCCTAGGACACTGCCCTGAGGAACTCCTGCAGCGAAGTCCTGGGCCTGTGATGATTGACCTTCAACCACCACAACCATATTCCTTTGTGCTCGGTATGACACCAGCCAGTGGAGCATTTTCCCCCCGATTCCCATTGACTTCAATTCTATTAGGGATCCTTGATGCCACACTCGTTCAAATGCTGCCTTGATGTCAAGGCCAGTCACTCTCACCTCACCTCTGGAATTCAGCTCCTTTCTCCATGTTTGGACCAAGGCTGTAATGAGGTCGGGAGCCGAGTGGTCTTGGCGGAACCCAAACTGTGCATCAGTGAGCAGGTTATTGGTGAGCAAGTGCCGCTTGATAGCACTGTCGATGACACCTTCCATCATTTTGCTGATGATTGAGAGTAGACTGATGGGACGGTAATTGGCCGGGTTGGATTTGTCCTGCTTTTTGTGGATAGGACATACCTGAGCAGTTTTACACATTGCCGGATAGATGCCAGTGTTGTAGCTGTACTGGAACAGCTTAGCTAGAGGCGCGGCTAGTTCTGGAGCACAAGTCTTCAGCACGACAGCCAGGATGTTGTCGGGGCCCATAGCCTTTGCTGTATCCAGTGTGCTCAGCCGTTTCTTGATATCACTTGGAGTGAATCGAATTGGCTGAAGACTGGTTTCTGAGATGGTGGCAACCTCAGGAGTAGGCCGATATAGATCATCCACTTGGCACTTCTGGCTGAAGATGGTTGCAAACGCTTCAGCCTTGTCTTTTGCACTCACGTGCTGGGCTCCACCATCATTGAGGATGGGGATATTCATGGAGCCTCCTCCTCCTGTTAGTTGTTTAATGGTCCACCACCATTCACGACTGGATGTGGCAGGACTACAGAGCTTTGATCTGATCCATTGATTGTGGGATCGCTTAGCCCTGTCTATAAGATGCTGCTTCCACTTTTTAGCATGCATGTAGTCCTGTGTTACAGCTTCCCCAGGTTGGCACCTCATTTTTAGGTACGCCTGGTACTGCTCCTGGCATGCTCTTCTACACTCCTTATTTAACCAGGGTTGGTCCCCTGGCTTGATGGTAATGGTAGAGTGAGGGATATGCCGGGCCATGAGGTTACAGATTGTGGTGGAATATAATTCTGCTGCAGCTGATGGTCCACAGTGCCTCATGGATGCCCAGTTTTGAGCTGCTAGATCTGTTCTGAATCTATCCCATTTCGCACGGTGGTAGTGCCACACAACACAGTGGAGGGTGTCCTCAGCTGAAGACGAGACTTCGTCTCCACAATGACTGTGCAGTGGTCTCTGCTACCAATACGGTCATGGACAGATGCATCTGCGACAGGTAGATTGGTGAAGACGAGGTCAAGTTTTTCCCTCGTGTTGGTTCTCTCACCACCTGTTGCGGGCTCAGACTGGCAGTTATGTCCTTCAGGTCTCGGCCAGCTCGGTCAGTAGTGGTGCTACCGAGCCACTCTTGGTGATGGACATTGAAGTCCCCCAGATAGAGTAAATTCTGTGCCCTCGCTACTCTCATTGCCTATTCCAAGTGGTGTTCAATATGGAGGAGTACTGATTCATCAACTGAGGGAGGGCATTAGGTGGTAATCAGCAAGAGGTCTCCTTGCCCATGCGTGACCTCAACATGCTTCCTCAACATGACTGAGCAGCAGTGCCAACGGAGGCTTAGGCTATCGCGCCAGGAAGTGGTGGACTTTTGCAGATTGCTGGAGCAAGAGCTGCAGCCCAGAGGAGTGGGTGGACATCCCTTACCAGTATCTGTGAAAGTCACCCTTACCTTCAACTTCTTCACCTCAGGCTCCTTCCAGGCATCTGCAGCAGACATTTGCGGCATCTCGCAGTCAGCTGCACACAGATGCATTACGCAGGTGACCGATGCCCTATTTGACAAGTCAGCAAATTATATAAACTTTGCAACTGATGAAGCCAATGCTGCTGAGTGTGCGGTTGGCATTGCGGCTCTGGCTGGATTCCCACAGGTGCAGGGCATAATCGACTGCACACATGTGGCCATCAGGGCACTCCATCATAACCCAGCAGTGTTTATCAACTGCAAGGGCTTCCATTCCCTCAATGTGCAACTGGTCTGCAACCATAGGAAGATCATTCTCCATGTGTGCGCCACGTTCCCTGGGAGCTTTTTTTTTTAATCGTTTATGGGATGTGGACGTTGCTGGCAAGGCCAGCATTTATTGCCCATCCCTAATTGCCTTTGAGAGGGTGTTGGTGAGCCGCCTTCTTGAACTGCTGCAGTCCGTGAGGTGAAGGTACTCCCACAGTGCTGTTGGGTAGGGAGTTCCAGGATTTTGACCAAGCGATGATGAAGGATCGGCGATATACTTCTAAGTCAGGATGGTGTGTGACTTGGAGGGGAACTTGGAGGTGGTAGTGTTCCCATGCGCTTGCTGCCCTTGTCCTTCTAGGTGGAAGAGGTTGCGGGTTTGGAAGGTGCTGCTGAAGAAGCCTTGGCAAGTTGCTGCAGTGCATCTTGTAGATTAGCTGAAGTGCTCTTGCAGAGAGCCGGCACGGGCTTGACGGGCCGAATGGCCTCCTTCTGTGCTGTAACCATTCTATGATTCTATGATTTCACTGCAAAATCCGGGCCAATGCCTTATCCTTGTTGGTAATTGGAGGACATTTTCTAGGGAGGATCATTTTTCATGAAGGATGGGGTTCATCTGAATAGTCTGAGGGCTACAAGACTAGCTCAAAGTGTAGAAAATGCCAGTGAGAAACATCTAAATTGGTTAGGACAGAAGATACCACAACTCAAAGTGTATGTAGTTTCACTAGGGCTGGGCACCCATGGGGCAGCTGATGGTAGTAGTATTAATACAATAAATTTGAATTACAGTACTAGGATAGTTTACAGGGATGAACCATGTGAAGCATACACAGAATTCCTTGAAATGTTTTTATCTTAAATCTACACGTTTTAAAAGTAAAATATTAGAATTACAGGCATATGCTTCCAATGACAATTGTTACAACAGGCATCTCTGAAATATTTGGTGGATAAAAATGATGGATCTGAAGTGCAGTTAAAAGGGTTCAAGGGATTCTGAAAAAATAGGTTGACTCACAAAGGAGGTGATGTAGCTTTAGTTGTAGAAGAGGATATAACTGTGATAGAGAAGGAGGATATTGGTCAGCAGGAGGGAGTTGAACTGGTTTGAGTGCAGCTGGATCATGGAGCTGGTCCAAAGTTGATCCTTGTAAGGGGGCATGTCTCAGACGGTGCTGGTGCGAGGTTAGGCCTTCGTTGCCTATACTATTGCTTGCTCTGGTCTCCGGCCAGCCTTTTTGCAATAAGCACCTGTGAGTGGTTCGGCCCACTCGCCCTTACGGTTCTAACACTGGACTTAGATGCAGGGAGCAGTAATGCAGAGAAAAACTCAAATAGACCCAGTTGAATAGTACGAAATGGAAATCTTTATTGCATGGCGTCCAAAATCATGAAATACATGTCATAGGCGCAAATCAAAGATAGTACAAGTATACATACATTCATAAAGCTTGGTCTATGGAAATGGAGAACACACGGCACAGCGTAGAAAGGGGAACACATTATATCTTAACCTTATTAAAACCACCCTCCCTTAACAATACCTACACTACGTCTGGATTTGTAGGATCGGAAAAACATGCTCACCACTCGTGTTACTTCGGAGTTTTTTAAAGTGAGGCACTCAGCTCGTTTCGCTGCAGCGCCTGACTGTCACGTGTTTGGAAGGGTCTCTGCACCCCACTTGTTTACTTTCGCTGCTGCGAAAAGCAGGCCAGACTCTCTGTTGTCATGAAGAAATCGATGGAACTCAAACGTTGTAAAATTCAAAGAAGAGTCTTCCTGTGTTGCGGTACAGGTAGAAGTCTGTAGAACACAAAGAAGAGTTCTGTATTTATATTTTCGGGCGCGGTCGGGGTTTACTGACCGTGGCGGCACGTGGAATTTCTTCTCGTCTTCTTCTCGTCTCGTCTCTTCGGGCCTCCGGGTCCAGACACCGTTTACCGACACTTGGGATGGTGTACCCTGTTACTTGCCCTTGTCGGGGCGGCTCGTACCGATTGAGCTCCACCCAACACTCGAATAACTGACCAGTACAGCTAAAAGTCAAGAGTCAACAAAGTCCAGAGAAACACAAAAGTCCAGCCCCAAGGAAGAGCTTCAGCAAGGGTCCGCAGAGAGATAAGAGACTAAGAGTTCAGCCCGAGTCAAGAGAGCGATGGACATTTGTTCTCTATAGTTATAGTGCTGTGTCCACTTATCTCCCGCTCAAATCTTAATGTTTGTCCTTTGTGTAATATTTGGCGCTCAAAACTCCCAGCATGGGGCGATTATCTTCTTTAACGGGTTTCGGTAGCACCTGAAACTGTCCAACTATCCGTTAATGTTTTCCCCATTGTTGACCCAGCCAGGATGTGTTTGAATCGTCTCCTCGACTGGTTTTGGGGCCCCCCAAATACCGACTTAATCACCTGTCAATGTCTCTCTCATTGTAGAGCCGGGGGGGTATTTGTGTATTGATGTGTCTGGATGGGCCTTCGATTGCCCAGTACAATGATCCTTACTGTGCATAGGAAAACGAACCCAGCACTTATATCTTTGCTATTGTTCCAAATGCAAACGGGTTGCATCCTGTCTTTATCAGTGTTTACCGAGTATGATCCAATCTTATACTGAATGTATATTCAATGCCATTTTGTCTGCCCACTGTGTTTCTGGAAGCTTCTGCCACGATACGTGGCAGCCATTTTACAGGCTTCTGTGTCCTTTATTATCAGGACAGCATTTCGTTTGATAAAACTGATCAAACGAATCTGCTTCTCTATTGTTATTTTGAATCGCGATAATTGCGAAACTTTACATCCTTGACATATATTATAGGCCTCTGGGATAACATGTTGAGCAAAACTGGGAAATTTGTGATCAAGTTATAAAAATAGCAGAATATTGTGTTGTTATGGAGAATTTAACTATCCATCCATTAGGTGACCTGTCAAGTTCAGGGAGGCAAGACTGAGTTATTTGTTGATACTGTTATCCGCCTGCTGGCCCCTGCCCAAAAATATGCTGATGCACGTCCCTGAGATGAAGTCAAGCGAGCATTCATGGGACAGGCAGAAGATCTGCTATTGATTTGAAATTATTAATTGAGTTAGCATCTACTGCTTTTTGTGGGAGAGAGTTCCACATTTCTACTACCCTTTGTGTGACAAGGTGTTTCCTAACTTCTCTCCTGTGGTTATAGTGGTAAAGATCACTGTCAATTCAGATTTAATTTAGCGCTGATACACAGTACAATGACGACCTCAGTTTCTATTGAAGTTATTTATTTATTTACAATAGTATATATTGGAATCATGATTTATGACATGAATGCATTGAATTTATGGATTAGTAGAAAGAAACATTTTGCTTAAAATACCATTAATGTTCTTATAAGCTTTCAATGTAAATATGTAAGCAATGGCCTGCAAACATTTACTGCACAACGAAGTACATACATAGTCCAATAAATGCTGACAGTTATTTTTAAATCTTTAGGGGTAAAAATTCAGTTGGTTGCGCCTCCCGTTAGCGCCTTAAGAGGGCGCTAATGGGGCGCAAAGCCGCTAACGCCCGGGCGCAGCGATGTTTGCGCCGCTCGGGAACTTAACTTGACATTGTGCGGCGGCGCTAAACTTTACCGCTGCGACCACCTGCGCGCGCAGATTGTGACGTCATTCCATGGTGCAACGCCCTTGTGGCGCCCCGGAGCGGAAATTGAGTGGCGCCCCCTGCCTTACCGCCTGGCGCATCCAACGACCAGAAGACTGGAACGCTATCAATCGCTGTGGGGCTGGGGGGGGGCGCTATTTAAAGGGGGCCTCTTCCTGTCTTTTATTGTTGGTGGCATTTTTGAACTACGCATTCTGAGAGAGAGAGGGAGAGACTTCTGGAGAGATTCAACGTTGTGTGAAGGAGTTTTGGGTACTGAGCAGCACTTTGCAGGTTCATTTTGATTTGCCATTCCTTGTATCGATTTAGCAGAGACTGTGGGAGCTGCACTCTGAGCTCTTTGCCTGGTACTCTCCATTGTTCTTTCCAGCACATTTGATGTGCAAGTCTCTCCAGGCCGAGATTCAAGGCTGCAATGAACAGGATGTGGATGGAAAGCAAGAGTAACCATCCCCTTTAAGAACTGGCCCGTGCCATTGTGTGTGTGTTCCATTGCTGACTGACATTACATGAGCTTCGCCAGCGCTCTGAGTTAGCGCCTCACTCCTTGGCCTTTGCGCCTTAAGACAGTTGTACAGTGCCTGATTTAGCGCTCCACTCACCTCCCGGGGCGGTAAAAGTGAAGTTTCCAGTCAGTGCCGATAATTAGCGCCAGGCGCTAATATTTGCGTCCAGACGATATTTGCGCCCCAAATGGGGCGCGACCTAATTTTTACCCCTAAATGTTCTATTAACATTACCTTATTGCAAATTATGCAATAGATTGAGTGATTAAAGCATCTTGATTGATCAATTTCATGTTAAAATGCAGCAACAGTATTGTGAAAAAGTCAATAATTAAGCTTGAGTTTAATAGCCAATTTTGCCTTATACCCAAGATAACATTTCCATCTTCCCCAGCAATATTCTCCACAAAATGGAGTACACAGCGGTGAGGTAGCAAAGCATTTATTTAGTCACAATTCATCCACTCCTCTGGTTCGAAAGTTGCTCTGAAAGAAAGTTGACGGCTGTATTTGTACACCAAAGGTCCACTTGTGAGGTAATAATTCCCTGTTCATTAAAAAAAGTTTAGTTATTATTTGCTAGAAACATGAGACCCACATTTCCTTGTGCGTTCCACCAGATTCATGTTGTAACTCTGGCAGAACATCTTGGAAACAGGCAGTTACCAGGTCCCGCCGATTTTGGGAGTTTCCAGTTGGCCGTATAATGGGCAGAACCTCTGGCTGCCTCTTAAAAGATCAATGATGCCAAGAGGGTGGAGCCGGAAGAGGGGAAGGGACATTGGGGGAAAAATTCAGTTGCTTTGCGCCACCCAAAGCAACTAGCGCCTGGGCGCGGCGCCACCAACGCCTCCCGTGAAATTCCGCGGGAGGTTAGTGGCTAATTTTTCCGGGGCGCTACTCACTTTTGAGCCCTTAATGTTTGAGTTCCTGCATTCCTAGCCCAGAAGGGCTTTGTGTAAGACTTGGAGCTGGTATGCTAAGAGAGATGATATGCATGTTCATCAAAATGACACAAGTGAGTGCCACCTGTATTGTTAGGCCAGGGAAGCAGCGTAGACCCCAGAAGACAAAATACATTGATTTTAAAGTTCTGGATTGGCTTCCTTACACAGGAGGATTGAGGGAGGGAGTCCATTGAGCTTCTGGGGGTTCCTGGGAATTCACCCCCACTCCCCCCCCAAAGGTGGCCAGGCATCAGATGACCCAACAGGATGGGGCAGGTGGGCACCAGAGATGTGCCTATAGTGGCATGGATGGCAACGTGCCCCAAGTTAAATCGGTAGCTTTTCCAGGAACCCTGCAAAATTCAGCAGGGTCAGTGCTGGAGAGCACCAGTGAGCACAATCACAGATTAATTGGCCAATTGAGCCTTGTGGATTTTGGGAGTCATATTTTCTTGAATTGAAAAGTTGGACAGATAATTTTGTGGTCCTGGCTAACTGTGTTACTGTTCTTAGCATTATGTGTAATCAGGATTAGAGAGATCGAGACTTTTTTCTCTCCAAACAGATTACTCCTTTCTGATATAGTCATGTTGAAAGAAAACTAAACAAATTGGACAAAAATTCCTAAAAAGTATCTATGTAAGCAAGTGTCAGTCTTGGCTCAGTGGTAGCGCTCCCACTTCACAATCAAATGGTTGGGTCCAAACTCCACTCAGGGATTTGAGCGTCAGAGCATCACTGAGGGAATTCTACACTGTCACAGTTGCCATTTTACAGATGTTATGATCAAATAATTCACTTGCTCCCAAATTAGTCAGCAAATTGGGAACAATGCAATTTGGGCATGGCAGGAGCGGAGTCTTACAATTTTGGGGTTTATATATGAATACAGTCTGTTCATGCAGAGCACGCATAGATGTGCAGATAATTAAAAACAAATCAGGACAACGTACTTTAGCTTTTAGCTTTAGCCGAAGGAACACTGCCAGGAAGTTATGATGGTTAGAGACGTTTCCCTACAATATAAATTTAACATTGAGTCCAGATTATGGAGAGGTGGTTGGCGGGTCTTGGTCCCGCTCCCGGCGCCAGCCCGCTGTCAAAGGGATTTTACGTGGATTGGGCTTGTTAAGCCCGCCCTGCGCATTTCCCGGACAATTAAATGGAAGCGGGTCTAATGACATCATTTGATGACATGTCATCAGCTGGTTTCCTTAAAAGGGACCATGCCCACATTCATTTTGACAGTTGTGCTGTCAGTGTTCCACAGCATTGAGGTGCTGCAAACACTGACAAGCATTGCACAGAGGTGCACGGCTGCACCCAGGCTCTCCCATGACTCCCTCCATATGCTTAGGTGTCATGAGCCACATCCTTAATGGATAGCCCTGGTCTCTAAGCAGCCAGCCGGAAAGACTGTTTGGAGGTATGAAGAGCTGAGGAATGGTGGAGTGGCGCAGGATGTAGGAGTCATGGCCACATGAGCAGGTCAGAGGCTAGGTATTCTGCGGTGAGTGTCTCACCTCCTGACTCCCCAAAAATTTTCCATCATCTACAAGGCACAAGTCAGTAGTGTGATGGAATACTCTCCACTTGCCTGGATGAGTGCAGCTCCAACAACACTCAAGAAGCTCGACACCATCCAGGACAAAGCAGCCTGCTTGATTGGCACCCCATCCATCACCTTAAACATTCACTCCCTCCACCACCGGCGTACCGTGGCTGCAGTGTGCACCATCTACAAGATGCACTGCAGCAACTCGCCAAGGCGTCTTTGATAGCACCTCCCAAACCCACAACCACTACCACCTAGAAGGGCAAGGGCAGCAGGCGCATGGGAACACCATCACATCCAAGCTCCCCTCCAATTCACACACCATCCTGACTTGGAAATATATCGGCGTTCCTTCATCGTCGCTGGATCAAAATCCTGGAACTCCCTCCCTAGCAGCATTATGGGAGTACCTTCACCTCACAGACTGCAGTAGTTCAAGAAGTCGGCTCACCACCACCGTCTCAAAGGAAATTAGGGATGGGCAATAAATGCTGGCCTTACCAGCGTCGCCCACATCCCAGGAACAAACAAAAAAACTACTGGGGCTTTTCTGTCATTATCTTTCTGATTGTTTATTGTTGACTGACCATGATGCATTTTCTGTAGCTATATCATAATAAAACAATGTTTTCTGCAGTAAAACATTTTTCTTCAGGTAACTTCAGGGGTCAATTTCTCCCCGAGCTCAACAGTCCTGATGGGAGGCCAAGTCCATTTTGAAGGCTCGGCCTTGTTACCATGGGGCCAAAGGGCTACCCTGCAAAAATAAAATAAAACTTGCCTGTGGACTCCTCCTTGACTGGACCACAAGATGAAACTGTGGAATATGCACAGTGCACACTCCCCCCCAGTACTCTCCTAATATGGCAATAGGGGTCATATGTATATCATAGTATAATAATAGCATAAATTTGAACAAGAAGCATAAATAAACTAAGATCAAGGAATAAAGAGGACTTCTTAAGAGCTTAGTCAGATATTAACATTGCAGAAGTTTTGAATCAACACTACATTTAAGTGTCCTAATCCTATTTTCACACTACACCAAATCTCAGGGTGTGGTCTAGCAGGATTGAGTAGCAGTTAAGCAATTGTCACAATAATTTAGAGATGTTGGATGCATATCAATTCTGAAAACTAGTAGTATGATGCTTCATTCTTATAATGAAAATGTTAATGTTTGTTTCATAAATTTAGGTGACTTAATAGAGTACCGTAAAAGGAAAAACAATTTAAAAATGCCATTCGCAGTTTGCTTTTGTGTCATCATTAGATTCCATTTGCAACAGGTCTACACCCATAAATACTGTGGCAACAAGAGCAAGTCAGAGCCTAGGTATTCTGCGGCAAGTGTCTCACGTGCTGACTCCCCAAAGCCTTTCCATCATCTACAAGGCACAAGTAAGGAGTGTGATGGAATACTCTCCGCTTGCCTGGATGAGTGCAGCTCCAACAACACTCAAGAAGCTCGATACCATCCAGGACAAAGCACCCCATCTACCAACTTAATCATTCACTCCCTCCACCACCGGCGTACTGTGGCTGCAGTGTGTACCATCTATAAGATGCACTGCCAAGGCTTCTTCGGCAGCACCTCCAATACCCACGACCTCTTCCACCGTGAAGGACAAGGGCTGCAGGCGCATGGGAACACTACCACCTCCAAGTTCCCCTCCAAGTCACACACCATTCTGACTTAGAAGTATATCGCCGTTCCTTCATCGTCGCTGGGTCAAAATCCTGGAACTCCCTCTATAACAGCACTGTGGGAGTACCTTCACCACACAGACTGCAGCGGTTCAAGAAGGTGGCTCACCACCTCCTTCTCAAGAGCAATTAGAGATGGGCAATAAATGCTGGCCTTGCCAGTGACGCCCAGATCCCATAAGCGAATTTAAAAAAAAGTGGACCAGAGCTGCAGTCTCTCCTCTCTCCCACCAGTTCCATCATTCCTATCATTCACTGTCAGAGGTCCTCCAGTCTTGCTTCTGTTCCACCCAGAATGATACTTGGGGTTAAAGGGTTAAATTATGAGGAGAGGTTGCATAAACTTAGCTTGTATTCCCTTGAGTTTACAAGATTTAGGGGTGATCTAATTGAGGTGATAAAGGATTCGCTAGAGTAGATACAGACAAACTATTTGCTCTGGTGGAGAATCCAGAATGGTCATCTCTGATGAACCCCAAACCTCTATCCTCAATTCTTGCTTCTTCATCAATTATATGTTACAATTCAGTGATAGCATCTGTAAGTATGGGGTCAGATTTCAGATGTGCATGCTGAAAGGGCTGAACTTTATCTCATTTGGTCCAGATTCATTTCCAAGGCTGTTGCTATGCTTTGGAACTGCCAGAATGACATTAAGAGCTGCTAGAGTCATATGGCCAGAATTTCCTCAAGGGAGGCGGGTTGGGGGGGTGGGGCCTCTGAGGCGGGTGGGAAACTCGGGAGGCCAGGTTTCCTGCAGACCCTGCTGACTTTAACTTTGCCGCCTCCGTCAAAACAGGAAGTGAACATAAGAACATAAGCCGTAGGAGCAGGAGTAGGTCATTTGGCCCCTCGAGCCTGCTCCGCCATTCAATAAGATCATGGCTGAGCTGATCTTGGCCTCAACTTCACTTCACATTCCAGTATCTGCAGTATTTTGCTTTTATATTAGGGAGATTAAAATGTCATTTTCGCAAATCTAACAGCGGGGCAGTGCAAATCGTTCAGCAACGTGTGGCGATTCGCAATTCACGGGGTATCTCTTTTTCACCACGAGTTGCTGGCCGATTTGCGCATTAATAAATCCATGCGTCATTCAGACACCGCTATATTTTCAGCAAAATCTCACCCTATATGTTTTAAGACACAACATTGAAGTTAACAAACTCGAAATTATGCAGAATTCCATTGTCTTTCCCTCACAGACAAATACCCAGAAGTCTCCTCACCCCTTTTCTTAACAAGCTACACTTCCTCCCTCATCCCACCTTCCCTCAACAGTACCCTCTGCTTCTACAGATTACTTCTTGTTCCCTACTTTCTGTGTTCCACCATTGGTAGCCATTCTTTTAGCTACATCCCTTACCTGTGGAGTCCCTTCCCTAACTTCCTCTGCTTTATCAACTATCTGCCTGCTTTCTTAAAACTTCTAAACACCTTTCTGGTCAACAGGGTTCTCTTCCCCGCCCACCAATTCTATTTCTCATTCTCTTCTGCTAGATATCTAGTTTTCTTTTGTTTCTTTGTAAAGTCCTCTATGATGCTCCCTGTTTCTTGTACACAAAGAGCACTATAGAGATGGTATTGTTACTGTTCTGTTCTTATAGCTTGTGTCTCCTTAGTTGCTGTCAATACTCTCACCCCTAGTCTTAGTTTATATGATCGTACTACTTTAATGTTTATTAGTTTAATCTTGCCTCAGGTATTTCATTGTCATAAACTGGTACTTTTTAAGCTGTTATTGTTGTAATATTGCATTTCTTCTGTAAAGTTTATAGGCAGTGCATTTTTATCAGAGTTCAATTTTTCCACACAGTTCTTGAAGCTGTGTAAAGCCAGGTGACTCAATAATTAGAGTAAAAGTCTCCTGAAATCAATGTAAAGTACTTATATGCAAATTGTCAGGTCTCCTCACTTAACGGAGCTTCAGAGGCGCACAGAATGAAATGAGCTTCTAACCTCTTTTACTTATAATTTTATATTTCTTTATTTACTTACAATTTACTTGTTCTGTTCCTCATGTTATATCTTTTGCGATGTAATTCAAAAGTAAAAACCTAAAAAAATGCCTTTTGAAAACTGCAAAGACCAGTTACTACTCTAAAGTTATGCAGACCATAATTAATATCCTTTTAAAAATCAGACTTCAGAAAAAAAACGACTTCTGTTCAAATTTCCCCCATGATTGTTAATCGGCCTTTCCTCATTCACAAACTGACTAATTTGCTGTTTATTTCCAACATTTCTGCTATTTATTACAAAACCTATAACCAACTTTGACATCAATTTCTTTTTTGCTTTCAATCGTATTGATTTTTAAAAATATTTTTCTTAAACCTCACGTGACAAGGGGCATGAATAAAGATACCAATTGAAATTATGACAATTATTGCAATTAAACTCCCTCGCACTGTTCAACTCATTACTACTTCAGGAAAGTTGCCACATGTTGTCAAAAGTATTCATCTGCAATAATATGAATCTCCTCTGTAAACTATTTTAGTGAAGGCATTACCCATTTAAAATAAATACCTTTGTGTTGTTAAAATATGAGACTAAAGATCTTGCCAAAATATATTAATGCACTCATTTACTAATATCCTACACTGTGATTTCAACCCACTTTTTATACAAAAGTAAATAGAAGCAAAAAGTATTCATAATTTCTTAAAAGAATAATTTTTTAGAAACCATCCTCAAGGTACCTGTTTAAGGTCAGCACTTAGTCCACTGCAAACTTGTGCCAATACAAGTGGAAAAAATGTTCAGTTATCTTTGCGTAAAGGCAAACTTTTCCCTCGAGCATCATTTTATGTTACAGTCACGTGTTCCTTACAAAGCTGACAAAATTGAATCTACACTTTCTCATTTTATACTCGATGATAATTCTTAAAGGTTCCTCAGCAGACATTAAGGTTAAAAGTCAAAAGCTAGAAAAATAACTTTGAAAAAGGACGTTTCACCATTCTTGCAGGTGACATCTTAGAGACAGTTTAACAACTCAGCTCTTTTGCATTTTTGTCAATTCCGAAGTTGCCACCTCCAAGAATATTGAATTTATCTCTTTCATCCTTCTTCAATTTTAAGGTTTTACTTTTTAATTCAATTTTTCAAGTAATTCTGTCTCTCTGTTTTTATTTATTCTGGGATGCAGGTAACACAGGCAAGGCAATATCAATTACCCGTCCAAAGCTGTCAGGTGAGAATTAAGATTCAACAACATATTGTGGGACTGGAGTGAGATGTAGGCCAGATCAGGGAGGGGTGATCTGCGAACCAATAGGCATTTTATAGCAATTGAGAACCTTTTCTGGTGCTAGCCTACAAATTACAGATTAATAAACTTACCATGGTGGATTTGAACTTCCAACCCCTGGATTACTAGTCACAGGATTTTCTATCTGGAAAAAGCGTGAAGAGTCATGAGCATGTATTTCTGATATTTGGCTCACCTCCTGACTCCCCAAAGCCTTTCCACCATCTATAAGGCACAAGTCAGGAGTGTGATGGAATACTCTCCACTTGCCTGGATGAGTGCAGCTCCAGCAACACTTAAGAAGCCTGATATGATCCAGGACAAAGTAGCCCACTTGACTGGCAGCCCACCCACCACCTTAAAAATTCACTCCCTCCACCACCGGTGCACTGTGGCTGCAGTGTTTTCCATCTACAAGATGCACAGCAGCAACTCGCCATGGCCTCTTCAACAGCATCTCCCAAACCCACGCCCTCTACCACAAAGAAAGGACAAGGGCAGCAGGCACAGGGGAACACCACCAGTTCCCCTCCAAGTCACACTCCAACCTGACTAAGAAATATATAAATATATCATCGTTCTTTCATCATCGCTGGTTCAAAATCCTGGAACTCCGTCCCTAACAGCACTGTGGGATTATCTCACCACATGGACTGCAGCAGTTCAAGAAGGCGGCTCACCGCCACCTTCTCAAGGGCAATTAGGGATGGGCAATAAATGCTGGTGTTGCCAGCGATTCCCACGTCCTATGAATGAATAAAAAAAACTGTGCTCCTCGTGGCAAACGGCACAATCAGAGCACAAATTCATAGATTTACCCCTATGGTTTTAGTATAGGAACACATAGGGTCAGTGCAGCTGTAGCAGACAGAGTCATCATATATTTATGTCTTTATCATAGCAGGTGTTGCAGGTGAGAAAGGGCCAATTGCTCACATTTCTTTTCTTACTAGTACTTTCCAATTGTTAGCGTGTTGATTTTAATACCCTGCATTCCAGAGATGTGTATGTCTCAGTACCGAGTGGTCTTACTGTGGAACAAAGACAGAAACTGCTGGAAACACTCAGCAGGTCCAGCAGCAACTGTAGAGAGAACAGAGGAGTTGATACGTCCAGGGTGGGCATTTTGTCAGAACTCAGTCCCTGGTGGTTTATTGCTGGGGATGTATCCCGGTGGTATATTGGTGGTTATAGGGGGATTTTTAACCTAAAAAGCATGGGTGGGGTGGAGCGTGGGGGCAGTTCAATTGTAAAAAAATGGGATTCTCGCCCTGATCCAACCTTCAACCCGCCCACTTCCAATTTTAACGGAGGCGGGAAGGAGGCAGGGATGGGGGCGGGCGACCCAACCCGCTCCCAGGGAGCGGGATTTTAATTTAAATATTATAATGAGACTGGAAGCCTCTTTTTTAAACATACATTTTGTTTTTAACTGCATGTGGATGGGTTTTACACAATATGTGAAACCCAGCATTTACATCAAGGTGGGGACTGCTGGATCCAGGAGGGAAGTGCCTTTATACCTACCTCCTGGACCCAGGGTAGCTGCCTAACCCACAATCCATAATTGGAGAACTGCCCCAGACCCCAAATCACTCCACGAGGCCTCCAATTACCACCCCCCCCAACAGGCTTCCGATGCCTCCATGAAGCCTCCCCCACTGCTCCTGCGGCCTTCT
The DNA here is from genome assembly GCA_030390025.1 of Squalus acanthias. Classification (NCBI taxonomy): domain Eukaryota; kingdom Metazoa; phylum Chordata; class Chondrichthyes; order Squaliformes; family Squalidae; genus Squalus; species Squalus acanthias. The sequence continues at coordinate 75,860,479 of CM059431.1, forward strand.
CCGGGCTACTCCCAGCCCGCGAACATCTGTCTGTGGATCCCCCCCAGTACCTCCCGGCCCGCATTCATCTGAAGATCCCCCGTCCCATGCACCTCCCAGCCTGCGTTCATCTGAAGATCGCCACCCCCCCCTCCCTCCAGCTCTTACCGGCCCACGATCCTCTGAAGATCCCCTGCCCCCACCGCCCCCTCCCAACCCATGCACTTGCCAGCCCGTGATCTTCTGAAGATCCACCCACCCCCCGCTCCTCCTGGCCTGCGATCGTCCTTGGACCCCCACCACCCCCCCCTGCTGCTGCGGCCGCGTCCCGGCCCACGATCATCTTTGCACCCCCTCTTGCTGTCCCGGGTGATCCAGCCCCACGATTGTCCTCGCACCCACCTTCCCCCGCCCCCCCACCACCTCGATCCTTTGCCGGTCACCACCCAGCCCCCGCTCTTCCTCGCGGCTGCCACCCTATCCTTCACCGGCTGCCACCCTATCCTTCACCGGCTGCCACTTGATTTTCGTAGCATCCCCACCAACCCCCCAATGCTGATCCCGGCCCACCCGTGCTCCTCCAGCCGCCCACCCCACTCAACGGCAATCCCATCCTACCTCCTCTGTACAGCCTACTGTCACAGGCCTACCCGCCCGGAGCCAGCCAGCCACTCAATCTGGCTGGCTGCAGGCGGGAAACCGAGGCCTCACATGCAAATCAGGTCCTGCCGCTAAAGTCAGCAGATACTGCGGGAAACCCAGCCTCCTCCATAAAATCCAGCCCTATTAATCTAAGCCCTTTATTTGGGTTTGTATCCGAGTCTCTATCCCTGTCCTTGGCCACTGTCTGAGGTTAAACCAGACTGATCGCAAACTTGGCGTCCTACTTGACCCTGAGCTGAGCTGTGGACCTTAAATCCTCTCCATTACCATGACCGCCTACTTCCAGTTTCGTAGCATTGTTTGTCTCTGCCCCTGCCTTAGCTCATCTGCTGCTGAAACCCTCATCCATGCCTTTGTTACCTCTAGACTCGACTATTCCAATATTCTCCTGCCAAGCCTCTCACCTTGCACCTTCCATAAACATGAGCTCATCCAAAACTTTGCTGCCCGTTCCCGAACTCACACCAAGTCCTGTTCACCCATCATCCCTATGCTCGTTGAGCTACATTGGCTCCCGGTCTGGTAAGGTCTCGATTTTAAAATTCACGTCCTTGTTTTCAAATCCCTTCATGGCCTCATCCCTCCCTATCTCTGTAATCTCCTCCAGCACTACAATCCTCCAAGATCTCTGCGCTCTTCCAATTCTGGTCTCTTGGACATTCCCGAATATCAGTGCTCCATCATTGGCGGCTGTGCCCTCAGCTGCCTCGTCCCTAATCTCTGGAATTTTTTCCCTAAACCTCTCCGCCTTTCTACCTCTCCATCCTCCTTTAAGACGCTCCTTAAAACCTACCTCTTTGACCAAGCTTTTGATCACGTGTCCTAATATTTCCTTAAGTGGCTCGGTGTCAAATTTTGTTTGATAATGCTCCTATGAAACGCCTTGGGATGCTTTACTGTGTTAAAGGTGCTATATAAATACAAGTTCTTGTTGTTGTCCCTGGTGGTTTATTGTTGGGTATTTAACTGAGTCCCTGGCAATCTATTGTTGGCTATGTACTTCTTGATGTCAGAAAGGGTGAACTCTGGCAATCCTCATCCAACTTACTTGAAAATATGTGTTTGTACTGAATCAAGTGTAAGAGTACAGGGCTGGAAAATGCCATCACTGTGCGGGTTTGTAGAACATTCCAGGTAAAATATCTATCCGTACACAACTATTCCCTAAATTAGCCTATTGTTTCTCTAATGCTTTGTGATATAAAATCTCACTTACTTTCTCACATTTTTAGACTTTTCTGCTTCCGTGATTTCCGATTAAACAACAAATGATTTATTGAAATTATGTTAAGCAACTATGCAATCACCACGCAAGAAAATACTCTTCCAATGTCTCAGCAATAATTGCTCTGGTGCATGAATTTCTGGTCTGAGTCACTGGGTTGATTAATACTTCAGCTCTATATAAAGATAGACATTGGACACTGTCTTTTATCTAAGGCTGTTTACCAAACAGCAAACACCAAAATGAAGACAATGCACTTTTATCTTACCGTTGCACTTGAACTAGGCTTTCTAGCCTTTTCTTCAGTTGCAACTCTATCACAATCAGAGGAGACAGTTACAAGACACGCTGAGGTACGTGAAGAACTCAAACTAAGTAATTTAATATTACAGAAGGAATCTCTACTAATGTCCTTTCTTTTAGATTTGTAAGAGTAACAAAGGATTATGATTAACCTGAACACATGCATGTTTTGTTCCTTTTTATGTTTTTGATTCAACATTGCTGATAATAACATTAAAGAATTTGAAGTACTGAGACTGATAAAGCTAGAGTTAAGTCAGTCATTGAACCAAGCTGCTGCTGTGCTACACTATAGGACTATAGGACTGCTTCACAACGAGTACCAACACTCCCTGTGCCTCCTCAGAAAGTCTAGCTTTGCAGCTTTGTCTCTCGGTCTTGGCTCTTGCCCATTGCACATGCTGCGCCCATATTACAACCTACGGGAAACTTATACCGTTAAGTGCTTGTGAGCTGCTTGAAAAGTGTTACATTCTTATTACTGCAGATGCTATATGATTGGCTGATGACAGTTCCCATTAAATGAAACTTTTTGCCGGAATCACACAATTAAATATTGTAGGTTCCCATCTTCCATGAGAGTGGTCACCATCAAAGAGGAAAAGCAACTCTTTCACACTATCTTTGTGAAAAGAGAAATTTTGGTCCCTTTGTCTTAATATTGTAAAGCTAGAAATTACTGCTGGTGATAACAGTGTCTGCTATTTCAATGCAGGCATTAGCCAGTTTATTTTAAGTGGGTAAGCTCCTCCATTTAAATTGTGGAGAGGGGAATATCACCTGAAAGCAATAATTCTTTGTTCAAAAGCAAAATACTGCGGATGCTGGAAATCTGAAATAAAAACAGAAAATGCTGGAAATACTCAGCAGGTCAGGCAGCATCTGTGGAGAGAGAAACAGAGTTAACGTTTCAGGTCAATGACCCTTCGTCAGAATTCTTTGTTCATATTGTCACCAAAAGTAATTTCTAGTCTTTGGTGTTACTGGCAGTGCATTTGAAATTCATCATTCATTAAAAATGTTCAGTCGTTTAAATGCAGGTACAAAACACAATTTAAATACATTTAGAAACTATACATTGTATAGGATTAATATTAATTTAGCTTTTCATCTGCATAGTACAGATGCACGGTAAATTGAATGGACTCGGGACGAATTGCTCCGATTGCTGTGTGTAGTGAATTATAAATACATTCGAAAAGAACACATTTGTAAGTCCTGATTTTTACCCTGCACTTCCCGTGGGATTGGAGTGGATGGATAATAAAAATGGCGGTCAGACGCTGCCCACTGCATTGCCAATGCATTTGTGCCATCCGCCATTTTAACTGCTGGGTTTTCAGCAACGTTGGAGCAGCCCAGTGCAGGCAGACAAGGGACTCATTAATGTTTAAATATCAGGGTCCGATGGTGTCATTCAGACCTCAACTTAATCTTAACTGCCAATCGTGGCAGTGATGCCCAGTGAAAGCTTGCATCAAGCTGGAGTGGAGCCAGCAGAGGCCAACAAATGTAATTATTAATTTTTTTTAACGTATCCTTCTGGGCAGGATTTGCTTCCTCTCCCCCGACCGCGACTGCCTCAGGACTGCCCCTTGACTACTTACCTTACACGAGCGACCGTTCCTTCAGGTCCCCAGAGACCAACTAAAATTCTACCACTGTCAGGTAGGGATTCCTGCCAGGTTTGGGCAGGATTCTGAGTTCCATCATTTAAATCAGGCCTGAGAGTTACAATCTCCCAGGCCTCAGGCTGCGGGGCTGGACGTTTTGCCACCAGCATCGGCCTCTGCAAGCCGTACTTACACCCCAAGTTAAAATTGGGTCTATAGTTTTCCTAAACATAGCAACCAGAGGAGTTCTTACCAATGGGATCAATTTTGGTCTTCCATTTCAAAAGTGGTGGGCTGGCTAAGAGCCCGGAGGAATTGGCGAGGGATATGTATTAATTTCCAGGGCACTCCTAATCTGTATGGGTGATTGGAGCAGGCCTGCGCCAGGGGAATGTCTGGTCCAGGCTACTGACTTGAACCCAGAAATATAGGCGGATTCAGGTCATATCAGGAGTGACCCTAACACAGTGCCCAGGCAAAGGGGGAGAAGCAGCAATGGCCTTAAGATTTTTGTTGCCTCATTTAAGGGCTTGGAGTAGATGAAGAAGTAGTGATTTAGCCACTGCACTGTGAAAGGTCCAGAGGTTGTGAGCTCTAAGGGTTTGCAATCTAAAGGAAGCTGATGAATGTGGAGTGAAATTATCTAAAGAACAGTGCATAAAGGATGAGTAGAAGACAACAATGATATGATGAGAAAACAGAATGGGAGAGCTCTGGCAAGCCTTGGAGTTCATTGAAAAAGGGTCAGAGAATTAATCATCAATTGCAGCAAAAGAGCAACTTGCAGTGATATAAAGCAATAGGCAGTTACACTAAGTCTTTCATTGAGTTATTTAATTTCCCTGTATAAAAGGGTTTGAACATGAATTGCTACTAAGAAGATTCTAAAATGTTTAACTTTTCAGAAACCACCTCAAACTAGCGAAAATATTCATTTCGATAACCTAAAGATTGGGAAGAAGTTTCTCCTTTAATGAAAAGTGGGACAATGCCTGTATTCCCATAAATCACAATCCACGAACAAAATTGCGATCTCAAAAATCTCACTTTTCAAAGTTGTGTGTTTTTGTGATTTTGTGGGTTGCTAATTATGGATAAAACAGGCATCATTTGCTTTTCATTAAAATGGAATTTCAACCCCTAATGACAAAAAAAGAAAAAGAATGAAATAGTTTCACATGAAAATAAAGGACGTGTCTATTCACAATACCAAAGTTCTGATTGGTCCCCTTGGATGACAAGCGCTGATTGCTGATTGTTACCCTTGGAGGGCAAGACACACCCAGCAGTTTCTCTGGAATGTGTAATTATCTCCTCCCTGCCTACGTAATCAATTACCTTGCAAAGTGTAATTCGAGCCATTCTGAGTGAAATAATCGAAACAGAGCTCACATAGGGCAGGGCTCACCCTCGTGGGTTAAGACCTTCTCCCACCCCCCAAGTTTCTGACGTTCTCCCACTGTCCAAGTGCCTGACCTTCCCCCCCAATCCCACCGAGTTCCTGACCTCCTCCTGGCCCAATTTCTGACCCCCCTCCCCCAGCCCAAGTGCCTGACCTTCCCCCCCAACCCCACCGAGTTCCTGACCTCCCCCTGGCCCAATTTCTGACCCCCCTCCCCCACCCACCCCCCCACCCAAGTACCTGACCTCCCCCAGCCCAAGTTCCTCGCCCCCCTGGGTTCCCGACCTCTTCCCCCCACAACAACTTCCTGACATTCCCCCCCCCCACCGCCGCCCCCCCCCATAGATGGGGCATTGTGTGCGGGCCACGGATTGTTAACGGGATTGTTAACTTGCGTATGAAGTGAATAGTGACAGCTTTCAGAGAAATCAACCAGTTCTAGGGGGAGGAGAGGGAGGACGTGGTGGGGGTTTAAAGGGGATGGGGTTGGAAGAACATGATCTGTCTTACCATCTGGATCACGTTCTCGCTCTCATTCTGCCCCCCGTTAGACCTGGATCACATTCATCCACCATCTCCACTGTGCCCTCCGTGCTCTTTACCCATCGCTCATCCCTCCACCCTGAGTTCCTGACCTCTCCCATCCCCCCTCTTCTCTCTCCCACTTCTGTCTGTCTCTGTCTCCCCCTCAGATCACCTCTCTACCCTCCTCCCTCCTGCTCTTATTCCCTCTCTCTCTCTCCCCCCATCCGATCCCCTCTCTCCCTCCACCGATCCCCTCTCTCCCTCCTCCGATCCCCTCTCTCCCTCCTCCGATCCCCTCTCTCTCTAACCCCTCCGGTTTCCTCTCCCCCCTCCAAACCCCACCCTCTCTCCCCCCTCTGATACTGTCTTCCCCCCTCTTTCTCTCCCCCCTCGCACTCCCCCTCAACACCTCTCTTTTTCTCCAACTCTCTCTTCCCCCTCCCTGCTCTCTCTCTCCCCTAGTCTAGCTCTTACTCCCCCAGTCCCTCTCCCTCCCTCTCCACCCATCACCGCCACCCCCCACCGCCCCCCCTCCCCCCCGGTCCCTCTCTCTCTCACTCTCACTCCCAATCTCTCTCTCTCACCCCCACTCTCTCTCTCTCAACCGGAGTCTCTCCCTCTCTCTCATTCCCAGTCTTTCCCTCTCTTCCCCAGTCTCTCCCTCTCTCTCTCCCCCAGTCTCCCTCTCCCCGTTTCTCTCTTGCTCTCTCCCCAGTCTTTCTCTTGAAGGGATAATTACAAGTCCTAGCCCTTTCGGACTACCCCAGATCAGGCGTATTCCCCAGACGTTTACCCTCAACTAAAGTTAACAGTAGCCGGATCCCATAAGATGCTTAATTGGGTCTAAAGGTCAGACTACCTCTCCCTATAGGAAAGAAACGGTCTAAAGATGTTACCGTGCTCCAGATAGTAGTTTTAATAAGTTTAACTAGACTGTAACCTTCCGGATATTACAAGGGTCCGGAATACCCCCCAGAATTCTGCAACTGCTTTGAGTGTACAGAAATTGAGCTCGCAAGATGATACAGAAATGCTCTTTGAGACTATTCTAAAAATATATAAATTTATTACAGAACCGACATTCAGATAACATTTATTATGGCAATCGCAACTTTAGTCGTTCAAAATACAAATAGCTTACATTATCTTATCAGAGATCCTTATTCTCAAATCTTAACTTTGTTACATTTCCACACTTCTACTTATTTCTTAATCCAGAATATCCACCAAAATCAAATACCTTGATTACCCGATACTCAAAAGTTGTAAACTTACAGAGAATGTCTGTTAAGTTGAGAAACGCTTGCCTTCTCAGCGACTTCTAACTTTTCTGTCTGAAAAGGTCTATGTTTTATATCTTTTTTGGGTGGTTTATTATTTGAAGTTTTCGTGTCTGTGTAAGGTAATTGTATCAAGTCATTCTTTGCTGACTTTGTTCTATTCTTTAGTGATATCTCTGTTGAATGCTTTTAGACTTGTGTCCTGTTTAGGTGTTTCCAAAACCATCATAAACACAATGACAGCAATGGTTTCTGTTTGATGCAATTCTTAGGAAGTCTTTCTATTGAATTTCTAATACTACTTTAACTGGTTATTTTCAGGCGTTGTGACTCCGTGATATTCCAAGTTCAATACAAGAACAATGTGATTGCTTGGTGTATCCATTGAAGTAATATTTTCAAAGTCGTCTTGTTTGTGTACTTTTTACAACTTGTAAATTAAAACCACTTCTCTAGTATCTTCAAGCATTTCTAATTTACTTCAATTGGTTTTTATCAGATCTTGGGACTCCATCTTTCAAGCTTAACATTAAAACTATTTGTTCAGCAGGCATTTCTTTTACTTGATGTCATATCTTCAAAGCCTTCTGTAGGTATTGTATTAACAATATGTAAATTGAAAACACTTCTCTCAGTGTTTACTTGTTTTCTAGCTAGCTCAATTGGTTGCATATTTAATCGTGTTTCCTGTTTCTAAGTTTAACATAAAACTATTTTACGACAGGTATTTCTTACTTGATGTCATTCTTTCGAAGGCACTTGTTTTTTTTAATGTTCTGTGCACCTGTTCGACGTGTTAGATTATAACACTTTACTTGGGTCATTCCATTGTTTTGATTCCAATGTTTAGACGCTCTGGAAGCAAACCTTTGCTTTATCGATAGGGCTTGTTTCTTAGCTAATAATCCATTCCCATATCAAAGCTTGTGTTCACAGCTTTGTGTTAACAAACCATCTTATCTCATAAGCCTGTATTGTGCCTTCAGCCTGTGTTGCCGAGGCTTTCAGACTTTTAAACCCAGTATGTCATTTATTAATAATTTCAGAAATCTGTTCTTAGTATCGTATATTTTTCTGAATTCTGGCTATTCCTTCACACTCTCCCCCCCAGTCTCCCTCTCTCTCTCTCCCCAGTGTCTCTCTTCCCCTCTGTCTCTCTTGCTCTTTCCCCCTCAGTCTCTCTCTCTCTCCCCCTCGGTCTCTCTCACTCTCTCTCTCTCCCCCTCAGGCTCTCTCACCCTCATTCTCTCTCTCTCTCTCCCCACACTCTTCCCCAGTCTCTCTCTCTCTCTCCCCCAGTCTCCCTCTCCCCATCTCTCTTCCTCATCTCTCTCTCTCTCTTCCCCAGTCTCTCTCTCTCTCTCTCCCCGCTCTCTCTCAACCCCACTCTCTCTCTCTCATCCCCACGTCTCTCTCTCACTTCCCCAGTCTCTCTCTCTCTCTCTCTCTCTCTCTTCCCCGTCTCTCACTCTCTCTCCCCCAGTCTCCCTCTCCCCATCTCTCTTCCTCGTCCATCTCAATCTCTTCCCCAGTCTCTCTCTCTCTCTCCCCACTCTCTCTCACCCCCACGTCTCTCTCTCACTTCCCCAGTCACACTCTCTCTCTCTCTCTCTCTCCCCCTGTCTCTCTCTCTCTTCCCCGTCTCTCCCTCTCACCCCCCATTCTCTCTCAACCCCACTCTTTCTCTCTTCCCCAGTCTCTCTCTCTCTCTCTCTCTCCCCCACTCTCTCTCTCCCCAGTCTCTCTCTCACTCCCACCCAGTAACTCTCTCCCGTCTCTCTCTCTCTCTCTCCCCCAGTCTCTCTCTCTCTCTCTCGCTCAGTCTCTCTCTCTCTCTCCCCGTCTCTCTCTCTCCCCGTCTCTCTCTCTCTCCCCGTCTCTCTCACCCCCACTCTCTCTCTCCCCAATCTGTCTCCCCACTCTCTCTTTCTCTCTCCCCACTCTCTCGCTCTCCCCACTCTCTCTCTCTCTCTTCCCACTCTCTCTCTCTCTCTCTCTCCACTCTCTCTATCTCTCTCCTCAGTCCCTCTCTCTCTCCCTCTCAGTCTCTCACACTCTCTCTCCCCCAGTCTCTCACCCCCATTCCCTCTCTCTCTTTCTCTCTCCCCACTCTCTCTCTCCCCAGCCTCTCTCTCTCTCTC